>OZ035932.1:1284668-1926614 GCA_964034925.1 Tricholoma hemisulphureum
GATTACAAACAACTGGCGGCTGCAACAAGTGGAAGGGAAAAATGATGTGGGGCTCAGAGTGAAGCGATCAGAGGTGGTATGGAATCAGAGGAAGAGTGAGGTATTCATCGAGATTGGCAGGATGCTTGGCGTTGAGAATGCCAGTGAGAAGACACCAGGCTGGTTTCCCAAGAGACTGCAAGCTATTGAGAGAATAATGGATCACATGAATGAGGGTGAGAGGGCAGCACCAGATGCAGAGGTGGAGCGCATTAATGGGGTGGGATACCCTGATGATGTCAAGCACAGGTATGAAATATTTTACACAAGCCTTCAAGTGGCCAAGAATGTACTGAGCCGGTGATTGTGCTGGTCTCCGGTGTGTGTGGCCATTTGGCTGGCCGTGTTTCCACCCTGGCCGATATCGCGGTACATTGGCCAGGTGAGTGGCTGGCGAGAGCCGGTGGCACTGGCAGCCACTCATTGACATATTCATCAGTGGCTGATGCCGGTTTTTAGGATGGCCAACAAGTTCACCACAAAATGAGTGAGTGAGAATGATAGGCAGAATTGGTTGGAGATGGGTGTTGTGTCCATTACCTTCACAGCATATACAGCACCAGATGGGCAGCTGGTCATTGATAGGTACGACAATATGGATGTCGGCATCTGTCATCTTAATGTGATCATGCAGTCATGACAATATGGCAAATCACATATCACTGCTCGCCAGGCCATTCACACAGACTTATGAGGATGACATTGAGCACATGAAGTGTAATCTCATGGCCTACATGAAGACTTTACGTGCCTTGGCCGAGCCCAATGTGCCGACTTTCCCAACTCCTGCAATGAACAAGTCTCATTGAAGATGACACCAAATGGGTCACTGATTTTACCAGATGTCAGCACCATCCAATCATATAACAAACAAGCCCTGGAAGACTTATTGGCCCTTTACCTGGGACATCACTACAGTAGGTGCCGGCCTGTAACAATGTGCCAAGATGGGCTGACTTAAGCACTCCAATATAGAACTAGCAACTAATGGACAAACGTCACATGCACCATTCAAGCAGTTGGGCGAAAATACCTCATCGATGATCAAGAGGCAATACTTGCCACCGAACTTTAAGATTCATAACCCACAAAATATGCACAAACAGACTATCGTGGATTTTTTTTCATTCGTTTCAAAGTGTCAGGAAGAGCACAGTGCAGATGCAGCTTTCTGTTTTAACAAAATCATGGAGGGTGCCGATCTGGTGCCGGCACTAAACAGGGCAAATGATTTGGTTGGCACTGAGGTTGGTGCCGCTTCTAGCCGAAAAAAAGGAAAGAAAAAGCAAACAAAGACACTCAAGATGCAGAAGAACAACAGCTCCAAAGTCGCTGCTCTGTTCCAGCACAAGCTGATATCATTTGATGATCATCATGAAATTGGTCCGTCCAGGTCAGATACAAGGTTGACCATTGTGGATCAAGCCACAGTGGATAGATTATTAGCTGCAGGTCTTCCAACCCCATCGCCAGTCAATGGACCAGGTGACGGACCACCATGATATGCCATACAGACATCCACATTAGCATCGATGGTTGCAGCACCACCAGCAGGGTCATTGGCACAGTCTGAAGCTCTGTCATCGGCACATCCTGGAGCGGACACAGTGCCACATCGATCAACGTTGTTACCGGCACCACTTCAATATGGAACACCGGCATCAATGAGAGCACTGGCCCCGGCACTGTCACCGGCACATCCTGCAACTCTGTCACCTGCACATCCTTATGCTCAATATGGAACACCGGCATCAATGAGAGCACCGGCCCTGGCACTGTCACCGGCACATCCTGCAACTCTGTCACCTGCACATCCTTACGCTCAATATGGAACACCGGCATCAATGAGAGCACCGGCCCCGGCACTGTCACCGGCACATCCTGCAACTCTGTCACCTGCACATCCTGATGCTCAATATGGAACATCGGCATCAATGAGACCACTGGCCCTGGCGCTGTCACCGGCACATGTTGCAACAAATGGACCCGGTGACGGACCACCACGATATGCCATACAGGCATCATCAGTGGCATCGATGTTTTCAGCATTACCATCACCGGATGTGGCACAGTCTGCAGCAATGTCATCAGCACATCCTGGAGCAGACACAGTGCCACATCGATCAACGTTGTTACCGGCACCACTTCAATATGGAACACCGGCATCAATAAGACAACCGGCACCAGCAGCTTCACCAGCACATCCCGCAACTCTGTCACCGGCATACATTCAATGTGACATGCCGTCCTCCATGGTAGCACAAATTGACCCGTTACTTTTAGATTCACAAGGCCTCCATGCCCCTGCGTTGCCACCGGGAACACATCAACCACTTTCACCGGCCCTTGCAGCGGCACATCCGCCAGCCGGCATTACACCTCGTCCGAAGCCAGTTTGTTACAGACGGCGGACAGATGACCAACTAGCCGCCGAGGAAGCCCTTAATCTTGGTGAGGTCGGAACCAGAAGTAGAAAGAAAAGACTTCAACATTAAACGGAATGCTATATACATGACAAATTCTTGTAACAATATAAATATACTTGTTATTTTTTCCCATTGAGTGGCATCTGGGGACCCAAATTAGTGATGGCACTAGCGAGTCTTGGTGATCGACGGATGTCAACAGCCGGCATGATAATCGGGGGAATGGGACTAGCCAGTCTTGGTGACCGACAAAGATCGCCAGCAGGGACTGGTGATTGGGAGTGGGACCGGGGAGGAAGGGGTACTACAAGTGTTCTGGGTTCGTCTACTTGCATTGGCGAGGAGGGGCGTGCATCTATATTCATTGGTGCAGGTGGTGGGGCAACTTCCTGAGACCCGTGAGGTGTAGGAGGAATGAGGCCGAGCACAGGAAGGGGGGCAGAGGGTAGCATTGTTGGTGATGATGACAGTGCCAATGGAGGTGCCGATGTGGGGAGATGCGGTGGAGGAGGGAATGTGAGCATTGCTACGCCGGGCTCAGCAGCTGTCTGGGCATGCAATGGGGCTGGTGCCGCAAGACTTCGCAGTGCCAGTGGCGTTGTAGCAGCCGGCAAGACAGCTGCTGCTGGCGATACTGCAGGTCGTTGTGCCGGTGACATCAGCACCGGTGCCAACTCCTTTGCCAGGGGAGGCCCAGCTCCGGGCGGTGAGCCAAGTGGCTGGAGGGTCCTTGTGGTGTGCCCAGTGGTGGGGTCGACCACTGATGCCGGTGATGGAGGTGACATCACCCTTGGGTTGCCTCGGACATTGTGCACTATGACACTGGGCCAGTAGTTCAGCAGCATCAGTGGCCTGATGTCCCGGGGTTCCAGGCCAAGGTATTCGCACAGGTTGTCATAGTGCCGGCTCAGGTCCTCATTATCCTCTTCGAGTTCGGCAATACGTGAGGTTGCCGAGTCCAGCTCATTCTTCACTCCGGTCATGGCCCACCTGAGCTGCATAATTTCCTGGCTGAGCCTTTTGTTTTCCAGGAGAGCGCTGTCCGTCGCAGCCGTGCAGTCCTCCAACCACTCATCCATCATGACTACCTGCATTTCCCACATGATGTGGTCATTATTGACCACTTCGGCTATGACTATTGAGATTGAGCCATCGACGCAGCAGTAAATGATTACTTACCTTGGCCCTTCCCTTTCTCCTCCTGCGTGTGATCCCGACTCTTTTGCCGCTGCTCCTTCTCGATGTGCCTGTTCTTTGAGGCCGGATGTGGCTGGTTTTGATCTGGGTGCCGGTCAGACCTTTTTCGCCCTTTGTTGAGTCTGAGCCCTACCCTCTTCATCACCTTCATACTCACTCCCACTGATATCTGATTTTGCCTTCATCTTCCTTCCTCTGTTAGCCCACAATGTCTTAACCCCCTCCCCATCTCTCACGCACTTTGACTTGTTCTTCCCGCATGGCCAGCATGCGGGCGAACCACTGGCTTGGACGGAGCACTGATAACCTTGACGTGCACAGCGGTCACACGGCACTTCATGCAATGTATCTCCGTGTCTAGGCTCACGGTGCTGTCGACACTTTCGCTTAGTCCTCTGCCCCGGTTGGTCAGTCTCCCAATCCTCTTTGCCCTCCTCTCGATGCCTTTTCATTTCCCTGTGCTTCGAATCAGTGCTGACAGGTGGTGCCGGGAGAGCAGCGGCCGGTGTCGATTGCACGGCCATGTGGGAGGCCAGCATACCTTTTGTTCCCGGCTCTCTCGTCGACCTCCCTGTGGCAGGTGCCGGTTGCGTGCTTGCCCTTGCCGGTGCTAGTGTCATCGCAGTCATCGGAGCCAGTTGTGTATTTCCCATGGCCAGTGCCGATGGTGCTGCCATGACGGGTTCTGCTGCAGATGGCTTGAGGTGTGATGCCTTCTCCTTGGCGAATGCCACCATTTTCTCCACTACGTGTTGAGCCATTCCTGGGAGGGCCGGCTTGGACTGCGGTGCCGGAGGTGCCAATGCTGGTGGGTGTGGCTCATCCCACTTCACCAATGCTTGTCACTGTTGCTTTATGAACGCCTCGTCGCCCATGGACCCAGCTTTCTTCCACTTGACGAGGAATTCCCAAAGAAATATGTTGACAGTGAAGACGTCGGCTATCTCAACCGGCACGGTCTTCTTAGAGCGGAACAGCGCTTTCTGAAACACGCTCAGCTTGTTTGCGATCAATTTTTCTTTTGCCATGCTTACCACTTGAGGTTTGAGGACAGCCATCTCCTCATTCAGTCTTCCATCTTGAAGTGCAGCCCGGATGGATTGATCAAGAGCAGTGATGGTAGCACTTAAACTGGTGGCAGATGGTTGCATTGTGATGTATTCGGCAATGATGTTGGTCGGCAGAATGAGGAAAGAAACAATTTTGTTGACAC
Organism: Tricholoma hemisulphureum; assembly: GCA_964034925.1. Classification (NCBI taxonomy): domain Eukaryota; kingdom Fungi; phylum Basidiomycota; class Agaricomycetes; order Agaricales; family Tricholomataceae; genus Tricholoma; species Tricholoma hemisulphureum. The sequence goes on from OZ035932.1 coordinate 1,289,544, forward strand.
AAACTTCAACCATCATGTGACCTCTGCGTGATCCGATCTTCTATTGATAGCAATCAGCATACATGTTCAACATCTATCCTTACTTACTTCAATGAATCAGAACCAACAGCGCAGCTCCTCATCCCATATCCCAGAGGGGTATGTCACTATTGTCGGACCTGGTGGGGAGCAGTACACCGTCCCTCGATTTTTGGTTCCCTCGACACATGAGGCATTCCGATCTTATCAACAGAGGGTTGATTTGAATGTGAAAGAGGCATCAGGAGGGGTAAGTCCTTTCCATTTTGCAACTATGCTTAAACAGTCATGTGCTGGTGCCATGCATGTGCCAGTGCCCATGCATAGGCCAGTCCCCATGATTCCTGCCTGGTGCCAGTGCCCTTCATGGTGCCGATAGCCCTGCATTCTGGGGCACATGCCTGGGCAATGTGACTTCTCATATGCTCTCACTAATAACACACGCAGTCTTGTAACACCTTAGACCTGCCTTATGTGCCGATCAGTGCAGAGAGCATTGAATTTCCTCCTGACCCTGTGAGCTCCATGTGGTCGGCTACCATCGCTTACTTATGATTATTAGCATTTAACCGACAGGGAATGTCTTGGGCTTCATGCTGATGTTAAAGCCCTCCAGGCGGCCCTCGGGATCTCTTATAAGGATGCCTGGGATCGTTTGTACATGGCTGAGGTTGAAAAGGTCAAGCGGGAAGGCAGTACACATGCTGCTTTTGTTGCTTTGAAGGCCCGTATTGGAAAAGCTCTCGATCGGGTGGAAAGCAATGCTATGGATATGGAGGAATGAAGTGTGCTTATTATCTGTAGAATCATTGTGGATATATATGACCTATAATTCAGTCCAATGCTGGCCCTAACTTCCTATGATTACCATGAGCAATGTGCGGCCAGGGCATTTCCTCGCATGTGCTGGTCCCATGTCATGTTTCCTGCATGACGGTACACCGCTGCTGGTACCCTGTGGTGCCTGGTGCCTGGTGCTGGCACCCTCCATGGTGCCGGTCCCTTTTGCTGCCGGTGCCTAGCTTGGTGCCGGTATCCCTGTATCCTGCGGTATCCTGCCGGTGCCCAAGCATTGCCGGTCACCTGGTCTCTGTGCCGTACATAGCCTGGTGAATTTGCTGACACCGTATCATACGCTACACTGTAGTCCTTCCTTATTAATCAGTCATTCGCTGGCATTCAGCAAACCCATATCATATGCTACATTGTAGCCATTCGCTGGACCGTATCATACGGTACACTGTAACTGTACTATGTGGGTCTACTGTCTCCAGTAGCTAGACCATGGGCCCATCCATCACCCATGGTCTACTGTCTCCAGTAGCTAGACCATGGGCCCATCCATCACCCATGGTCTACTGCCTCCAATATATCACCCATGGGCCCATCCATCACCCATGGTCTACTGCCTCCAGCAGCTCACACCTGGGCCCACCCATCATCAATGGTCTCACTCACTCAGTCACATCACAATGGGCCCACCTTATTCACATGGTGTATCCCATTAACATGGGCCCACCCTTATCCTATGGTCTATCACACAAGATGGGCCCATCTTAGCTGGACCATACTACATGGGCCAAAAGCCACCATTAAATGCTCCATATGCAATGGGTCAAATACACTGAGAGTTGTGACAAGTCTTCTTGGATGTGGGGCCACCAGAATCGCAAGAGGAGTGCAGAACATGTTGCATAATAGTGCTTGTGTCCTATGTTATCATGGACATTTTGCAGGACTTCTAAACATCTTCTCCAAGGTATGACAAGCTTGTGGGCTCCATGGGAATCTCTCTTCCATAGGCACTTGTGGTCGGGGAAGAATTGCGTAGCATATCAAATGAACTTTGCATATTGTGAGTCTGTCATTTCGCTCAGTCTCTGTAAATCTTCACTGCAGTGAGCTTTAAATCAGCTAATTTCGCGTGTTCTGAGCATGGAATGATGGCATAGCTCTCCTCCTCCTGACTTGAGATTTGAGTGGTAGCGAGAATAGATATAAAAGAGTGTGTTGGTTCAGTGTGTTGCAAAGTCAGAGGGAGGGAGAGTTGTTTGGTTGTCTTGGTCTTCTTGACAATCCATCTGGTCCATGGAGGGTGCCCTTTATGTGTACAAGGTTGAAATGGAAACAAAGGATCATGATGATCCAGCGATTGATACTTGCTGATGGGTTGATATCGGGGTGTGCTAGCATGCCTTTGATGTAGCATGCATCAATTTCAATGATGAGGTTGCAAACACTGATAAGCCAAAGTCTAAGAGTGCGAAATGCTCGAAATAGGCCATAGATTTCTAGTTTCGGTTGCAAAAATCTGGCTTCTCTGTCATTGAGAGTAATGGATCCAAAGCGGTTGTAGTATCAGGTTTTCAGATTCGCTGTAGCGCATTGGCAAAGAAAGTAACTGATTGTGATGTATGAAGTATTGACCGCAAGGATAACTGGTGAATCAGATGTGTAGTTGAGGGGTCGTAATGCTGGTGATGACATTAATGCTTGTTTCAAATTTTATTGGGAGCGGATTTGTTCTTTGCCGAATTCAAAGGGTATGTCTTTCCTGATGAGTTTGACGAGAGGTTGTGCACGATGAGCAAAGTTGCGAATAAAGTTGCAAAGGACTCCAATTGTCCCCAAAAATGTGCAAACTTCGGAGATGTTGTTGCAAGGTCCCCAATTCTTGATCACTATAACCTTTGAATCATCTGCTATTCTTCCTTCATAAGTGCAGCAGTGACCAATGACCCAAAACTTTGGAACACATATCAATAGCTTTGTTCCTGAAAAGGTTCCTCCACAGTATTTCATGTGTTGTACAATCCTGTTGATGTTGAAATGTTCCCAGACAAATCGCCAGATCTGTGGATTCACGGCAATGGTTTCGAACAATCCATCTTCATGAATATAGTGGGAAACTGGTCCTTTGACTGGAACATCATCGATATGTGGTATGGTGAGGTCTGGAATTTCGGGTTGCAGAATGAAAGTGACATCATCATGGAAAATTGGAACTGAATTTGTCCAACCCATCGGAAGGGTAACCAAGTGAAGTGTGCCAAAGGGTGTCTGAAATGTTGTATAATCGCACGAACCTTGCGCGATAAGTCTTTTGTCATATCCCACATACAAATCCAACATCGCACCGCATGCTCTGCCAGCAAATTGTTCTGCGAGATGGTTGGGAATAGGTGGAACTCCAGAGTGTCTAATGGTGATGTGATTCAGTGGTTCAAGACTGTGGACGAGACGCAATCCTTTTCCATCTTTCTTGAGAACACAGAACCAATGAGTGCAATAGGAAGAGTTTGAGGCTTCATATACTACTACTGCAATCTTCTTCTGAATGATAGTGCATACTTTGTCATATATCCCTGGAGGAATTGGAATGTTCTTTTTGATGAATGGGACGTGTAGGATTGTAGGGGTGTCAATCAGCAGAAAGAAATCTGAGCTGAAACTGCCTTGTTCTGAGTTGTCCCATGCGAAGGCTTTATTCTGCTTGCAGATGAAATTGTGCATTAAATCATGTTCTCTGGGCCATACAAAGTCTTTGTGTTTCTCTTCTAAGGCATTGTGCTGATCTTCTGTGTATCAACCTGTAGGTGTAAATGGCTTTGGATTTGGGTCTAGTGTTGGCATATCAGCTAATGGATCTCTGCTAATGTTGTGAACTACATGATATTTCTCTTGTAGCTCTGCGACGACAGAGCAAACTTTCTGGGCGACAGGTTTGTATTTCTTCTTCATTACCACTCCCTTTCTTCTTGGAATGGCATCTATAAAGTGTGATATTGGTGGGGTCGATGGTGTGATTGCTTCTTCTACATGTTGCAATATCGGTGAAGCAAGAGAGGACTGTAATTGGGAGAGAGGGGAATCTAGGCCTGGTTCTATGCCATTTGGGCGATCACAGGCTAATAAATAAGCTTTAGCAAGGACGGAATTAGAATTCGATGAAGGAAGTGGAGCATAGGCATAAAGGGAAGCTGAGTCTTGAAGCAAATTGAAATCTATTAGAAACATGATTTCTCCTTGATCTTCTGTCAATTCCTTGAAAGCATGCAAAAATTTCCTTCGGGACTGTTCTGTCGAAGTCGAGTATGAGTAGGCTTGCCCCTAGGAATCGTTGGGATTGCAGTGACTCACTCCAAATTTGGATCAATTATTGTGATAGTCTGGTCTTCATTCTTGTAGTTCTTCACCATACTTTCTGTCAGAACGTCAAATGGACAACCGATGAGGATGTTGTATGTGGGATTGTGAATAACATGGATCTGGAAATAAAGGGTTACGTCTCCAATGCTACTTGTAATATTTCGTGCCAAACCGAGTGAGTGATCGATTTTGCCATTTGTGGATTGCATGTTTAACTGGACCATAGGATCGAAATGTAGTCCAAGGTTGTAACAGACTGTCTCCAACATTGTGATAACCTGCAAACTGGGATCTATGATGGCCTCTATGTGTTCTTGATTATCCACTAGCATCATAATAGATCACAAGGCATGTGATTTCTTTGCGACTGTAATCATTTTGCGCTCTTCTCCCAGCCTTAGATTGCTGAGATAGGTATTGTAGATGTCTTGTACTATCAGTGCGTCGGGAGGAGGAGGGATACCGTTGGTGCGATGTGTGTGGCTTTCATCCTCATATTTGATCCCTGGTAGCACCTCTTCTTGAATGTGAGTGGCGACTGTGTCTGATACCTTTTCTATTTCCATTGGATAAACTTGTTTCGGAGTGACTGCATCGTGCATCTTTTGGTGATGCTCTGGCAAAATTGAGAGTAGTTCTTCTGGAGACAAGGTGACGAAGGGAGACTTCATAGTGTGAATGTAAACCTCTTCTGTGAATTTGGGGTTGTGGGTGGGTGCAACAGTGCAATAGGCTGGTTCCTTCACAGCCTTTTCTTTGTCAAGTGCTCCAAAATTTCACGAGGTGGGAGGAATATACTGTGCTTCTGGGAGGTTTGTGAATGGGTGTACAGTTGGTTGCACGATGGGTACTACTGGTTGTGGGATGGTTTCAGAAGGCTGAGTACTGATGTCGGTGTAGCCATGTGGCCAGCCACCCAGGCATACATGATCACGTGACCTCTTGTTCATGTTCGGGTAGCAAAGACACAACCTGTATGCATAGTTAGACTACCGCTATACAGTCTTGCCCCGTGCTTTGGGCTTTCCGCTTCGTGTCTCACCCTGCTTCTGTGAGACTGCGCGTCTCCATCGGAGGGTTGCAATACAGATGGTGTAACATCAGATGTTGTCTGAGAAGGCTTCGCTGGTGCTTTATTTGGAGGTCCTTGGTGAACCCTAGGTATCTCTACTCCATTGAATACAGGTTTCGAGCAAAGTGCAAGAAGCTCTCGCTCTAGCACGATGATGCAATCTTCTGCCGACATTGGCAAACCATTCAATGGGATGTCCTCTAGTCGAGGTGATGAGGGAACACGGTCATAAATCATTGTGGAAGTGGAGGTAGTGGAAATTTGCAAAACGACCACTTGTCCTGGGTTGAGACGATGGTATTCGTCCAGTCTATCCGCTAACCATCGTCCAGCAATCGCTCTGGGGAGGAATAGTCCGGATGGTAACCCAACTTTTCCTTCAGCATTTTTCTTGCAATTTCTGGAGGAAATGTATAGAGTTAACTTTGGACATTGGGAAATGAAGTGACCTTGTTCGCCACAGAAGTTGCAATTGCCGTTGTTTGGTGGGCCATTGTCTTGCAAAGATCTTTCTGTCTTTGCATTGACTGCAACAATGATTGTCTGTGCTAACTTCTCAAACATCATATTGAGGTCCTCTATTTTGATTCCTGCAGATGAAGATTGCGAGGACGGCAAATCACATATTGTCGAGGATTGTTGTGAAGGTAAATCGTGGGCTGGCAAATAACTGCAATGTGATTTGGGTGATTCTGCAGTCAGAATATACACCGCTGCTTTGTACAGCTGGTTAAGCGTGTATCCTTGGTTTGCTGCATTGTTCGGATGAGAGATCATCAGTTTCGTCAACATCCTTTCCCATAAGTGATGAGGTATTCCTTGAATGAATGCGCAGCTTTGTTCATTTCCCAATATCTTGTCTGATTGATGAGGAACTTTGAGATGGTGTAGAACTGTCTGTAGTAGTTCGTGAGGTCATCCAGAGTCTTGATTCCTAATCGCGACCATTCACTGATGACTTTGTCCAGGTCGGCTTCTGTCCAGCAATCAGTACTACTTGTTCCTGTGTATAACTTGATGATAGCTGCTTTCCAGTTGTCATAGGTGATTCCTGCTGCATATTCTGGTAGGGCTTCCCATAGTTCTGCTATCTCTATTGCAATGTAGCGACAAGTGTGTAACTTCTTCTTCTCATCTGCCATTATCTGGCAGGATGCGAATAAGATTTCTAACTCTGCGAAGTATTGTCCTAATTTGCAAGGTTTGTCTTGCGTAAACCTTGGTGCACTTGAGTGTTCGCACATGGGCATATTAGGTGGTGGAGTTGCTGTAGCCATTGTGGAATGGGGGAGTTGGATTCTTGGTTGCGAAGTTACTGGAGATGTGTCACATGACAGGTCTGATGAATCTGAAGCATTCGGAATGTGAGTGTCAAATATTGCTGGTTGTAGTGTAAATGCTTGATGGAATATCGCGCTAAAAGCTTGCAAAGGGAGTAATGGATCTGATGGAAATTGATGACTGTATGTGGATTCAAAAGTGTGTCGGATGGAGTCAAGTGGATCTGATGCAAATCCCTCACTTGTCGGAGGTTGGCCTGACAAAATCTTTAAAGAAAACCCCTTGCAGTGGGCTCCAAATTGATGTGTTTTGGTAGATCTCCTATTGCAGGAAACCCTGATTGGAAGGAGGCCAGGAAAGGCCGCCTCACTAAGTTCAGTCAGACAGACAGGACAATGTTATCTTTGTTGCATGTAGTAAGAGTGAGTAAAATACATGAGTGAGCAATAGTAACTATACCTTTGTTGCACATAGTAAGAGTGAGGCAACAAAGGGGAAAAGATCATATATATATATGAGGGGTTCGGACCATGTTGGAAAGTGTTTAGATCCAGCATTTCAAACATGGCCGCATCAGGCATAGTTCTCAGATTGGGTAAGCAGTCGGGCCATCAGTATCTGTACACATGTCCGTCCATGGGTATTGGGTTGCTGGTGATGCAACGTGCATCGGTTCGGCAGCGGTGCGCCTGTGTGCATCGGTGTGCACCAGTCAGTGTGCAGTGGTGTGCATCAGTGTGCAGCAGTGGTGTGCATCGGTCAGTGTGCAGCGGTGTGCATGTGTTCAGCATTGTGAGTCTATGGCCAGGCTTACACCAATCAAGAAACAGAAGAGATAGCTTAAAGGGTCTCAAATCCTTCCTCTACAAGCAAAGGGGACCACGCAAGATGATACGAAGTAGTGTTCTAGTAAGGGTTCTGCACAAATCTGTGAGTGCGAAGATTGCAAAGTTAATCGTGGATGAAGGGCAAGTTGATGAGATACACAATAACGAAGATGATACCAAAGTAGTTGAAGAGGTTGCAAGCGAAACAATGAGAGATGCGAAATAAGCTCCAAAGTCTAAATGCAAAGACGATTCTTAAATACTAACACACAAGTCGAGAGGGGAGAATATGTCCCTTGTGAGTTTACTACTATAGCTTTATATACAAGCATGAGATAAGTGGATGCTATACTACTCAAGTCCATATCCAAGTCCATCGCTCATGGACTACCTACATTAAACTCTTTCTAGGTAACCAGAGTCAAGACTGAGGTATGCGAAATGAGATGGTAGATGTGAAGTACTTTTCAATGTTGCAAAGACTGTGATAAATGACCGTAAGGACTTAGCTATACTGAAATGCAGTTCGCATCACTTTGGATGCTAGAACAAAAGACGCATAGTGCATGGGGGATCGCACCGCGATCCTGGAAAATAAGGAAAGTGAGTTTTTCACACCGGGGATTGCTGAGGAAGTATCACTGGTGATGCGATGTGCATTGGGGGGACATTACATGTGTCGTTGATATCTCCTCAATGATCTCAAGTGTGAAAAACACACTTTTCTTACTTTTCAGAATTGCGGTGTGATCCCCTATGCTCCCCATGTCTTTTGTTTTACCATCCGAAGTGACGCAAACTACTTTTCAATATAGCAAAGTCCTTACCTATCATTTATTGCAACCTTCGCAACTTTGCATTAACTTCACATCCATTACCCCACTTCGCATACCTCGGGCTTTACTTGGGTTACCTAGAAAGAGTTTAGTGTAGGTAGTCCATGGGCGATGGACTTGGATATGGACTTGAGTAGTATGGTATCCACTTACCATCATACTTGTATATAAACTATGGTAGTAAATTCAAGAAAAGAGAGTTATTCTCCCCTCTCAACTCGTGTGTTAGTGTTTAAGGATAGTGCTTTGAGGTCTGGTCCAGTCCGGTTTTTTGACCCTTTCAGGCTGTAACCGGAACCATGACCGGTCACATTTATTTTAAATCAGGGAAAACCTTAGACCGGACCCTATAGGACCAGTCCACTACAGTTACATGTCAGTTCATGAACCAGTTCTGACCGGTTACGGTTCAGACCAGTTCATGACCAATTATATACTAATATACTAATACTTATTTTAAACTAACTTATCACGCAAAAAAAAATTCAGACAGTCTTAGTGAGGCGAAAAAGGAGGGGGCTTGCTAGTGGGGTCATGAAAGGATGGGGGACTTGTTGGCTTCAAGGGGGGGTCACACTGGGGTTGCCCACGAGGCCGTGAGTGGAGGGGGTGTCCATCAGCTTCAAGGGGGGGGGTCACGCATGAAGTCGTGAGAGGAGGGGGGAGTCGTTAGCCTTGAGGGGGGGGGTCACGCGTGAGGTTGTGAGAGGAGGGGGGAGTCGTTAGCCTTGAGGGGGGGTCACCCGCAAGTGGAGGGGGAGTCCGTTGGCTTCAAGAGGGGGGTCGCCAAGTGGGTTTGCAAGAGCATGAGAGGAGAGGGGAGCCACGAGAGGAGGGAGAGGCATCGGCAGCAGGTGGGGTAGGTGGTGGTGTGAGGGTGTGGGCGATGATGTGGGTGGGTAATGGGTAAGGGGAGGAGTTTGAAAAAAAAAAATGAAACAAAAATCACATACCTTAACAATGCTAGCCACATCTTTTTTTGATGAACAATTGTTCATCAAAAAAAGATCTGGCATGACTGAGCAAACAGAGGCAAAGTCAGCTGGGGTATATAAACCCGCCAGATTTTCGTCTTGGAATTTCTTGGGCCTCTGTCCCCTTACATAGTTTTAGGATTAGTAATAGTATACATAGTCATCGGAGTAAATACTACTAGTGTATGGTTACAACCAGTCACAACTGGTCCTGTACGGTTCAACCGTTGACCTAAAATTAAAGTAACCAGGACCGGGACTGCTCCCTAATCAGGTGTGACCGAGACCAATGGTCCGGGGAGACTGGTTACGGTTCAGTTCAGTCTTCAGTCATTTTTCGGTCCTTGGGACTGGACCTCAATGCTCTATTTAAGGATCATCTTCGCATCTAGACTTCAGAGCTCATTCCATCACTCTCATTGTTTCCCTTTGCAACTACTTTGCTTATTCTGGTATCATCCTCTCTATCGTCCTCCTTGTCAACTTGCTATTCATTCACAATTAACTTTGCATTCTTTTCCTTCACAGATACATACAGAACCAGTGCCAGAACACTACTTCACATTATCTTGTGTGCTCCCCTTGCTTGAAGAGGAAGGTTTTGAGACCCTTTAAGCTAACTCCTCTGTTTCTTTATTGGAGTTTCCTGCAATAGGAGATCTACCAAAACACATCATCGTTCAAGAGTGTCAGGATGTTGAGGGAGGCTCACCACTCCATAATGTTGTCGGGAGCTTCACCAAGTAGTGCCATCAGTAGTGGTACCAATCAGCAGTGTCATTGGTAGTGGTACCAATGGCATGCAGTGGTGTGCATCGGTTCAGCAGCAGCACACCTGTTGGTAATGTTACTGATCAGTGATGCCATCGGTTGGTGTGTTCAGCGGTGTGCATTGGCAGTGGTGTTTTTTTTTTTTTTTTTTTTTTTTTTTTTTTTTTTTTTTGTTCAACAATTTATAGCGCGGTGTACGTACACAGTCCGCGGGCACGAAGTACAAACATACTAGAGTAAGCTACGCTCTACTATACCAGACCCCTGCCGGTGTGAGACCTTCCTCCCTCTTTTAACCTCTGAGGCGGGCAGATAGACCACATATAGCACTCGCTGGAGCGGGAAGGCAGAGCCGCGCCCTTGCGCCGCCGCATGCCGGAAGACCCCCCACCCGCAGCTAGATCGGTCCCCCCACGCGCGGCCAGCCGAAGCCAGCCGGTGAGTGGTGTTGATTCACCGTAAGCCCCCAGCCCCCGAAGGTCCTGGAGGTTAACCGAGTTCCCTGACGGGCAGAGGGGAGAACCACTCCCCTCATCGAGAAATGGGCCACCGGACCGGCGTCCCTGCCGTCCGATGAGATGCCTGACCAAGACCCAGTGGGTCTAAAGCCTGTGGATATGGGTACACCTGTGGGCGGCCGCAGAACCCCCGCATCGCGTACCCATGACGAGCCTAAGGCATAAGCCCCAGGAGCCCCCTGCCCGTAGCGGCTGGAGGCGTGTAGTGAGCCCTGGTGACGCACCAGGCACTCCAGAGAACAGAGGTGAGGCGGCACCGCAGCGCCGCCCCCAGTCTGGAAAGGTGGAGGGCACAGGGTTGGACAATTGTGCACCTCAGACATGGCGCGGCCCTCGTAGAAACAGAGGGCGGGGCTGTAGTGGGAGGGGCCACTTAGGGGGCCATCGCTGAGGGATGGCGGCCCAGACAACGGCTGGTGCGCGGTATGCGCCCATTGCTGTGTAGTGCGGCCCTTGGCGCTATGCGTCATGGGCCCGGTAATAGTGGTGCTGGGGGAGCAATCCCCCCTGCCCTCCACTGACCGATCTAAACGATCGCAGATAAACTGATGCCCCCTGATAACAGGGAGGCAGCAGGCGTTGCTCGATCTCTTGTGCGCAGCAGGGATTGCCAGCCCCGTGCGGTCTTGGTGAGCAGACAAGTCCTGGGAGCGCAAGCGAGGGGTGCAAGTGCTCGACACAGGACGTGGAGGGGGAAGCGCCGGCGCGCACACCCCTGACGTGGAGCAAGGACCCACCCAGACGGGATGGGCAGTATCCTGTAGCCGTAGAGTAGCTTAACCCTCAAGGTAGAGTCATAGTAGACGCACCAAATCCTGAGATCCTCTCCAGGGATCTGGAAACCTCTAAAAGAGCGCCCCCTAACCTAAGCGTTCTCCCCCCGACCCCAGAGCAGGACCCCCGGCCTAAGCCGGCAGTGTTACTTCACCGTCGAACCCCCCCACCAGTTGGTGGAAGGTGCCCCGCCATAGAGCCCAGGATCATCGAGCCTGGTAGAGATAAGTGGCGGACAATAGAACACCCACATAGTGAGCATCCGCGTATGATCCAAGGAGATCCGTCAAGCCAGTCGCCAGTGGGGTTGGGATAGAGTCCAAACGACCCCTAGAGAGTACTATAGGCTGGTCTGATCAACGATCAGGCCAGGGGATGGACTGCTGGACACCGAGCCAGACAGTGTGAAGGTTGTTCCCACGGTACAAGGTGGTGGTAACAAGTCAAGAAGAGATGATTGGCAGTGGTGTGCCCATCGGTAGTGGTACCAATTGGCAGTGCCATTGGTGGCAGTATATTGGGATAATATCCGGATAGCAAGCCTAAGGCTATATCCAAGACAGTAATAATAATAATATTAATTACTGAGACTTAAACATTCCGTAGTATATATACTACATGTATAGTCTAGTCTAAGACAATTCTTCTTGACCTCTGAGACACCCAGAGGAGCACCCCCCTTTGTCCTAAGGCCTCCAGTTAGCTTCCAGACTTGCCTCCCAACAGGTTATGGGCCCTGCCTCTTTTATAAAATAACCTGCAAACATATTACAACATGTCTGAAGCATTATGCAACTAGTCTCTGAAGGTCCAGTTCAGTTCAGTTTTGCAGCATATTTTGAGCAAAACTGAAACTGAACCGGTTTTCCATAAAAGGAAATAGGTCCAAAACCGAACTGAACTGCCAAAAAACTGGTCTAAATCAGTTCAAACCTCAACCTGTCACAACTGGTCAGGACTGGGAAAGAACTGGTTCAAACTGGCCATCTTGCACAATTATGCATGGGTTGGCATATGAAATAACATGTCAAATACATTATTAACACCTATGATATGTATTCCAAAGATAGCAATGATGTATTTCCAAAAATACTACCCAAATATTACCATTTATGCATGTAATTGACCACTAAATGGTCTTTTTTGGTCATTTTTTGGTCATTTTTGAGTGGTTTTGAGGGGTGTACATGTGGCTGTGCAAAACCGGTCTCAACTGGTCCGGTTTTAGGCAGTTTTTCATTCCCAAATGTGGAAAACTGTGACTGGCAGTTCGGTTTTTCAGCAGTTCAGTTCAGTTCAGTTTGCAGTTATTTTGCAGTTTATATGACTGGACCTTCAAAGGCTATATGCAACAACAAAGAATTTGTCCCAAATAGTGATGACAAAAATCCCCAGGAATACGTCCAGGAATATGATCAGGACTTAGCCGACCATATGGAATTATTTGGGCCGTCATCATCTGCCTCCGGGAACCCAATAGTAGGGGAAGCGGTGCCCGTGCCGCCTAACACAAAAAAGACCCCTAAAAAGAAAAATCCCACGAACCTCCTTATCCATACCAAGGAATATTCCAATGTGAACAAGATCTCTGATCGGGATCATCTCACTGATGAAAATTGGCACGAGTGGAGAGAGAGGATGAAAAGGGTATTTATTAATTGTGACATCACTGGATATATTAATGGGGCTGTAAAATGCCCAAGAGAATCCAGAGATGCCCAAGGGGCGTGCAATTGGGACAAGAACGACACCTGGGCACAGCAAGTTATCATACATAATGTAACCTCTTTGCAAATGAATCACATCGGATCAAAAACTACAGCAGAAGCGATGCATTCCACATTATCTGTCTATGAGACAAAGGCTACACCGACAAACCAGATTGCAAGACATGTATAGCCGCAAAACAACACATTAAACCATTCCCAAAATCAGTCAACCGGAATACAGAAGCCGGGGAATTGACACATATAGATTTATGGGGAAAATATTCCATCAAATCCATCAATGGAAAACATTATTATCTATTATTCATTGATGATGCCAAGAGGTATGTCACCATCAATTGTCTAAAAGAAAAAAAGGGATGCAGCACAGGGAGTAATGAATTATTTGGCCTATTTAAAAACACAAGGTGGAACATAGAAAGGGATTCAAATTGATTGCGGAAAAGAATTCGTCAATGATAAATGGGAGAATTATTGGAAGGAATGTGGGATACAAATCAGATTAACTGCACCATACTCTGCATTGCAAAATGGAATTGCAGAAAGAATGAGTAGAACACTTGTCAAATTATTGTGTGCAATGTTAACTGTGAGCACCCTTCCAGAATACCTCTGGGAGTATGCTGTTATACATGCCGCTTATCTCCGCAATTAATCATATACAAAACACCTTCGGAAATTAACTCCCTATAAGGGATGGCATAATAAACAACCAGATGTTTCGCGCCTATGCGAATTTGGAGTGCCAGTATGGATCCTATTACAAGGACAGAAAAAGGAAAAGAAAAATGCTTCCTAAATCAAAGTGGCGCACTTACATTGGATATGATGATGGCTCCAGAGCAGTGAAATATTACAATGTGGAAATGTGCAATGTTTTAACTTTATGGAATTATGAACTACCAGCTACCAAACCACATCCCCAACCTTCCAAAGACATTACAATGATACCCTTGATGGGCGAGGGGGAGTCTGATGGAGACGCACTGCTGATGGATATATCGGGAACCAAAGAAGCCCCGCTGATCACAACAGAAGAACCTCTGATCAGAGCTGTAACACCAATCAGAGAAGCGGAACCTTGCACTCCAAAGAAGCAATCTTGGAAATGGAAACAAGATGAAATATATGATCGCATTGATATTGATGAACCACGCAAAATGCGTGCAATGCAGAAGAGCAAACCGTGTCGAATGCTGTTGCAAGGCTACAAGCTCTGCTTGTAGACTTCACAGCATGAACCATTTCCCCAGTGTTCTCCCTACTGACTTGTGATCTGGACAGGTACCTAGTTTAACCTTAGGATGTGGACAAAGCAGGGGCGACAAGTTGAATTGATAGCATAGGGAGGCATCCTTTTTCTCTGTCGCCCTCAGACCAAAGGCACATTTCGACAGAACCCGAGTGAGAGTAGTAGAGTGTAGCTGTATACCATTGGAGCCAGGGTTGACCCAGTATCACTTCTTGTTTTCCTGTACCTTCCCGGCTAAAAAATGATGATCGAACCGGTGACCCCTGCTAATCACTGGGACATCACAACAGCACCCAATGAGTGGTACGGCACCTCCATTGATTCCTTTGAGTGACCAGCAAGAGCCATCGAGGTCCAGGGCAAGGTTAGTCTGTCTAAACAAGGTATCAGCCATTAAGTTCAGCTCAGAGCCCATGTTGATCATGAATGTGACGTAGTGCCCTGCTAGTATACCTTCAAAGCTGCCTGTAGTCATAGCAAAAAGATGGTTAGTATGAATTTTAACAGCTGAAGTATACCGCATTAGAATTTCTTCGACGTCCTCATTTTCTTCATCAAATGAAACATGGAGTTCCAAGTGTTGGAACCTGTCCGCTACGGCCTCACTCATGGCTCTTACGCCCGGTGACATTATCTCTTGTGTGATATCATTAGCCTCTTGGTAGGGGGTGGCTATTACTGGTTTTGATGTGTATTCATGGCATGTTTTCGTGAGACCAGCAAAGCGCTTTTGCATGTCCGGTGAAATTCCTAGAATTTCCTTGAGGGGAAGGGTAATCAATGTCTCCAGAATCTTTTGCTGGACTGCGTAGCCATCAATTAGGTCTTGGATTGTCGAAGCAAAGCGGCAACCACTCGTAGGCTTTGTTTTGGACTTGGGATCTCGAGCGTCGGTGTCTGTAGGCATCTGGGGTGTCGAAGCTTTAGGGGCATTCTTCTGTTGATGCCAGGCTTCTTTGGTATTTGCAGGGTGAGGTTCAGGGGTTTTTGAACTAGGGATTGGTGATTTCGGAGCCAGGATTGGTGGGCACTTGGGGGCGCTAGAGGTACTTGGGGCTTCGGCACTGTGGTAGTCTGGGCCTTGGGGTCTGGCTCTACCTTCTTTTCATTTGTATTGCCTTTCTTCATATCCCTAGTCTGTGAACGTGTAGCCAGGAAAACTTCATGTGAAACTGGACAAGAGAAAGAAGACATGCTATAAATGTTGTTACTGAGGATGTCTTCCCCATTGGATTGGAGACCCACGAGCGCAGCCATGTGAGGAGCTGGGTCTCACCCCTCCCGGCCTTTACCTTTTAAAGAACTTGTGGATGCGATGGTAGCATTCTGCTCATCTCGTAAAGCTTTTGCGATGCCTCCACCTGGGAAGCCTCGAGGGAGTAGGCCACCACCAGGACGCATTAGTTTCCCTTCGGGGGTAAATGCAGCAAGTCCTTCCTTGATGAGGGTCCGGACTTCAGGACAGTTATGTACTCCAAGCCTATGTTCGTCAACTTTATCACAAATGAAACAGGACCTACGGTTAGGCATGGTTGGGTTTGTCCCTGTTGTTTGAGCTGCAGCTAGTTCTCGTAGGAGGTTGGCCTGGTTTTGTTGTAATTCTTGAATTTGCCGGGTCTGTCCAAGTTGTAATTCCTGCATTTGCTTTGCTAGGGCTTCAATAGACGAGGGGTTCAGTGGATCCATGGCAGGTGCTGCTGGACTCTTTTTAGTACTGAAACATACTTTCTTTTTAGGTTTACGAGAGGACTTAGCTGGTTTTTCGTCTTCCGAGTCAGACTCATCTGAACTATCTTCAGAATCAGTCTCATCTGTGTCTGATGATGAGCTGGATGAGCTAACGTCACCGACTATGTCATCTTCATCAAACTCCTTCTGTAAAAGGGTTAGGATGTCATCGCGAGGTGGGGGTGACTGGATCTTAGTATGAGCGGCCGGAAGCTTTCAGTGAATTCCCTTCTGTTGAGTCTTCAGTATTCCTCTGAAAAATAATATATTAGCCTCATCTTCTGAAAGTTGGCTACTTGCTATGAGGCGTGATGCCTGGGCCGTAAACTTGCAATAGTAGCGGTCGACGTCCTGGAGATGAGAAAACACCTTCTTTGATGAGTGTTTCTTGATCCACTTTCATAGCTTATCCAGCGTGATATGTCATTTCTTGTCATTCGAGCCATACAACTTGATCAAGTAGGTCTGCGTCACTGCCCAGTCATGTTGTAACCAGTGGGTTGCTGATTTGATCACATATCTAATGCGTTTACTACAGTAGCATAAGACATAAGCAGGGAGATCGTTGAGGTTTATTTCTGTCGAGCGAGCGGAGTCTTCTAAGGAATCTAAAAAATTGTTAATTCAATCACCTTTGAAATGAGGAGCATGCAGGGAGCCAGGGGTAGGCATAGATGTAACAAATTGTGTAGCGACTTGACATTGAGGAGCGGCAGGAGCCTGTGGTTGAGGGGGCGGTGGTTGAGGTGCAGCAGGAGCTTGCGGTTGGACCATGGTTGGCTAGGTAGTGTCGGGTTCTTGATTAGTCGAGGGTTGGGCAAGGGAATTTTGAAGAGCGGCTCGTTGTCGAGTCAGTATTGGGGTGTGTACGCTAGGCCTGCATGAAGACAGTTTTACTTGATGAATGGGCAAGCCAGATATGCTAGATAGACACCGAGTCTCGTCTAGCTAGTCAACACCAAGTCGAATGTAAAAATTTGAGGGCACAGTCGACTCCAAGTCAAACCATGTGAGGGACAAACAATGTCGTGCTCTGAAGGACTTGAGGAGAGTTGGGGAGTTGGCATTGTAGACCTTTTGCGTTGAGTTGCGCGTTGTGTATGGTGAGTGTGAGTCCCAAAAGTATAGAACTGGTTGCAGAAAATTGAAGATTTTGAAGATTTTGAAGGGCGCAGATGTGAATGAAGAGCAGCCGCAAAGTTTGTCTGATTGGTGAGGTAGTGGAAAGGGTGCAGCTGTAATTTTGGGTGTTCATCATTGATAGTTGGTTTTCTGTAGTATACAGATCAGCAACAACAGGTAGAGGGTTTGCTTACCAGGGATAAAGCTCGCGACTGATGAATGGAAAACTCGGTAACCCTTGTCTCAGTCACCAGTTGTTGTAGGGGAAACAGTCTATTGGTAGTTCGTTGACTTGAGTAGTCACATCGCAAGGGTTAGGGTAAGCTAGGTCAATGGGAGGGGAAGAGAATCAAAGTACGGAGGATGGAGGGGACAGCCGACAAAGGATGAAGTGGCCCTTGTAGATTGAAATGTAGATAATCTTGCACCAAATAATGGATGAAAGAGAAAATAACACGATCTAATTATGATCAATGGAGTCATGTGACGTTCGCGTCGAGATAACTAGAAGGGCCTCGTCTAACCAAACTGAGGTGTTCGTAGACGCTAAGACCAGGAATAGATGGATGAATGTCCCTGTAAACTTATAACTTGAGAACTTAACTTGTAATTCTGCACCTTGATGTGCAGGGTACTTGGAAACTTGAGATGATCGATGGGGAGGAGTTAAGAGAGTGAGCGATGTGGGGATCAATAATAAATTGCGCTGCTCCATTCAAGAGGTGGGAGGACACCTTATATACAAATGATGAGTAGTTAGGGACCGAAAACTGATCACTCGCATTCTCTCACAATGACCAGTCCAAGCAACCAGAAAAGTATACTAAGACCAAGAAGGAAAAGAAGATCTGTTACAATAAAATAAAAGAAATCCTGGAGGTCGCAAAGTTGATGTGTAGGCCTTCTTGAGTCCTTGTCTAGGGGTTTTCACTACTGGCAATGGCTCGGGGAGAAGTTCTTCATTGGGGCCTTCTATTGACATGACGTCACTTGTCCCCCTCAAGCACAGAAGGCACCCGAATGGAGATTCTTGACCCTACATCCAGCAGATCAGCCCGTCGATTTGGATGTTGAGGTGCCAAGGTGTCAGTGATTCTTGATGCGGTGGATCATTATCACAAATGAATTTTAATAGATCAAAAGAAGTAAAAAAAGGAATTGAAGTCGGCCCGTCCATTTCTTCTCATGGCCTGATACTGTCTGTGAAGATGCCGAGGGAAAGGGGAAATGTTGGCTATCGCGTCGAGTTTTAAAGTCCAGTCCACCGAACTGGAAAAGACTGCAGACCAGCAACACTTTACACTGCCCCATGTATTCTGCACAGACTATGCTGATGTCTGCAGACTCCACATGATTTGATGCGGAGTCCACAGACTCCGTGCTAGTCCGCGCGGATTAGCACAGGCTCTGCAGTTTTTACATAGATATTTACAATTAAATTACACTAATTTATTAAACAACCCCCCCTCCTTGTCTGGGGTGTTGCTCTCATCTGGCGCACCCCCCCTCGTTGGCCCCCCCCCTAGTCTCGTCGTCTCGTCGGCCCCCCCCTCGTCTTGTCATCTTGTTGTCTTGTTGCCCCCCCCCCTCGTCTTGTTGTCTCGTCAGCCCCCCCCCCTCGTCTTGTTGTCTTGTTGCCCCCCCCCCTTGTCTGGGCGGGTCTTGCCCCCCCCTCGTCTCGTCGTCTCATCGGCCCCCCCCCCTCGTCAGGGTGGCCCCTCCGTCGTCTCGTCGCCCCCCCCCCCTCGTCTCATCGGTCCCCCCCTCGTCTGACGTGCCCCCCTCGTCTCGTTGGTCCCCCCCTCATCTGGCATCCTCCCTCCCCCCTGGTCTCGTTGGCCCCTCCGTCATCTGGGTGGGCCCCCCTGGTCTGGTGTGTTCTGGCGCGCCCCCCCCTTGTCTGGGCAGCCCCCCTGTCGTCTGGCGTCCCCCCCCTTGTCTGATGCGCCCCCCCTGGTCTCGTCGGCCCCTCCATCGTCTGGGCGGGCCCCCCTCGTCCAGTGTGTTCTGGCGCCCCCCCCCCTCGTCTGGGCAGCCCCCCCATTGTCTGGAGTCCCCTTGTCTGGCGCGCCCCCCTCTTGTCTGGTCCCGTCGTGTCCCGTCGCGTCTCGGTCACGTCATGGCAGTGGGAGTGGTGGTGGTGACGTGGCAGGACACGGGGGGGGGCGGCCATTAGTGATGTGGCAGCAGGGGGGGCATGAGGCGCGTACCTCGTGGGTACCCCACTCCATAGGCCTCCCAGGACCTCCCTCGGGCTGTCCTATCCGCCTTTGAGTCCCCCCCTCCCAGCTCAGTGGGGAGGAGGGCGCGCTGTTGGGGGGCCGTCGTTGCATGTACAATAGAAGCAATGAAAAAAATTAGTTAGCTTAATAAAAAATGATTAGAACACAAAAACACTTACTATGGGGGCCCCAGGCCCCCAGAATGGTGGAGTGGTGGAGGGGGGGGGACCCAGAAGTGAGGGGGCGAAGGGGGTGGCCGTCGTTGCATGGACAGTAGAAACCACTGGAAAAGAAATAATCAGCTATTTATAACTTGATTGGGATCTTAAATATGGGGGCCACAGGGCCCCCTATTGGTGGAGTGGAGGAGGGGGGGTGAGGAGGGAGGAGGGAGGAGGGAGAGGGAGGCGGCGTCGTGAGTGGTAGTGGTGAGGGTGATGAGCTGGCAGTCACGGGGTGATGTTGGTGACGTGGTGACAACGGTGCCCAGTGAATTGGCACATGTTGGTATGGCTTATACAGTCTGTTTGTCTAGTGGTTAAATTACTTACCTGTCACACTCACGTGGCCTTGCGGTCGTGGGTTCGAATCCTCCTGCCCCCCCTACCTTTTAGAGATTCACAATAATAAAAATATTAATATTAATTACTTACTAATAAAATTAATTACTCCCTCGGATGGGCTCGGACGTCCGAGCTGTCCAACCTGTGCTGTACTCGGACTTGGACAGAATAATTCCGTGGAATCACCGCAAAAAGAAAAAATCCATACGGATCCGTATGGATCCATGCGGACTCAAAATCTGGAATTAAGCAGGACTACAAGCCAAATGAATTTCTCAGAAGTCCGTACAGACTAACTCGGAGTCCGTGAAAATCCGCGCGGATCTGTGCGGAACATATGGGGCACTGTAAAGACCTCCAGACCAGACTGAACCTGGACCGGTCCAATAGGACTATCGGTCCCAGTTCGGAGCAGTCTGAGAACATCCCAGTTCACGGTCCGGCTACCTTCTCAATCTCAGCGGACCATGGGCAAACCGGTTCAGACTGGTCTGGGACCAAACCCTCAGTCCAACTCCTTGTGTACTACTATCTAATAATATTTATTATTGTATAACTAATTTAATTTAATTTAATGTGTTCTACGTTATATGAGACAAGCCCAGGGGATCAAAAGAGCGAAATCTCAAGGGTTTATATACCCCTAGTGGATTTGCACATGTTTATTTGATAGGGCTAGTGTTGCTATGGTGATTGTTTGATCGATGCCATCTTTTTCTTTTTTTTGATCCCATCTTTTTTTATATATCCCACACAAATAGTTAACAACACTGCCAACAACCACATCATGCAACAATGCTAATCCCCTCTCACTACCACCACCATGCACCCCCCGGCCCAAACGACGTCCACTGTCGTTTGGGTTGTGTGTAAGCTTTTTTTTACAATTGTTTTTTATATAACTGATTTTATAGTATAGAACATGCTGCCTGGCCCTGGCCCCAGCCCCATGAGCCCCTGCTCATGGGGTGGAGTCCGGGTGCTGCCACATCACCCCAAGAACAACAGGGCTACCAACTAGTGCCCCCCCCCCCCCAGCCAACTTGGGCCGCCACCCCCACGACGCATGTTTCGCCAACTAGTGACCCCCGGCGCCGACTTGTGCCATCACCCCCCTTGCGCCGCCCAAGAACGACGTGCCTGCCACCAACTAGCAACCCCCCCCCCCCTGCTGACTTGTGCTGCCACCCTCATGATGCGCATGTTGCCAACTAGAGACCCCCCCCCCCACTCACTTCATTATTTTATTTTTCTGTTAAAATTTAGTTACTAATTAGAGTATATACTGTAAATAGACACCGCCCCACATGCCTACCATGTGGGGGGTGGTACATATTATGTATGTAGCCGGTCTGGACCAACTCTGAGGGGACTGGTCTTGACCAGTCCGGTCTTGGTTCGTAGGCCAAGAGTGAATTAAATAGACCGGTCCGGTCTTTGGTCCTCCCCGAGAAGGGGAAAAGACCGGACTGGACCAGACTTTCAAACCCTACTATCGCGTGACATTGGTATGAAAAGCCTATGAAGTAAAAATAGAATAAAAATTGTTAGTAACATGAAATGCATAGGAAATGTGTGAGATTCAAGTAATTATGCCAAGGTGGCATTGTTGCAACAAAATATTGGGGCTTGATGGAGGGTGATGAAAAGGTGGGGTTGATGAGTGGGGCTCATCACCCTACCACAGTGGGTTTACAACACCATGGTGCAATAAAGTGGATACTCAGGTACTTAGCAGGTACGAAAACTCTGGGGATAATTTATAAAAAATCCCAAGATGAGACTGAAAATAATAACCTCTTCCACAGATAAGCTGATGCTTCATTTGGTAACATTGAAGATCTCAAATCCACAACTGGCTATATTTTCCTAGCATCAGGGGGAGCAATTACATGGAAATCAAAGAAACAAACCATAATTGCATTATCTTCCACAGAAGCCGAATATATTGCACTATCAGATGCAGGATGTGAATCCATTTGGCTAAGAAATTTATATGAAGAACTCGGATTTACACAACAATTCCCAACAGTGATTAAAGGCGACAATGAAGGGTCAGTAATATTAACTCAAAACCCTCAATTTCATCAGCGATCAAAGCACATCGCTATCTGCTATCACTGGGTCTGGGATCTCATGGCCAATAAATCAATGGAAATTCAAAACTGTCGTGATCTGGAGCAAACTGCAGACGTATTAACAAAGGCTCTGCCGAAGCCTAAGTTTACACAACATAGGGATGAGATGGGAGTTCAGTCGAGATAACTCAGTAGCGTTCCTCGCGTGTGAGTTGGATTTTTTCCCAAAAGGTTTTTTCCACCATACAGAGGTTTTAACGCACCTGAATGAAACTTATTCCACCCTTGACTTCAGGGGGAGTAATGATTCCAACCTATTAAAAAGGGGAATGAATAACTATTCCCTAAACAGCCTCGGCTTGAGGGGGAGTATTGGGATAATATCCAGATAGCAAGCCTAAGGCTATATCCAAGACAGTAATATTAATAATATTAATTACTGGGACTTAAACATTCTGTAGTATATATACTACATGTATAGTCTAGTCTAAGACAATTCTTCTTGACCTCTGAGACACCCAGAGGAGCACCCCCCCTTCGTCCTAAGGCCTCCAGTTAGCTTCCAGACTTGCCTCCCAACACAGTACCAATTGGCAGTGCCATTGGTAGTGTTGTCGATCAGTAAGTGTGCAAGTGCACCTGCACCGGTCAGTGGGTGCAGTGGTGTGCATCAGTGGTGTGCCTGTCGGTAATGGTACCGATTGGCAGTGTCATTGGTAGTGTTACTGGTCAGCAGTGCCATTGGTGGTGGTACCAATTGGCAGTGTCATTGGTAGTGTTACCGGTCAGCAGTGCCATTGGTGGTGGTACCAATCGGCAGTGTCATTGGTAGTGCTGCCAATTGGTAAGTGTGAAAGTGCACTGGTTGGGGTGTGCACCAGTCGGTATGCAGCATGTGCATTGGTCAGCATGCAGCGGTGTGCATCAGTCAGTATGCAGTGGTGTGCATCAGTGTGCAGAGCCACATGTATACATGGAGTCTACGTAGACTACATAGACTTTACTGGGAGTCTACATAGACTTGAGGTGGAGTATGGGTTCACCAAACATGGGATTCATGTTGATGGCAGGTCTATGTAGACTCCATGTAGACTCCCAGTAAACTCCATGTATTTACAAGGAGTAGTGGGATTCTCACTAAACTATACATAGACTATGTAGACTCAACTCCACATAGTTTTACATTGACTAATAAGCAAACTCCCTGTAGACTCCATGTAGACTCCATGTAGACTCCCCATAGTAGCTTTATTTCTTTTCAATTGCTATGTACACTGTACATGGAGTCTACATAGACTTTGGTGGGAGGCAACATAGACTACATGGACTTTAGTGGGAGTCTATGTATAGTCTATGTATAGTCTATATATAGTACATGGAGTCCAGTGGGAGTCTACATAGACTTGTGGGGGAGTGTAAAGTACACAGTGTGCACCTGGTGTGGGCTGTCAGTATGGTATTATATGTAGTGAGTCTGGGGCCAGGCTTACAAAATCACACAATTAATCCCCATGAAAACTGACACAGGCATGAAACTGGGTCAGTACGAACATGTTTCAAGGCACAATCTACAGAAATTATACCAGACAGTCGAAGCAGAAGTATTTAGGGTGGGGAGATGCTTTGCTATTGAGATGAAGCATGCCAGGAAGGTAATGCTCAAGGCATTTCCTGATGTACAGTAAAAGAAAACCTGCCTGTCTACTCGGCACACACAGCCTACAGCTCAGATAGCTTGCTGAACATGCCCATGCCTTCCATCCACCTCTTCTGCTGGACCTCTTCTGATTCCACATGGTTTTCAGGAGCCAGTCAAAAACTGTGGGAGATCCACCTGAATAACCCACCAGAGCTGTACTGGGCAAAGGAATACCGCCATTTGTGGGGGGCAACTGGGTGTTTGAGTGCTGGACAAGAGCAGAAGGTAGAAAGATGACCGAACCTGGGGGAAAATGGATGACAAGCCCCAAGGTCCCAGAGCATGAGGTGCCTACAGCAACTGACAAGGGCCATCCTTTTGATGCTGCCATGATCACTGCTGGTCAGATGCTCATCTCTCTTGAAATGTCACTTGATGTTGTTTGGTACCATACATATAGTAGTATGGGCTATTCTTCACCAATGTTGCAGATTTATGCTCACTATTCCAAAAAGTCTCTCCCTGGTCATTCAACAGCATTTTCCTGGTCCCGGTCATAACTCACAATGGTTGTGGTGTACAGCAAGCCTCCACCATATGATGACATAATGACCACCTTTCCCTGAATGATGTGAGCAACCTTATTCTGTATTACTGATCGCCATTTCATGGGAATCTCATGATTGCACCCCACCTGTCACTCCACACTCAAAGACATATCTGTTCATAAGTTCCCAAGATGCTACTCACTGGCAATTCTTTCAGTAATGAACATTTTTCTCACTGTGCTTGTATTCATCAAGTGTGTCCACTTGTGCACCACTTGTCATATAAATCAATGTGACCTATATATATAACCCCCTACAATGTAATCACCAGAATAGTATTTATGATCTATTTTATTTACATTACAATACTAGGGCAATTCTTACAATTCTGAACATCTTTCTCATTGTGCATGTATTGACCAGCTTTGCCCACTTGATGCCACTTGTCATAAAAATAAACACAACCTATATTTATTTATAACTCCTTACAATGTGATCCAGCAGTATACATCCTCATCAGATAATCCCAGACTGCCCTCTCCAGTTATCCAAAACTTCCCAGTATCATAATAATGGTCAAGTGGCATCTTAAATAAGTACAATACTGCCAAAATACTTGAAGAGAATTATGTTAAAATCTTTATATGTACCTTCAAGATACTTCTTCCATATTTACCACAAGGTATGATGCCCTGCACCCAGTGTTTTGAGCTTTGAGAATTGAGTTGAATCCACATTAGTCTGAGTCATTACTATATTACACAAGTCAAACTAAGATTTAAGAATAAGATTGAGATTTAGGGATTAATAATAACCATTCAAAGTGAATTTCTACTTAGCACCTGTGAATTGATGATCATCTTCCACCTATCCTATAATAGGCTGTAATCCAGTGTAACACATGAACATTTTGTGGCTAAATAACATATCTCTTCTTGAGATGTGTATAGCATGTGACTTAGGTATGTATGGGATTATCATGACAACTACCATGATTATTCATTTTTCTTGTTATTTACATCATACAATCACAATACATAGTATTGACAAAGAATTCTGAATTCACTGATGTATCAAGCTGCTGCTCCCTCAGTGAGGCTGTGTCTGCACTGTTGAATATGTGGAGTTCTCACAGTGTAACCAATATTGTTTTGTAGCCAACCAATTGCTCAATAGCCAATTGCAATAACACATTTTCAAGTTTGTAATGCTAATCACAAAGTGCTCATTTATAATAGACAGTGATTGCAATAGTATCACTATTATACCCAATGCCCAATCCTGTGTGAAGAGAGGATAGCCTTACAATGCACCATATGATACACTCCAGAAAATGGGTACAGTGTAGCATATGATATGGGTTTGCTGAATGCCACTGGACAACTGATTAATAAGGAAGGACAACACTGTAGTGTATCATACAGTGGCAGCAAATTTGCCAGGCTGTGGTATGCCATGAATGTGCCAGTGCATGTAGAGGTGCTGATGCTTACAGTGCCCAAAGTGCCGGTGCCAGTACCCATCATGGTGCCGAAAGCTGGATGTATGTACCAGTGCCATGTCCAAGTGCCTGTCAATGTCTTCAAACAGTGCAGACAACACTACTGCCATGAATGCACTGGTGCATGTCAAACTGCCAATGCCCATTAAAGTGCCAGTGCCAGTCACCTGGTGGAGGGTGCTGGTTCCCATCATGGTGCCCACAATACTACTGCCATGACTGTGCCAGTGCATGTAGTAGTGCTGATGGATATTAAAGCACCAAACTGGCCAGAATCACATTGCAAAGAATGATACCATATACAATACTACTAATTGATTTGCATGCCATCAATGTCTCTGTCCAACCCATGTGTTTTGATGTAAGCAAAATCACTTTCCCCGTAGGTACAAGGCAAAGTGATATCCTCCATATCTGCACATGCAACACCCACATTTTCATCACTTGATTCATCACTATCACTTGAAGATGACCAAGCTGCCTAATGACTCAGCTGTGACATTGCATGTGGCCACTAAATGAGTCAGATAGGTGATCAGTGTGGGGTGGTCACATTGAGTGTACCAATGGAAGGAGTTGGTGCATCATCAGATGATGACCATGAGTGGCTGAAGGGTCATCAGATGATGATGTCCATGCATCAGCAGCATCATAAGCGCATCAATTGCCAAATGGGGAGAAGTCATGTGAGCATGTGCAATAGTAGACTTGCCCAAAGAATCCCATACCTCAGTGGCTTCCTGGGCATTGATCTGAGCAGGAATTAGAATGATCAAATGAGATTCCATGGCAACATTCATGTGATGAAATTGTTTAGCAGTTTTGTGCACAGGGACATCGGTATCACTGGCACTTTGGAAATGGCCACCTTGCTGACTAGCCATTCTTTCATTGGCTGTGTCTTCATCAGTACCTTCTTCATCAGCATCAGCTTCATCAGCACTTGCAACATTGGAACAGTGGTAATCAGCACTTGTGTGGCTGGCACTATGCAAAGTGGAAGGTGCAGCCAGCACTTGGATCATTGGCACATGGGCTGGCACTGTTGGAATGAACCATTGCCCCACATGCAGCCGAAATGCTGATAGCAGAAATGATCCCCAAACTGGTGGGAACTGATGGCATGAACAAAACAATACCTGTTGTTGAACCTGATGCCATAGACATATTATACCCAGACTGCTCATCTGAGGTATCCCATGCACTTATTTTCAACACTTAGGCCATTGTCAGTTGGGCACCCCATGTCCATTTTGCTGATGGGGCAGGAATTATTGTCAATACTTCCAGAGCATCCTTTGCCTGCTCACTCACCAGACAAGATTTTTCATTTATGTGTCTTTTGGGTGGATGATGGTGGCCAGTGGGTGCAGGGGTCAGAGGAGGAGTGGAACACAGGCCAGCCATTACATTGCTTGGAAGTACACATGTTGCAGGATCACTCTCTTTCAATATGACCTGTTTGTGGAGAAGGAACAGACCAGCAGCCTGCCGGTGACTGGCATCAAGCTGAGCAAATGACAAAAACTCCATCCTATCAACCAACTGAAGAATCTCACAGATTCCTTCAACTCATAAATGGCAATGTCTATTGCAATATAAAAGGATTGAAAAGTCAAAGCATATGGGTTGACATTTTGGATTTGGAACTAACGGATGTACAGAGGATGCTGATATCTGAAGCCTTGAAGGTTGAAGATAAGGGGCGAAGCACAATGATCTGTATCTTCAAAAATGACATTTTGGTCACCTGACTGCTTAAATAAGACAATGGAGATATGTAATGTGAACTTGTAGACTTAAATGTGCAATCTGCCAATGTGTCATGCACTGTTCTGCTGGCTATGCAAAACCCAACAGGTTTACCGATGGATACCCAAAGCGGTACTCACATGATCACTCCAAAAGTGGCATTCAAAGGCAGTACAGGAATGACTCAGAAACCAGGATAAAGAAAGGTGTAGAATATTCCAGACCTCAGAGACACTGCGCGATGCCTGACGTATTAGTAACTACTTAGTAATCTTCTTACCAATCCTGCTATTCAAGACTATGCTAGATTATAGTAGAAACATTGTACTTAGTATATAAGCTCACACATTAGGTCGAGCTATCCAGTTTGAATATTGATTTGTTAACTCTATTGAATTCCAGTTCAACTCTCTAGAACTTTCTCCCTTGGAACCCCCAATGCAATTCTGCGTACCCAAACCTATAAGGGGAACCCTCAACCCACACCTATTATGTGAAACCTCCTACACCTTTCAGAAACCATCTATGACCGCGTGAAGCGGTTCACAATGTTGCAAAACCCATTGCAACTTCGCATACTTGCTCACCACTTTGCACACTCGTTTGCAACTTCGCAAACCCATTTGCATGATGTCGCCTTGATCAGACACATTGCTCACTTGCTTGTACGTTCCATATGTTATTTACAATTTCCCACTTTAGACATATTTCATATTCCCCCTCATGATACTCCTATCCTCTATTTCATTCTCAGCTGTTGGTTGTTAGGTTCCTTTTTCCCTTATGTAGTTGCCCTTCACTTGGGGAGTCCTTAGAGTTTTCTCTTTGGATCCCCCTTGCAAGGTATGCATGCCTCAGTTGTATTATACTTCGTCTAATAAACTTTGGATCCCTCTTGCAAGTGCTTGAGCTTTGTGCTAGGCCATAAGGTTGCCCTTACAAAACCTCACTCCTGAAATCAGGGACAACCAGATCAATAGGAAGGTGCAACTTCTCACAAGTTGAAGCCAAGTCCTGTTTGTTCCCCTTCGGAATCCCTGCACATTTTCCAATTCTGCCCACCCCCCACTTTGCACAACCTTAACACAATGTTGCAACAGTGTCCCATGCAGCACATTGGCAATGAGCATAGGCAGAAGCACCTGGGGGAATTGGGATTCCCTCTGGTGGGGGAAGGGAAGTGGTGGTGACCAATGGCCAGCCAGAATATGATCCTGTCAGCTGAGTGGCAGCTGAAGTGCCAGTCACACCATCAGCAGATGGCACCTCAGGATTGGGTGCCATTGTACCTAGTTGCCATCATTCACTCATGTGCATGTAATACCAAACAGTCCATTTCATTTTGTATCTGAGCAGCATGACCTCTTCCTGCCATCTAGCCTTCTGTGCACAGGCCCATAGCCAATGAACCTGCTGGACTTTTGGATGTTTCAGAGGAAAGTTGGACATATTTACAATAGGACATACATTCCAATTGTGGCAAGACAACATTGGCCAATGGACTGTCCCCTTATGCTGTGCCTCAATGATTTCCCCAGATTCATGACAAAGAGAGTGAGGTTGATCCTGGGATATTTGGGGTTAAAATTGCCATACTGGCACTGATATCATCTCTTCTCAGTGGTTTGTAGGCCTCAAGAGTGCTGTTATTCACACCAAGCAAGACAAGAGCAGGACGGCATCAATTGTAAATCTGACTGTGTAATTCTATCTCTGTATTCAAGTGTAGTTGTGCCATTGGTGCCAGTTGTGCTGCTGACAAATGTTGGGTCAGCACTCTGGCCCCATAAATGTCCATTGCCTTTAAATTGGTGTGTCTCAGCACCTTGGCACTAGTGATTTCAGATTCCTAGATATTGCTGACATCTGGGTGAAATGGAGTTCAGCTTTGACCATAGTGTGTTGGGATTATGTATACAAGAGTATACAGGCAAGCCAAGGCAGTTAACATGCCTAGGGAATATTGCCAGAATATGCTAAGTCATATTAACACATGTTTAACAGAGGTTAACACATGCAGAGACATATAGGGGAATCCACAGTTAACACATGCTACAGGATTAATCATCCTGCAGCATGTCTATCATAGGATAGGCAAGATATAGCCATGTCTATCATAGGCTATCAGAGACAGAGCCTTGGATAGAGTGTCTATGACACACCCTGCAGGAAGTCTAGGACTTACCAAGCCATGATATCATATGTCACTATTATTGACACTGTTATAGGGGATATGACATAGTTATTCCATTATTAACTGGTACAGGGGTCTATTACAGAATACCTCCTTTATATATTAAAGGAGTGCATTACACTATACCTCCTAACTGTGTAGTATAAATATTGCACATCATGTAGGAGATGATAATAACATTCCTCCCTGTGGCAGACTCCCTCACTCACTAGCCTTTGAGATTAACTTCATCCTCTAACCTTGTCCTTAACTCTTCCTGTCACTGTTCACCACTCCATTCCCAACATAGTGATTCGAGAATTTCACTGGCAACAACTGCATATCCTGGGATGAATGATGTTGCAAAGCTGAAAAACATTGATCTTTGTGGCAATGAACATGGAAGAGGCCAATTGCACATTCCAAGTTGAGGCTGGCCAGCAGATACTGCCCAATGTGTTCCTGCATGTGGACCCACCATTGACAAACAATGTCATATGAGACCCCCACACCTTGCTTGGGATCAACATTTGTATGTTTCAGGGACTGGAGAAAAGCAAAGTCTACATTCTTTTGTTGTTTGCCCTTGAACAAGTCAACAAGAGAATTTGGTGCATAGCAGCCATACCAGGCACAGGAAAAACACACACTGTCCAGACCGCAACATTGCCACATTGTGCAGAGATGCTAGATGACCATGTGAGCAACTCAAATCATAAGAAATGCCTCAAGATGATAAGGTACTTGCAGAACTGGCACCAATGCCCATTACATCACAAGCCTTTGAAGCAAGGAGAGCATTTGTTAAGGCAGAGCCTCAACTACTAAGTTCAAGTTATCGAGTTCATTAGAGACGAGGCTTTCATCGCTAAGTTCAATCACACTAATACAGAGGCTTTCCGCTTAGGTTGAGTTCGCGTTAATGAGCAGTTAAGGTATGAATTGCCTAGGTCAAGCTAGAGAGCCTTGACCGTAAACTACTACAGTTTATATAGCTACAGGTATTTAGCTAATCGTCTAATAGTATGCTGACACGTACTACTTGCTGCATGCGCAGCGAGATAGCTGTTGTACTACGGAAAGCTGTATCTACTATAGTGTAAGCGGCTGTGCTTGTTGCTGCGCTACAAGCATATGTATCTAATGGGTGCTGCCCGACGAGTCAGTATCTGCTAAGTATCAGGAAAGGAAATAGAGTAAAGTGAAAGAGTAAAGGAAATCGTAACATCACCCCCCTTCTATCGTCAAAGTTTCCGACTTTGATTCTTCAGAATTCATCTACCGTTGACCGAGATGTGTTCAGCGTTCTGTAAATCCAGAAATGCGCGTCTCCTGGTTGGTCAATTGGAGGTGGTGGAGGAGAATGATTCAGACGATGAGGAATGTAGGCGTCTTTGGGGAGTGAGATAGATTCCAAAGGAACGACAACAAGGTCTTCTTCACTGACGATCAGGAGGGGGTGAGGTGGGGGTGTCAAGGGACGAGTGAGGTTGACAAGGAGGAGGTCTCTGTCGACGTGAACTGAGCATTCGGTGGAGCGGATGGATTGGAGAGCGAGAAAAAGAAAGATCAACCAGCAAGTAATAAAGAAGAGAAAGATTGTTAACACAAGGATGTTGGAGATTTGCATAGTGGGTTGTTCCTGTCAAGTCATCATTTTCTTCACTTCTTTAATACTGGCGAAAACTAGGGTCAGGTTCTCCTGTAATGTTAGCCCAGGCATCTCCATCAAATGTCACTAAGAATTCGGTGCCCGGTTCCTGATCGGATCTGTCATCGATGGGAATTTGTCGAGGTGGGGTGTTACGGTATCTGGGAGGTGGTCAGTTCGGGTTCAATTCACAATCTCAGAAATAATGGCCCGGTCCTCTCTTCCTGCAGTGGAAGCACTGATAGAGGTTGCAGCACGAGGCAAAATGCCCCTGTCCCTTGCATTTGAAGCAGTATTCCCCGCGCATATGCGGTGGTACTTCCAAGCTAGGTTGGGTGGCAGAGAGTCGCATTGATGGGATGATGAGAGGGGTGCGGCTTTGGGGCGGGCTGCATGAAGGCTGATACGCATTGCCAGACACTTCGCGGTGTGGCAGGGTCAAAGGTCCTATTGGGGAACCAATGACGAGGTCGTCTTGTCGCGAGATGTGAGGTAAGCGTGGCTGGGAAAAAGGGAGGAAAACAAGTGATCACCGAGCCTTTAGCTCGTTTAGTGAAAAATGAAGGTATGTCAATGCTAGGGGACACGGCCAATGTAAGACAACGATCAACAAAGTGATCAAAGGGTTGAGAGTCAGGGAATATGAAGGAAAAAGGGCTTCGAGAGCACAAAGTGACTTGAGGACTTGAGAACTTAACTTAGAGACTACACCTTAGTGTGTAGTAGACTTGAGGACTTGTGAGGGAACGACAAGGGTGAGTCAGAGGTAACCTGGTCCCATTCGAGAGGTGGGGAGACACCTTATATACATTTCGCAGTAAAGACGAGAAGACTCGGACCGCGCACGTTCTCTTGCGCCGGCCTGGCCAAGCAACAAGAGAGATAAACTAAGAAAGGATCACAATAGAATACTAATGAAGCCCAAGATCTTGATGTGATGTCGGAATGGTGTTGCCAAGTCCTCGTCGCAAGGTTTCACAGACTGGGAATGACTCGGGGAGGGGTCTGCCGGTGGGACTCTCTATTGACTTAACGCAACTTGGGCCCCCAGCAAGCGCGGAGTGTCGCCAGACAACGCCTCTCAACCCTACCATCCAACTGTTCGGCCCGTTGATCTGGATCTTGACTAGCACTGGAAGGGGAACCGGACCGAGTGACAGATTGACGTTGTTGCCATATCGAGAAAGAGATCATCAAAAGATAAATGAAAAACTGGGACCACTCCATCGTACCGAAAGTGGGGCTGTCAGGTGAGGAACCTGAGGAAGCGGAAATCGTGAAGAGATGTGTGATTTGACGTGTCGTGCTAACAGAATATATTTATCTAAAAAGTGGCAACCTAATAATGGATTAAAAATTAGTTGGACAAGGTTAGCAATACGAAATATTAAGAAAATTAAATAAAGACAGGCATATACTGTTGTCCCTCCATGTTGGCACTTGACAAAGGAGTTGGAACAGATATACCCTGGGCGGGGAAGTTGACAAGTAGGCCAACTTGCCCTACCACAGCAGGCTGACAGTCTGTGAGTGGGAGAGGTCGCAGATCCAGAAGGGGATGGCTCATTTTGAGAGCAAGATGGACCGGCGGAGTGACTGGCAAATTTCTTTGCTATTCTGGGTCGGGGGCGACTGATGGATGGGACGGGAGGATCATACCGGTTTCTGTAGTTGCTGACCGCGGACTCTAATCCTCTTTCCAACATCTGACATAACATGCTGTGGGCTAGACGGTTCAGACTGACAATGTTCGAGGAGGAGGTTGTATTGTCGAAGGGGTTCTTCGAGGTCATCATTCAGGAGGTCCCAGATGAGTGTAGCCTGGTTTGCAGGGTCAGAGAGGTAGTCGTGAACAGACTGGGTGAGGGGAGGAGCAACTGGAAGGGGTCGGGCACCAGTGGGGATCGAGGTAGACATAATAGATGAGTTGTTCAAGGCGATGGTTGCGGTTTGGTTTGCTGATTGGTTTTCAGAGGTGTTTCTTCTCCTTATATGCTTTAAGGAGGTCCGCAGCATTTCTCAAATTGTCTGTAGGTTCCCAGGTGTTTTCTGAGGTGGGGTAACCTAGCCACTTCACCAAGAACACATGTCCTCGTCCATGCTTCTTATGCGTGATGATCGCCTCTACTTTGTGCTCCTCTTGTCCGCCAATGAGGTCAGGTGGCGGCCTTAGGTAATTAGGCCCATGAGTGTCCGTCTCACAATAAGGGGTCAGGAGGGCGGCATGGAACACCAGGTGGATTCTCCACTGATGAGGAAGTTTCAGTTTGTAAGAGAGCGGTGACAGTACCTCCTTAATAGGGAAGGGTCCTTCTCTCTTTGGGGAGATCTTTCTTGTGACGTCTGTCAGTTTCAGGTTTCATGAATCCAGCCAGACCTTCTGCCCTTTCTCAAATGGGGAGAACTTTCTCATGACCCGTTCCGCCA
Source organism: Tricholoma hemisulphureum (assembly GCA_964034925.1). Taxonomy (NCBI): domain Eukaryota; kingdom Fungi; phylum Basidiomycota; class Agaricomycetes; order Agaricales; family Tricholomataceae; genus Tricholoma; species Tricholoma hemisulphureum. The sequence continues at coordinate 1,323,147 of OZ035932.1, forward strand.
TGACCTGTCGAGCCAGCTCGTGCGCTGCCAACGCTTCTGTTTGTGCTTTTAATAACTGGATGAAACATTTTTCAGCTGCGGGCACGTCACTCTTTTGATACACCAGTATAGCCCTAGGTTCATGGCCCATCAATAGGTAGAATGGGGAATGTTTCACCGCCGAATGTGTCCTCAGATTGTGGGTGAATTCTGCTGTGGACAGAAGTTGACTCCATGTTTCAGGGTTGTTGGTGCAGAACATCCGAAGATAGACCTCAACCTCTTGGTTTACCCGTTCTGTTTCTCCATCAGTCTGAGGATGAAATGCAGTACTCATTGACAGTTTGATCCCAAGGAGTTTTCCAAGCTCTTGATAGAGTTTCGACGAGAATCAAGGGTCTCAATCAGAAATAATCCTGTCCAGTAGCCCAAATCTGGTGTAGACATTTTTCAAATACGCGTCCGCTGCCCCTAATGGATCAATCGTCTTGTTGCAAGGGATTAAAATTACCCCCTTCGTAAGACCATGGTGGTCTACCATGACCATGATTGAGTGGAATCCGTCCGAAATAGGTAGATCTGTGATGAAGTTAGTCTAGAGCGAATGGGCGTGTCGCTGTGCTTTTGATTGGCATCAAAGGAGGTGTCGTTGGGTGTGTGTTGACTTTCATCTGTTGGCATTTTGCGCATCCTTCTACCCATTTCTTGATCAATGTCGTCATTCCCGGCCACCAGTAGTCTCGTCAAATGAGTTCAATCGTTTGGTATTGTCCTGGGTGTCCGGAAGGTAACGAATTGTGGTACTGTTCAATGATTCGTTTTCGTAGATCAGCATTCAGCGGCACGTTGTGGCAGGGTCAACGGTCTGCTGGTAGTCTCGTTGACAAGGTCGTCACGTCGCGAGGGATGGGGTAAGCGAGAAGAAAGAAAATGGGTAAAAAAAAAGGGGAAAGAAGGGATGGACGAGCCTTAAGCTCGTCGAATGAGACTCAAAGAGGGGGGAAACGTGGGATCAAAAAGGATGAGATACGATTCTGCATTCGAGAGGTGGCAGGTCACCTTTATACAAATAGGTGTAAGAAGCTATGAACAATCCCATCGCACACGTTCTCTTGCGTCGATGGGGCCAAACAGCAAGAAAGGATAAGCCATAAAAGAAGCCTGATAAATGACTGTAAGGGATACTGATGAAATGTGAAAGAAGCATGCCAGATCCTTGTCTTGGGGTTTCACAGCTGGGAATGACTCGGGGAAAGGCTCGTTGATGGGAGTCTCTATTTGCGGAACGCGACTTGTCCCCCCAGCAAGTGGAAGTCTCTCGACCCTACCGTCCAGCTGGTTGGCCCGTCGATCTGGATGTTGACTAGCTTTTACCAAAAATAAAATAAAAAAGGTTAATTAAGGGGTCACAACTCAAGATCCAGTACCGATCCATCAATCATCAGTGAGATTGATGCGTCGTGTGGTTACCATGGTGTTCTCAAGGATTATCAATGAACTAGAAAATAATTAAATGATGTTAGCAAGACAAAATATAGATAAAAGCATGGCAGAGGGAAATGTATACGATAACTCTTGATAATTGGTGCTGGCAGTGGGACTGGAATAAAATCTATGGGAAGGGTTAGTTGACGTGTAGGGCAGCTGACCCTACCACAGGTGGGTGGGACTTCGCATGATGCCCCCATCATGCCAGAAGACGAGAAACGAGATGCAAAAGAAAAAGAAAAGAAGCAACTCAGCGTAAAGAAAAATAATGAGAGAATTTTCGACGTGGGGTGTTCATGGTGGCTTGAAGAGCATAGAGAACACGATCGAGAGGTTGATGCGATGGTGGATACTGCAAGGCCAGTGGCATGCCGGAATGAAACTTCGACTTCGTCGGCATTTTTCAAACTTTGGCAGTGAAGTGGCTTCGACGAGGAGCCTATACAATAGTTGTGTCGACTTCATGATTAATTTTTCCTGTGTCACATCGATGAGGTTGTCAGCATAAAACTTGTCAAGTACATGTCTTCGAGTAAGAGATGAATTGCCGTCGTTGACAGGAAAACTTGAAATTTGAAGACCGAGATCGAAGGTATATGTCGTCTTGCTCCTAACATGACGGCGGCTCATAGATTCAGGACTTATTGAATGTTGGCCAAATATTCGGGGCCTGAGCAAGAAAAATAGTGAGCATACTTCACGGGGGAAAAAGATAGCGAGTCTTCGAAAGGTTATGTTGACGAACTGAAGTCCCGTCGTAGGGATGTCAAAATGAGTCTTAACACAAGTTTGATTAGGGCCAAGTGGGGGATCTTTGCCGCTCGAACATTGAGGGATCGTTTGTGGTAATTCCTGTGGTAGAGTAATCAGTAACATTGGCTGTTTAAAGGTACCCACTGTGGGATGCGAAGTATGGGGAGGGAGATATGACAAAGAACAAACTAATCGAGAAAATCCAACAAGGACGCTTGACGTTGAGCAGGGGAAGGAGGGGAAGATACTGGAAAGAGTCTTGTGGCATACTACTTGGCCGTTGCTTGGTAACTTGTGTAAATCGTATGGACTTGATTGCTTGGCGTCATCGTCGGGGGTTTCTTCGAGGGTTGCTTTTCGTGAATGGCTGGTGTCAATGTTGAAGATGGGACCGGCTATGAGAACACGAGGATGTCCAACTATATAACTAGATAAAAGAAAGCTTGACGATATTGAAGGCATTGACGGCATATCGAATAAGGCTCTGAAAAATGGTTCATTAGTGACTAGGGACTTGGGGGACGAAGGATAAATGAATTCAGCGCGTTCGATGGCACTGCCGGTTGCACATCTCACTCGGATCTTGACGGCCAGGTAATAGCAGGTGGTGATGTCGTCCGATTTTTCCTGGGGGTGCTCGTGGGCGAAAGGTGTAGCTGCTGATATTGACTCGTCGAGGTCTACATAATTGCTGATTGAAACGTCGTCCGCGGTCGCTGTGACGTAAGGTACAAGGGAAGTGTCGATGTAGGATACTGTAGAACTGAGCGCATCAATTGCGTCCTGGGCCATTGGACCGAAATTAAAGCCGGGAAGGGCTGTCAGGGCACACCCAGAAGTATCTTGCTGTCCTATGACGTCTTGAGTGTCCGCTAGATTCAAATCCTCGATGTTGATGTCTTGTTCTTCTTGTGGGGCTACTAGTACAGAGGAAACCAATAACTCAGTGGGGTCTGACGTCGTTCCAGTCCGCTTCTTTAAAAACCCTTGTCTTCAAGGATAGCAAGGGCCTTCTCCCTCTCTTCATCGTCTAACTCTGCCATCATAGAGCGGAAATTCTTGTAGAGCCCCTTGCCAGTCTTCTTCTGCCAGGGTTTCGGAGCGGATGTGGTGGCAACGGTGCCGTCTTTTCTATGATCTCCGGAGCGGTGTCCAAGTTTGTGACAAATGAAACATAACCCCTTTCTCATATGCTCCATGCGTTCGGAGTTGGATAGGCGGTTGAGATCAAAGCCGGGTTCGCGTTTGATGGTGGTGGTAGGAGGTGCAGGGTAGGCGGCGCGTATTTTCCCTGTGATAGCGCGTGCTCTCTTCCACTGTCCATCGTACTTCGCGGCTGCTTTCATCATGTTTTCGAGGGTGACTGGGACTGTTTCCATGTTGTAGATCTTTTCTACGAGTTTGGGATTTAGTCTGTCAACGAAATATTCAATGAGGGGAATGTCTTCAGCTATTCCCGATCTCCCTTTCAAGATTCTGAACTGCGAGATGTAATCTTCGACATCCCCAGTCTGCTTCAGGGTTTTGAGCCCGTGTCGCACGTCTCTGGCGTCATCGACTGGTGAGAACGCGCTTTGAATTTCTTTTTTGAAGTCTTCCCAAGTCCCCCATGGGGTGGCCTGTGCTCCTTTCACTTCTGCCCAACCTGCTGCAGTTCCTCCATTCATAAAGGAGAGGGCAAAGATGATCTTCTTGTCGTTGGTGTCATAGACGTCGGGGTTCGCCCTTAAGTAGAGCAAAACCTGTGAGAGGAACTTGCCAGTTTTGGTTCGCTCTCCATGGAAGTCGGTGGGCGCGCAGAGCTTAATCTCTTTGGGGTTCTGTGCAGCCATATCGAATGGGTCCGGGTGTTCTTCTTTGTCAAGATCCGGTTCTGAGTCGGATGATTCGAATTCTTCGTTCTCAAGATAACGAGAAGGTTCAATGACGGTTCTCTGGCTAAACCAGCATTCTGTAGGTTCGGAGTAACGTACTAATTGTCCCTTGTGTTGATACCACAAGGAGTCGGGTTCAGGGGTAGCACCACGAGGTGGGCAGTCAGGGGTTTGTCAGTTCGATCGTTGGGATAAAGCATCTGCTCTTGAGAAAGAGGACGTTGTGGATCAGCTTGACCTTTTGTTAAGGCAGAGCCTCAACTACTAAGTTCAAGTTATCGAGTTCATTAGAGACGAGGCTTTCGTCGCTAAGTTCAATCACACTAAGACGGAGGCTTTCCGCTTAGGTCCAGTTCGCGTTAATGAGCAGTTAAGGTATGAATTGCCTAGGTCAAGCTAGAGAGCCTTGACCGTAAACTACTACAGTTTATATAGCTACAGGTATTTAGCTAATCGTCTAATAGTATGCTGACACATACTACTTGCTGCGTGCGCAGCGAGATAGCTGTTGTACTATGGAAAGCTGTATCTACTATAGTGTAAGCGGCTGTGCTTGTTGCTGCGCTACAAACATATGTATCTAATGGGCGCTGCCTGATGAGTCAGTATCTGCTAAGTATCGGGAAAGGAAATAGAGTAAAGTGAAAGAGTAAAGGAAATCGTAACAGCATTTGTAATGGCCCTAAAGGTGTTCTCACAGGGTGCTTTCTGTCATTGAAACATTTATCCATGAAATTGGCCCACCAGGGAGCCATGCTCACTGTTGATCACTCAATAGCTGTTTTCAGGAAATAAAAATATTCCTTGCAGTCTCCCATCATTCCAGCTCCATCATTGAGCCAAACATCTGTCTCTGTGGTCTTTTGCTGCACATGTTTGGCCTTGAAATTCCCATCAGCCACAAATGTATGCTGGTAGACACATCTGTACAGATCACTTTTCCAATCTTGAGGAAGATTGATTCCTGGTTGAGGGCATGCTGGACAGAAGTTTGATAATGAACCTGTCAAGGGAGTTTTTGGGTCCTGACAGTTGTGACCATAGCCTGCCCATTTAAGATTCTTCATCCACTGCCACAATCTTGACATCTGACAAAATTCATGATATACATTAGGAACAGAAGTTGGGGTCAATGGCAACATAAGCCAGTGGATGAGCTGATAAAATTGATAGGCCAAGGCTTTGAGTGCTGGACCCCCCTCTATGGCACTGCCTCTGCATCCCACCTGGCCCTTTCTGGTGGTGCCCCCTTGACATTTTCTTATTCTCTGATGGTGCTACACCCCTCCCCCCCCTGCCCCTCCCAGCAAAGGGGGATTAGTTTTTTATTCATGAATATTTAGCTACATTAAAATGTTTAGTATAGTATGTAAGGCCAGTCTTGTCAGGAGTGTGTTTTTCAATAAGAAAATTGTTACTATTATTTCATTCTGTTTGGCTCTGTGGTCACTTTTATGTTCACAAGGCAAAGGGTAGGCAAATGATCCTTATGATCAAATGCATGGTCAAGGGTAGGTAGATCAGAACATGGTAGGCACATGTTGCTGTGCAACATATGCTAAGAGCATGGGAGGCTACACAAGGCAGTGCACATGAGGCTTACACATGGGCACAGCGCCTCATGGTCTATGCATGGACTACACATGGTTATCTCATGTAATATAGTATATAAGACTTAATATATCACCCAGAAACACTAGTTGTGTTCTCTTGGGTTTATCCACTATACATGTGACAGACCTCTGACTGCTAGATTTCTTTCTTTTGTTGTTGTTTCTTTGTGGGAGCCGTTGTTGTGCCTTGTGGTAAAGCATCACTCTAACAAGTCTCAACTGAAGGGGGGACTGATATACACAGTCCAGTTATGGTTACACTTAAATTTGAGAATTTTTTAACCAGTTACAATCTTGGTTATTGCCCAAAAAAAGGCAAAAAACCAGACCAGACTAGACCTTGAAACACTAGGTCTACAAACTGAAGAATATAGTTTCTTTGGGTCTTTGATAGAGTATTAATTATCCTGTCAGCTTCATTAGCATTGAGTCTCAAATCTTGTGTGATTTGGTATTATATACAGTATCTTCAGGTTCATAGCTGCCATTGTGATCAACATCCATTGCCATATCTATTGCATTTTCAGGCACAGTGGATTCAATGTGGCTTGCATTTGGAATCACAATGAGAGGGACTTTGATGCATTTTGTGGTATTCCCTGTTTTGGTAGGAAGAACAATGTCTTTATGGGTCATGGCCTCAGCTGCTTTGGTATCTCTTTCATGGAGCAAAGCATCCTTCTTGGATATCCTCTTCTGTTTGTATCCTGCAATGGTGGGGGATTGGTTACTCATATCTTGAATGCAACTACCTTGATTTCTGCCCAATAAGCTTAACGCTTACTGAGATAAGTGCCCCTGAAAAAACATGTGGTGGGGCATCTTTTTGTTGCCTCATGGCAATTGTTGCATTCTTCCTTACACCACACCATCATTTCCCTCTGCCAAATGTCATCTGAAGTTCCACCACAAAACAAGAAAAGGCCACAAAGGAACTGCAAGTATACTGCAAAAGAATGGCAAGTGATTGAAGTCCACAAAGTGCATATTGCACAGCAGCCACAAAGGAGGAGTGTGTGTTGATTCTTTGAAGGGACATCCTGCCAGCAATATTTGCATACTGGGCCACCAAGAATTAGGAGTTGCAGAATGAAGAAGAAAGTTGTGTCTGTGGCAAAGCAAATTTCACTGTGCCCATTTGTAATACTGCTGACTATCTCAGCAGGAGGTCATAAATTGGATCACAAACAACTGGTGGCTGCAACCAGTGGAAGGGAAAAATGATGTCAGGTTGAGAGTAAAGTGATCAGAGGTGGTGTAGAATCTAAGGAAGCTGGAAGTCTTCATGGAGATTGGCAGGATGCCTGGAGTTGAGAATGCCACTGAGAAGACACAAGGGTAGTTTCCAAAGCAACTGCCAGCTATTAAGCAGATCCTGGATCACATGAATGAGGGTGAGAGGGCAGCACTATATGCAGAGGTGGAAAGAATTAATAGGGTGGGATACCCTGATGATGTTAAGCAAAGGTATGGAATATTTTACACAAGCCTTCAAGTGGCCAAGAATGTACTGAGCCGGTGATTGTGCTGGTCTCCGGTGTGTGGTTGGGGGCACCAACCATACACTGGGTTGGCCATGCATGTCAACCAAGTGGGTGGGCATAGAGGTGCCAGCTTGCATGGCAGATCTGCAATCAGCCACTTCAGTACACAACCAGCACTTGGTGACCAGCACATTGATCAACACTGATTGTCCACATTAGGATGGCTGAAAAGCTTATGGTCAAACAAGTTGGTGGATAGGCATAATTGGTTGGAGATGGGTGTGGTGTCCATCACATTCACAGCATACACAGCACCAGATGGCCAGCTTGTCATCAACAGGTAAGTCATGCATTCCATCTGTATATATCATCTCAATGGAGGAGAATCATATAGTCATGATAATATGGGGGATCACATGTCACTCCTCATGAGGCCATTCATTCAGACATATGAGGATGATGTTGAGAGCATGAATTGGAATCTATTGGCCTACATGAAGACCTTACATGTGCTGAGCCAAATGTGCCAACATTCCTAACTCCAGAAATGAAAAAGGCCAAACAATTCTCAGTGAAGATGACACTATCCAATCATATAACAAGCAAGCATTGGAAGACTTATTGCCACTTTACTTGGGACACCACTACAGTAGGTGCTGGACTGTCATAATATGCCAACAGCAGCATACTTAAGCAATAGAACTGGCAACTAATGGATGGACATCACATGCCCCAAGCAGTTGGGTGAAGATACATCATCGATGATTAGCAGGGAATACTTGCCTCCTCATTGCATGATTTAAAATCCACAAAATATACACAAGCAGAAGATCATGGAATTTTATGGCTTTGTTACAGAACATCAGGCTAAGCACAGAGCTGATGGAGCTTTCAGGTTCAGCAAAATACTGGAAGGTGGCAAGCTGGTACCAGCACTCAACAGCACTGAGGGTGGGACTGGCATTGAAGGGGGTGCTGGTCTTAGGCAAAAAAAGGGGGGAAAGACACAGATGCCAAAGATACTGAATAAATGAACAGGCCACAGGAAACCAATGTGGCACTTCAGACACTATTGCAGACAGACCTCATATCATTTGACACTGATAATCACCAAACTGGGCTTTTGGCCCATGATAACAGGCTGACAATCATGGACCAGGCAACTGTAAATCAAATATCAGCTACAAGTGTGCCAATCCAATCACCAGTGAATGGACCAGGGACAGACTGTGCTGGCTCTAGCACAATTTCCAGCACATCAATCCACCCATGCTTCCAGCATGCAGTGTGCAGCACCATGTGTCTACAATGTGTCTGGCCATGAGGTGGCAACTGCTACCCCTAACCTTAACTACTGACTACATTATATAAAAGTGTCCATAAGGCCAAACAAAAGGAAAATAATAGTATGGAAAATCATACTCCTACACCAGGCAGCAAGGTTGGTGGCAATGGTGGGCTTGTTGTGGAGGTTGAGCCAGAGGTCTGGGTGGAGATTGGACTGGAGTTGCAGCTTCAATGCTGCCTTGGTGAGGGCATGAATGGGGGAGAAAGTGGAGAGGATGGCATTCAGATTTTCCATCTCAATCTTCCAGTCAATGAAGACCTGTGTTCCTTGTTTAGAGGGCAGGATCTTCTCAAGGATGTGGTGTGCCCAGTTCTTCTCAAGAACAAGTCCAGCAAGCTCAGCCAGGTATGCATTGAGGATGAGTCCATTGATTCAGGTCTGGTCTGCCTGGTACCAGCTAACAAGCTGGGGTTTGAACATTCCTTCAGCAGCAAAGCTGACAATCTCTGTGGCCATCTTTCCAGTGTGTTTCATGTATCTCTGTGTAGTGAGCCAGGGAAGCCCAAATGGATTACACAGTGCAATGAGTATGAATAATGTATAAGTGTGAGTGTGTGCTGGTTTAGGCTACAATTTAGGCTTATGTACAAATTAGGAAGGAGCTGGTTGCATAGAAACCGGCTGCCTCCAAGTATAACATATGCAAACATGAAGACCCAAGGGGTTGGGATCACTACATTCTCCCCCTTTAGCTTCAACCCAGGGTGAAGCTATGAAAGAAGAAAGAAACAAAAGAAGTATTGAAATTGGTAGTTCAACATAGTATAGAAAAAATGACAATCTGTATTCTAACAGAATGTAAACCGGAATCTTGTTGTTCAGTGACAACAAGATAGGCTCAGAACAAACACATATCATCTCCTAATGAAGTGTAGGGCATGATGGCTACATCTCATGAGACATGTAGGTGTTCTCAGAAAGGGCTCACTTGTGACAGCTTTGCATGAGCTTTCAACAACATGTGCACACCAAACACATGGCATGTGAAAATTGTCACACCAGTGACAAGGTGATGAAAAAGTTTCTGTTTGAGCTTTTGTTTGAACATCAGGCATCAGTCTCACACTCACACTCTTCTGGATGACTTGGACATCTCTCAGGCCTGGCATGTGTCTTGGAGACACATGCAAACTTTGCTGGACATTCATCTTGGCAATAAGTGTGCATTTTTTTTTTGTACTTGGATGCATCTTGGTGATGGGTCTGTTGACACCCACCTTGACTTTGTGGCAGCATGATCTAGACCTCAACAGCATCATCGAGGGAATTGACAGTACAGCCATCTAGGGGTTGTAGAAGTCTTAACACATGTGGGGACATGTTAGGGCTGGAGATACAGGTGATTTACCCACCTGTATTGCTGGAGACAGTGCCCATTGGTACTGTCCATCTTTTACTAACATTGTCTTTCCCAGAGCAACAAATTTTGTCACTGGGGTGTGGGACTACATTGTTAGGACAATGGAGGTCTTTACAGTGCCCCATATGTTCCACGCGGATTTTCACGGACTTCTGAGAAATTCATTTGGCTTGTAGTCCTGCTTAATTCCAGATTTTGAGTCCACATGGATCCATACGGATCCGTATGGATTTTTTCTTTTTGCGCGGATTCCACGGAATTATTCCGTCCAAGTCCAAGTACAGCACAGGTCGGACAGCTCGGACGTCCGAGCCCATCCGAGGGAGTAATTAATTTTATCAGTAAGTAATTAATATTAATACTTTTATTATTGTGAATCTCTAAAAGGTAGGGGGGGCAGGAGGATTTGAACCCACGACCGCAAGGCCACGTGAGTGTGACAGGTAAGTAATTTAACCACTAGACAAACAGACTGTATAAGCCATACCAACATGTGCCAATTCACTGGGCACCGTTGTCACCACGTCACCAACATCACCCCGTGACTGCCAGCTCATCACCCTCACCACTACCACTCACGACGCCGCCTCCCTCTCCCTCCTCCCTCCTCCCTCCTCACCCCCCCTCCTCCACTCCACCAATAGGGGGCCCTGTGGCCCCCATATTTAAGATCCCAATCAAGTTATAAATAGCTGATTATTTCTTTTCCAGTGGTTTCTACTGTCCATGCAACGACAGCCACCCCCTTCGCCCCCTCACTTCTGGGTCCCCCCCCCTCCACCACTCCACCATTCTGGGGGCCTGGGGCCCCCATAGTAAGTGTTTTTGTGTTCTAATCATTTTTTATTAAGCTAACTAATTTTTTTCATTGCTTCTATTGTACATGCAACGACGGCCCCCCAACAGCGCACCCTCCTCCCCACTGAGCTGGGAGGGGGGGACTCAAAGGCGGATAGGACAGCCCGAGGGAGGTCCTGGGAGGCCTATGGAGTGGGGTACCCACGAGGTACGCGCCTCATGCCCCCCCTGCTGCCACATCACTAATGGCCGCCCCCCCGTGTCCTGCCACGTCACCACCACCACTCCCACTGCCATGACGTGACCGAGACACGACGGGACACGACGGGACCAGACAAGAGGGGGGCGCGCCAGACAAGGGGACTCCAGACAATGGGGGGGCTGCCCAGACGAGGGGGGGGGGGGCGCCAGAACACACTGGACGAGGGGGGCCCACCCAGACGATGGAGAGGCCGACAAGACCAGGGGGGGTGCGTCAGACAAGGGGGGGGCGCGTCAGACGAGGGGGGCGCGTCAGACGAGGGGGGGACCGACAAGACAAGGGGGGGGGGCTGACAAGACAACAAGACAACAAGACAACAAGACGAGGGGCAGGGCCGACGAGATGAGGGGGACACCAGATGAGGGGGGGTGCGCCAGATGAGAGCAACACCCCAGACAAGGAGGGGGGGTTGTTTAGTAAATTAGTGTAATTTAATTGTAAATATCTATGTAAAAACTGCAGAGCCTGTGCTAATCTGCGCGGACTAGCACGGAGTCTGTGGACTCCGCATTCAAATCATGTGGAGTCCGCGGACGTCCGCATAGTCCGTGCAGATCCACGCGGATCCATGTGGAATACATGGGGCAGTGTAAAGTATTGGTAGACTGAGAAGACAGCCATTTGGGGGCTGTAGGAGGAATCATCATGCATGCTTGAGCACATTTGGTCTTGGGAAACAGGTGGGTCAACAACTTGTTGTGTTGAGAATGATGCTTTGAGCACCATTCATATTTTACTAACAAATTTTATTTGTGGACAATGAACTTCATTGTCCAGCAGTTTTGAGGATTTGTACTTGATGCCAACAGATCAAGTGTGCACATCTGTTCAGGTATGAATGTCCAAAGCATACATCTTCATGATGCACATTCCTCTTCTGATCGCCTGAATGACAACCAACTGTATTGTTGTCGATGGTCTGGATGACTCCAAATGATGTGAAGAGTTGTTCCTCTGGACTTGTTACATTTTTGAAGCATGGCCATTTGATGGGATGTGAGGGTGCTGAAGGTGTGGCCAACAAGGGGCCACCAATAGGTTTGTGTATTGAATGTTCATGATGTACTGTGCCTGTCAAGAGTACAATTTTCCAAAGACAATTAATACTATCTAGTTACAGTTTTCCCTCTATTTACATTCATTGACATTATTATAGAGTTAGTAGACACACGGTAAACACATGGCGTCCAAACATCACACAGTAAGGGTGACCTTATGGCCTGGCACAAAGCTCAAGCACTTGCAAGGGGGATCCAAAGTTTATTAGACGATGTATAATACAACTGAGGCATGCATACCTTGCAAGGGGGATCCAAAGAAAAAACTCTAAGGACTCCCCAAGCAAAGGGCAACTACAAAAGGGAAAAGGAACCTAGCAACCAACAGCTGAGAACAAAATGGAGGATAGAAGTATCATGAGGGGGAATGTGAAATATGTCTAAAGTGGGAAATGTCCATCACAATGTCAACAGGAACACTAAGATAACGAAATAGAGAAGAGTATGACTAATATAAATAACATATGAAACATACAAGCAAGGGAGTAAGGTGTCCGATCAAGGCGACATCATGCGAACGGGTATGCGAAGTTGTGAACAAGTGTGCGAAGTGGTGAATGAGTATGTGAAGTTGCAATGGGTTTTGCAACATCGTGAACGGTTTCACGCAGTCATAGATGGTTTTGCAAAGGTGTAGGAGGGTTCACATAGTGGGTGTAGGTTGAGGGTTCCCCTTACACATGCATGCCTCATGACTCAAGCATGGTCAATGTGCCTCATGTTGGGAATGGAGTGGTGAACAGTGACAGGAAAAGTTAAGGGCAAGGTTAAGAAGATGAGGTTAATCTCAAAGGCTTGTGAGTGAGGGAGTCTACCACAGGGAGGAATGTTATTATCATCTCCTACAAGATGTGCAATATTTATACTACACAGTTAGGAGGTATAGTGTAATGCACTCCTTTAATATATAAAGGAGGTATTCAGTTAATAATGGAATAACTATGTCATATCCCCTATATAATTCTCCAGATAGACTTGTCTATCATTGTATATTATAGGGGGTTCCCTGGATAGCATAGGAGACAGTCTTGGCAGTCTTTGTAGTCTTGGCCAGTCTATTAAGGGTAGCAGCTCGGGAATTAATATTATTCCCTGTGGCTGTGTTGGACTCTACCAGTGGCAGATCCTAACCCTAACCTTAAGCTTAGGACTTGTATTCCTTCTCCCTAGGCTTGTTAACTGCCTTGGCTTGCCTGTATACTCTTGTATACATAATCCCAACACCTCATGTAGTACATGCGCTTACCTCATGGCTGACTCATGTATAGTAGTATTTAAGTTGTTAATACAACGCCTAGAGACTCTATTTGAGTTCTCAACTGTGAGAGCCAGTGCTAGACCCAGTGTTTAGTGTTGTCCTAACAGTGCCTCCCAGATGCAGTGCCACCTTTCTGAAGGAAATGGAATATACCTGCTGAAGGGATTGAGCTGATGTGGAGTGGGTGGTTGCATGGACAGGTAGATACTCTGTCTGAACAACCTCAGCTGGTGCTGTAAGCACTGTCTGTGGTTTAGGTAGAGTCTCAACAGTTGAAAAATCCATCATGAATTTCAGACCTGCTTCTTGTGACTCAAATGTGATTTCATCAAGTAAGTTCTCATTTGGGCTTGCCTTGGAAGACCCTGTTGAGTGACTGTTTGCATGTCATTTGACGTGCACTGGGGCAATGAACTGTTTAGTAAAACTGTTCATGACCTCTCTCTTCTCCCAACCAAGTTCATCAGGAAAATCCAAGTTTGGCTTAAACCTCCTTAAAGTCTACTTATTGTGCTTATTGTCCATTAAGTAAAATAAGCATGAATTTAAGCAGAGGACCCTACTTATTTGCTACTTTTTCTCCTTATTTCTCCTTATTTCTTGCTAAATTTCCTTATTATGATTTATTTTGGTCATTTTAAGAATGAAATCAGGAGATTAAGCAAAAAATAAGGAGAAATAAGGAGAATGAGTAGGGTCCTCTGCTTAAATTCATGCTTATTTTACTTAATGGACAATAAGCACAATAAGTAGACTTTAAGGAACTTTAAGGAGGTTTAAACCAAACTTGGATTTTCCTGATGACTTGTGGAGAGTTGTAGTTAGCTGTTTTCTTGTAACTACTCACCAAGTTTGTCCAAGCTCATGCAAACTCTGCAGCAAGCCTCTCATCATGTTCATAGGGATCTTTGATACACCTAACTGCAATGGGGTTATCTTGGCCTCATGATTCAGCAGCTTGAACCTCATAGAGGTGAGAATGACAATGATGACTCATTGGATGAGCCCTCCTACACACAGGCAGGGGCTGAAGGTCCCTGACTGTGTTGACAAGATGTGTAAAGATGGTAGCATGGGGTTTGAAGGGTGCAGCCACTCAACAAGCTGAAGAAGCATGCTGTAGTGCTGTAGATATGATGTGAGTGAAGTGAGCAGACACCTGAGTGTCTTTTTCACAGTCAGACACAGATGATAAAAATATAACTCGCAAAGACACCAATACATTGGCTCAGGGAAAATAGTTTTAAATGTAGATACTCAAGTAAAAAGTAAAATACTACATAGCTACTAATTTCCCATTGATTTACTATGGCACCTCCCTCACACAGGCAGGGGTGTTTCCCTGACTGTGTTGTCTAAATGAGTAGAAATTAGTAAAAATATTGGTTATTCAGGCTGCTACTTTGCAATGATTTACAATGATACCTCCTCTGCACAGGCAGCGGCCAAAGGTCCCTGACTGTGTTATCTAGATGAGTGAATTAACACAGATGTGTAAAGGATGAGAGCAGGGGTTTCAGGGGGCTGTGCCCCCTGACAAGCTGAAGAAGTAGCCGCAGGAGTGATGCAAGTGAAGCTAGCAGAGCACCAGAGGCATGCTTCAGAAGCTTGTGGTATATATATCAGAGGAAACACTGTGTAGGTAATAGTCCACATTGAGCCTAGCTGTGTGATTATGAGAGGACACATCAAGCATAGTCTCATATTGGGTAGAGAGTCATGCCAGCATACTGTTGTAGGGGTGCCTGCTGCCTGGGGATCCCCAGGTCAGGTTGCATGTGTCCAGAGTGATGTGTGTGTGTAGTGATGTGTGTATCTCTGGACTCCAGGCTTTGGGCTCTGGACTTGGACATCTTATCTCTGGAGTGTTGGTGGACAGAAGTGAGTTTGGAGTGATGGAGGTGTTGTCTCTGGGCTCCAGGCTCCAGACTCCAGTGAGGATGTGTCATGTGTGTATGTCACAGTAAGTCTGGGGCCAGGCTTACACACATGTATACTTATCACCTGTTCAGATTGTCCAATAATTTTGAGAGCTCAAATTCTGGTTGGCCTTGTGAATTTTGCCAATGCTACCATCCTTTATATAGCATTTTCAGATGATATATAAGAATTGCAGACATGGTAAATATTCTATATATCTCAAGACCTTAACCTTTTCAGCCCAATTTCCAGATGAATGAGGTATGCTTATGCTTATGATAGTGTGCTAATAATATTGAAATGTAAACTGTGCATTGTGATATGGACTTGCAATGTGCAGATATATTGCTATGGATTATGTATATATACTACAGTCAGCTTGTATGGTCCTGTTCCACCTGATTATTAGTCTTTAAGTTGTTACTACTTGCTAAGAACTGATCCTAAGGCACAGGAAATTGGCAGAGTCTGGTGGAGTTCCAATGTATGATGAGGACTTGGCTTAAACCATTAACAGGTTGTGCTCTTCTCTATGCTTGGTGTCCAATTTGCAAGGAAACAATATGTCTGGAAGTCTGATGTGGAGTTCTGAGATAAGGAAAAGGTGCAAAGTGGAGTTCTGATTGGGAAGTCTGAAGTAAGGGACAGAAAAAAAGCAGAGGTTCAGAGGTCCAAAGATTAAGACAAAGGTTTGAGGTCTTAGAGTTGACAAGTGATAAGTTGATAACAACTAAATATTTCAACTCAAGAATACAAAGTATGTTAAGCTAAGGCTAGTACTTGGTGTAACTGCAGCAGAGTTCTGCAGAGTTCCAAGTACAAAGTACATGATCATATCTATAATGGAGAACAGACTTGAGTAAACTATGGAAGATGTGATGTAAGTAAAACAGGAGAAGTAATTTGAAGTAAGGAATTTGAAATACTCAGAGGTCCTTCAGAGTTCTGTCAGAGTTCCAAGGTGGAGTTCTGTGGGATGCTTTCATAGGATATGACACTACTCACCACAGGGATTCAACTAGATAATAGCAAAGCTAGAAATACAGATGAATCCTGCAAGGATGAATCAAAATTGGGTTTCAAGTGAACCACAGAAAAGATGGAAAACTCACTGAAAATAGCTGAGGGAACAAATCTCAAAGGCAAAGCCAAGGTAATAACTATTTATGGATAGCTATAGTGAGATAAAAATTTCATTGATGTGTGTGAGGCACATAAGGTAGACGCAACACATACACATCTACTGTCACATGCTACATGTATTATACACAAAATTGGATATGCCACAATGATGAGACCACCAATAAAAAATTGGCTTCCACCAAAAGTTCCTAATTCATAAATAAAAATGTTTGGTGCAAACAGATTTTTTCTTGACTGTCATTAAGAAGTGGCATCTTCCCATAAAGTTTGAAAGTGAAGATCACATGGTATTTAACATTTCTGAGCAGAAACATGAAGATGCCACAACCTCATGGCACTTTGAAAGAAATTGGCCTGCACCAAATGTTCAATATCAAAAAATATAAATGTTTGCTGGAATTAGATTTTTTATCAGCTGTCTCAAAGATGTGGCATGTTCAATTTTATGTATAACTCATAAAACACGTGACATTAGATGTGTATGTGTTGCATCTACCTTACCTGTGTTGGTTGTAAATGAGAGGAAAGCTCAAAGGAAAGCAACATAGGAGATGCCTATTCATGTCTATGACCAGGCATCTAGCACCCTGCCACTGACCACACCAAATGGGGGGTTTGAGCAGAGCCCAGCATGGATAGCAACTTGAAGGCTAAATCCACAATGGCACATCAAGGGACACAGAGGCCTACAAAAAAAGTTTCTTACCCGCTTCCTGGTGGGCTGGGCCGCCGAAGCTGTCAAGGTGGTCTGTGGCTGGTATTCCAGAGAAAGTTTGAACACAACACACCATTTGAGCTCAGTCTCGGTGACTAGAGTAGCCATATTTGCTGCTGTCCTGCAACATCAGGCCCCTGTCCCAGTTGACGGCCATTGTCAGTGTCATTGTCAACCCGATAGCGGAAGTGACAGCAAGTAGTACAACTAATACACTTACTATCATTTTTACGATCGCGTAGGAAGCAAGATCAGGTTGGAAATGATCTAGTGGTCCGACTTCCGAAGGGTGAAGGTTTGCCGCAAAACAGTTGTTCAGCTCAGTGGAGGCACAGACATACTAACACAAGGAATGAAACTATTGCTAAACCTCAGGAGCAGCCTCTGTTCCTCGACTTGCCATCCACGTCTCGGGACCCTAGTCATCATAGACCTTAATATACCGATTCCAACGCTGATTTCCAACTGAAATTACTCACCTTCCTATTCTTGATCCGCTGGTTCTTGATCCTCCTTGTGAACCATTCGTACGACGTTGACCCAGTATCAAATTTTTTTCCTGGGGTTCTCTTCACAGCTTCAGCAATCAAGGGGCTTTCTTCGACTAGTGCACGCAAGACGATGGAATTCCCAGGACGCGTAAAGAAAACCAGAGACCAGCGTTCCAGATCACCCTGTGCTCCTGGCGGAGGGCTATAAACAATGTTCTAGATGGCGTGCGGAAACCGAAAATTTATGGTGCGGCACGCACACGACACGATGCATATTAGAGCGCAAAAGGCCTCCGCTGAAGAGGGCCATGGTGTCACCTAGATTGCAGATAGCGTGCCCGGGTATGGGCTGTGGTAAGTTTATCGACTTCAACTAGAGTTACCGAAATTAATGCGAAGAACGGCGGACCTTGACGTATTGCCACGACTCGACGCCAGGAACGAGAACTTGTAGGCCGCCCAACCGATTGTGCAGGAATGACTAGGAGACATAGTTCAAGTAGCTGTATGAAAGCGGTTTTTCGATAACTGAGATGGCACACACCAGTGATCCGAAATCTGTGTGGCTTCCTATTAGCTGTCCCTTATCAGGAGGACTTGGTGGGGTCTTGATTACCCGCGTCTCGCTGCCGCTGAATTCTTCAATCTTATGCCTTCTCATCAAGGCACCCGCAGGTAGCCCCAGCTTGTCCTCAAACACTTTCAGAAGGGTATTATTCACTTCAAGGGACTTGCGGACGAATGGTGTGATAGTGGACTCCATGCGTGCATTAACAGTCGAAGGATAACCACGCCGGGCTCGTTGTGGCCACGCTAATGCGTCATCTTTGGCAACGTTGATGAATTCCGCACAGTCGGGTTTACCAGAAGCGTCGACGGCGTTCGCGCCCGATGCTTTATAGCTGTTGTTAAATAGCAGGTTACGAATTCGCATCTTGTGAAGCGGTAGGCACTCACCCAAACGACATCCCGTCATCTCCTTGCTCGAACTTCATTTTTTCCTCCATCGGTAGGGCCATCGTTTCTGCACCCATAGTGAACATGTTAGTTGCCTCTTCATCGACACCGTGATTCTTCAAGCTTCGTAACAGCACGTAAACGGAAAGTTGAAACAAGTCAGAGCGGGATGCTCACTACCAAAAGCCTAGCTTGGTCCCTGCTTCCCAGAGACGATCTACCTCTGCTCGATCCCGCATCTTGATCAATCCATAATCGATGATTAGGAGTGGGTGTGTAGGAACATTGTCCGGGAATGGGAGCGTAGTTGCAGGCATGTCGGAGGTCAGGTATGAGGCTGGAGAGTTTGTAGGGTCTGTACTTATAGGTGGAGCATTCTGGTGCTCACCTGACAGGCATTGCTGAAGACTGACCCATAAGTATTCTTTCAAGTTGCCATTCGGATCTCGAGAAAAGCACGCCCACATCCCACGATTGTGATGGGATTGGCATTACTGTGGGAAGTATCCACTACTCGGAAGGTTTCACTGATGTGAAGCTCCTGTGTATATTCTTGCAGTGAGATCGTTGTCAGCACAGAAAGTCTGAACTCCGAGTCACTTCGTTACCCAGATGCGGTTAATTCAGGTATGTACAGCCTCAGTGACTGCAAGTGAGACATTCGAAATTTAACATATAAACCTCAATATCCTGTGCATATTCCACTGCCAACCATGCAAATCAGACCCACAACCCCCAATTCGATTGCGTCGTCTCAGACTGCTGCATCAGCCCCACTCGCCGATGATCCAGTCACCGTATGTTTTCGCACCTCGAGTCCAAATCACTTCTCATCACACTCACGCCCCCAACAAGCCCACCCCCAACTTCAAAGGGAGATGTCGAGCGCTCTGTTCCTTTGGATATTTGCTGTGTAATCGATGTCTCTGGTTCCATGAGCTCCGAGGCATCGATCCCTGCCGATCCTGCCACAGGCAAACCTGCGGAGAGCAATGGCCTCAGTGTGCTGGATGTAGTGAAGCATTCACTCAGGACTATCGTGTCAACGATGCAGGAAGGTAAGTAACGATATGCTATGCTGACTATGGAGCCGACTCCTATCTCAGATGACCGCATCGCTCTCGTTACCTTCAGCGACCAAGCCAAGGTTCGTTCCATTATCCAAGTCAACAGGGAATTTCCGTCAGAATCTTCTTAAGGAAAGCCGCCCTGTTTTTGCATCCATCCTGACGTTTCCTTTCACAGACTGTATTCAATCTCAGCAAGATGGACAAGCTTGGTAAAACCGCTGTTCACAACACAATCGAAGGTCTGCGAACCGAAGGAATGACCAACCTATGGGACGGCCTCAAGATGGGCATGACCCTCCTCAGCGACGACGCCGCCGCCTCTGCGAAGAAAGCCGGGGGCGCCACCACCACCGAGCGGCTCTCCACACTCTTCATCCTCACCGATGGGATGCCCAACATCTCTCCTCCACGTGGACACGGCGCAATGCTGCGCGCCTTCCTCGAGGCCCACCCGCTCGCGCAGCCATTCAGCATCAGCACCTTCGGCTTTGGGTACAGCCTCGACTCAGCATTGCTCCTCGAGCTCGCGCTCATCGGGGGTGGCTCATACGGGTTCATCCCCGACTCCGGGATGGTCGGCACCGTCTTCATTCACGCCGTCGCCAACACCTACGCGACGCACGCCCCACGCGCGCACCTCGACATCGAACTGCCCCCCGGCACCGCCGCTGCCGTCAAGGGCGCCTTCCCTGTCAGCAAGACCAGCTGGGGCATCCAGATTGACGTGGGCGACATTCAGTATGGCCAACCGCGCCACTTTGTCATCGTTGCCCCAGAGCCGCACGCCAACATCTCCGCAACACTGACCTACCGCCCGGTCACTTCTAGCGTGGCCATCCAAGCCCAAGCCGTGCACTCTCCCCAGTCCGACCTCGCGTCCCTCGAATACCACACAGCCCGGCTCAACTTCGTCTCTGCCCTTTTCGCCATCCCCATCGTCAACAGTTTGCCCACATCCACCAGCGCCCTCACAGAACTCGCCAGCGCCCTCGCTTTGTCCCCTACCCTCGCAACCCATGCCGACGCCAAGGCGCTCGCCAAAGACATCTCGGGGGAAGCCCTCCTCGCGCTCCAGGCCAACAACTTCGCCCGCTGGGGGCGGCACTACCTCCCCGCGCTCGCGCTCGCGCACCAGCGCCAGCAGAGCGCCAACTTCAAGGACCCAGGGCTCCAGGTGTATGGCCGCACCTCCCCCGTGTTTGTCGCGGAGCGTGACAAGCTTGATGCCGCGTTCGATGCGCTCCCCCCGCCTAAACCGTCTTGCCCTTCGTATTTCCCTCAGCCGGGCGGCCCTCCAGGTTCCCATATCAAGAAGAAAAGCTTTGGTGGGATGTTTGGGTCGGCCCCTTCACGGCCCCTGGCATCCATGGCGGCGTACAACTCCGCCGTCGGCCCTTGCTTCGCAGGGGACTGCCTTGTCAAAGTTGCCTGCAGTGACAGCAGCGCACCCGTGCGGGCGGAGCAGCTGCGGCGGGGGATGGTGGTCGAGAGCATGGCTGGTCCGCGGGCGGTCGCCGCCGTCATGAAGACAGCTATTCCCTCTGGCGAGGCCCTCCTCTGTAGGATCGGCGAGCTGAAAGTGACACCGTGGCACCCGGTTGTACTGCACGGCAAGTGGGTGTTCCCTGCTGACATTGCTGTGCCGGAGGTTGTGGCATGTGATGCAGTATATTCTGTACTGTTGCAGCCGAGCCCGGGGACTGAGGAGGGGGGGAAAGGTGACGCCCACACCATCGCGGTTGCGGGCGTGTGGTGCGTCACGCTTGGACATGGTATCACCACCGCCATCACTGGCGATGCAGCCTCGCAGGATGTCCGTGCACATACGTTCCTGGGCGATTATGACAAGGTTCTGGGAGATATTTCGCTCTTGAATGGATTCCACGGGCCCGATGGGGTAGTCCATTGCACTGGGACTAGGAGAAGTGGAGCTGATGGGTGTATTTGTGGGTTTGTTGGTGAGGAGATGATTGACAACCGAGAAATCAGGAGTGTGCGGAGGGTTGTGGAGTGTGTATGAGAGGCGTTGTGGGGATTATGTGTTGTGTATGATATATTTCGCATGTCTGCTGAATTACCACAAACAGTTGGAGTGGCACTGGACTGCACATGATGAGATATAGAGTATACCACAGGATGTTGTGCAGTCCTGGTCCTAACATACTTTGAAAACCTTACTGGTTGGGGCTGGTGGAGTTGAATACAACTAAACACCACACAGCAGAGTTTTATCTAAGGTTATTATCACCATGCAATCATGAGAAACAAGTTATCCCTCAGAAATCCCCACCCTGCAGTGTTTTTTCACCTGCAGAAAATTCAATTATGTCAGCTGTGTGGCCATTAGGGTTGTTCAAGATTGTACTTATTAGGGTTGTTCACGGTTGCCATTTTTCATTCATTTTTGACTCATTTTGTCATCATTTTCCATTTCATTTTGATTCCATTTTTCTCAAAAATGAAACTGAGAATGAATAAAAAATGAATGTAAAATGGAACCCTACCCTCACTTTTGCAAAAAAAAAGGGAACCGAAAAATCATCATTTTTCATCTTTTTGGCACTGTGCCTGGCAAGCAAAATGCATTTTCGCATCATTTTTCTTAATTTCACTTCCCAGGGTTAGTGAATGGCAGGGGTAACCCATGGGTATTTTTTTGCTACCCTTACCCTTACCCTCCAAAACCCTTACCCTTGAGCAAGGGTAAGGGTTTTGGAGGGTAAGGGTAAGGGTAGTCAAGGGTATGAGGGTATGCAAAACCCTTAAGGAAATGATGCAAGAGCTCATTGAAAAGTATGTCTCTATGATTGCAAAAGATAATTTCCTACATTATTGATGTATATTTCTGCTTCTGGTATATTAAAAAAACAGAAGGCAGTAGTGTAGTCAATCTAGTTTAGTGCTGGTATTAATAAGACAACTTGTAAAAAGCTGTTCAACAGACTGGGAGCATCATAGAAATGATCCCAGTTCAATGATTAAGTCATCTATCCAATATTCAAGGGTTATTATGCTTTTCAGATTCTAACTCTGTATACCCTTATACCCTCCTCAGGGGTAAGGGTATATGGAGGGTATGGAAATTCATACCCTTACCCTTACCCTCACATACCCTTGGCCTATACCCCTAGGGGTTTGTAAACCCTTGCCATTCACTACCCAGGGTGTTCACAGTAACCATTTTTCACATCATTTTTCATTTCATTTTCGGTTCCCTTTTGTGCTTTCCTCTGCCAAATACACGAAAATGGCCCAAAAATGAGCTTGAAAATGAGCCGAAAATGAGCGAAGAATGGCTACCATGAACAACCCTATTTGCTACTTATTGGTTACTTATTGACTTACTTATTTTTTCACTTATTTGATAAAGAGAACAAGAAGGAGAGCAATAAGTGATGAGAATAAAAATAATGAACTTGAAAGACCATTATTCTTATTTGCCCACTTATTCACTCACTTCTTGCTTTACTTATCAGGCCACTTATTCTGTTTTCAAACTCCAATTGATCTTGTTTCTCATTGACACCCTCAATCACACATCCCTCTCTCACCCACCTTCTCCATCACCATTTGATTCAACCACCACCACAACCTTTGAACCCAACTCAACAACAAACCCCATGCCTGCACATATGCCACAACACCCATGGACCCACATCATGCAATTATCATTTGGGCCCCCAGGTAAGTTTTTTTCATTTGTTTCTTCTTTTTATCAACTAACTAATTGTGTTACAATTTCCTATTACATCTGTTTCCTTCTTCATTGCGGCAGTGTCTACCTGACTCGTTCCTTATCTCTGACTCACATAAATGACTCTCAGGGCAATGCCCATATTTCCTTTTGTCATTAGATACCAAGTAGATAGCTGACTGATTACCTCGTGCTCTACAGCTTTACATAGCCTTAGATAGCTTACTGACTCTTACATGTGTATCGACACGTACTGCCATGTAGCCTTAGACGTAGCTATATAAACTGTAGTAGATACCGGTCAAGGCTCCTCAGCTTGACCTTAGGCAATCTATAAGCCTTAACTGCTCAAATTGAACTTGCGAACTTGACCTAAGCAGAAAGCCTCTGTCTTAGTGTGATATAACTTAACGATGAAAGCCTCGTCATTAGCAAACTCAATACTTGAACTTAGTAGTTGAGGCTCTTGCCTTAACAAATTATTTTGCCACATCTTTTAGAATGAAATTTACCATTTACAACTGGGGGCAGCACAAAACATGTGACACGCACCCATGGCTACAGAGAGAAGGAGCTCCAACCACAACTGCAGCAACATGCCTCAGCCTCATGAGCAATTGCTCATGGGGTGGGTAGAACAAAGATGACTGAGAGGGACAGGTGGTGAGAGATGACAGGGAGGTGATGAAGGGGGTGACAATGAGAGCAGGACTCGCTCACAGGATGGAAATAGGGAGCAAAAGGGGGCCCACAAGATGTTGATGACAGCTCTTGGGCCATAGGGAACTATTTTTCTTTTTCTCATTTCATTTCCTTGTTACTAACAAAAGATATCAGGTCTATTGATGACAATGATGATGACTGGCACCCCTTATGCACCCTCCAATGACTGCCATGAGCCAACCCAATGAACCACAAATGAGGGGGGCATCACATACTTATCTTTTTGTGCAGGATTTATGTAGTGGGGACCTGAAAAACAATGTATCATTGCAGTTTGTAATATATGTTCTGTGCTTGCCTGTATGTAACTAGAGCATTGAGGTCCAGTCACAAAGACTGAAAAATGACTGAAAACTGGACTGAACTGTGACTGATGTAACTAGACCATTGGTCATGGTCACACCAGGCTAGGGAACATTCCAGTTTCAGTTACACTAATATTGGATCAGCTACATAACTGCAGAGAACTGGTTGGGACTAGTTGTAACCGTATACTGATCCTATACTGCTATGCATGTACTAATAAGTAAGGAGACAGAGGCCCAGGGAACTGTAAGAGCAAAATCTGCTGGGTTTATATAACCCAGCTGAGTTTGCTTCTGTTTGTTCACTCTAACACAAAAAGTTGTCCCACATCTTTTTTTGATGAACAGTTGTTGATGAAAAATTGTTCATCAAAACAAGATGTGGCAAGTGTTGTCAAGGTATGTGTTGTCAGTTTCAATATTTTTTTCAAACTCTTCCACTTACCCACCCCATGTTGTTGCCCTCACACCACCACCAGCCCACTGGTGATGCCCACCTTCTCTCCCTCCTCTTGTGAGCACTGGTGACCCCCCTGACAACTCTGTCCTCTCACAACCCCACTAGTAGCACCCCTCCTCAAAGTTGATGACTCCCCCCTCCTCTCACAACCTCACTGGCAACCCCCCCCCCCTCAACACCAATGACTCCCCCCTCTTGTGACCCCACTAGTGATCCCCCCCTCAAAGCTGATGGCTTCTCTGACCCCACTTGCAACACCCCCCTCAATTTTTTTCATCTGATAAATTTTCTTTGTGTGATAAATTAATTTAAAATTAATATCAGTATATAATTGGTCATGAACCAACACATAACTGTAGTGGGCCAGTCCTGTATGGTCTAAGGAGTGACACAGGTATGGGTAACACTGTGAGTTTCCACTTACAGGTAAGCATGGGTACAGGTACAGGTTTGGATTTCCATACCCAAGGCAAAACCGCACCTGTCCCCACAGTGTTATGGGTTTAGTCAGTCCATACCTGACATTCAATCATCAGGTCATGTGCTGACATTGTTGATCAACATCAACAATTCTTGCACTTTTCCCTCACACAACCACCACCACTGCCACTACCACCCTCTGCCTCAGCCATCTCTGGGTGACAACCACCACCTCTGGGTGACAACAACAACTTCTAGGCGACAATCACCACCTCTGGGCAATGACAACAACCTCTGGGTGGCAATCACCACCCACCCCCTCCCTTGCTTCGAGAGCAAGACAGATTCACTTGTGACAGCTGCAGCATCACCACCACTATCCCCTCTCGCTCGCAAATGTGAGTTGGGGGTGTTTCTGGGTTTATTTTCCTCATGACAGCCACCACATCACTACCAGCACCCCCTCTCGCTCACAAATGCAAGTTGGGGTGTTTCTGTGTTCAATTCCCTCACGACAGCCGCCATGTCACCACCACCACCCTCAACCACCTCTGGACAATAACCACCACCACCAACCCCTCCCTCACCCCAAGAGCGAGATGGAGGGGTCTCATTTCTGTATCCATGGCACCACCCCCCTCCCTCGCCCCAAGAGCAAGGGAGGGGAGTTATCCCATTCTTTTCATGTGCGACTGCTGCCACATCACCACCAGCACCACCTCTTGCTCACAAATGTGAGTTGGGGGTGTTTCTGTGTTCAATTCCCTCACGATGGCCACCACATCACCACCACCACCCTCAACCACCTCTGGAGAACAACCACCACCACCAACCCCTCCCTCACCCCAAGAGCGAGACGGAGGGGTCTTGTTTCTGTATCTACAGCACCACCTCCCTCACCCCAAAAGCAGGGGGGGGGTTATCTCTGTTTGCGTGTGCATGGCCACCCCTCCCTCATTTGAAACATGAGCGGAGGGGTTTTTTTAGGTGTATTTAATTATAATTAGATGCATATTAGATGTATAGTATATCAGTGTATAGCATACCCCTCAAAACCCACAAGTAACCGCGGGTTTTCAAGCAACCCCACAAAAACCATGGGTAACACTGTACCCTTACCCAAATGGGTACGGTGTTCACAGGTATGGGTACAGCAAAATATACCTGGGGGTTACCTGTGTCACTCCCTAAGTATGGAGAGATTTGGGTTATGGCATTGGTTGCAACAAAGTTCCATGCTCAGTTTGAAATTGGATTACCAAGAATGCGTGAAGCATTGACAATGTATGGTCTAGTGTTGCTGCAGCTCAGCTGGGTGTTTTTGCTAACTTGGGAAATAAAATAGCATAAATTCTGAACTTATTAGAGGAGCTAGATCATGTGAGAAGGTGATGGGTCCTCTGCCAACTCTAAGCTGATGAGTCATCTCCCCAAGTCAGTTAAATAACTCAGGAACCGATGATCGGATCGCTTAGAGTTGGCAGAGGACCCATCGACCTCTCACATGATCTAGCTCCTCTAATAATTTCAGAATTTATGCTATTTTATTTCCCAAGTTAGCAAAAACACCCAGCTGAGCTGCAGCAACACTAGTACTGTACCATTTCGAATTATTCGGCCAACACGTGACTTTCCCACATTTTTGATAAATCTCAGAAAATCGGAAAAATCGAGAAAATATTATTTCCGGGGTCAGAAAAAAATGGGTGTGACGTGTGACGGCTGAACAATTCGAAATGGTACAGTATGGTCACTCTCAACCTGAGTTATCCTATACAGACAATTTGGCTGATGAAGGATTTCTTGAAAAGTCTTTTCCATCATTGCTCAAGGATGTTCAGCCAGTTGATAAATATTCCAAGCTTCCACTATTTGCTATACCTAGTGAAGTTAAAATTCATGTCAAGTCAACTGCAATGCAAATTCAAACTGCACTTGCAACTATTCAAGAACAGTTGATCCATTTGCCAGCTGATAAGCAAATAGTTGTGGGCTTAGACCTGGAATGGAATGTAGACATGGCACCTGGGCATCCAAAGCAAGGGAAGACAGCAGTGATTTCACTTGCTCATGAGAATCATGTCTATGTTTTTCAGATTTCCCAACTACATGGAAACTATTTTCCTGTGTCACTACAGAATTTTCTGGCAGAACCACAAATCCTTAAAGTTGGCCATGGAATAAAAGGTGATCTTCAGAGGCTACAGAATGAAAGTGGATCTACCACACCTTCCAGTGATTGGATTGATCTTGCAAAGATGGCAAAGGACTGTCATGTTGCACCAAATGCACATGTAGGACTGGCAGAATTATGTGCCTGGGTTCTGAAAGCAAGACTTGCAAAGGACCCAAGTATCCAAGTCAGCACAGAATGGGATAATATTGAGCTCAGACAAGCTCAAATAGACTATGCAGCATCAGATGCTTATGTAGCACTGGTTGTTTACCAGAATCTGGAAACAATTCAAAGACTAGGGAATGTCCCACACAATGCACCACCTGGTCTTCTTGTTTCTGTCTACTAGCAGGACAGCCACAAAGTAATTGCACATGGAACATGGTCAAGCCACAACAACAATCAAAGTGCTATGATAAATGGAATTAGAATGACTTCATTGGATGCAGCTGTAGAAGTTCAAAAAATCATTGTTCCAGGTGCAGTGGTGTCAGAACATGACTGTCTTCTTTTTACCTTTGGGCCACCTCCATTCATGGTTATCTGCAATAGAAACCAAGTTCACTCATCAACTATTGAACTGAGTTAGATGTGGGTATTCCAGACTCTACTCAAACACAGGCCCAACATGCTACTAGGAGTTCAGTGTCAACTGGAATTGTCTCTGATGTGAATGAGGGAGTGGTTGAATCTAACAACTCCTGGTTAGCAGATGTAGATGAAGAGATGCATGAGAGCACATCTACTCCTGAATCAAGTGCTGCTGATCAAGAAAGTTGTCAATATGGAAAACTTGTATTTCTTGAGATAGACAAGGAAAAACAGACAAGTCTCCCAGTCTGCAGTCATGTTCTCAAGGATGTGTGGCACACTTTTGATATGATATCAATTCCTAAAAACCATGGCAGAAAAGTTTTGCAAGAGCTTTATGAGATGCCATATTTATTGTAAATCCAGAAGATAAGGCACTTGTTGATGCTCATCTACAACAGGAAGGATCATCTTGGGATGAAAAACTGAAATATCATCCTGCATATTTGTGGAAGTTAGTTTGGCAAATAATTCCTCCTCCTGAACAATTGTACAATCTTGTAGCTAATTTGTTCCAAACATATGGTCCATTGAAAGACTTGATTACTGGACAACCTCTATTCAATGCTGGTGCATGGAAGAGTGCAAAAAGTGTCCTGAAATTGATCCAAGCAGGATATTTATCAGATCCTCCTGGGATTAATTTATATTACCAAGTTGGTCATGATCAGAAGAAAAATGGACTTCCTGTTTGGCACTGTATGAGAGGAACAAATTTTGCAGAAGGAGGTGTTCACCATTCAATCCAAAATGCATTTCCAGACTCTTCAATCTCTGCTAGACATGCAGTGAATTGACTTGTAGATTTCCAATTACATCACAATCTGTCTGCTGGAACATACAACAAAACTGGGCAAAGGTTTAGTGGACACTATGACATCTGGCTATATGACAATTTGCAAGTACTTGTTGAGAATTTGCAAACATTGGTGCCCAATTCTCATGTTATTAAGGGGTGGACTAATGGTGCAATGTATGCTCCAACAAGTGAAGTGTTTGGGATTCTTCCAATTCCTGAAATAACTCATATCAAAGCTGCAATATAGCCAGCAATTCCTGCTGCAGTGGTTAAAAAGGGTCATTGGTATCTTGCTTTCCATCAAGGAACACAATATGCTGTTATAGCTGTGCACACCACAAAGGAAAAGCAACTCTCCACACTGATGAGAGAAAATCCAAGTTTCAACTGCGGTAGTCGGGGTCCTGATTGGAAGCAAGCAGTACAGATATGGAATCATGATCATGTAGATGGCATGACAATCTTCTACAAAGTATGTTTGGCAAATATTCAGATTTTATACTGAATATTAATTATTTACATATATCTTTCAGCTAGAAGAACATCTCATTGCTTACTATCATGCATGGCAGACTATAGTGAATTGTCATATCACTGAGTCTCAGACACGACCTCAGAGGAGACTCCTTGATTCACAAGTACATGATCCCTCTAGAGTTGAAACTGCACATCACCAGCTTCAAAATCCTGTTTTTGAAACTCAGCCTTCTGCAGGTCATCTTGAAATATCCCTGGCTGATGCTACTCCAGAGATTTACCAAATTATGCCATTACCAGAACCTATGATAACTGATAACACTGCTAGAGAAAGCAGTAATTTAGCAGGTCATAAATGAAAGAGACCTGCTGATATATCAGCAAGAGACTCTAGTAGTCAGCAAAGGACAGTAGAGGAGCATGGACAGAAGAAATGTTGGAAGTGTGGAGGTGAAGAGTGTGGAGGTAGGCAGAAAAGGGAATCATGCAGGAATGCCTGCATAGAATGTAGGAGGTATGATTGCAATGGCAAAGATAGCCAACATCCTAGTTGGACTTGCCAGTGGAACCATGCAAAATAAAGCCACAGTACTGGTCTGTAGTTTGTAGTACATAGTATGAATATGCAAAAGGCTGAGAATAACAGAAGTCTCTCTTTCTCTCTTCTTTCTCTTTCCTTTTTTGGAATAATTTATGTCAGCCAGGTGCAAACATGGTCACAGTGCCCTGTCAGCATCTCAGCAAAGACCCTTAGCAACACAGATTCAAAGTTGGACAATCAAGTTAGCATTACAGAGAGTCAGTGTTAAAATTACTGACAGAGGGGACTGCTGAACACTGGTTCAACTGCTGAACCACCCTGCATTGGATGACTCTGGCTACTTAGCTAAGGAACAAGGCCCCTTGTTATCTAGCCCAGGTGCCACAGCCTCTTTTTGGCACCGCCTGGATATTGCTGGGCACTTGCAGGACCCCGTGAGCATTATCTGGTCATTAAATAGATGAAAAACCTCGAGGTAGGAAGGATGTCCCAATAGCTACGAAGAACAAAACTAGCAATAAGTAATGAAGTGATGACTATATCATGTAGCAACGTCACGATTCTCCATCCAGCGCGACCCAGTAGCTATGGCACCCCCACCACTCGCATTTTCATTTTGCGGAGATTCCAGGTCCATCTGCTCGATAACATCTTCAAGCGCAGAAACACGTCCTGGCCTAACAGCAGGTATATCTCCAGCGTTCGAGACCCATGAACGTTGTGTATCAGCCGAATCAGTCTTCGAGTGAAGCGGACGAGTGGCAGAGGAAGATGTCTGTATCTGGGATGACGAATCGTCGGGACCAGGTTCTGGGTAAGGAGTGTACTCGGGTGGGTTAAAGCGTGGTCGTCCTGGGGTGGGTCCGTCTGCATGTATGGGAGGGGAGGTAGGCTGGTCGTACATGAGGACGACGGCCCCGT
Organism: Tricholoma hemisulphureum; assembly: GCA_964034925.1. Classification (NCBI taxonomy): domain Eukaryota; kingdom Fungi; phylum Basidiomycota; class Agaricomycetes; order Agaricales; family Tricholomataceae; genus Tricholoma; species Tricholoma hemisulphureum. Next base: position 1,353,825 of record OZ035932.1, read on the forward strand.
CCGCACGTTTCCTGTCCGATGTCGGACGGATGACTTGTGTTGATGACTGAGGAGGCACCATATACGGAACAATGATGTCTTCTCGGTTTACAGGAGGAGGGGAAGGTGACATTGCCGGGCTCGTGGATTGTGCTATAGAGCTCGCTGGGTATGAAGCTGATCCAACGGCAGAACCAAAATAAGACAGGGAGTGGGCACTACTTGAGTGCGTGTGCAAGGTAGCGGTCGTTGGCAGTAGAGAAGCCTGCGTTGGGGAAAAAGTGTCCAGTCTCGAGTACGGTATACCAACGGCTGTCGATTTTTGAGAAAGATCTGATATGGTTCGCCCATGTCCTGGTTCAATAGTCCCACTAAAGTAACCATTGGTGGAGGGTTGTTGTTGCTTTCCTCTGCGGCGTTTCAAGTACAAGGCGACTCCGGCTGCCAGGAGTAAAATGGCGACACCACCCACTGCACCCCCGACGATAGCCCCCAGTGGTGTCGATTTCTTGCTGCCAGAAGCTGCAGCGCCGGGAACGATGTCGGGTTTAGCTGTGAAAGAAATATGAGCACTGACGAGGATGGGGTTTCTGGCCCATGCAATCTGTACCTTGGTTTGCGATCTGCTTGGCCTGCGTCGGACTGAAAGTTTGATCTGTCCATTGTGAGGCTGCATCATAACTAGTTCAGCAAGAGTGCACCACCCTGAAATCAACGAACTCACGATCAAGCGCTGCCCAGACCGGGATCGTAATGTCGTCCGGAAGAGCAATTTTATCAGTAGGAAAGTACCTAATAAGCCGTTAACAGCTGATCTCTGTGACTGGGGTGAATGCAACTAACGTGGTCGATAACTTCCCAGCAGCGGTGCAGGCGAGTTTGTATGGCGACCATCTGTTCTTGACCGTTCATTAAACTACCATCGGGTACCATGCTCATACTGACCCTTGTATATCATTCTGAAAGCCCTGGCAAGCTGCACAAGCACCGATGAGATTGTATGCCGCCCATGAACTGTCCAATCCAACGATAATGAACTTAGTGGGTAAGAAAAGAAGGGCGCTTACCACGAACATAGATCTGCGGAAGTGCTGTTGGGATTGTCGTAATGATGTTCTCCATCCAATGCTGGGATGTTCCAGTCTATGCAAACGGTGCAGCCGTAAGGATCGATAAGGGATTGACTGATCATGTGTTTGCTTACTCCCGCCATGACAAGCTCCATTCACGTCGGCCGCGAGTAAACATGGTGACGAGTTCTTCGAATTATCCGCCCATGCGTAGTCCCCAGAGCAGACCGCAGCAGTTTGAGCGGCACGAACGTGGATCGACACTTGAGAACACCCAAACACCAAAGCCACTGCTAGAGCTGATACCAACTGCAAAGGCATTAACGCTCAAGAGGGAAAAGGCGTGGAAATGTCTGGAAGGATGATATTCGTAGGACGGAGTAAAGGGACTACTCTGTGGGAGAATGTCAAACACATATAAGGACCACGATGATAGAGCGCTCGGCACCGCATACCATATCGTACCATTAAACCGAATGGGGATACGGTCTGAGACCGATCTATAATTTTGCCAAAGCAACCACCCGCTTCTGAAAACGATACATCTAGAAGTGGGCAGTACAGTATGCGTTTCTCGTTGTATGAAGGTAGACTGTCTGCCTGTTAAAAGCTGACTTAATAGTTTTCAGTCTACGAACATAGATATCAAAACGAGGCAGACCCTGATTCAGAACGTTGCATTCCTCAGCCAAGAATTTCTTACATAACCGAACAAACAAATGGCAGTACTTTTTGTCCAAATGAAGTTAGACTGGATGAAGAGAGCGCTGAAAACTTGAACTTCAATAGGCGCTCTTCGGTGCCCCAGCTAGTGCTGGCTCTGCCAGGTTAGATTTCCAAGTAAGGATGAAACATGGTCAAGGGTCTAACCTGACCACGATGATGTTCAGTTAGGTGGCTCTGGTGCCATGTTTCCATCAGTGAATCATGGAGAAAATGCTTTGCCAATTTGTTATTTGTATTTGTATATCCAACAATAGATGTTTTGTATTGGATTGTACCATTAGTGGAGACTTGGTACCAATTATACAAAGTGTCAAAAATATTTACTTGCATTTCAGTGTGTTGTAAATGGCTTTGGAGATTTTTGATAACTTCACCCTTTATGTAACATCACTATAATTTTTTTCCCTCCATTTGTACTTTTTTCCAGTATATATCACATCAAAACTGATGTCATGAATTTATTTAGATATTTTCACCCTTCTAGTAGCATCACCACAATGCTACCCCTCTATTCATAATTAGATATCAAGTAGGAGACAGATTACAGAATGTTAAGCATGCTACTTTGATGCCTATACCACAGTGAAAACTGATATCACAATTTTTCTAATTATCATCATCATAATACTCTCTTTCTATTTGTAACTAGATATTAAGTAGGACATATAACACCAAATTGTAGAATGTCAAGCATATTGTTTTGAAGCATATACCACACTGAACATTGATACCATGATTTTAATTAATTTGACTTTTCAAGTAACATATTTTACCTCCATTCATAATTAGGTATTTTTGTTACATAATCAGCATCCCAAGACTACCTGCTCTTCAACATGCAAGGCATTCCAAACACATTGCAGAGAGGGGCAGGCCAAGGAGGGTGGTTAGGGCACTGTGGTGGGGTGCAGTTGCCGATCATCACAGAAAATGAGTACACAGTGTAAGAGAAAGGAGGGGATGGTGACTCATGGAAAATAGTAATTTGTTTGAGTAGTCATGATCATGTAGTGTCCTGCTGGAATTTCAATGATGTTTTTGAGATGAACTGCAAGGTGAGATGCTGGCTTGCAACATATACATCAATGGGGAGAGCATTACCATCTCCACTATGGCAGTTGGGAAATAAGTGAGAACCTGGATACTTGACAGATGCCTCTCCCTCTGCCTGACCATAGAGCCCATAAATGCCTCCACAGGAATGAACCTGCTCACCCATTTCACATCCATAGCCCCCACCACTGCCGAGACAGGCTTTGCCACAGTCAAGTCTGCCATGATGTGGAACATCCAGTTGCCTAGTGTGACCAGGTGGAGGGCTGGGCATGTGAGGGACTGGTGCTTGAGGTTGACGAGGGGCTGCTCCACAGCTTTGCCATCATCTTCATTGCTATCTTCAAGAAGGGCATGCACACCTTGATTGAATCCCCAGCATGCAGGTCAATGGGGGCAGGGGTCCTGAATCTCCCCATCAGCCACTGTGCTTCCACCACTGCCCAGAACTTACTTACACCATCCTCTTTGTGTCCTGGCTCACAAAACACCAGCTCCACCTCCAAAGCATAGTGGAACCCCTGCTCAACAAGGCCTCCCTTGAGGATGTACACAAAGTCACAGGGCTCAGTCTGTTCCAGATTGTTCACTGATGACAATGGTGGTCTTGTTCTTGTGCCAGCACTTGAGAACTTTGAATATGAGGATGAGGGAAGTGGTGGATGTCACTTCATCTTGCTACACCCAAAAAAAGAACATCAGTAAGAATTAACAGAGAAAAGAGAAGAACTCACTGAGAACTAACATGCTGGGATTCCTCAACCACCCATATGCAATTGTCAGTTTCTGTTTCTGAATAGTGTTTGAAGGTCCAGTTGCATGGACCAACAAAATGACTGAAACCAAACTGAACCCAACCAAATGCAACCAGACCATTGGTTGTGTTTGCTTGGTTTTGGGATTGGTTGGGTTGCTGGTTGCCTCAATTCAAAAATGTTTGAAAACCATTCAAAAACCAGTTGCAATTAGTTGCAACCAGTCTTCTTACAGTGTATAATACATTAGTACAGTAACATTACTTATGTACTCAATATTACAGTCACTACAAGTCAATAAACTAATCTAGCTATTACTAATATATACTATTTAAACCATGATATAACAAAAATAAGAAAAGCCCAATGTAAAAAAATTTGTTGGGTGAGGGTTTATATACCCTGTGGCTGCACATGGACCTTTTGGTCATGTGCTGCCAAAAAAATGAAAGTGGTGCCACTTACCAGACAACTTCCCATGACCACAACCACAACAAATGAATGCTGGATTACCCACCTTCACCACTGTCAACCATGCGAATGAGCAAATGCAAAGAAGGCAGCCCAAATGACACTAGTCAGTCATTTGGGCCATATGGTATGTTTCCTTTATGCAATGATTTTACTAACTATTTTCTTTTCAGTTTATTTGCCTTTGATGATAATGACACCTACTACTAACAGACCCAATACCGCTGTTGCAAGCCACTGCTTGCAAAGTGGCAGCAGGTTGTGTTTCTAGCCACAACTGATGCCATGTCACCCCACCAACAGGACAACACCAACAGGACAGCCAATGCCAACACTAGCCAATGACTATGACATGGTACTGGCACTGCCCCACCTGCAAATTGGGCCCAAACAATAACTGGTTCATCATTTGGGCCATAGGGTATGTATTTTATGATTGATTTCTTACTGCGTCTGCTAACTAGTGTTTCTTACTTCTTTTTAGGTTCTTACTTGTTGATAATAACATCACCAACCCACCTCTTGAAGAGGCACACCCACCCTCAGTACTCCCTGTGCTCTTCCACTGCTGTGAGCATCTGCTCACAGGTTCGCAACAGGCATCATTTCTAGACAACAACACCCAGATGCCATGTCACACAGCAAATGACAAACAGGACAGATGGCAGGGGGGAGCACAACACTGCAACAACAACAACAACAGTGCTATAGGAACATGGTAGCAAATAATGAACAGTGGAGATGGGGAATGCCAGGGAATGACAAACACCAGGGAATGCCAGGGATCATGAATAGTGGAGACAGTGAATGATGGGTGCAACAAAGATGAACAGCAGGGCTGATGAACAGCAGGATGGTGGCACCCCTCACCTTCACTTCAAACATGAGACAGTGGGTATAAGCCTGCTGCACAGACTTATGACATGATTACAGCACAGCACGGCACTGATGGTCACACCCAATGTGGCAGGTAAAAGGTCTGCTGGAGGTTTGATGACGAGGGACATTGGGTCATGAGAAGTGAGGTATGCATAGACAGGAAGGATAGACAGAAAATGAAATAAACAGGTCATATACTCATATGGGGAGGAAACATGAGTGGTTTGCACTCATGAACATGTTCAATGCCAAACACGTGACACAGGAAATCATCAACGGAGATTGAGGACATGGTCAACAAGTTCACATGGTGTGACCATTGAAATGGGGTAATCAATGTGTGAGAGAAAATACAGATACAAAAGGTCACAGAATGAGGATCAAAGGTTCTCTATTCTGAACTTTTGACTTTGTGAGGCAGTTTAAGGAGAAAATGATGCAGGAAACACTGAAAGACTTAGTGACTTGAGAACTTAGCTAGAGATTCTACACCTTTGTGTGCAGAGAACTTGATAACTTGAGGATCTTGAGAGAGAAAACTTAGAGAGGCTCAAGTGTAGATCAGAGAAGCAAGAGTGGTCCCATTCAAGAGGTAGGGAGATGCTTTTATACAAATTGCAAGTAACAAATGAAAAACTGTACATGCATGTTCTCTCATGCTGACAGGACTGCTCAACCAGAATAATAAACTTTAAAAGAAGACCAATTGTCAAGGATGAGAAGTACTGGTGGATGTCAAGTTATAAATGGGTGTTTAGGTTCAACATTGAGGTTCTCTATTGACATTACACACCCTGTGCCCCCAGCAAGCACAGAGAACACCCAATTGACACCCTTCAACCCTACCATCCAGTCGTTTGGCCTGTTGAGTCAGACTTTGATGGGCCATAGAAGTCATGTCATGTGGTTTTGATGGATCGTTGGGATATCAAGGCAAAAGCATGATGAAAAGACTGAGAAAGAAAAGGAAATGCAGGACCTGGGACCAGCTACTTGTGTCAAAAGCATGGCTGTCAGTATGAAGTACTGAGGAAGCACAGAGATTGATGGGTCACATGTTTGATGGATGGGTAAAGGATGGCAGAGAGCTGTAAAGGAGAACAACAAAGACATCAGTACAAATGTTAAGGCGAGAGCCTCAACTACTCAGTACAAGTATCGAGTTCGTTAACAACGAGGCTTTCGTTGCTAAGTTAAATCACGCTAAGTCAGAGGCTTTCTGGCTTAGGTCGAGTCGCGCGTTCGAGAGCAGTATAAGGCTGTTAATTGCCTAAGATCAAGCTGAGGAGCCTTGACCTCTGTCTACTACAGTTTATATAGCTAATTACCTGGCTACGTGTCGAATACGTGTCTACACGTATTGTAAGAGTCAGTAAACTATCTATGGGTGCAAAGCTGTAGAGTGCGATGTAAGCGGACAGCTATCTACTCGGTGTCTAATGAAAAAGGAAATGTGGGCGCTGCCCGACGAGTCAGAGATAAGCAGACGAGTCAAGATGAACACTGCTGCGACGGAGAAGGAAACAGAAGAAGAGAGACGAGTCAAGGTAAACACTGCCGCGACAAAGAAGGAAATAGAGTAAAAGGAAATTGTAACACTGCCCCCCCCCTATCCTCGAAGTTTCCAACTTCGTTTCATTCCAACCCCTTCTCTACTCGTTCCGTAGACTTGTTGAGCGGTCGATAGACCCATAACTCTTCAGCGATCGGCAGGAAAGTAGGTGGCGTTGGTGGCGGTATACGCGGTTCAGGTGGGATGTAAGCGGGCGCGGGGACGGCGATGGGGGTCGAGTCGAGTAGGGCGTTCGAGGGGGTCGGAGAGATGTGGGAGAGGATTTCACCGAGTTCATATAAATTGTGTCGGCGTTCAGTTTCGCGAATAGAGAGATAGGAGAGCGACAATAGGATCATCCAGCAGCTGAAGAAGAAAAGCCCGAGGGCGAGGGCGATGATTTGCATGTATGTCATGATTGGAGTGGGGATCTCTGGTGGTGCTGGGGGACGTCAACGAACGTCTGTCCTTTAATAGGGGTGGAACGACCCTGGTCCGGGTTCACCGGTCGAGTTCGCCCAAGCGCTGTCATCGAAATTGGAGAAGTATTCGGCTGCAGTATACGCCATTTCTTCTTCGCTTCCACTTCGCTTCTGATCAGGGGTGACCGATCGCTTCTTGTTCCGAGGACAGTCTTTTGGGTAGTGCCCTGGCGCTCGTTTCTTGCAGATGTCGCAGGTGAAGAGGTGACAGTAGGACGCAAAATGTCCCAGTCCTTTGCATCTGAAACAGGCTTCGTTTTTCATGTGAGGTGGAACTGCGGAGGGTGGCTGGTTAGCGGTCAGGGTCATGCTTCGGACGTAGAAAGGGGTCGGAGGTCGTTCTTTTCGTTTCGGGGGAGAAGGCTGCCAGGCATTGGCGGATGCGGCTCGTGCGGATTTTTGAAGGTGGTAGGAGGAGGAAGAGGTCGCGGATCCAGATGGGGGCGTTTGCAACGCGTGTGTTTCTGCTCGGGTTTGTGTCGGGGCGGTGGAGGTGTTGGGCTTTGCGTACTTTAATTCGTAATTACTAACTACAGAGGCCATTCCTTTTTCTAGCATTTGGGACATCATACTGTGGGCGAGTCGTTCTAAATTTGAGATGGTATCGAGGGTGAGATCGTATTGTCGGAGGGTTTCTTCGAGGGGTCGGTCGTGGACCTCGCGGAGGATTTCGGCGCGATGCCCGGGATCTTGGAGGTAGTTGTTTGTATATTCGGCGAGAGGGGGGAGAATGTTCAAGGTTTTGAGAGCGTGAGAAGAGGGGAGGTCAGACATGTTCGTTTGATGGTGATGGTTGCGGATGAGTTCGCTGGGTCGGTTTAGAGATGTTTCTTCTCCTTATATGCAGCAAGGAGGTCCGCAGCGTTTCTTAAATTGTCCGTAGGCTCCCATGTGTTTTCAGACGTGGGGTAGCCTAGCCACTTCACCAGGAATACGTGTCCTCTGCCTCGTTTTTTGTGGGCGATGATTGACTCCACTTCGTGTTCTTCCTGTCCGTCAATCAGGTCAGGGGGTGGCCTTAGGTAATTGGGGCCGTGGGCGGCGGTTTCGCGATAAGGTGTGAGGAGGGCGGCGTGGAATACAGGGTGGATCTTCCATTGATGGGGGAGTTTCAGCTCGTAGGAGAGTGGCGACAGAACCTGCTTGATGGGGAAGGGTCCCTCTCGTTTCGGAGAGAGTTTCCTTGTCACATCTGTCAGTTTTAGGTTTTTCGAGTTAAGCCACACCTTCTGTCCTCTTTCGAATGGGGTAAATTTCCTTGTGATTCATTCCGCCATGATTTGTCGAGCCAGCTCGTGCGCTGCAAGTGCTTCGTTTCGTGCTTTTAATAACTGAATTAGGCGTTGCTCTGCTGCGGGTACGTCGCTTTTCTGATAGGCCGTGGGTATCGCTCGGGGTTCGTATCCCATCATGAGGTAAAACGGGGAATGTTTCACTGTTGAATGCGTACGTTGGTTGTGGGCGAATTCCGCAGTGGGAAGGAGTCTTCTCCATGTTTCAGGGTTGTTCGTGCAGAACATCCGAAGGTAGACCTCGATTTCCTGATTCACACGTTCCGTTTCTCCATCTGTTTGAGGGTGGAAGGCGGTGCTCATCGCGAGTTTGATTCCGAGGAGTTTTCTGAGTTCTTGGTAAAGTTTCGACGTGAATCTGGGGTCTCTGTCGGAGATTATCTTGTCTGGTAGTCCGAACCGGGTGTAGACATTTTTTAGATATGCGTCCGCAGCTCCTAATGCATCAATCGTTTTGTTGCAGGGGATTAAAATTACCCCCTTAGTAAGTCCATGGTCTACCACGACCATTAATGAATCAAACCCGTCGGACAGGGGTAGGTTGGTGATGAAATCAGTTGTCACAAGCGCGAATGGGCGCGTTGTATTGCTTTTAATTGGCGTGAGCGGTGGTGTCGTCGGATGTGTAATGACCTTCATTTGTTGGCATTTTGCGCAACCTTCTACCCAGTTCTTGATTAATACCGTCATTCCCGGCCACCAGTAGTCTCTGCGGATGAGTTCGATCGTCTGGAATTGTCCAGGGTGTCCGGATGGTAGCGAGTTGTGGTATAATTCGATTATTTTCTTTCTGAGTTCGGTGTCGGGTGGTACGTAACACCTGTTCTTAAAAAAGATTAGACCGTCTTTTACTTCCCAGTCTGTCAGATCGGATTTGATCGGCGGGGTTCCGTTAGTTTTGAGCGCTTTGATTGCCTCTGCAACTAGTTCGTCTTTCATCGTCGCTTGAACCAGAGCCGTCTGCATGTCTGTGTTGATGATGTTTACGAAGATTTCTGGAGGGAGAAGTGTGATGTTCTTGTTGTCATTTTCTGTTCCTTGATTCCAGTCTTCTCTTCTCGATAACGCGTCGGATTGTATCATTTGCGATCCTGGCACATGTAAAAGATTTAGCTCGAATTCGGATAAGAATAAGCTCCATCGAGCTTGTCTCCTGTTTAGTTTCTGGGCAGTGCGGAAATACGTTAGGTTTTTGTGGTCAGATAGGATTGTCACCGGGTGCGCGCTTCCTTGAAGGTAGTGGCGCCAGGTTTCTAGGGCGCGTATGATGCCCAGGAGTTCTCGATCATAGATTTCGTAATTTCGTTGGGTCGCGTCGAGCGAATGTGAAATATATCCACACGGGTGCCATTGTCCGTCGGTGCCTTGTTGTCTGAGTACCGCACCGGTGGCGAATTTCGAAGCATCTGATTCGATTGTAAAGGGTCTTGCCGGATCTGGCATTGACAAGATTGGTGCCTGTGCGAATTTAGCTTTTAACCCATCAAATGACGTTTGACATGCTTCTGTCCATTCGAATTTAGTATTTTTTCGGGTCAGATCGTTTAGCGGTTTGGCTAGTTCAGCAAACCTCCCAATGAATCTTCGATAAAAGTTTCCAAACCCTAAGAACGATCGTACTCCTTTGACGTTTGTCGGTTCCGGCCAATCTTTGATTCCTGCTAATTTTGTGGGGTCCATCAGAATTTGATCCGGTTTGACGATTAGCCCGAGGAATTCGACTTCTTGGACGTCGAACTTGCATTTCTCTGGTTTGAGGTAGAGGTCATTTTCGAGTAGTCTTTGCAAGATTCGCTGTGTTCGCCGTTGATGTTCTTGTTTGTCTTTGGAAAAGATGAGGATGTCGTCCATGTAAATGACTACCCATCCCTTGTCAATCATATCTTTGAAGATGTCATTCATCATGCCTTGGAACGTGGCGGGGGAATTGCATAATCCAAAGAACATTACCGTTGGCTCAAATAACCCTTTATTCATTTTGAAAGCTGCTTTCCATTGATCACCTTCTTTGATTCGGATGTTGTGATAACCCCATCGTATGTCGAGTTTTGTAAAATATTGCGCTCCCTTTAGTTTGTCGAGAAGGTCGCTAACCAGTGGGAGTGGGTAGGCGTTCTTGATCGTTCCGTGGTTGAGGTACCGATAATCTTGACAGGGTCGAAGTGCTTCAGAGTCTTTCTTTGCGACGAAGAAGAAAGGTGACGCCATAGGTGATTTTGACGGTCGGATGTATCCTTTTTTCAGGTTTTCTTCGAGAAAGTCGTCCATTTTCGATTGTTCTGCTGGTGTCAGTGGGTAGACTTTACAATCTTTTGGTAGGAAATCATCTTTCAGATCGATTGCATGATCCCAGGGTTTCGATTCAGGGAACCGTTCCGATGCTGCCTTTTCGAATACCTTTCGATATTCTTGATACTGTGCTGGAAGGATATCATCGAGTGTCTTTGTCTTTTCTGGGTTGTCCGTTTGATTGTCGTGAGCGAGTTTCTGCGAAATAGAGGTTTTAGCTCTGATCCAGATCCCTTGTCCAAGGCAAAATCGTGGCGAAGTTCTTGATGACATTATCCTTGATATCCTTTTTGTGTTGTTCGAGTATGAATATTTCGGCGCGTCGTATTCCAAGGTGAGGGGCGGTTCGGTGGTGGTAGGGTCGAATATTCCGATGACGGGTTCTCCTTTAATGTAAGCAATGACAAGGTCGTTTGTTGGTTCAGTTTCGACTTTGTCTGACGTTAATGGGGTGTTGTCCGGGGTTCCGCTGTTGTTGTCATTGATCGGGTGTTCTTCTTTGATAGGGGTGATTTTCCTGATCTGTTCCTCGGTGCCTTGTTTGAATGCCGTGTCTTTGATCATTTCCCTAGATTTAGCAACGATTCTCCGAATCCGGGCGAATCGTTCTTCTTTGTCGGGGAAAGTGATCGTACCTTTTCTCCAGTTGATATCGGGGTTTTCCTTTCTAAACCAAGGTAATCCCAGGATCACTGACTCTTTTCCCAAGCCAGTTACCAGGTATTGTTCGTCCGTTTGTCTTTCTCCGATGGTGAGTTGGGCCGTTGTAGAATGAGTTGTTCCTTGTTTGTTCAGTGTCCCGTCGGCGTTCCATGTCTTGATTGGTTTAGCCAGGGGGGTCATTCGAAATCCGCGGTTGCGTGCGAAATTTCGATCGATAAAAGTTCCGGCAGCTCCTGAGTCAAGGAGCGCCTCTGTTTCGACGATTTTGGTTCCTGTTTCTAGCTTAATGGGTACTCTCATAGAGCGTTGTCTCATATCAGCTACTAATACAGATGAAACCGTTAACTCAGCGGGGTCTGACGTTGTTCCAGTCCGCTTCTTTAAAAACCCTTTTCTTCAAGGATTGCGAGAGCTTTCTCTCGTTCTTCTTCGTCTAACTCTCCCATCATGGTGCGGAGGTTGTTGTATAATCCTTGCCCTGTCTTCTTCTGCCAAGGCTTGGGGGAGGGAGATGTCGCAATCGTCCCGTCTTTCTTGTGATCGCCGGAGCGGTGTCCGGGTTTGTGACAGACGAAGCATAGCCCCTTTCGCATATGCTCCATTCGTTCGGCGGTGGTTAGTCGGTTAATATCAGTGGCTTCTCTTTTGATCGAAGGGGTAGATCTGGGTTCGTAGATCGTGCGCGTTTTTCCTGCGATGGCGCGCGCTCTCTTCCATTGGCCGTCGTACTTTGCGGCTGCTTCCATCATGTTGTCGAGGGTGGTGGGGACTTTCTCCATGTTGTAGATTTTCTCTGTTAACTTGGGGTGTAATCCGTCAATGAAATATTCGATAAGGGAGACGTCTTCGTTGATCTTGGCCCTTCCTTTCAAGATTCTGAACTGGGCAATGTAGTCTTCGACGTCTCTGGTCTGTTTGAGTGCCTTCATCTTCTGTCGTGCGTCTCCTGCATCATCGATTGGCGAGAACGCGGTTTTGAATGCTTCTTTAAATTCTGCCCACGTCCCTAAGGCTGTCTCTCCTGCTTTCGACTCTGCCCATCCTGCTGCCGTGCCCCCGTTCATAAACGAGAGCATGAAGATGATCTTCTTGTCGTCGGTGTCGTAGATGTCTTCATTTGCTCGGAGGTAGAGTGAGACCTGAGAGAGGAACGTGCTTGCTTTCGTTCTTTCTCCGTGGAAGTCGGTGGGCGCGCGGATCTTGATCTCTTTAGACGTCATGTCGTAAGTGTCGGTGTCGGTGGTGTCAAGGAATTGATTTGTGGGTTCTGGTTCGGTTTCTTCGTCTGGGTTGGTTGGCTCGAATTCTTCGTCAGGGATGTATCGAGGTGGTTCAGTGTTCGTTCTCTGGCTGTACCAGCGTTCAGAAGGTTCAGAGTAACGTACTAGTCGACCTTTGTGTCTGTACCAAAGGGTGTCGGGTTCAGGGGTGGCACCTTGCGGCGGTCGATCGGGGGAGTGTCGGGTAGGTCGTCTGGAGAGAGGGGAGTCTGCTCTTGAGTAAGAGGACGTCGTGGATCAGCTTGACCTTTTGTTAAGGCGAGAGCCTCAACTACTCAGTACAAGTATCGAGTTCGTTAACAACGAGGCTTTCGTTGCTAAGTTAAATCACGCTAAGTCAGAGGCTTTCTGGCTTAGGTCAAGTCGCGCGTTCGAGAGCAGTATAAGGCTGTTAATTGCCTAAGATCAAGCTGAGGAGCCTTGACCTCTGTCTACTACAGTTTATATAGCTAATTACCTGGCTATGTGTCGAATACGTGTCTACACGTATTGTAAGAGTCAGTAAACTATCTATGGGTGCAAAGCTGTAGAGTGTGATGTAAGCGGACAGCTATCTACTCGGTGTCTAATGAAAAAGGAAATGTGGGCGCTGCCCGACGAGTCAGAGATAAGCAGACGAGTCAAGATGAACACTGCTGCGATGGAGAAGGAAACAGAAGAAGAGAGACGAGTCAAGGTAAGCACTGCCACGACGAAGAAGGAAATAGAGTAAAAGGAAATCGTAACAACAAATCATAAAAGAAATCAGAGGTGTTAGGAAAATGTATGACTGCACAAATGCATCAATGTTAGAGGAGGGAGACTGTGAGATTTTCTGAAGAATGGGAGAGTACTGATGCCTGCACCCTGGTACCCCCACTGACACACCAGCACAACCACCTACCTCTCAGTGTTGCAGCTCAGCTCATGGCTTCTGTATCCACATCATGGTGCTGACACACACACCACAACCCCAGCACTTTCATCACAGTGCCAACACAAACATCTCAGTACTGGTGCTTGCACAACAGTACTCATACCAGCACGCTGGTGCCATGACCGAGATCCTGGCACTATCACTCACCCCTCAGCTTCAGCCTCCATTCCACAGCTTTGGTATCCATGCCATGGTGACACCAATTACATCCCAGTACTGACACTCATGATATAGTACCAACACCTGCACTCCAGCACCACTGCCAGTGCACCAGTGCTGCAACCTACCTCTGGCATCACCTTCCTGCTCCAAATGCTGGTACCAACACCATGGTGCCAGCATCCACACCATGGTACCACCACCAGCCAGTCACAACATAAATGACACTGCCAGACATGGCACTCATGTAGTGACACTGATGCCTACACCAGTGTCATCACACTCCTCATGGCATAGACACACTTCTCACAGTGCTAGGACCAACACCACAGCACTGACATCCATGCCATAGCATCACAATGAATGCCATAGCACCACCACCACCACCTCCAATACATATGAGACTGCCAGACATGGCACTTGTGTTATGATGCTAATGCCTACAGCCCAGCACCTCCATCCACATCATGGCACTCCCATTCACCCCATGGCTCCAACTTCCACATCATGGCTCTGGTCCTCATGCCATGGCTCCACAACATATGCCATGGTGCCATTCACTCCATGGCACTGTAACATTCCACCAGCAGCCCCAGCTATGCCTTCCTGGCCCTGGCCCTGGCCCTGCCTCTGGCAATGTCAGACACCACCAGTGCATTACTGACAACACAGCACAGCCATGGCTGGCAAAACATATGCACAAAAAATGTGGCCACTGTCAGCATACCCATGCACACCAACACTGACACCAACACTTGTACTGGCACCACCAATGATGACTGACAACATGTACAAACATGCTGCTGGCTGTGTACACAACCCAAATGCTGCCACTGGTGTTCACCATCCTCCTGGCATCATCCTATCACCTCCCTCAATGCCACCACTCCCACCAGACCACTGCTGGCCTCTGCATGATGCTGATGCACTCCCCTGGCATCTATCCACTGATGTCAACATCCCCAGACACTCACTGTACCTCTGGTGGGACACACACCCAACATCTGCACCTATATATACATTTACAGTGCAATGCCATACCTGAAAGGAAGCTATACTTGATGTGGCCTTCCTTGTTCACACAGCTATGCCTGATGTGGCCTTTTACTTACACAATCTGCAACAGTCCATATATATACCTCACCTTACCTTAAAGTTACCCTTCCCTTCATTCCCACTTCCCTGCAACAAAGGTACAGTACATACTTTCCATCTCTTACTTGTAGTAACTTATGGTTCCCACTTCTGTGCAATGAGGATACTTTAACCCTGTCCCACTGTCCACCTCAGTGTAGGCTGTTCAACCAGGCAGCCTTCCAGTGGGGCAGTTTTTTATTTATTTATTTCATCTCTGACCTACACCACATTGATTTTAAGTAATATAATTGATTAATTTACTTCATAAGAATATTTACAACTGAAAGATGGGTTGAGACTGGGTACCCAACTGACCTCAACTGGTCTCAACCAGTCTCATGTGAGACCAGTTAAAATCAGTTGGGGTATGGCAACCAGACTGACTTGGACTGGTACCCATATCCCACAGGTTTACAGGTATCCTTAGCATTGTATTTAGAGGTTTCAGCACTCAGACAAGTGCTGCAAACCTTGTATTCACTTATATACTATTTATAGGTACTAATAAACAGATTTTACAACCTAGTTGTGGGGGGAAGTGATGCCCTAGAGGAGAGGAGAGCTTGTGGAAGCAAGGATACATATACTAGTTGATGTTTGTTACTATTTCATTCTAGTATACAAACATGAATGTGACCCAACATGTTCATGTTTGATTACTGGAACCAAACAGTAATACACATCAACTTGTATATAATATGTGCTTCCACAAGCTCCCCTCTTCCTTGGGGCATCACTTCCCCCATAAGGTAGGCATCACTAGGAACTGTTTACCTTATGTAAGTGTTACATGTCATGCATAATGCAGCCAAATGTTTGCTGGCAAAAAAATTTGTCAAGCATCCAAAGGCTCAAAGGGACTGTGGCTTGACATATAGAGCTGTGGTACAGTACAAGAAGCAATTCAGGACCTTTTATGAGCCTCCTGCACCCATTTCAGGCCAGTTTTTATTGGGATTAGGTCTTTGAGAGCAAGTGGGGGATCACTCAGATGAAGTAGTGAGTGTGTGAAACAGGCAGGGAATGTCTATTCATCTCCTACAAAGTGTGGAATATTTACAACACTGTTAGGAGGTATAGTGTAATATACTCCTATAATATATTAAGGAGGTATTCTGTCATAGACCCCTGTATCAGTTAATCTTGGAGTCCCTATAACAATAGTGTCATAGTACCTCCTGTGATATCATGGCTTGGTAAGTCTGAGACTTCCTGCAGGATGGGTCTTAGACACTCTATCCAAGGCTCTGTCTTGGATAGCCTATGATAGACATGCTACATGTGCTTAACTGTGCAGCATGTGTTAACTGTGCATCCCCCTAATAGTCCTTACATGTGTTAACTCCTGTTAAACATGTGTTAATGACTTAGCATATTGGGGAATATGTCCTAGCCATGGTTACTGCTTGGCTTGCCTGTATGCCATATCCCAACAGTTTTCCACTATGATTTTTCTGTAAAATGAATTTATGGTATACCATCATCTGATGCTCTTGGAAATGAGCCTCCCTTTTGAAGAATGATTAGATTTGAGATCAGAGAGGCCCATCATACATTTTTGGCTTGTATTTTACTGCATTCTGATTGGGTGGACCATCACATATTGATCATGTAAGCATACATGTGACTGGCCAAATGTCTCGAAAGAAAAAATCAAATGGCAGGAATTGCATTAAAACTACATTTGGAAGTGATTAGGAAAGTAAAGATTTTTTTGAAAAAATGTCTATCAGCAACACCAATATTTATAAATTTGCCTGTTGATGCTGCTGATATCAATGTCACAATTGCTTATGTGGGGTAACAGTTCCTAGCAACACCTACCTTAGTTAATAAGTAAATAAAAGGTTTGTAGCACTCATCTGAGTGCTGAAACCTCTAAATACAAGACTGGTAACTGCCAATACCCCCTGTTGCATCAAACGCAAGGGGGTTACATTATTTATGTAGTTGTTGATAAATACCAAACCCATGCCTGCAGGGGTATGGTCAATACTTTACCCTCCCCCACCTGTTCTGTGTGGATCTGCATGGCCCACATTGACTCTGTGCAGATCTGCATGGAATGGGAATCATTCCACACAGACCCCCACAGAATCCGAGTGGATCTGCACAGAGTCCAAGTAGTCTGAGTGGATCCACAGGAAAAAAAAAAGAAACAGAAAAAAAATACACAGAAAAAAGAACCTCCCCCACACCTCATGCAGGGGGGGGGGGGAGCCCTACAAATTGTTACTATAAAAATAACCCCTCGCATTGAACGCAAGGGGAGGGTAAAAATATTCACCTGCATAAAACAGAGTACGTTACACTCCTCCACCTATTCCGGTCGGATTCCAATCGGAATTTCCGGAATTCCAGAGCATTCCATTTACATATATTTTGTCTTATAATAGATAATTCTGGTCGGACTGGGGGTCAAATTTACGACCGGATTCTGAGGGATCTACCCGGACTCAAACAAAGCCAGAACAGCCGGAACAACCAGACACACGGCAATGAGTAACCGGAATCATCAAATAAAATTGTTGAATATACCGAGAATCGAACCCTTGTCCTCAGCAACCCGACAATTCATTTCAGAGGTGCATTTAACGATTCTATTCCCCAATTGAGCTGTGTTCACAAGTCACAAATCACAACAGTGTGACATGGCACCTCACACGCTCTCACACCCATTCATCAACCATGCCAACCACCCGTGCTACCACGCGCAACAAGGGTTCAGACCCATTGGTGCCCAAATCACCTCCCAAATCGGGTTCGCAAACCCGAAAATG
Organism: Tricholoma hemisulphureum; assembly: GCA_964034925.1. Classification (NCBI taxonomy): domain Eukaryota; kingdom Fungi; phylum Basidiomycota; class Agaricomycetes; order Agaricales; family Tricholomataceae; genus Tricholoma; species Tricholoma hemisulphureum. The sequence continues at coordinate 1,371,308 of OZ035932.1, forward strand.
TGCCACGTCATTGCTCGAAAAGGCCGGCTCGAAGAAAGCAAACCAAGATGAGGAGGAGGAAGACAAAGAACAGCCTCAGAAGGGGAAAGGTCATAAAAGGTAAGTAATCCAGGCTGTATATTCATGGTTATCAACCTAATCACTCTAATCACCCAACAGATCCTCGAAAAAAGGCTTGAAAGCAAAGGGTGCAGCCTCAACCGCTTATTTAAAGTATTTTTCTTTTTCTTATATCTTATCAACTAACTGTTTCTTTCTGTTTTAGAGCTGAACTTGCTCTCGAGGCCAGTGGCGTCTCTGTCGCCCCCCCTCAATGTGCTCGCTCAGTGAAGGGGAGCCTCCTACCCCCACCTCCTGCTCTGGGTGGTGCTGCCTGAAGGCGAGTCCAGCAGCCCCCCTCCAGTGACAGCGAGGACAGTAATGAAGGGACCGGCGATGAACATGACAGGGACGACACCAGCGCAAGCCAGCACAGCAACAACAGCAATAGCGACAGCAACAACAGCGACAGCAACGGGGAGTCTGGGGACAATGACAAGAACAACGACAAGAACAACGACAACAGCGAAGCTGAGAATGACACCAACGGCAACGGCACCCACAGGAAGGTCCGGGACGACCATGCCAATGCCAATGCCAACAACGACAACAACGGAGAGGCTGACAACACCAACACCAGCCACAGGGAGGCTGGAGACAACAACACCAACGACGCAGAGGCCGCCAATGCCAATGCCAGCCACAGGAAGTCCCAGGACAACAACACCAGCCTCAGGAAGGCCAGGGACAACAACGCTAACACCAACACCAACAACAGTGCCGACACCACCAACATCGGTAGTGGGACAGCCAACGCCAATGATGACGAGGTCGACACCGCCAACGCTAGCAGCAAGAAGGCCAGGGATGGCAACAAAGACTATGGGATGGCCGACAGGGGGGGTACAATGACCACCAGCAAGCTGTCTTTATTTTACTTTTACTAATTACATGCTGACCATCCCTCCCCCCCATCTACATAGTCCAGAGGACTAAAGGTACTGTAATTTGTCTTTGTTGTAATTTAATCTACCATTTGTGTTAGATAATTTGCTTGGTGAAACCTCCATGGGTGACCCAGGTAATGAAAAATAATATTACTTTCATTTTTTTAATATATTGTCTTAGTTATTCCTGAAGTGATGTCCATGGTCCAAGCTGAAGGGATTCGAGATCATGGTATCCTAAGTATATAACAATCCAGGCACAGTCAGTAAATCATCAGTACTAAGTCATGTTCAGTCCAAGTCTACCAGAAACTGTCAAGTTCCATTAGATTCCACTGGAATCCACTGGATTCCGGTGAGTCCAATCGGAATAGGTGGAGGAGTGTAAATTACAGATAAAACATGGGCAATGGGGAGGGTATTACTACAAATTAAAATACCCTCCTCATGCAAAATGTGGGGGAGGGGCAGCCTGGTGTTGTCATGGTGCCTGCCATCAGGGGTGACGAGGGGTGGTTGGAGGATGTGGTTGGCAGTGAGACAGCTTGTCTACAGGTGAGTGGTGGTCAAGGAGGGGAGGAAGGGGGCACAGAGGGGTGGCAGGTAGTCTGAGAGAGCCAAAGGCGGTTGGCATCATCAAATGTGATGCAGAGGGGGCAGTGGGGGGTTCAGGATAGCACAAGAAGGTTGGCGTTGTCAAGCACAATGTGGCAGGGGTAGCAGGGGGTGAGCAGCATCAAACGTGGAGCCATTCAGCTGTTCTGGGTGCAGGGGTGGGTGTGGGAGGGTCCAAGGCAGCAGGGGGGTCAGCTGGGGTGCCATGGAGGCCACAGAGTGCATGGTTGGCAGGCACAGGGATGGGGGCATGAGCGGCATCATGTATGATGTGGCACAGGCTGTGGGGGGCAGTTGGCATCAAATCAGGGGTGGCATCATCGTCCTGGGGGCTGTAGCAGGCCTCAGGGGTGTTGTTAGCCATCTGGCAGTTATCTGGGGCATGCTGGGGCCATGGGGTGTCAATTGAGGAGCTGGGGGGGTGGGGATGCTGTCCGAGGTGTCCATGATGTGGCATCAGGGTGGTTGGCTGTAGGGACGGGGCAGGGGCCATGCAAGGGAGCTGGGGCACAGTGCAAGCGTGGTGCTCTGTCACCCCATGGCTGGCAGAGGCTCTCTGGGGGTGGCTGTCAGAGGTGGCAGCTGTCTGGGCAGGTACTGGTGCCAGGGGTGGGTTGTGGGGCTGAATGCTGTGCTGGACATTGAGCTGGGTGAGTGTGGGTTGCCTGGGGGGCGGGCAGCGCCGCTTTGGGGCTGCTGGGGCCTGTTGTGGAGATGGGGGGCAGATGGCGGTGGCCATTGTCACAACATTGACGTTGGTGATGGGGGCTGTGCCTGTTGTTGTCATTGCATCATTGCGTCGTCCCTCGTCATTGTCATTGTCATGGGGCCATGGCACCTTTCTCAGTGTTAGTACAATAAAAATACCTAAAATACAATTAAACTTATGTTAGTTGAAAGAAAAACAAGACAAATAATAAAAAACATACCTGGGGCCCAAGTGACATCTGACATCACTTGGTCCCATTTGTTCTATGCTGTTTGCTGTTGCTGTTGGTGCAGGAGGTGTGGGAGGAGGAGGCTGACTTGTAGTGGTGGTAGACAGATGTCAGAGGCAGCGGTGTTGAGAGTGGAGGTGGTGGTTGACCAACAAATGTTGATCAACAAAGACACGTTTGAACATGCACATGAGTCACGTGATCTGAGGACATGGAATGACACAGACCAACACAGACAGATTTTCTATTCTAGTCTGCAGACATAAAAGTTAACTTGGAATTGTCCAAGTACACTCCTAGTAGTCCATGTGGTTTTCACTCGGAATCCATGCAGATCCATGTGGATTCATGCGGACTGGAGAGGCCATCACACAGGTAAGATTGAGTTCTGCCCTCTGCTCGGAATCCGCATGGATCTGCACAGATTCTGAATGATTCTGTGTGGATCCACTAGGAACACCTTGGGGAGGGTAAAGACCTCGGTATGGTGTTCATAGGTATGGGTATGGGTACAGCAAAATATACTGAGGATTTCTGTGCCATGCCCTAGCCCAAAGTGAACAAGCCAACTGCTAAGCTGAGGAGCTTGAGTGTGGTGACACTGTGGAGAAGTGGTTACATATAGTGCTTTGAGCTGGTCCAGTCCAGTTTTCTTTACCCTTTTGGGCTGTAAATGGGACCACAACTGGTCACCTTTATTTCAAATCAGAGCAGAACTGTGACCAGCCTGTATAGGACCAGCCCACTACAGTTACATGTTGGTTCATGAACTGGTTCTGACCAGTTCATGACCAATTATATACCAATATTAATTTTACATTAATTTATCACACAAAAAATTATCAGATGAAAAAGATTGAGGGGGGTGTTGCAAGCAGGGTCATGGAAGTCATTGGCTTTGAGGGGGGGGGTTGCCAGTGAGGTCACAAGGGGGGGGGAGTCATCAAGTTTGAGGGGGGGCCATTAGTGGGGTGGTGGTGGTGTGAGGGCAACAACATGGGGTGAGTAAGTGGAGGAGTTTGAAAAAAAATATTGAAACTGACATCACATACCTTGACAACACTTGCCACATCTTGTTTTGATGAACAATTTTTCATCAAAAAAAGATGTGGTACAACTTTTTGCATGAGAGTGAACAAACAGAAGCAAACTCAGCTGGGGTGCATAGACCCAGCAGATTTTGCTCTCACAGTTCCCTGGGCCTCTGTCCCCTTACTTATTAGTACATACATAGTAGTATAGGATCAGCACATGGTTGCAACTGGTCCCAACCAGTTCTCTGCAATTATGTAGTTGATCCAATATTAATGTAACCAGAACTGGACTGTCCCCTAGCCTGGTGTAACCATGACTGATGGTCTGGTTACATTGGTTACAGTTCAGTCTGGTTTTTTTTTGGTCTTTGTGACTGGACCTCAATGCTCTAGTTACATACAGGCAAGCAGGAACATTAGGGAAGTGCATGGGTAACCTGTGGGTACTTTTGGGTGTACCCATATCCATACCCACGTCTACCCCTACCCACAACCCATGGGTCACAAGTCATGGGTCACAGTGGGTATGGGTAGACCCCCATCTCCTGTTGTGTAACACCTCCTGCATAGGCCCTGTGTTAAGAACTGATCCTAAGGTGCGGGAAATCAGCGGAGTCCGGCGGAGTTCCGATGTACGACGAGGACTTGGCTTCAACCTTTAAGAGGTTGCGCCCTTCTCTACGCTCGGTGTCCAATTTGCAAGGAACTGAAAAGTCCGGAAGTCCGTGCGGAAGTCCGAGGTAAGGAAAAGGTGCAAAAGCGGAGTTCCGATTAGGAAGTCCAAAGTAAGGGACAGGAATGAAGCAGAGGTCCGGAGGTCCGAAGATTAAGATAGAAGTTCGAGGTCTTAAAGTTGACAAATGATAAGTTGATAACAACTAATATTTGAACTGAAGAATACAAAGTATGTAAAGTAGTTTTATACTAAGGCTAGTACTTGGTGTAGCTGCGGCGGAGTTCTGCGGAGTTCCGAGTACAAATTTCGTGATGATATCTATGATGAAGAACAGACTTGAGTAAACTACGGAAGATGTGATGTAAGTAAAACAGGAGAGGTAATTTGAAATGAGGAATTTGAAATACTTGGAGTTCTGAGGCAGAGTTCCAAGGGGTGCTTGCATGGGATATGACACCCTGACAATGATGGCGACAACACCATGTTGTCACTGTCATTGTTGGGGCCTTGCATTTGTTACATACATTTAACTAATGGTTTTGGCACTCAGATGAGTGCCAACAACCTTTTTAATTACTTATGTATGATGTGCATTGACTAACTAACTTAATATATATATAATTTACAGGGGAAGGAACACCCCAGAGGAAGGGGAAGCTTGTGGAAGCAAGGTCTTATATACCAGATAATATTTATTACTATTTGGTTCCAGTAAATGAACGCGAACATGACACATTGTTTGCTAAAACAAGTTGATGCCATGTTTGGTTTCAGTAAACATGAACACGACTTGTTTATGTGCTGCATTCATTTACTTCAACTATATACTAGTATTAATTATCACAATAAATGACACATCACATTCAGAAAAGTGAAACCAAACAATATGTACTAGTAAATATCAACTTGTTTCAGCAAACAACATGGCCACCAGTCATTGAAGCACCACTTTCCCCATGCCAGCCTGTTAGTCTGGAAATATTGTCAATACTGTAGGCCCAATGAAGGAGTGGGGGAAATGCACCTCACACTTGCCCTGTTGACACCCTGATCACCCAACCTCATTCTCACAAAATGCAGAGATTTGGACTTCTACGAATCTCTGTTTGTGTGGCTGCAATGCATAAAGAGTGTTGAACAAAATATCCTGAAGCGCCATCATGATTTATGGATGTGATAAGCTGGTCCTGAGACAGAAGGTGAGAATGGCATTGTGTGACTATCAATATCATGTCAGTAAAATAAAATGAAAACCCACCTCACCACTCATACATTTCCTGCTCCTTCACTGCACTATCAATAAATATAATCATTGAAGAAAACATGAAACAATACTAAGAACATCCCACTAGGCATGCAAGCTTGCCCCAGGGGTCACCATTCCTTCATTGTCCTCCCCCCCTATAGGGTTCACCTCCTGCTCCTAAGCATGCTCCTAATGTGCTCCTGCACCTCTGCAAAGCCCACTACAGTCCACCCCCCACCCCCCACACTTCTCCTGCCCCCAAGCACCACCCCCCAACCCCCACCTCAAACTGATCCAGAAGAGGGAGCACCCCACCCCTGTGGAGGAGCCATCTGCAGACAGTGGGAAGCATGGGTAGAGCAGCTCTGGCAGCTGGAAAAAGAAGAGCAAGGGACAGTGGGGAAGAAGAAGAAGGAGCAGCAGAAGCATGTACAGTTATGGGTAACCACTTTCAAATGCTAACATTGCACATGATGGAATAGAGAATGCCTGTTAAGGTATTGATGTTTCCAGAGGACTAGGCTATTGTTAGAATGACACCCTGACCATTAATACAAGGTGTCACAGGTCCCTCTAGAATACTATCAACAATGTAGAAAGACCTGGCCACTCACTAGGCAGGCACAGGGGAGGGTGCACAATGGCCTGGGCAACCAAAGGAGCTCACTTACTCCAGAGTGGTCACACTCCAGTGAAGGAGTGGATTGCCCAAGGGAACTCAACTAGAGTCTCTGAGTGTCTATTCCCTACTATATATATCTAAATACATATGTTCTACATAAGGCGTCCATTCTCTAACCATCAGGTGCTGTAATGAGGTCATACTGTGCCTCTGCCTCATGTGCACAGTTGCCATGCCCCCTTGGGCACTAGCATGTGAGGCACTCTACTCAGCCATGTGTCTGATTGTCTATCTACTGTTGTCCACAAGTCTGTTAGTCTGTCAGGCCTAATGCCCAGTGCTATCTACTAGTCTGATGAGATGAGATTAGATGAAAAGATAAGATAAGAGATAAGATAATGGGCAGGAGCAACAATGAAATTCAACTCCTGACAGATATGGCAGTTGGGGTTAGTCTTTGCAGGTCCAGTTGCAGCAACCAAAAAAAACCAGCAACCCAACCGGACTGCAACCATGGGCAACCAAACTTCCGGTCGCAGTTGGGCCTCATAGGGGTATTGCGCAGTTGCAGTTGGCCATATTTGAGAAGTACTCAAACCGGTTGACAACCGGTTACAACCGGTTGCAACCGGCCAGTTATCTACTTGTATATACACTAATATATACTATATTATTTACTTATATACTTATTTTCTTAGTGAGGTTGGGGCATGCCCAAGTGACAATGGCAGATGGGCAAGGGTTTATATACCTTTGGCTCATTTGCATGTGTTTGCACATGTGTTGTGCAAGTATAAATGATGACGTGTCACGACACATTTGTGTTTGCACACGCTTGTACTGATGATCAAGGTGCATCATCTTTTTTTCAACCATTTCAACTTTTCCCCCACGACGACCACCTCTACGACGTCCGCTGTCCTCTCATCCATCCCCCCTCTCGTTTGCCATCCCCCCTCTCGTTTGCCATCCCCCCTCTCGTTTGCCATTCCCCCTCACGTTTGCCATTCCCCCCCCACTTGTCCACTGCGCCCCCGTCATCCGCTGTCCTCCCCCTCGCGTTTGCCATCTGCCCCCTGGTGCTTGCCATCTGCCCCCTTGCGTTTGCCGTCTGCCCCCTCACGTTTGCTGCCTGCCCCCTTGTGAGTCGCGTTTGCTGTGCCCCCTCGTGTTTGCCGTCTGCCCCCTTGTGTTTGCTGTCTGCCCCCTTGCGAGTCACATTTGCCGTGCCCCGTCACTTTGCCATCCCCCCCTCATGTTTGCCGTCCCCCCCCCCTCGTGTATGCCGTCCCCCCCTCGGGTTTGCCATCCCCCCACTTGTCTGCCGTCCCCCCCTCTCGTCCGCCATCCCTCGCCTCAACAGCGAGTATGGCCACCGTTGTCAGTGTTCCCCATCCCCCCCACCTTGAGGGGGGGATTGTTTTATTTATTTGTATATTATATTATATTTTAAATTACAGTAGAAAAAGTAATATTAGTAGTCAGTATGTATTGTAAGTGACTATGTAGATGTCGGTTGCAGTTGGTCCCAACCGACTGCAACCGACTGTAACCAGGTCGGGTTGTGACCGGTCTCAACCGGTCACAACCACCTGAGCAACCGACACCAACCGGTTGTACCCGGTTCGGTTGTCGGTTGGTACTTTTTGATGCAAATGACCAACCGGTTGGGGTCCAGTTGGGGCCAAAATGGCTAAACAACCGGACCCGACCGGACTTTAAAACTCTAGCCAGGAGAGCCAAGGGGGACATGATGGGAGCCAAAGGGACGCCACAGGATGCCCCAGGATGCCCCAGCAGACCAGGACAGCTGAGGGGGATGCAATGGGAGGGCCCTTTTTTTTTTTTTTTTTTTTTTGTTCAACAATATTTAACGTGGTGCACGGGCGCAGTCCACGGCTATCTACTACAAGAGACAGCGGGTATACGACGTAAGTTGGAGGGGATACTACAGCCCCGATAATGCACTTGGGTGCGTGAAGGCCCGTGTGCCGCCTGCTCAGGCAGCACGCATGGCCGGACTACAGGCCGAGGGTGCAACCCACCCATCCCCCTACCCCCGTGCGGCCTCCGTTGTGGAAGGGTAAGTAGACACACCCGTCGACTTCCCCGTTCCAATGTATTTCCTGTGGGGCTGCAAGATATTTGGATATTCATTGAGTATATGTATAGTTTCCTTCTTTCTTTTGTTTATTGTTTAATCATATATCTAATCAACCCCCTCTCCAACTTCGAGACACAGGTAGAAGTCAATGACGTCCTTGAAGGTCTACAAATGCCACAACATGTCGATCTCTTGGGTTTATCATTCGTCGTGTGTCCTCAAGACTCTCATCAAGATTTGTATGCCCAACTTGAAGGGCTGGGTTTTGGTTTTGATTTTATTTTCCTTTCTTCAAGCACTTTGATTTATTCTTCACACTTCCCTTTGAGAACCAAGATTCCGGCATGTACCCCCTCCCATGGCTAGCTGTTTCTGACTCGACGGGCTGATCTGTCAGATGAGTAGGGTTGAGGGGGCACACTGGATGGTACTCTGCACTTGCTTGGGCCCCAGGTGACGTCTCGTCAATAGAGGGCCTCAGTGCTAGTCCCCTCCCTGAGCCATTCCTGACAGTTGAGGCTCTGAGAGGTGGACTCGACGATGCCGGTCCGACAACCACTTGTTCTTGCATTTGTTGAGTGATCTATTTTTATCACCACTTCCTTTTTTGTATATTTCCGCCTCTTTCTTATTTTATTATTCATGCCTCGTGTTCTGATTGGCGCAAGAGTACGCGCGCAATCACATGTGCATATAGCTAGAACTTGTATTTTGTATATAAGGTGTCCTCCCACCTTTCGAATGGAGCACGTTTCTTCCCCTCTCTCTTCTTGGATTCTGTAAGCTTCCCTTATGACGGCCCATCTTTCCTCAAGATAACTACACACGACGTGTAGTTTCCAAGTTAAGTATTCTTGTTTCTACGGTTACTGGGCACCACGGCCCTTTTCTTGTTCATTCCTGATTGGACCAACGAGTCCATTGTTTCCTGTACCACGCCCACGCGCGTATTCTCACATCGAGTGCCTTCGGCCTCGATCTCATTGTCTCGTGTCCCTTTCCCACGCAGTTCGATCATCGATCGATCCGATCGCAACGCGTCGTTCACGAACGCGTCCGCTTTGACCCCTTGGCTCTCAGGTTCTTGACTCCTTTCGAGAACTCTGTGTCTCGTCTCTTTTCCCTTTCCACCACACGTTTGACACTTTTGTCATGCGTTTACCCCCTTTAGCCTTACCTTTGCCAGCGCGACGTGACGACCCGACCAATCGACCTCAAGAGGGCCGAGACCCCGTCCACACCATGCGGCCCCTATTACTCGTGCGTGCCCACTGACGCGCCGGCCAGGAATGAGGATTACAGGCCTTCCCGCAGGTCGACCAACCCGCCAGCCATAAGGCCCGACGGGGTTCGGAGCCCCTCGGTTGCCCGAGTACAGCATCTCCTCGCTTAGCCGGCCCATGCATGGGACGGTACCCACCAGCTGGCGGGCCCCCCAACCTTGCCAGCGACGAACCCAAGGTTTGGCGTTACCGACAGAGACACTGCAGGCTCAGAGAGTGAGCGCGCGTTCGGCGGGCCGTCAGGCGCACCAAGCCACCAGACGGGGGTCATATGCCCTGCACGTAACCCTCATCCTGGGTCCCACCCTTCCGGGGGGGCAAAGGCGAACGCGCGCGGGTTCACCTCGAGAAGTTCGACGAGATCCGCGATAAATTGCGGGCCTTGCCGGTGCTTTTTGTGCTTCACGTGGGGGCATACGCGGAGCAGATGATCACGGTCCTGGAAGGGCCGGGGGGGGGGGCAGGTGCAGTGAGTATCTTCACTGGGAAAGAAGCAGTCGCGGTAGCTCCCAATGGGGGCATGCACCGTGATGCACCGACACAGTCGGGCTGTCAACCTGCAATCAAATGCAATTTCTTTGAGCCAGGGCCCGCAGCCAGAGGCTGTGGGCATCGCGGGGGCCTTCCGTTGGGCCCTTAGGTCCAGGAAGCTCCTCCCACAATGGGAGGGCCCAGCAGCCCAAATAACACCACCCGACCCAGCCTCATAAGCCACAGCTTGTGGGGTGGAGCACAGGTGGGGCGATGGCAGTGCTGAGTGTGCCCCAGCCCCCCATGCCAACTCCCAACCAGTACCATGAGCCATTGCTCATGGGGTGGAACAGGGTGCTATGCGAGGGGCAGGTCACCACAATGTGACATGATTGCTAAGCCCCCTGCTGCCTTGCTCTGAGAGACATGGGGGGGTTTTAATTAGTTTAATTTAGTCTTGTATTATATTAATAAATAATATCTCCCCCCTGCCTTGTAGCAAGTTGGGGGGTTTTTACACTTTTTGTTAGTATTTTTTGTTAGTATTGATGTTTCCATAAATTCATTTAATATTTGAAATAATGACCTAGTACCTCCAAGAATGGTGGCTAGGAATGGTCTAGGAATGGTCTAGGAATGGCTAGGGATGGACCAGGATTCCTAGGAGTGCGGGGGGTGGACCAGGAATGAACCATGAATGAACCAGGATTCCACAAGGAGTGGGGGGGTGTTAAGGCGAGAGCCTCAACTACTTAGTACAAGTATCGAGTTCGTTATCGACAAGGCTTTCATCGCTAAGTTATATCACGCTAAGTCAGAGGCTTTCTGACTTAGGTTGAGTCGCGTGTTCGAGAGCAGTTATAAGGCTGTATATTGCCTAAGGTCAAACTAAGGAGCCTTGACCTTTGTCTACTACAGTTTATATAGGTGGTTTTGTGGCTACGTGTCAAATACGTGTCTACACGTATTGTAAGAGTCAGTAAGCTATCTATGGGTACAAAGCTGTAGAGCGCAGGGTAAACGGACAGCTATCTACTCGGTGTCTAATGGAAAAGGAAGTATGGGCACTGCCCGATGAGTCAGAGATAAGGGAACAAGTCATAGTAAGCACTGCCGCAACGAGGAAGGAAATAGATGTAAAAGGAAATCGTAACAGGGGGAGTGTAAATACTTGCAGTGCCTCATCCTTCAGGCATGGACTACACACAGTTACCATATGTAAAGTAGTATATAAACCATAATATATTGCCCAGAGACACTAGTTGTGTTCTCTTGGGTTATCTGCCATACTGTATGACAACCTCTGACTACTAGTACTACCACCTTTGTCCTTTTGTTGTTGTTTTGTGTGGGAGCTGTCATTGTGTCTTTGTGTATAGCATTGTCCTAACAAGATCCAGAAACATTGAAGGAAGCTAAACATTCCCCTGAGTGGTTGGAATGGAATCAAGCCATTCAAGCCAAGCTTGACCAACCACATAAGAAAAGACATGGGTATTAACTGATCCACCTGAGGAGCATAGTATTATTAAAAATAATCAGCCTATTCAGTAGATATCAATGGTCCACCTGTGCCATCTGAGGGACAGAATTCCACAATCTGTCTGTTGGTAGCTGACTGGGCCCATGGCAGACCCATCTGGGCCCAGTGTGTGATGCATCCTGATGAGCCCAAATGAGTCATATGATACCAGTGGTGAAAGAATCTGATATGGAGCTGCCAATTCTACTGGCACAGAGCTGGTCACAGAGTTGTCACTGGGCTGCCAGGGGACAGGCCGTGACACAACATTTGATACCATGCTGATTACATTCATAACTAGTAATAAAGGTATAAAGACAGTAAGTAAAAACTACTACTACTGGGATCCTGGTAAAAAATACATCAGTCCTGCCCTTTTGTTCCATCAGTTGCTGCATCCAGCACATTGCTTGATTGAGGCCAGTGTAATGTCCAATGGTGGGATGTCCATAAAGCTGGCAATACACTGCCAGGGGAACATGGCCCAGATCCAGAGAAGGTGTAAATTGATCCAGTGGGATATCTGTTGGAATTATGTATGCAAGAGTATACAGGCAAGCCAAGGCAGTTAACATGCCTAGGGAATATTGCCAGAATATGCTAAGTCATATTAACACATGTTTAACAGAGGTTAACACATGCAGAGACATATAGGGGAATCCACAGTTAACACATGCTACAGGATTAAACATCCTGCAGCATGTCTATGATAGGATAGGCAAGATATAGCCATGTCCATCATAGGCTATCAGAGACAGAGCCTAGGATAGAGTGTCTAAGACACACCCCGCAGGAAGTGTAAGACTTCCAAGCCATGACAGCATATCTATAGGGGAAATGACATAGTTAATGAAACGTTAACTATTACAGGAGTCTATGACTTCATCCCTCCTTTATATATTATAGGAGTACATTACAATATACCTCCTAACTGTTTAGTATAAATATTGCACATCTTGTAGGAGATGATAATAACATTCCTCCCTGTGGCAGATTCCCTCATACACTTACCTTTGACTTAAACTCAATACCTCAAAAACCTCGTCCTCATCTTATGCTCAACTTCCTGATCCCAATAGGTTATGGGCCCTGGCCAATATTTTAACTAACTTGTTAAAAAGGGGAACATGGATCAAGAATTGGAATATGTTGGGGACCGTGATGACATGGAGTCATTATTTGGAGAGCCCAGAACACCTTCAGCAATAGAAAAAAACCCTAAAAGAGTTTATGTCTCCAAAGCTAAACAGAAACAAAGACAACAGAATATCCCCCCGGAAATTCTTCAAAGAGCAGAAGAAAGGTGCCAGGAAAATAATAGCCCACCAGGGAATATTCAATTACCTATGGCAATACCCCTAATTTGTACCAAAGAATATTCAAACGTAAACAAGATCGCTGATCGCAATCATTTGACAGATGAAAATTGGCACGAATGGAAAGAAAGGATGTTACGAGTTTTTATTAACTGTGACATATTGGGATATGTCTTTGGACAAATAAAGCGACCAGATAAAAACACAGATCTGGCCAGTGCTTATAACTGGGACAAAAATGACATGTGGGCACAACAAGTAATTATTCACAATGTCACTTCTTCACAAATAAATCACGTCGGATCAAAACAAAGTGCAGAAGCTATGTCTACTGCATTATCGGTCACTCACGAAAACAAGGCACATCAAACAGTTAATCAACTGCAGTGTCTATTATATGAGACAAAGGCTGATAATTCCGACGACCTCCTAAAGCATTTGGATGTATTGAAGTCTTACCGAGACCGGATCAACAGGTTTCCAAATATAGAATTCCATATCTCAGATACCCGATTTAAATCAATTATTTCGGCATCCTTACCAAACTCTTGGCAAACATATGTTGAGCCCTACAACAGAAATGCAAATGATCCAAATGACTTAGATCCAAAGTGTCGCCTAACTTCGGACACATTTATTGGATTATTAAGGGAAGAATATAAACTTTGGCAAAACCAGAATAATGGGAATAATAACTCCGGCGGAATTGTTAACCTGGCTAAAACCCAGATGACCACCCAAAAGGAGAAAACCCTTGAAAACCGTCTTACCAATTGTAAGAAATCCCTGAAGCCATATTGCGATCATTGCAAGCGCCCTGGACATTGGTCCAGTAAATGCTGAAAATTCCAAGGCAATAAATGCCATAATTGTGGAAAAATTGGGCATCAGGCGAAAAATTGTTGGGGGAAGAAAAAGGAGAAAGATAAGGAAAAAGGGAGAATTAAACCTGTGGAACAGTCCAATGCTGTGGAGGAATTTATTGCATTTTCAGCTCAAGAAGAACATTATAATTTTGATTCCTACGATGCTTGTAATGATGCCGTAATGGAGGAGCATTTGATCTATTACAACTGGTTGGCTGACTCAGCAACAACATCACATATCATGCATCAAAGAGAAGCCTTCAAAACATACACTCCAATGAAAAATAATTCCACAACTGGGGTAGGTGGATTCAAAGCTAAAATTGCAGGCAAAGGAACTGTTGAAATAATTTCAACATGCAATAATCAAAATTTTAATATTCATCTGGAAGACGTCCTACATGTGCCTGGAACACGAAACAATTTGATTTCATTGGGGTGATGGGATGTGGCCAGTGGAAAATATATTGGAGGAAAAGGAAAAATAATCCTCATAACAAAAGACAGACAACAACTTGCAGAAGGAAAGAAAATTAAACATTTGTCAGAAACGTTAAACCACTTAGTTGGGAAACTTGGCACCGACAATTTGGACATGTAGGATATTCTGGACTTCAAGAATTATTGAGCCAAAAATTGGTGACCAGTTTCAATGTTGATGAAAATACTCCTAAACCGGATTGCGAAGCTTGCATCAGTGCAAAGCAACATAAGGAGCCTTTTCCAAAGTCAACAAAAAGAAACACTAAACCAGGAGAATTAACCCATATTGACTTGTGGGGAAAATACGCTATCAAATCTATTAATGGCAAATATTATTATCTGCTATTTGTTGATGATGCTAAAAGGTTCGTCACAATTGAATGTCTCAAAGAGAAAAGTGATGCAGCACAGGGGGTAATAAATTACCTTGCCCATTTGGAAACAGAAGGCAAGAAGCCGAAGGGTATACAAATTGATTGTGGAAAAGAATTTGTTAACGAACAACTGGAAAAATATTGCAAAGAAAGAGGTATAGAAAATCAGCTTACCGCACCATACTCACCATCACAGAATGGAGTTGCAGAAAGGATGAACAGAACCCTGGTCAAGCTATCCCGAGCTATGCTGGCTGCTAACCAGCTTCCAGAATTTTTATGGGAATTTGCAGTCTTACACGCTGCCTATATCTGGAACCAAACATTTACCAAACATCTTCGGGAAACAACACCTTATGAAGGCTGGCACAATAAAAAACCGGACATATCAAATTTACGTGAATTTGGAGCCCCAGTATGGGTATTATTACAAGGCCAGAAAGAAGAAAGAAAAATGCTACCTAAATCAAAGCGCCATGCATATGTTGGCTATGATGATGGCGCAGGGGCAATAAAATATTACAATGCCGAAACTAGAAATGTTCTCACCTCCCGGAACTTCCGACTTATAAATGCTACGGATGAACCTGAGCCTCCCGAAGACACTAATGTTACACCCTCGACGGAGGGGGAGGCTGGTGGGAAAACACCAAATGTGCCACCGATGGGTAACTCTGATCAACGGATCATGGAACCGGCAAGGCAGCCTCGGAAGCATAAACGGAATGAAAATGAGGGAAACATAGATATCACCAGACCACAGAAGACGTGTGCAAGTGATAATGAACCACGGAAAACTTGTGGAATTCATACTGACTACAAACATCTTTACCACCTTGCGGAAGAGGAAGATGACAAAACTTTCCTAAATATAGAACAAGCCTATGCAATAATAGCCGGAGACGAAATAAACAGTCTCAAAGACGCAAAACAATCCCCGGAATGGATGGAATGGAAAGATTCAATGCAAATTGAATTAAACTTGCTCAAAGAAAAAGGTACTTGGGAACTTGTCGAAAAACCTCCAGATGCCATTCCAATCTCAAATAAATGGGTATTTATTCGGAAACAAAATAAAGAAGGGGAGATTGTACGACACAGAGTGCAGCTAGTTGCAAAAGGGTATGTACAAAGACCCGGTTATGATTTCACAGAAACTTTTTCACCAGTTGTACGAATGGACACACTCCGGGTGATTTTAGCACTTGCATCAGAGAAAGGTCTAAAAATACAACAGATGGAAGTAAAGGGCGCATACCTTAATGGCACGTTACAAGAGACTATATACATGAAACAACCTGAAGGATGTGAAGATGGAACAGGCTGAGTATGCAAGCTAATTAAACTGCTTTATGGATTAAAGCAGGCAGGCCGAGAGTGGAATAACGAATTTGATGGTAAACTTAAAATTATGATTAATGGCAGATCCTTGCGCATATATTCGACGGGACAAAGAAAATATAGGCATCATAATGGTATGGGTAGACAACACCCTGCTTTTTGCATCAGCAGACAAAATGATGAAGCATATGAAAAATGCATTAACATCAGAATGGGACATTACTGACCTTGGAGAGCCTAGTAAAATTGTGGGCATAGAAATTACATGCACCAATGATAGCATCAAAATATCTCAAGAAAAATATATTGAGAATGTCCTTCGTAAAGAAGGCATGATTGATGCAAACCCTGTTGGAATGCCAATGGACCCAAATATTAAATTAATTGAAAACCCAGATTATAATGAGCCGAATCAGAGCAATTCATATGCCAAATTACTGGGATGTCTACAATTCATTGCAAACTCCACACAACCTGACATTAGCTTCACTGTTAATAAATTGGCAGCATATACCACAAACCCGGGCTTACAACACCATGGTGCAATAAAGCGGATACTATGGTACTTAGCAGGTACGAAAACTCTTGGAATTATTTACACAGGATGAGACTGAAAACAATAACCTTTTCCATGGATATGCCAATGCATCATTTGCAAATTCTGAGGACCTCAAGTCCACTACAGGATATATTTTCCTGACAGCAGGGGGAGCAATAACTTGGAAATCAAAGAAACAAACAATTATTGCATTATCCTCAATGGAAGCCAAATATGTGGCGCTATCTGAAGCTGGACGTGAGGCCACATGGCTAAGAAATTTGTATGGTGAACTCGGATACACCCAAGAAAATCCAACAATTATTAAAGGCAATAATGAAGGGTCAGTAATTTTAACCCATAACCCTCAATTTCACCAGAGGTCGAAACATATCGCTATATGGCATCACTGGGTCCGAGATTTAGTCACCAACAAAATTATTGATATTCAAAACTGTCATGATCTGGAGCAAACAGCAGACATATTAACAAAGGCCTTACCAAAGCCTAAGTTTTCATGACATAGGGAAGAGATGGGAATTCAGTCAAAAATAACTCAGTAGCTTTCCTTGGTGAGATTGGTTTTTCCCAATGGGTTTTCCATCCACAGAGGTTTTGATGCACCTGAAAGAAAATTATTAACCACTCCAGGGGGAGTGATGACATTCACAGAACCATTCCACTCATTGTCCTACACTGCCTAGGCTTGGGGGGGAGTGTTGGAATTATGTATACAAGAGTATACAGGCAAGCCAAGGCAGTTAACATGCCTAGGGAATATTGCCAGAATATGCTAAGTCATATTAACACATGTTTAACAGAGGTTAACACATGCAGAGACATATAGGGGAATCCACAGTTAACACATGCTACAGGATTAAACATCCTGCAGCATGTCTATGATAGGATAGGCAAGATATAGCCATGTCTATCATAGGGTATCAGAGACAGAGCCTAGGATAGAGTGTCTAAGACACACCCTGCAGGAAGTGTAAGACTTCCAAGCCATGACAGCATATCTATAGGGGAAATGACATAGTTAATGAAACATTAACTATTACAGGAGTCTATGACTTCATCCCTCCTTTATATATTATAGGAGTACATTACGATATACCTCCTAACTGTGTAGTATAAATATTGCACATCTTGTAGGAGATGATAATAACATTCCTCCCTGTGGCAGACTCCCTCATACACTTACCTTTGACTTAAACTCAATACCTCAAAAACCTCGTCCTCATCTTGTGCTCAACTTCCTGATCCCAATAATATCCAGTGCAGTTGATGGCATATTGAATTCAGGCAGCATGGTCTCCAGTGTCCCAGGGGAAATCTAATGCATCTGGTGGATCCTCCAGTGTGCCCAGGGGCATATGGAGTGAGGCCAGCCCAAAGTCAGCTGTGTCCAGTGAATTAGCAAGTGTCACTGGAGCCCCATCTAAAGGGTCTGGGAGTGGTCACTTCAGTGATATTCACTGCCAGAGTAGTAAATGCATTGTCATCAAAGTTGTGGAGAATGTAGGTGAGAGCAAGAATGCATCGATGCTAAGATCTGTACATCTGGAGTTCTAGATGAGTAGTGGCAGAAGGTGGGGGGAATGACCTCTGTGGATACTTTCAAGCTGGTCACTGGTCACTGGGCCAGTAAATGTGACCAAAAAGAAACTGGTGGTGCAATGTGGTAGTGTAAGGAATAGCCTGGTGGTGAGCCAGTAATGGTGTGCTGCAGTGGAAGAGGGTGATTGTGAGGTGGCACAGGGCTCACTGATGCAACTTGTACAATCAACAAAGAATGTGGGAACACCGCATGGTCATGCACAGGACATGTGATTGGTTGAACTTCAAACTCAAACACTGCTCACCAATGCTGACAGCGCCTCCACATCATCTTGGTGGTCCACAATGGCTACTGCAGACCCTACCCAATTGATGGAACAGTCACTGCATGCCTTTTTGGATGCCCCATGAATGGCCACCAAGCAGGGTCAAGGGACAAAGGAACTGGTGCAGCACAAATTTTTTGAATCCAGTGCCTTGCTCACTTGATCAATAATAGATGGCATTTAAAAAACTTGTCTCCGATAGTGTTTGAAGGTCCAGTCCAGTCTGATCTTTCACCCCTTTCAGCCTTGGACTGGGACCAGGCTGTAATTTACACTCCTCCACATATTCCGGAAATTCCACTCGAGTCCAGAAATTCTGGTCAAGTTTGGAATTTCCAGACTCACTTTTGAGTCATGCTCGCCCTTGCACCCCCCTCCACCCTGTGAGCAGTCGCTCGCAGCAGTGGTGGGGGGCGCTCTGTCATCCTGGGTGTCATGTGGTCGCACATCTGGCGCATCCCCATGCTCTGACAGAGTGGCATCTATATTAACTAGAGTAGAAATAACATATATATATACAAAATAAAATTAAAGGGAGGGGGGGGGAGGGGGGCACGGTGCTTCACCGTTGTTGCCCCCCTTCCCTGTCCCCCCCTTCCCCATGCCTGGTGGTGGGGGTGCTCTGCCGTGCTGGGTGTCGCATCTGGTGCATCCCTCTGTCCCCCCACGCGTCCCCCACCCTCCCAGTGCATCCACCTTGGTCCTGGCGTGTCCCCCCTTGGTCCTGGCGTGTCCCCCCTCAGTCCTGGCACATCCCCCTCCCTCCCAGCACCTCCCCCTCTCTTCTAGCATGTCCCCCCCGCCCCCTGGCGTGTCCTCCCCCTCCTAGTCGTGCTGGGTGTTGCATCTGGCCCGTACCCCATCCCCCGGCACATCCCCCCTCCCTCCTATGGCATCCCCCTTCCCCCCTCCCTCCTGGCGCATCCCCCTCAGTCCTGGTAAGTCCCTGGTAGGCGGGATGTGGCTGCGCCGCTGCGGGGGGTGCTGGGTCAGTGGGTGGTGGTGACGTGGTGGCGGCAGGTGCTGGGACGGTGGGCGTGACATGGCGGCGGCAATGGGCACTTGGTCAGTGGGCGGTGACGTGGTGGCAGCGGTGGGTGCTCGGTCGGAAGGGAGGTGGTGCTGGCATGACGTGGCTGGTCATTATGAAGCCCCCCACCTCCTGGCTAAGTGGGGAGGAGGGGTGGCATGTCGTAGCATATACAAAACTGAAATAGAAAAAATATATATTTGATTAGCTTTAAATCAAGATGAAATAGAACTTGAATTAAAATACTTACCATGGGGGCCATAGGCCCCCATGTTGTGCTAGAGGGAGGGGGAGGGGGGAGGCCGTCGTCATGATGGTGGGTGCCAACATGTGAGCTGGCAGTCATGACGCGTCACAGTGGTGATTGTGGCCATGTGACACACGTCTGGTGAGTTCGGTTAGTTCAGTTTTTCCTGGTTCAGGTAAATTCCGGAAATTCTGGTTCAATTATTTGAACTGGAATTATCCTCTACAGTGAGAAAAAAAAGTACACCCGGAATCTGGAAATTCCGGAAATTCCAGCCAGAATATGTGGGGGAGTGTAATGTACTCAGCAAGGGGGGCAGCATGAGTCAAGGGGCCTTAGAGTACTCTACAGATAAAATAAAAAATTTGCATTAGTGACATGGCAGCATGGGGGGTCGCTAGTGACAGCAGCGCAGGGGTTGCTAGTGATGAGGCGGTGCAGGGGGTCGAGAGTGATGAGGTGGTGCAGGGGAATAGCTAGTGATGAGGCAGCGCAGAGTGCTATGGTGTTGCTAAGACTCCACCCCACAAGCAGGGGCTCATGGGGCTGGGGCCAGGTAGTGCCATGGTATTTCTCAGTGAGTTCTATCCTACAAAATAAATAGTAAGTCAATTATAAAAAGAAAACAACAGAAAAGTGGTCCAGTCCTTAACTGGTCTTTTGTAAGGTTGAAATCTCATTGGACTGAGACTGGGACTGCTCTGTGCCTGGTGTAACCAAGACTGGTTACAGTCCAGTCTGGTCCATGGTCTTTTCCAGTCTTCAAGACTGGACCTTAAAACACTAGTCTCTGAGAAGAAGGCCAAGTTAAAGCTGGTCCTCATCCATGCATTTCAAGTCCTCCAGAAGTGGAACACTGTGAATCCTGGCAATCCAATGTGTTGGTGCCAGATCAAGGATAACACACCATACATCCTGCCAACCAATGCACCCACTGGTCCCATTACAATACTGACCATCCAGTGTTGTAGAGTCTGGGACTATGCTTGTAGACTCAAAGGCATAATGTGACCACATGTCTGGACTGTTGATCAACATGTGACTGGACCTATGGCAGGCCCTAATGCTGAAATGCATGTCAAGCATGTACTTGTTGATAGCTCTAATTTATTGTCATCTGTTGATCTCCCCTCTATTCTACTAAAATCATGTCTCTCTTTGTGTCACTTAGTCCTTGATCAAACCATTGTTCTTCACCTATATCCTCTCAATATCCTCTTTCTGCAAAGATGGGATGACCAGCCGAAGAAGACTTTGAAGGACAGACCAGCTTTCTAGTTTGGGCTTTGGGTGAATCCTTATCATTGCTCCACTTTGACACTTATGGCTCTAACTCTTTCACATACTGTCTTTTTTGTTCATGTTCAGGTGCCTCTACAGGATTCAGTTGGCTGGAACGTAGGGTTGAGAGCTGCAATGAATCCACATGCAACTCCCCAAGTCATTGTCCAGCTGTCTGTCTTTGGCATGCCCCTGTATGTCTTCTTTTTCACATCATTTGCTTAGACCTTATACTTTCACATGTCTCCTTCATGATCCTTTGTCCTGATTGGTTTACATTGCTGTTGCATGGTCTGACTGATGTGAGAGCATGCATGCAGCTGAGTTTTGATCTCTGATTTGTACTTAAGGTGTTCTCCCACCTCTCTAATGGAGCATTGAATCATCTCATGAAAATCTCCCTGCCTTTCTACAAGTTTGTCTCCTGCAAAGAGGAGGCTAAGTTTTCTACACAAAAAGGTGTAGTACATGAGTCATTGTTCCCCTAGTCTGACTTTCTGGTCTGTTAGACCTCTTGAAGTTCCTAGTCCAGAGAAAGTCAACTCTTGTTTCATCCCATAAGCCTCAAAAATCCTTAGTCCCTGCATTTCTTCTACAAATTGACTTCTACTACCTGCTACACATCTTGTGTAAATGTGCATTTTTCAGAGTCTCAAACTTGACCATTCTATGGCCCTCCATGTTCAGCTCCTCTCCCTACTCCTCACTAGAGGCTCCCTTCCTTGGTTCTCCCTAGCTCAGACACTTGGAGTTTGATGACCCAAACGGAACCCAACCAACACTCCCTCTTTTTCCGCACCAGGCCCCATCCAGTCCCAGCCCCCTAACAATGTTAGTTACTCCAAACACTTGCAAGCAGGGTCACATGGCCATGGACCAATTGCCTCTCCCACACCTGGCTCTGGACGTCCCCCTAGCCTTGTGCCAAAGCACCCCAAATGGTGGAAAGTATCACCAGTAATGGTCCCCACACATCATCTTGGGACTGAAGTGGAAGAACCAGTACCACGGCAACAAAGACAAGGGCCAAAGCCATCAAAATGGAAGACACCTGGTATGGCCCCAGCCAATATCATGCCACCCAGGATGACCATACCTGGTTCCCCTGAGGACATTCTGTGGCCAACCACTGCTGATCAGCCAACCTCAATGTGCATGACATGCCAATTGGGGGGGCACCCCATCTTCCACACAGTCAGGACTTCAATGGCATGTTGGGAATGCAACCAAAGCAAGACCAAGTGTTCCTACAATACATTGCACCGAGCATGGCATGCTGAGATGCTTGAGGCCAGAACACTGCTGCTGCAGAAAAGCTCCAAGCCCAAAAAGGCTGCCAAAAACAGAAGGATTGAGGATGTGAGACACCAGAAGACAGGAGCTGGGCAAAAGAGGAAACAGCAAGAGGATGAGGAATCACATGAGGAGGATGGATCACCAGAGTCCAATGAGGACACTACTGGTCCCCTTGCCGGCCATCTGGGCCTTGTGGTCACTGCCAGCACACCGCTTCACATGGAGGTTCTCCCAAATTGAGGGTCTACGGCAGCCATGGCTATGCCAAGCTCCACCCCAACCTCTCTGCCCCAATCAGCTGAAGAATCATCTACACCACAGCCATCCACTCCTGCTACAGGACCTCAAACAATCATCATCCACAAAGGGCATATCCAAACTGTCAGTGGTCTCCAGCAGGAATTGGACAAAGTCTAGACAACTGTCCACTACCTCACCAAAGTTTCTGACTGCCAGGACAAGGAGCCAGTGGACCTCCATACAACCATCAGTGAGGTTTGCTGTGACAATATTAGGTTGAGAGGGTATTATGAGACTCTGATTGCATTGAGGCAAAAAATGTGCATCAAGGTTCCAGCACTCAAGGGAGAACTCCAGGGATTAAGGAATGGCATGGCATCGGAGAAGATGAAGGCTGATATATTGCAGCTTCAGCATTATGGTGCCCTACTGAACAAGAATAATATGGAACTGGAACACCAAGAAAATGAAGAGGCCCTGCCCCCAGATGGCCCCACCATCCCCAAAACCATCAGTGTCCCCAGCCCTGTGCCTCAGGCAACTGGTGATGATATGGATACACTAGGGCCCATCAATCTAAAATATCTGGGTACCCCATGATCCTTCTGCCATCCCCACCTCCCCTGCATTGACTACCCTGCTGACTGTCTTCACATCCCATGGATGCTCTTATATACAAATTTCCCACAGACATTATCAGGTTTCTGTACATATATTTCCATGTATGAAATGAGCAGTACCTTATCACCTGATTCCCACCAGAATTAAACACATGCCATGTAACTCTTAAATTCACCATGGCCAGACATGCAGCACAACTGGTCACATTGATCTTGCAATGTAGCCCAGTGGGCCCATGCCACTGGTTTCAAGCCACATGGGCCCATATGGAGAGGTTGAGATATGAGTTCCAGTCTGGAGTTCTTCCAGAATATGGCTCAAGGACATGCTATCTGATACTGGGTCTAAAATACTCTCCATCAGGCTCATATCTCTTCCCCCATACCGATCTACATCTACATCAAGATCATTCAAAGTGTTTGGCTGATGCTGAGCCCTGCATCTTAGCGCTGGTGGTGATGGGTGTGAGTTTCACCATGGCCTGACATGCCACACTGCAAGTCATAGTGATTTTACAATGTAGCCCAGTTGGCCCATGCCATCTCCGACATATAGGAATGGGCCCACCCTGGTGGTCTGCCTTCCTTGGTTCAGTTGTGTGGGCCCATGTGGAGAGGTTGAAACCTGATTGCCAGTCAGGAGTCCCTCCTGAGTTCATGTCATACTACCATTCAATAAGTAGAAATCAGAGTATATACATGGAATAAGTGAGTGCTATCATAATGCAGAGGATCTAGGTAAAGAATACATCATTGTCCATCCCTTCTGCTCCATCAGTTGCTGCATCTGGCACATTGCTTTATTCAGGTCAGCCAGCTGGCAGTGTAATGCAAGGTGAATGGCAATATTAGATCTTCCTGACTTCATGGCTTCCTGGTAGCTGTGCTTGACAGCATCAGAATAGCATGAAATAACCTGTCAGTGCAAGCTTAATGAAGTGGCCCCATGAATGACAAATGAAGAGATACTTCAGGCATCACCTAGGATGTTGCTGGCATTGAAGGGGTAGTGCTTCAAGGTCCAGTCCTTCAAACCAGAAAAGGACTGAGGACTGAACCAAACCGTAACCGGTTCTATAGAACCACTGTTTACAGTCCTACTGGTCCTAGCACCAGTCCAGTTCACACAAAAGAATAGAACCAACCAGGACTGGCTAAAACTGGGCCCAGACCTGACCAAGAGTCACTAAACTATGTAAACAAAATATAATTATAACTAATATAAATGAGGATAGTCCTCAAAAATTGTGGAAGGTTTGCAAGGGTTTATGTACCCAGTGGCCATGCATGGGCAATTTGGTTGTGTTTGCAGCCAAACATGTGACTTTGTTGGTTGCTTGTTGTAATCCCATGCTGGCAACTTCAACAACTCCCACCACCCATCACCAACCACCACCACTCCCCTCAATGCCAACATTGCCTCCCCTCCCTCTGTCACATGCCACTCACATGCCCACCACAACATGCATGGCTGCAACTAGTGCCACATCACAAACAAAATGGGCCCAAATGACATCTAGCATCGTTTGGGTCCTAGGTAAGTTTTTCATGTTTCTTTCATTGTTTTTTTAAAACTAACTAACAGGTTTAATTGATCATTAGGTTCTAAGCTAGTGACCACAATGTTACAGCACCCAAAACAAAACACCCTGCCACCCACCGCTGTGAGCCTCAGTTCAATCCTGAGAGGGCAAAAAAACCAGACTGGACCAGACCTCAAAGCGCTATGAAGGTGTGCATCCAGGGAATGCTGGATAGATGTGACTTAGAAGCATAAGCTGAATGGTATGTGGAGGGAGGGCTGGAGACAGTGCACCAGCTGGACTGCCTGCAGTGTGATCTGAAGTGTCAAGGCATGCCATGGAGATGTCAAAATGAGTTTCATCCTCAGAATCTGTAACCTGAGTAAAGCAGAAGTCTATATGATGAAGTCAGGCAAAGCCAGCCAAGAACCAAAGTGATGCACCCCTCAGCAGTGAACTCAGCATAGGGTTAACCTGATCCAATGCTAGGATATCAGATGCATTTTCAGTGAGGTTGAATTGTTCCCCCTGAGCTTCTAATGCATCCAGCCAAATGGTAGATGAATTCTGTGGTGTAGAGAACATCTGCTGCTCCAAAGTTGCCAGAGGCAAGTCAAAGACAGCTGGCAGAATGTCAAATGCATCAGATGACACTGGTGAAAGCATTCTTCTCTCTGGGGTCAGCTGGAATGTCAAATGCGTCTCCTGGCATATCCAACATGTCCAATGAAAGATTCACAGCTGGTGCCAGGAGAATGCCAGTGTTGATATGGAAGGCCACCAGGGGAATATTGTCAAAGGCAGATGGAGGAATGTCAAATGTATCAGGTGGTGCCACTGGAATGTCAAATGCATGTGGCATATGTTGGGATACAAGCCTATAATTGCTATATCCAGAGCGGTAATTATGACATTACTAATTACTGTTACTTCAGCATTACTTCAGCATTATATACTATAAATACTATATGTATAGTATATACTGAGACAATTAATTCCTGACCTCTGAGACATTCAGAGGAGTGCCCGCCTTCGTCAAAAAGCCTCTAGTCAGCTTCCAGCTTTACCTCCCTACAGGTTATGGGCCCTGCCTTATTTTAAACAACCCAAAAATCTATTTACAAAACCTTCTACAACATGTCAAAAGCCCCAAGCAATATTGATGAATTTGTCCCGGACAGTGACAAAGAAAACCCTCAAGAATACGTCCAGGAGTATGATCAGGACTTAGCTGACCATATGGAATTATTTGGGCCATCACCAGCCGCTTCCCAACATGCTACAGCGGGAGTGCCGCCAGCCGTGCCCAAGGCGGGAATCCCGCCAAAACAAAAGAAGCCCACGATCCTTCTAATTTGTACCAAAGAATATTCTAACGTAAACAAGATCTCCGATCGGGATCACCTTACTGATGAGAATTGGCATGAATGGAGAGAAAGGATGAAACGGGTATTTATTAATTGTGACATCACCGGATATATTAACGGGGCTGTAAAACACCCAAAAGAATCCAGGGATGCCGAGGGGGCGTGCAACTGGGACAAGAACGACACCTGGGCACAGCAAGTTATAATACATAATGTTACCTCTTCGCAAATGAATCACGTCGGATCAAAAAACTACGGCAGAAGCGATGTACTCCGCGCTATCCGTTACTCACGAAAACAAGGCACATCAAACCATAAATCATATTCAGTGCCTACTGTATGAGACAAAGGCCGATGCTACTGACGATCTTCTAAAGCATATGGACACCCTGAAATCTTACCACGACTGCATCAATAAATTCCCTAATAAGGAATTTCATATCTCCGACACCCGATTCAAATCTATCATATCGGCATCTCTACCATTGTCTTGGCAAACTTATGTGGAGCCATACAATGGCAATGCAAATGATCCCAATGACTTGGACCCCAAGCGCCGCTTATCATCGGACGCGTTTATAGGATTATTACGAGAGGAATATAAACTTCGGCTAAATCGGAACGGGAATAATAATGGAACCGGCGGGAGCGTAAATCTGGTGCAAACCCAGAAAGCTACCAGTCCCAGTAAATCCCTGGAAAACTGTATTACCGAAAAGAAAACCTCCATCAAATCTTATTGCAATCATTGCAAGCGCGGGGCATTGGACGAGCAAATGCCGAAAATTTGATGGGAACAAATGCCATAACTGCGGGAAATTTGGACATTATGCGAAGAATTGTTGGGGAAAGAAGAAAGAGAAAGCGAAAGAGAAGAAGCCCGGGGATACTTCAATGATAGTAGAAGAACATATTACTTTCTCAGCAGACAAGGAAGGGCATAATGTTGATGCATGTAATAATGATGCCATAATTGATGAGTGTCTGATCTATTATGATTGGCTGGCCGACTCGGCAACCACTTCACATGTAACGCATCAAAAAGAAGCATTTACCTCCTATGAGCCTATGAAAAATATTTCCGTAACAGGTGTAGGAGGGAAAGAGGCAAAAATAGAAGGACGAGGAAATGTCGATCTAATTGCGACATGTAATGGAGAAAAATATATTCTTCATCTCAAAGATGTTCTGCACGTTCCAGGAACATGGAACAATTTAATTTCGCTAGGAAGATGGGACGCCGCAGGAGGAAAATACAAAGGGGGACAAGGGGAAATAACCCTCATCAATAAAAATGGTAAAGCTGTTGCACACGGGAATAAAATCAATAATCATCTCTACAAAATGGAAATAATTATTAGAAACCCAAGCGACACTGCCAACAATGCTGAAAATAATATAACTTTCAGTGGAAATGAAAAATCACTCAGTTGGGAAACATGGCATCGACAATTTGGACATATCGAATATACTGGGCTACAATTACCACTCGATGGAAATATGGTAAAAGGATTTAATGTTGATCTGGCCACCCCAAAACCAGAATGCTAGACATGTATAGCCGCAAAACAACACATTAAACCATTCCCAAAATGAGTCAAACGGAATACTGAATTGACGCATATAGATTTATGGGGAAAATATGCCATCAAGTCCATCAACAGAAAACACTATTATTTATTATTCGTTGACAACGCCAAGAGGTATGTCACCGTCGAATGTCTAAAAGAAAAGAGTGATGCAGCACAGGGAGTAATAAATTATTTGTCCTATATACAAACACAAGGCCGAACACCCAATGGGATTCAAATCGATTGTGGAAAAGAATTCGTCAATGAAAAATTGGAAAACTATTCTAAGGAACGCGGGATACAAATACAATTAACCGCGCCGTACTCTGCATCGCAAAATGGCATTGCAGAAAGAATGAATAGGACACTTGTCGAATTATTGCGCGCAATGCTATCTGCGAGCGAGCTCCCAGAATACCCCTGGGAATATGGTGTCATGCACGCCGCCTATCTCCACAACCGATTGTATACGAAGCATCTTCAGAAATTAACTCCTTACGAGGGATGGCACAATGAACAACCGGATGTTTCACACTTACGCGAATTTGGCGCACCAGTATGGATCTTATTACAAGGTCAGAAAAAGGAAAGAAAAATGCTTCCTAAATCAAAGTGCCGCGCATATCTTGGATACGACGACGGTGCCGGAGCAGTCAAATATTACAATGCCGAAACGTGTAATGTATTAACTTGGCGGAATTTCGAGCTATTGACTGGTACTCCAAAATCTAAACCTTCTGAAGACAATACAATGGAACCCTCGACGCGCGAGGGGGAGTCTGATGGAGGCGCACCGCCGAGAATTCCAATTATAGAACCTGAATGTAGGCAGATTGAGGCACAGCCACCCCCACAACTGCCGATCACAAATGATGAATCTCTGATCAGAGCCGCATCACCAATCGGAGAAGAACCGGATATACCGGAAATAGAACCTCGTAACCAGGAGAAACAATCCCGGAAGCGGAAATGAGTTGATAATAATAATTGCATTGATATTGATGAACTGCGCAAGATGCGTGCAATGCAGAGAAATGAACCACAACAAACGCGTGGAGTTCGTACCGACTATAAACCCTTGTTAAACCTTACAGAAGAGGAAGAAGCAAATACCTTCCTAGATAACAATGAAGCCTATGCAATAATCGCTGGAGACGAAATAAACATGCTCAAAGACGCGCGGATCTCCCTTGATTGGCCGGAATGGCAAATAGCCATACAAAATGAATTGAACCTATTAAAGGAGAAGGGGACATGGGAATTGGTCCAGAAACCTCCTGATGCGATACCGATTGCAAACAAATGGGTCTTTGTCCGGAAAAGAAATAAACAAGGGGAAATTATAAGATACCGAGTACAATTAGTTGCAAAAGGATGTGCACAATGACCAGGCTATGATTATACGGATACCTTCTCACCCGTAGTCCGGATGGACACGCTCCGAGCAGTATTAGCGCTCGCATCAAAGAAGGGTCTAAAAATACAACAGATGGATGTAAAGGGCGCATACCTCAATGGCACATTAAAAGAAGAAATATATATGAAGCAACCTGAAGGACAAGAAGATGGAACAGGCCGGGTATGTAGGTTAGTGAAACCGCTTTATGGACTAAAGCAGGCAGGGCGAGAGTGGAATAATGAATTTGATGGTAAACTCAAAATTCACGAATACGGATGCTTATTTGCAGATCCATGCGCGTATATTCGAAGGGTCGACGAAGACTTGGGAATAATAACAGTCTGGGTCGACGACACATTACTCTTTGCATCTTCCGATTCTATGATGAAGCATATGAAAAATACGCTCAGTACGGAATGGGAAGTAACCGACCTTGGGGAGCCGAGCAAAATCATTGGCATAGAAATTACGTGCCAAGATGACGCGATCAAGATATCTCAGGAGAAATATATTGAAAATATTCTCCGCAAGGAGGGAATGCTTGACGTGAATCCAGTCGGAATGCCAATGGATCCCAATATTAAATTATTGGTGAATCTGGATTATAATGAACCCAACAGGAGTAATTCATATGCAAAATTATTAGGATGTCTACAATTCCTATCAAATTCCACACGACCCGATATCAGCTTTGCCATTAACAAGTTGGCCACCTACACCGCTAACCCGGGTTTACAACACCACGGTGCAATAAAGCAAATACTCAGGTACTTGGCTGGTACGAAAACTCTTGGGATAATTTATAAATCCCAAGATGAGACTGAAAACAATAACCTCTTCCACGGATGTGCTGATGCTTCATTTGCTAATATTGAAGATCTTAAATCCACAACCGGCTATATTTTCAAAGCATCCGGGGGAGCAATAACATGGAAATCTAAGAAACAAACTATTATTGCACTATCCTCTACCGAAGCTGAATATATTGCATTATCAGATGCTGGACGCAAAGCTGTATGGCTAAGAAATTTATATGAAGAACTTGGATTTGCACAACAATTCCCCACAGTGATTAAAGGCAATAATGAAGGGTCAGTAATTTTAACTCAGAACCCTCAATTTCATCAGAGATCAAAACACATCGCATCTGCTATCACTGGGTCCGGGATCTCGTGGCCAATAAATCAATAGAAATTCAAAACTGTCGTGATCCGGAGCAAACTGCAGACGTATTAACAAAGGCTCTGCCGAAGCCTAAATTTACACAACATAGGGACGAGATGGGAGTTCAGTCAGATTAACCCAGCAGCTTTCCTCGCGTGAGTTGGATTTTTTCCAACGGGTTTTTTCCACCACAGAGGTTTTAATGCAACTGGAGAAACTTATTCCACCCTTGACTTCAGGGGGAGTAATGACAAAATATTTAACCATTTCACCCAGCCGTTCTAGGCTTGAGGGGGAGTGTTGGGATACAAGCCTATAATTGCTATATCCAGAGCAGTAATTATGACATTACTAATTACTGTTACTTCAGCATTACTTCAGCATTATATACTATATATACTGTATGTATAGTATATACTGAGATTAATTCCTGACCTCTGAGACATTCAGAGGAGTGCCCCCCTTCGTCAAAAAGCCTCTAGTCAGCTTCCAGCTTTACCTCCCTACAGCATATCAAATGCATCTGGTGAGAGGTCCACTTCTGGTGCTGGGAGAATGTAAGTGAGTTCTGTTTCGATATCAAAGGCCACCAGTGGAATATTGAATGCATCTGGTGAGAGTTTCACTCTCAGGGCACTGGTTTCAATATCAAATGTCAGTGTCAGGATGTCAAAGGCTACTGGTGGGATATCAATGTCAAATGTGTCCAGTGGTATTTCACCAGGAGGCTGTGACACACTGCTGGGTGATCTGTGAGGTGAATCTGGTGATGAAAACTCAAAGGCATCTGGTCCAAGTGCCATATCTGCCAGTGGTTCTTCCATTCTGTCAGGAGTGGGAGTTGAAATAGATGGAAGGCTGTGATGGTCGGGATAACATTGCCTCATGAAATTATGGAGATAACCACCCTGGGTGGGCACTTTGAAGCCAACTGCAGAGGTGTGGGTTGGGTATGATATGGGTAGAAAGAAATTGTGGCAGCCAAATTCACTGGATAAAGTAAGGGGTAGTCTTCCTGTGAGATATTCTGAATGGTGTGCTCCCATGTAAGAGGGAGACTGTGAGTTGACATATGTACTTCTGATGCAACTTCTGCAATCAACAATGATTGTGGGAACACAACGTGGGCATGCAGCAGGACATGTGACTGATTACAAGCATAACATTCAATTAGAATGCATGTCAGCTCAGTCCATTGCTGAAACCATGGAAAAGTTGCTCTGCTGGTTTTTGGGCAGTGGTCAAACATCAGTCAAACAACAGAGGATGGTGAGGGAACTGGTGCATCATATGCTGAGTGCTGTCATGATCCTTCCTAATAAACATGAACAGATGAACTTCAAAGCTCAAGTAATGGAGAACATGGCAATCCTTACACAGATAACAAACAACAGGCAGGGATAAACAACAGGCAGGGACAACAAATGACAGGCAGGGAGGATGAACAACAGGCAGGGACAACAAAAGAACAACAACAACAGGGATGGGGACAACAACAACAACAACAATGACAACAATGGTAGCACCAATATCTAGCCCCATGAGCCCTGCTTGTGGGGTAGTATTTAGTGTATTATTTTTTGGTATATATATTAGTTACACAAAATAGTTAGTATACAGTTGTAGGACCCATCAGAACCATTTGAGAACCACAGACAGACTGCTCAGAACCAGTTCTGAGTGGTTCAGTCTGTGGTTATGTAAAATTTTGAATAGTATTGGACTGGTTCAATCCTCAGTCCTCACCCACAAGGGTGAAAAACTGGGACTGGACCGGACTTTTAAGCACTACCGATATTGCATTCACAGCATCCCTGAGTAAGACTGATCCCATTTCCATCCCTCAAGCCTGGAGTGAAAGTCTTACCAATGGGGTCACCACATAACCACCAGCAGCTCTACACTGGCAAGGAGTGCAGATGCTCCCCTTGAGCACTAGTGCTTAAAAGTCTGGTCTGGTCCCAGTTTTTTGCCCTTGAGGGCTTGAACTGAGGACTGAACTGGTCCTATAATATTCAATATTAGAGAACCATGACCAAACCACTCAGAACTGGTTCTGAGTGGTTTGGTTTGCAGTTCTCAACTGGTTTTGACCAGTCTTACAACTAGTATACCAACTATTTATGTAACTAAAATACATGCAGAAAAATAAAACAAACAAAAAAGGAAGTCCACCTGCAAGCAGTGGCTTGCAGGGCTGGACATAGGTGTTGTCATCCCAAGCCATCAGTGTTTTACAGCCACCCACCTATTCTGGTCAGACTCCCCAGACTCCTGAAAGTCCAGGTGGATTCTGGGAATTCCACGTGGATTCCAGTTTGTTCAACCAGATTCCAGTTATTCCGAGTGACATTTGTGGGGTCAAATGGACAAGAACTTTGCAACACCAAGTTAAATTCGAAATAAGATGTCTCCAGACAGGATTGAACCCTCAACCTCTAGTTTACCCTTTACAGATTTTCCAACAACTTAACAGGTACACCATGACACCTTTATTAGTATAGAATATTATTGTTACTTTAATACCTATTTACAGAATAAAATACATTACATATAAAATCATTATATGCAGGGGGGGGAAGTGGTTGTGTCCTCAGGCATTGCATCACATCGTGTTGTCTGTAATATATATATATTACCTACTTACAAAATGCTCTAAATATATATAATACTGGTATAGAGGGGGGAGTGGGGCACATCACATCCCCTCCATGCCCATCCCTCCCCTCCCCTTGCATCACTCATCCTGCCAGTGCCACCAACGTAGCACCCCTTTCCACCCCATGAGCAATGGCTTGTGGCACTAGTTGTGGGTGCTGGCATGTGCACTCTGGCATCGCCGTTGTTCCACCCATGCTCCACCCCATGAGCAGTGGCTCATGGGGCTGGGCCAAGTGGTGCCGGTCACATCCCCCATGGTCTGCCCCCCTCCCCCCCCACTTGTCTGGGTGCCACTCCTCTGCTTTGGGCCATGGCATCAGCCACTGCTGCCCCTCCCCTCCCCACACGTTGCCTTGCCGGTGCCACTAAATAGCACCCCTTCCCACCCCACAAGTGGTGTGCTAGGCTGTGGCTGCTCCAGTGTTGTTGCTGTTCCACCTGTGCTCCACCTCATGAGCAGTGGCTTGTGGGGCTGGGCCGGGTGGTACTGGTCACATGCCCCCTGGTATGGGCATCCCCCTGCTTGTCTGGGCATCCTCCAATTGCCTGGTGTGTCCACCTGCCATCTAGTGTCCCTCCCCTTTGTCTGGCGTTCCCCCCCCTGTCATCTGGTATCCCTCCAGTGTTGTCTAATGTCCCCCCCTCATCCTGTGAGCTGCCTGGTGTCCCCCTGTCTGCCCCTGTGCCCCCATGGTTGTCATGATGCCACATGGTCAGTGGTGACATGGCACTGGAGGCTCATGATGTTGTGGTCAAGGGGGGGTTCTGTATGCCCCTGGTAGGTGTGTCAGTCCTGGGGCTTAGGGCCTCATCAGCCCCACACCTCCCAGCTGAGTGGGGAGGAGGGGCAGTGCATCAGGGGGCTCATTGAAGGCACACAAAAAAAACAAGTCCTTTACACTCCCCCACCTATTCCGGCCAGAATCCAGTCAGAATACTGGATTCTGGTCAGATTTCCCAGAGTCCAGTGGGCTTTTTTTGTATGGTAATTCCACTGTAGCAATTAATTCCGGTAAATATATTATTGAATTTTTTTATGGAATCCCCAGAATCTACCTGAACTCAAACAAAGCTGGAATAACCGGAATACCCAGAGTCCTCATCCGGTCACATGCCCGCCTACTACCTGTGACCCACCCCGTGACCATCCGTGACTGCCAGCACACAGACTCTGAGTCACGACCACCTACCGTGACCACATCCCCCTCATCCGACGACGATGCCGCCGCCACCACCACTGCCCCCTCACCCTGCTCACAGGCTGCCACTACCGCCGCCACTACCACTGCCCCACTTCCATCACCTATCGGCACCACCACTTCCCCCCCTTCCATCACCTATC
This sequence comes from Tricholoma hemisulphureum, assembly GCA_964034925.1. Classification (NCBI taxonomy): domain Eukaryota; kingdom Fungi; phylum Basidiomycota; class Agaricomycetes; order Agaricales; family Tricholomataceae; genus Tricholoma; species Tricholoma hemisulphureum. The sequence continues at coordinate 1,405,350 of OZ035932.1, forward strand.
AGCGCCACCAGTGCCCCCCCTTCCCTCACCCATCAACGATGCTGCCGCCACCTCCAGTCCAATGGTATGGGGGCCCCGGGCGCCCCCCTAAGTATTTTTTATTATCACTATTTATATTTTACTAATATACTATTTTCTTTTCAGTTTTTTTGTGTGTATTCAAAGAGCCCCTGATGTGCCACCCCTCTTCCCCACTCAGCTGGGAAGTGGGGGGCTCAAGGGGGATACTACAGCTGCCAGACCACAGCCGCCACATCACAGGCCACATCCCCCTCCAACACCACATCACCACTGCATGTATATCACCCCGATGACCAGGAGGAGGATGGGGCCGGATGGGGGGGGGGGCACCATACTACTGGGGACGCCCTAGATGACAGAGAGGGGATGCTAGAGGACCAGGGACGCACCAGACAACAGGGGTGATGCCAGATGACCCACAGGATGCGCCAGGATGCGGGGGACATGATGGGCCACCATACCACATGACCAGATGAGTAGGAGGGCCAGACAAGGGGAGAGATGCCTGGGGGGGAGAGGACTGGGGACACGCAGACGGGCCAGGAGGTGGGGGACACCACAGGGGGCCCACCCTACGACTAGCACCACCCGGCCCAGCCCTATGAGCTACTGCTCGTGGGGTGGAGCACAGGTGGAACATTGGGGCCTGGGGGGAGAGGGGAGGGGGGGATGGGTGACCACGCCACAGCGTGACACAGCACCCCTGACCACTGCTGCAAGCCACTGCTCGCAGGGTGGAGACAGGGTGCGATGGGCTGGGGGTGACAAGACATGGGGAGGACAGGGAAGGAGGGGCAATGGTGGTGCCAACAGCAGCACCCACAACCACTGCCATGAGCCATCACTCATGGGGTGGAAAGGGGTGCTACATTAGTGGCACTGGTGGGGCGACACATGGGGAGGGGAGGGGCTGTGGTGGCTAATGCCATGACACACCTACTCCCCTGCCCCATTGTATACATTAATTTTATATGTAATATATTTTATTTAAAAACATTTTGTAAATAAAAAATGCAGTCGATGCACCACGTTGTGATGCCAGAGACCATGGCCACTCCCCCCCCATGCAAGTAATGATTTTATATGTAATATATTTTATTTAAAAACATTGTGTAACCAGGTAATAAAGTAACAATAATATCACTTCCTAGATATGGTCTTATGGCTTACCTGTTATGTTGCCACTGAATTTGTTCATTGAGAGTTCAATCCTGGATGAGAAAATATTATTTTGAGTTTGACTTGTTAAAAAGTTCTTGAATCAGTCAGAATAACTGGAATCCATCCGGAATCCACCTGGACTAACTGGAATTCACCTGGACTAACTGGAATTCACCTAGGGATAGTAAAAATTACTTATTGGGGACCTGGGGCCCCATACCATTGGACTGGAGGATGGAGGACAGCAGGGGGAATATGGGGAGGGAGGCAGAGGCAGCATCCTAGAGAAAAAACACAAAACAAAAACAAAAACAAAAAACAAAACAAAACTTACATGGGGCCCAAACACCCTGTGGTGTGCCATGTGGTGAAGAGGGGCGGTGCCAGTGGTGGTGGTAATGGGTGAGGGATGGGGGTGGCAGTGGCATTGGTGGTGGGGGTGGTGGTGGTAGCAGGGGGGGGGGTCACAGTGGTGGTGGGAACAGTGGTGGTGGTGGTGGCAATGGCAGTGGGGGTGGTGGCGGCCTGTGAGTTGGGTAAGGGGGGGGTGGCCATGGTGTCAGATGGTGAGGGAAGGGGGCCACATCAATGGTGGTGGTGGTGGTGAGCTGTGAGCTGGCGGTCATGATGGTCATGGGTGGTGTGCATGTGACTGGTGGTGAGGAATCTGGGTATTCTGGCTTTGTTTGAGTTCGGGTAGATTTGGGGGATTCCATAATAAAATTCAATAATATATTTACCAGAATTAATTGCTACAGTGGAATTACCATACAAAAAAAGTCCACCGGACTCCAGGGAATCTGACTGGAATCCAGTATTCCCACTGGATTCCAGCCAGAATAGGTGGGGAAGTGTAAAGGACTCCAAGCCATCATCATCATCATCACCATCATCATCACCATCCCAAGTGGTCATCATTGTTGTCATCAGACCAAGCAGTCGTCATTGTTGTTGTTGCATCATCCATTGCATTGTTGTCATTGTTGTTGTCCACCATCATCGTCCTCATCCATCACATCATAGTCATCCACTGTCATTAGCACTGCCATCTATCATATCCACCCTCCAAGCAGAGGCACACAGCAGTGGTACAAAGTGTGGGTGGGGGGTGGGGACAGTGGAACTAAAATTGTGGGCATGAATATAGTCAGTTAAAGGTACAAAGGTGAAAGAAAATAATTATCAGAGGGCCCCAACAACAGATGCATTGTTGGGGCCCATGGGTGACATGGCAGTGGTGTTCCTGTCCAGCATAGTCCACACTCCAGTCCAAAGTACAAGAGAACCAAGCAATCATCAGCAAGAAGTCCATATGCCATCAACATAGCATCCACATCCATAGATGGCTCACTCCTGCATGACCCACTGACATTCATGGCTGACTTGGATCCTCCATCCACAAAGGTTGTTTCCACATATCCTGCACACTTGTCTGGCACCTTATATGAATAGCAGACTCAGCAAGATTATATCTGAGAGTGGATTCCAAAGAAGCAAATGTATTTGCAAGCTCTAGGGAATAGCACAGGTACAGGTAACCCACCCAGGTCATGGCTACAGGTACTCACAGGTACTGGTATGGGTCAGATGTAGGGCACCCATGACCCATACCCATACCATCACCAATTTTCTATTTACAAGTTACCAGTGTAATATATACAGGCCCCAGCGCTCAGACGAGTGCCATGGACCATTTTATATACTTATTTAATACTATTGATAGGTACTAATAGACTTATTTTACACTTAAATTCTGGGGGGAAGTGATGCCCTGAAGAAAGAGGGGCTTATTGAAGCAGCATGTTATATACTGTCTGATGTTTATTGCTATTTGGTGTCAGTAAATGAACATCAGACAGTATATAACATGCTGCTTCAACAAGCCCCTCTTTCTTCAGGGCATCACTTGCCCCCAGAATTTAAGTGTAAAATAAGTCTATTAGTACCTATCAATAATATTAAATAAGTATATAAAATTGTTTGCCATGCTCATCTGGGTGCTGGAGCCTGTATATAGCATTTTTCAGATGTGGAATGAAACCTGCACAGGATTCAATACGCACTGGTAGCCACCTGTACCTGCAGTGGTGTCAACCCATACCCACACAGGTAGCTGGGTACCAGCAGGAGTACCTGTGCTATTGCCTAGCAAGCTCTGCTGGTAAATGAGACTCCTCCATTGCTCACCTGCCAATTGTCCCAGGGCCTGGAGATGCTGTGACTGCTTTGTGACTAACATATTATGCATGGAGTTTTGTTGTGAAACCCATGCATGCAATCCATTCCACAGGATTGACCACTGGACTGGGGCATACTTTGAGCCAGCATGGCTATTCCAAGTTGGTGTCATATTACATCTTGGGTATGGTGGCAAACCTTGTCCCAGCTACTTTGACACAACACCAGCAGAGCTCTTTGCTTATGATGCCAAAGATTATGAGTCCTTTACACTCCCCCACCTATTCCGGCTGGATTCCGGTAGACTTTTTTTGTATGGTACTTCCACTGTAGCAGGACTCATCTGCTGGGTTGAGTAATCCCTCAATATCCATCCTGTTGCTAGCCTGAAGTGCTCCAGTTGATACCAACTCATCAAGAGCACTGGCCAGCTGTTTCTTGGCATCTGTTACAGAGTCTTCGTGACCAAGAGTGTTGTCAGCATTGAGGAGTGATGAGATCTGGATGGTAGGCTGGATGGGTGTGGTGAAATTGGTTGTAGGCAGAATGCCAGCCTTGTGCCAACAATTCCTGATAGTCATTACATCCACCTGGCACCATGCCACATCAGCAAGCCACATCGCTTGAAGTTGGTTGATATCATAGATTTCTGATGGCGTGACGCTGGTATCATAATGATCAATCGCACGTTGAATGTACTTCATGCAATAATGAGCCTTAAAGCAGTGGATAATCCCCTGATCCATTGGCTGAATGTGCGAGGTCAGGTTTGGCTCAAAATTCTTGATATGGATGTTTTGGAGGTTGTCTGGAACAATATGACCAGAGAAATTATCTTGAAGAAGAAGGATCTTATGGTTTTGGGCTCTGAGCTCCTGATCCCACTGCTGAAGCCACTCTTGGTACAATACCGATGTCATCCAGGCCTTTGCGTTGTTCCGGTAGTAAAATCCAAGCTGCACACCTGTCTGATTTCGGAATGCTTGTGGTTTTTTCACTTTCCCGATGACAATGGGCCACAGTTTCTCAGACCCATCTGCGTTTGACGTGAACACATAGGTGAGTCTGACCTTTCTTCCCTTAACTCCTGAAGATTTCTTGTCAGCCAGGCCTCGATCTGGAGGCATTCTATTCTGACATGAGGATGATGGGCATCAAAAGAATGCTGTGGTACATACCCATAGAATAATCCAGTCTCATCCATGTTAAAAATATTCTGCAGCTCATAGCCGTACTTCCCAATAAGTTCCTGAATATGTTTCCACTCCCTTTCAACAACCTTGGCACTTGCAGATTCGGCCTCGCCATGACACTTGAACTCCTTCAAACCATTTTGGTTCTTAAAACATGCCAACCATCCCTCACTCAAACTGAGGCGCTCATCTGTCAGGACCCCCCACCAGGTCAGCAAACTTTGTCCATTTCTGATGCAGGACTTCTCCAGTGATGAGAAGATTGTCTGCCATTGCCTTTGATACCCAAAGTTCCATCATTTCCATAACCTCGGGATGCTGTGTTTGGTGTGCCCGTTTGGCTGTACATGCTCCATCACTGCGTGCCCATTCTTCCCGCCATTTCACTTCATTCTTTAGCCATGCCAAGACAAGTGGCTGCTTAATTCTCAGCTTTGGGTATATTGTGTCAAAGTGTTTCGCAGTCTTGGACTGATTTTTGCCACTTGCGTGGTGCCAATCCAAAATTTTGATACGCTGTGGAAGTGTCGCATTTTCCTTTTTCATGAAGACAGCGGTGATAACCTTTTCAGGAGAGGTCTCAGGTCTCTCACCCATATCTTTAACCTTCTTTTCAGGGCCTTCAATTGTTGTTAAGACAATAGAAATAGGGGAACTGCAGCAATTGACATACGCTTTTGCTTGTGCCCCACTACTTTGCTCAGGTCACCCACCATCTCTCGTAATTTGTGGACAACATTCTTTTCATCGCCAAGTTTCTCCAAAGCCCTCTCGTAGTCCGAAGCATCGTCCAAAGTCTCCAAAACCTTCTCCTCATCTACCAAATTGGCTTCATGATCCAGCCACTTCTCATCGTGTGATGAGATTGACTTCTTCTTGGTGAGCTGTGACTGGAGCTTCTCTTTTTTGGCTTTGACTTGATTTCACAGGATTTTTAAGCCCTTTTTGAGGACTTCCAGTGGCTTTAGTGGCATGATGTGGCTCAGAAATGAGGTATAAAATGTTTAATTCAGGTTGCTAGGGCAGATCAGTGCGGCTGCCGCAGAGGCCTTACCAAAAATATCCTACAAATGTATGGGTTTTGTTGCCGAAAAGCTATGGGTTATGGGGTATCATAGAGTTATGGGTTATAATACAAGATTCCCTGCATACCAAGTTGGTAACTTGAAAATCCTATGGGGTACTAGGGGGTGTCAGGGGTATGGGATAAGAGAGGTTCGACTGTACTGCCACCACCACCACTACCACCACCACTGCCCCACTTTCACCTATTGGTGCCACCACTACCCCCCCTTCCATCACCTATTGGCGCCACCACTGCCCCCCCTTCCATCACCTATTGGTGCCACCACTGCCCCCCCCATCCCTCACCCATCAACAATGATGCCGCCACTTCTAGTCCAAGGGCATGGGGGCCCCAGGCCCCCCACCAAGTATTTTTATTATCACTAATTCTATTTTACTAATATACGTTTTTTTTTCAGTTTGTTTGTATGCATTCAACAAGCCCCCAACACACTGCCCCTCTTCCCCACTCAGCTAGGAGGTGGGGGGCTTGATGGGGGTGCTATGGCCCTCAGACCACAGCTGCCATGTCATGAGCTGCACCCCCACCAATGCCATGTCACCACTGCCTGAACATTGCCCTGATGACCAGGAGGAGGACAGGGCAGGGCAGGGGGGACACCATACCACTGGGGACACACCAGATGATGGAGGGGGATTCTAGAGGACCGGGGACGTGCCAGATGATGGGGGTGATGCCAGACAACCCAGGAGACATGCCAGATGATGGGGGACACAATGGCCTGCCATGCAACACAAGCAGACGAGGGGGGGATGTCAAGGAGGACACCCAACGGAGGGGGGATGCCCAGGCGAGCGGGGGGGCACCCAGATGAACAGGGGGGGCGGCGCCCAGACAAGCAAGGGGACCACAGGGGATGCGACCAGCACCACCTGGCCCATCCCCATGAGCCACTGCTCGTGGGGTGGAGTGTGGGTGGAATGATGGCGACGCTGGAGCGCACATGCCAGCACCCACAACCACTACCATGAGCCATCGCTCATGGGGTGGAAAGGGGTGCTACACTAGTGGCACTGGCAGGACAAGTGGTGCAAGGGGAGGGGAGGGGGATGGGCAGGGAGGGGATGCGATGCCCGAGGCCGCGATGCACCCCCCCCCCCCCCCTCTCTGTATACTAGTATTATATTTACTTAAAGTATTTTGTAACTAGGTAATATATATATATATATTACAGCCAATGCGACACGACATGATGCCTGAGGACACAACCTCTTCCCCCCCGTACATATTTATATGTAATGTATTATATTGTGTAAATAGGTAATAAAGTAACAATAATATCCTGTACCAATAAAGGTGTCATGGCTTACCTGTTAAGTTGTTGGAAAATCTGTAAATACTAATCTGGAGGTCAAGGGTTCAATCCTGGCTGGTAACATCTTATTTTGAATTTAACTTGGTGTTGCAAACTTCTTGTCCATTTGACCCCACAAGTCTCACTAGAATTAACGGAATCTGGATGAAAAAACCGGAATCCACCCAGAATTTCTGGAATCCACCTGGACTTTCCAGAGTCCGGGGAGTCTGACCGGAATAGGTGGAGGACTGTAAAACACTGAAGATTATGAGGACAATGATGATGATGTGACTGAAGGTGATGGCAGCAACAACATCATGAAGGAGCTGTAATTTACACTCCTCCACATATTCTGGAAATTCCACTCAAGTTCAGAAATTCCACTAGAGTCTGGAAATTCTGGTCGAGTTTGGAAATTCTGGACTCATTTTTGAGGAGTCACCCTCACCTCTTGTATCCCCCTCCACCCTGTGATCAGTTGCTTGCAGCAGTGGTTGGGGGTGCTCTGTTGTCCTGGGTGTCATGTGGTTGTGCATCTGGCATGTCCCCTTGCTCTGACAGAGTAGTATCTATATTAATCAGAGTAGAGTATAAATAAAATATATATATATGAAATAAAATTAAAGGGAGGGGGGGGAGGGGGGCACAACACATCACCATCATTGCCCCCCTTCCCTGTCCCCCCTTCCCTGTGCCCATCTGTCACCCTTGCATACTGCACACCTCTGCCCTGTGAGCAGTCGCTCACAGTGGTGGTGGGGGCGCTCTGTCACACTGGGTGTCACATCTGGTGCATCCCTCTGTCCCCCAGCACATCCTGTCCCTCCCATGGTGTCCCCCCACCCTCCCAGGGTGTCCCCCTCAGTCCCCCCTCAGTCCTGGTGCATCCCCCAGTCCCCCCACACATCCACCTTCATCCTAGGGTGTTCCCTTGTTCCCTGGTGTGTCCCATTGTTCCTGGTGTGTCCCATTGTTCCTGGTGTGTCCCATGCGTTGGTGGGGGTTGTCCCTGGCTGGGGGAGGGTGCTGGGTGGTGGGCGGTGATGTGGCTGTGCCACTGTGGCAGGTGCTGGGTTAGTGAGTGGTGGTGACATGGTGGTGACGTTTTGGTGGTGGATGCTGGGTTAATGGGGGTTATGGCTGGGGGAGAGTGCTGGGTCGGTGGGCAGTGATGTGGCAGTGGGTGCTGGGTCGGTGGGTGTTGGTGATGTGGCCACTGTGGTCATTCCCCTCTCCCTTCCCTGGCATTCCCCTGGTGAGATCCCTCACCCCATGAAGCCCCCCATCTCCCAGCTAAGTGGGGAGGCAGGGTGGCATGTCATTGCATACAAAAACCTGAAAGAAAAAATATATAATTAGCTTTAAATAATGATGAAATAGAACTTAAAATACTTACCATATGCCCCCATGTTGTGCTGGTAGGGAGGGAGTGGGGAGGGAGTGGGGCAGCTGTCATTGTGATGGTGGGTGGCAATGCATGAGCTGGCAGTCATGACGTGTCATGGTGGTGATTGTGGCCATGTGACATGCATCTGGTTAGTTTGGTTAGCTCAGTTTTTCCTGCTTTGGGTATATTCTGGAAATTCTGGTCTAATTGTTTAAACCAGAATTATCCTCTACAGTGAGAAATACACTAAAAAAAGTACAACCAGAATCTGGAAATTCCAGATGGAATATGTGGGGGAGTGTAATGTATACTCAAGGAGCTGAAGAAATTTACCAGCAGCACTCCACAGTGGTTTCAACACTGCTGGACTGCCAGGAACTGACAGTCATTGATGCATCTGGCATTCATCATATGTGGGTCAAGTGGTGTAATTGCCCCAATTCCCACCAATGCCAGGAGCATAATTTGCTGGAAATGCAGCTTTTCCCTGTTAGCTGCAAAAATATTGAGTCTTCATTTACATTCAAGGTGCTTGATGACAGACAAATGTCAAATCTTGAATGCAAATCCTCAGCCTATCAATATTACCAAAAGCTGTGCAGGGCCACCTCCCCAATGTTTCCAAACACTGTTGAAGTTTGAGATTCTCTGATAATCAATTCATGCCTCTCACTGCTTATACTTAGAATTGTTACCAGGAGCTCCTGAGAGCAAGCTGGGTCTGGCACAGCTCGAAACATTCCAAGTAGAGAGGTCATTGGGTGATACACTGGTGCCAGTGCCAGCATCTCAAGAAGCTTCTACATCAGGCCCAGCAAAATGTGAGACAGACATACCAACCTTCTGTGCAGCATGCCCCCAGCCTGGCATCAACATCTCAGACAATTGGGAAGATGATCCAGACCAGTCTGTCTGTTCACTTGCATTCATCTGCAGGCTGTCCCATATTTATTTAGACTTGCATACACCTGCTCCTTTGTGATGGATGGCAATGTTACTGCTATTCACCAACACCGTGAAAATGCACACTGAGATGTCAAACTCAGTGATGGAGAGTTTTTCATGACCGAGCCAAATCAATACAAGGCTCACCTCACTGTAGCACAAGAAGTCAAGGAGGTATGGCCCTTTATCTGTCCCTGTCACTTCCTAATCAAACCTGGAGAAATCTACATGCAACAAACATCATGACCAGTTATCAAATACAAGGGTCTGGACATATCTGGCATTTGTGCAACAGCATGTGGCCACCATGGATGCTTTTGTCCAGGTGCCATGGTTGATTTCCAGAAAGGAGAAAGGTCAGATCATTGTGGATCTTGGAGACTGCATCATAATTAGGTTCAGACAAGCCAATATGGACTACTCATTATGCCAAGCCCTAAAAAAATACCAATGTCACTGGGTTGAAGAGACTGCTCCTGATTTATGACATAATGTGTCAATATCACAAGCAGCTCAAGGTGCAGGTAGAAGAAACTGAGTTCCTGTAAGTCTGGCCCACCCAGACTCACAACATTATGACAACTCACCCATGTCACAGTCACAATTCCCTCACACCAACACAGCCACCCACATTGCCAACACAACTGCCAGTGATAGCACAGCCACCCATGGTGTGGAAACAACTCACAAACACCAGACACACCAATGTCTGGGTTATGACAAGTCAACTCACCCATGGTACCAAAACACTCCCCTGGCAGCAGAGCCACAGATATCACCAAGTCAATCACCCTCACCACCACCACAACTCCTGGTGACAACATAGCCACACACAGTGTGGAAACAACTCCCCAACACCAGACATACCATGTTTGTGCAACAGGGAACTATGGTTGACAAGTATACATTGCAACATCCCACCATGACAACACAGCCACTGCCAGTGACATTCCAACATGCCCCTGGCAATATTCCCACATACCCCTGAAGCAGACAGCAGTGATACACTGGCAGCATATGCACCAACCACAGCATTCCCCATTGTATCCCCTTCCTATCAGCATTCATCAATGCTGACAGATGCGGGACCTTCCTAATATGACCATTGTGGCAGGGTAGTAGGTCTACTGGAGGTTCATTGACGTGGTTGTCACATCGCAAGAGGATGGGGTAAGCGTGAACAATAAGAGGAGGGGAAGAGATGGGATCCACGAGCCTTCAGCTTGTTAGCTGGACACTAAGAGAGGTCCGTCATACGAAAACGCGATTGATTCGATACACGTTGTAACTGGATCGATCGACAACAATCGAAAACACGATCGATAAGGCTTGCGTGCAGAACACATCCGCCTGTCAGGTGACTGGTGGACATTGGGATGAAGGGAAGCAGGGAGCGAAAGGACTCAGGGAGAACATCCTGAGTTGCATGAACAAAAGGGAACAGTAATCCTCGCAAGAATAAGAACTTGAGGAGAAAAAGAGCTTGTAACTTGAGAGCTTAACTTATGAACTACACCTTGTTGTGTAGTGAACTTGGGAGACTAGGGAGACTTATAAGAGGGAATGTCAAATGTGAGTCAAAAGTGAAGTGGTCCCATTCGAGAGGTGGGGAGACACCTTATATACAAACTACAAGTAGTTACAAAGGAAAAAAAACTGTACGCGCGCGTTCTCTCGCACTGACAGGACCGAGCAACCAGAATGATAAACTACGAAGGAAGTTAGAATGTTGATGCCCAGGAATACAGGTGGAGTCCAAGATAAGATCGTTGATCTCGATGCGAGTGGTGGTAGGGTGGCGTAGTTGAGTCCTCGTCTCAGGGTTTCACGGACTGGGAATGACTTGGGGAGAGGTTCATCGTCAGGGATCTCTATTGACTGTACATCACCTGTGCCCCCAGCAAGCGCGGAGAACACCCAAACAACACCTTTCAACCCTACCATCCAGTTGTTTGGCCCATTGAGTTGGATTTTGATGTGCCGGAGAAGTTGCGTCGAATGATTTTGATGGATTGTCGATGAGTCGATGTGGGAACGTGATAGGAAATTCATAAATAAAAGGGAAATGAATTGCCATAGTCCAGCTACTTGCGTCGAAAGTGTGGCTGTCGGTCCGAAGAACCGAGGAAGTGTAAATCTTGAAGCGATGCATAATTCATATGCCACGTGAACAGGATGTGCTTATTTAGAAGATGGGAACCTAAGGATAGGCTATAAAATAATTGAATGAGATTAGCAACACAAAATATTAAGAAAATAAAATAAACACAGGAATATACTGTACTCCCTCTGTGTTGGCATCTGGTAGGGGAATCGGAACAAACATTCCCAGGTGGGGGAAGTTGACGAGTAGGCCAACTAGCCCTACCACACCATGCCTGATGCAGCCTTCCAAAATCACACACTACACTTGATGCAGCCCCATCTGTGCAGTACATCTTTTTTCGTATATATATATCACTTAGTTTTATTCCCCAACCATCATTCCTACTTCCATGCAATGAAGGTATAGTAGATTCCCCCTCCATTATATTGTAGTAACTTATGGTTCCTACTTCCATGCAACAAAGATAAATTGATCCTGTCTTTCCGGTCCATCTTAAGTCTAGTGTAGGCTGCCAAACATGGCACCCTTCCGGTTCCATATACTACCTTTGGGTGTTGTAATTCTGCAAGGGATTGGTTTGTTTCATGTCAGTGGTCAGATCTGGGAATGCTTCACTCACTTCACACAGACTTTTATATCAGGTGCCAGTCAGGTTGACAGAGAGATCTTGGAGTCTCTGTGGTTGGTCTTGAATGGGATTTTGCCTAGCACTCAGAATGCAACAATCACAAGCTGCACTGAAATGCTCAATGGGTTATCCAAACTTCAAGATATTGGTACAGTTATTGTCATACATGGTGTTGCAGGTCCTTATTTGAATGGTAGTGGTCAAAACCTGCCACTGGTTTCAGGCTGCCCTGCAAGGCAAAGAAGAAAGCTGGGCTGACCTGGACCAGTATACCGCCAACTCAAATCTGACTGAACTTCAGGAATGGTATGCCATAGCAATCCAATGTCAGGAAGACAGATGGAGAGATCCAAATGCAATGCACATCTATGACATTGCACCTGGGCAGGCCGCCTTCACAAGGAGCAATCACCAGCTGGATCTGCTAGAGTCTGAAGGTGAATCTGGTGCCAGAAAAGGTGAAACATCCTGGCTAGCTCAAGGCCTGAAACCACAGGAAGCTCAGTGAATATCCTTATCATTTCCCTTGCACCGCATTCATTTCCCTGTCTGATATGTCAAAGATTGGCCCTTTGAACATTTATTCACCAGAAGGGATTGGTGTTGAACACCACTGACAAGCTAAATATCACCACAAAATGACAATACCTTGACACTTCATTGACTTGTTTAGAGTGCAGGTAGACCAATTCATCAATGATCTGACAATTGACACCCTGCAACACCTCAATGAACTTTCCCCCTCACTGATCTCACCATCACAAGACCCCAACTACCAAACAGACTCACAGGCAGTGGATGAGGCCAATAACCCATTCATCATATGACCACTGTGGGTGCTAGTTCACACTGGAAAAACTTGCCCACTCCCTCTTCCCTCCACATTTGGATTCCTGGATATCACTCTCCTGGGGCTGGAGGCACTAGCCATGAAGGAGTTGAAATTGAGGGAAGGTCAGGCAAATGATGAACTCCAAGGTGTGAGAATGGTCCTCAGTGAGAAGTCATTGGTGTTTAGAAAGGATTTAAATCTTGCCAAAAGCAAATTGAAAAAGGGTAGAGCATGGTCAAAAATCCATGCCATAAGCCACAGAGTACAAGCCCATCACCAGCTTTACAATACTGCAAGGGCTGCCATGGTCGCCTTGAACTGTGCAGCAGATATGCAATTGAAATATCAGTATTATCTTGTGACCAACTCAAGATCTCCACAGCAGCCATGAGGGGTGGCACTGGGAGCACTGAGGCTGGCAGCTAGTGACAGGACAAACTGCTGGCATGGTTTTGGACCATTAATGCCCAGGTGGACATTCAAGCAAGTGACATGTTAAGGGAATGTGTGTCCATTTTATTCAAATGAACTTGGCTTTATCATGCTGCCATGTAGTTTACAGAGTCCGCTGGTTGAGGGGACATGCAAGACATGAACAATGGAAAGAAGAGTTGTCAATAACTGCTCGCAAGATGTGGTGGATTCCACATTATTTCTTGCATAGAGCCAAAGTCTGGATTAATTGGTTTGCCCTCATTGCCACCAGTGCATCTCCTGGCACTGTAGCATATGCTAATTGACAGGTGGCAATGTAGGCAGACATGGTGAGTTCCTCAATGTGGATTTTCAAAGCCATAAATCCCTGGGTGGTGAATGTATGGGATGGTCCATAGAGATTCTGGATATCATTGTCTTGTATTAGCTGTGACTTATTTACAACCCTGTTGGAGAGTTGAGTGAGGTCTTCAACTGGGCCCATTCCCTGGGACTAATACTGACATGGCCCCCCCCCATATATTCACCTATGCTGACCACCCCATGTGGGCCTGGCCCATGGCTTTGGTGAGCATTGGCCCATTGCAATTATCCCTGGTCACCACTGCTGGAATGAATGTTATGTTGTACTATGGCACCATACATTAGCTGCCATTGCTCCAATGGCAGCACACAAATCCACTAGGTACTGCACATATAACCATTCTGGAAATACTGGCAACATAAGGCCAAGGCACTGGAGGTGGCAATACAGCCACTGGCACAATCATCAACAGCACCAGATACCACCCCACCCACCAGCACAAATGCTGACCACAGACAAATGATGCCTGACTACCAATGGCAAGAATAACCTTGCTGGCAGTGTTTGACTGCATCCTATGCCAGTGGGATTGTATGTTATGCAGGAGTTTGCGATTGTGGCCAGTTGGCCCATGGTCTCTGCTAAATAAAGAAATGGGCCTGTCCGCACCTTCCTGGTATTCATTTGGATCGTGTCAGCCCACTGCTTTAGCTATCCTCCACATGGGCATGCAGATGGCCACAGAAAGGGTTATTCTGATACTCTCATGTGGTTAGGGATTGTCCCATGGACCTTCACAATTGATGGATGTACTGATGGGAAGCAATATTTGTGTAGGATTAACACCACCAAAGTAGACTAGATTCAAAGGTAGATACACTTTAGTTACATAACTGTTGTGCAGTTGCTTCCAGACATCCTCCCAATAAGCCAAGAGTTTCCTGTCCCTCTCAAGTTGGCCATCATGCTCTCAGATGGTCTCAGTGACTCTCTTCCATGCAGACTGCAAGTTGTCAAATGTTTTCATCATTAATTGCATTTCAGCCATCACCAGCAGCAAATGGCACTGGATGTACATCTTGCCAGGTGAAGTGGAACTACACATACCTAACACTGAGCTTAGTACAGAAGGAATCTAACTCACCTGTGGCCAAGGAAATGCCAGGTGGAGGTCTGGATTATGCACATAACTTGGGACTTCTTGTTCTTGGGGTACATAGTCACATTGCCACCAGGCATTGATATAGGCATCAACAATGTGTGTTGGGTCATCATCCACCTCCATATAGTTCTGCATCCAGCCAAGGTGCTCAAGTTCTGTGATTCATATGACATCAGGATCATTTGTTGGAGTCCACCACATGGCAAATGGCTCTTGCATAATCTTTGAGATCACCAGGAAAAGTGGGTGAATATATGGCCCACCAGCACCTGTACTTGTAAATATCCCAATGGCCATATACATTTCCTCTTTCAGCAGACTGGGAAAGGGAGACAAGATGGCTTACCACCTCGCTCTGCAGCACCTTCATCCAATGATTTCACATCAGTTCATATTCAGCATCATCTCTCATCGCCTCAATCCACACGGTTAAGGCTGCACAGAGGTGTGATATGGAATAAAGGCAGACTTCCTGTCAATGAGTGATATCACTGCATGGCGCTGGCAAGCCCATATTCTCTAGATGACTCAGATAGTGAGCTGATTGCTCAGCACTCTTGGCAGGCTGATGAAAGTCATTGGGATCAACAGGAGGAGAAGGATTCCCAAGAACATCAACATTCTGGAGCTGTGCCTGCTCAATATCAATCAATGTGGCCACAAATTCACCAGGGGCCATCATGGTTGGTGTGTGGGAACAGTGAGGTGTATCAGAGTGTCCAGGTATTGAGTGTTGTAGATAACATTGATCACTGATCACCAAGTGGAAACCAGTATAATCCTCTTGGCACCATGATGCATTGCCAACAGCGTGTTCATGTCAGCCAATTGACTTACTATTTATTTTACAGGATAAAACTCACTGTGAAATACCACAGTGCTACCTGGCCCCAGCCCCATGAGCCCCCACTTGTGGGGTGGAGTCTTAGCAACACCATAGCACTCTGCGCTGCCTCATCACTAGCAACCCCTCTGCACCTCATCACTCTCAACCCCCCTGTGCCACCTTGTCACTAGCAACCCCCCCATGCTGCCACATCACTAGCAACCCCCACACTGCTGTCACTAGCAACCCCCCGTGCCACCATGTCACTAATGCAAATTTTTTATTTTATCTGTAGAGTACTCTAAGGCCCCTTGACTCATGCCACCCCCCTCACTTGTAAATGCAAGGGGGGGTGAATTATTTAATTTATTTAATTGGTTGAATACTTTAATTATAGTAGATTAATGTAGGAAAGACCAGTCAAGACTGGTCCAAGACTGAGACTGGAGCATTTAGGACCAGTCTTGTGTGGTCTGGTCTTGGCCCTTATGTAGTTGAGTAAAAAATAGACTGGTCCTCATCCTGGTCCAAGCCCAAAAGGGGTGAAAGACTGGACCAGACTGGACCTTCAAACACTACTTAGGAGACTGCCAATACAGTTGGTCTAGTGTACAAACAGATCAGCTCTCATCAAGTCCAGTTCTTCACTGGCAGTGTATCGACTACAAGCTACATGCTTTGTCCAATGTCATGTGGACACCAGAGGTGGCAACTGGATCCCATATGAGATGTAACCCAAATTGATCACCCTCCTGTTCAGAGTCACATCTGCCAATCATCAACAATCAGTCCAGGCAGGCCCAGATCTGGCAATCCCAGAGTCTGGTACCTGGCATGTGCACAGCCTCACATGTGATAGAATCTCCCTCAGCAACCTATGCAGGGTAGAGACATCCAAACAAATAGATCATCTCAGATGATCTATATCAGAGCAGTTAGGGCAGCAGCTAAGCCCTCTGATGAGCCCCTTCGCAAGGGTAAAGCTGCCTAAGTCCCAGCTCTAAGGGTTCAATCCCCATAGACCACCAACACATCCTATCTGATCAATTTTTTACTGGCTGAATGTGCTTTAACCCTGTGGAGCAAAGGACTCATTTCCTGTGAAACTGTTGCTGACCATAGGACCAAGAATCGATCAAGCCCAATCATCAAGATAGTGAACAAAGTGACACTGACAAGTGTGCATGCCTCACTTCTGAAATTCTGATAGCAATTAGGATCATACTTCATTGTTATAATGGATGTGAAGCCTGCCAATGTCCTCCTCTCACCACCCTCAGCTACTTACTTTCCATCTTTTCTTTCAAGTTGTTATGACAAGCAGTTTTCTCTTGATATCCCCTGCTCATACTTGCAAAATTTGCAGTTTCCCATTACCACATACATTCTCTTGTGTTCACTACCTGTTATCTATGACTCATATTCATTCCACATACTGTGGTGCCTGTGTGCATCAACTCAGAATACTCACTGTCACTTACCAGTAGTCATGCTTATCTTTCTTCACCATGCCTATTTTTATTTTTTGTGCTTACTATGGAAAATTTATCTACTTTTTGCCATTGATCAACACCTGAAATCAGTCATGTTGAGTGGAATAAGGCCAATGATTAAGCCTGTTAAAGACAAAAAGGTGACATTAAGCTGAGAAAAAGAGAAGAGACCTTCTTATTCTAAGGACATCCTCCTTGATTTAAGGAGCTGAAATTGTACTTAAATCTCTTTTTTTCTGAGAATAAGTAGACTTAAGTATGATAAAGTAAATTTGAGTTTTCCTGATGCCATCAGGCATTAGGGTGGTTCAGACATGACAAACCCAACATTCAACTCACAGCACAACTCTGCCCCAACCTGGTCCCAATTTGACCAGAGTTAGGGTTCAAGTTGGGGCTCAATGTTTGAATACCTACTTTATGGACCTCAACCCCAACCCCAATTTCAGTAGCTGAACAAGGAGTACTTTCTAAAGATGGCACAATTTATTACCATAATTTTACTTCCAACTCTTTATGCCCACCATGTCTGAACATCAAACATTCATTCAAGAAATTCTATGTGCAGACAATCAAGATGTGTCTTCTCAAGGATGGCCATTGACAGTGAGCCTATCAAAGAACTGGAGTCATCTGATTCATCACAGTCGGATGGCCATTGACAGTGAGCCTATCAAAGAACTGGAGTCATCTGATTCATCACAGTCTGAGCTGGAGTCTCATTCATCATTGTCATCCTCATCCTCCACCTCCTCTAGCTCACAAGGCTCCATGGCCATATCAGTTGATGGTGCAGACACAGACAAAGAGTGCACTATTACCATGGGTATGACTGTAGACCTATTGCAGTTAATCATGGCAACACATGTTCTCAATCCCACCCTAGTGTTCAGGTGTTTGCAACTGGTTTTAGTCCTTGTTGACTTCAAGATTCATGATCCAAACTGTTTTTGATGCAATATATGGATTTCACCAAGCACATTTGACCACCTACTGGAAATGATAGAAGCACACCTGATTTTCTCAAGTGATGCACATGTCTCACAGAGCCCAGTAAGTATGCAACTAGCAACTGCAAATGTTTCAGTTTGGCCATGCAGCTTCTGTTGAAGCAATCACACAGTGGGCAGGTATCAGCACTGGCAGTGTTGCAAATTGCACACATAGAGTGATGATTTCTTTTCTTGAACTTCATGACTTTGCCATTTGTTGGCCTTCAGATCAAGAGAAGGAAGAATTGAAGCAGTGGGTAGAGGGAGTCTCATGCTATGTGTGGCAAGATGGTTACTGCATGGTCAACAGAGCACCTGTTGTTTTGTTTCAGAAGCCAGGGTATCATGGCGAGGCTTATTTTGCAGAAAAAGCAATTACTCATTGAATCTCCAGGTAAGACTTACCCTTTTTTATGTGGATGTATCTGCTAATTATGATAGCTTGTTGCCCTTTCAAGTCTCCACATAATTGACACTGTGATTGGGCACTGTGGAAGTGCACATGATTTGACCATCTTTCATGATTCAAGAACCTATCAGAACAGCCACACTGTGTTCAATGGAAATGAGTGGATGTGGGCCAACTCAGCATATGCACTGGATAGCTGGTGTATCACACCATACTGTTAAGAACTGATCCTAAGGCGCGGGAAATCAGCGGAGTCCGGCGGAGTTCCGATGTACGACGAGGGCTTGGCTTCAACCTTTAAGAGGTTGCGCCCTTCTCTACGCTCGGTGTCCAATTTGCAAGGAACTGAAAAGTCCGGAAGTCCGTGCAGAAGTCTGAGGTAAGGAAAAGGTGCAAAAGCGGAGTTCCGATTAGGAAGTCCGAAGTAAGGGACAGGAACAAAGCAGAGGTCCGGAGGTCCGAAGATTAAGATAGAAGTTTGAGGTCTTAAAGTTGACAAATGATAAGTTGATAACAACTAATATTTGAACTGAAGAATACAAAGTATGTAAAGTAGTTTTATACTAAGGCTAGTACTCGGTGTAGCTGCGGCGGAGTTCTGCGGAGTTCCGAGTACAAATTTCGTGATGATATCTATGATGAAGAACAGACTTGAGTAAACTACGGAAGATGTGATGTAAGTAAAACAGGAGAGGTAATTTGAAATGAGGAATTTGAAATACTCGGAGTTCCTACGGAGTTCCGTCGGAGTTCCGAGGCAGAGTTCCGAGGGGTGCTTGCATGGGATATGACACATACAAGAAGCCCCATGTTGCATTGGCAAAAAACAAAACATTTAATTATCATCTATCCCATGTATGTTCTTTTAACTGATCTCAAGCCTGTGTCAAGTCCAAATATGCAATGGGCTATCTGAAAGGTCAGTTTAGCTCCCTCTGAGGGCTACATCAGCAGATCAGCAATATAAGGCTGTACTTTACACTCCCCCACCTAGTCCACGCAGACTCCCAGCTGTCCGCACGGACTCCTAGCTGTCCACACAGATTCCTAGTAAAGTCCGAGTAGTCCGCATGGACAGCTCGGACATCATGCGGACTGAAGAATTAGGCTGAGTCCTAGCATCTTGGAACTGTAAGAAGTCCTAATGATGTCCGAGTTGTCTTAGCTGGTCCGTGTAATGTCCAAGTAAATAAAGACTTGGTGAATTTTTTTGTGAGAGTAAGATCAAAATATTGATGTACCTGGCAGGGTTTGAACCCAAGGCACTTTGATCAAGATTACACAAACTGGGCACAATTAACCACTGTACCAAATGGGCACATAATATTGATATTATTACTACTATTTATTACCTATTTCAAATACATGCTAGCAATAAAAAAAAGTTAAGTACCGTTGCTCACATCAAGCAACGGCACTCAAAAGGCGTCATTGCCCCCCCCCCCCTGTCCCCCATTCCCTCCCCTTCCCCGTGCCCTTCCGTCACCCTTGCCTATTGCACCCCCTCCACCCTGCGAGCAGTCGCCCGCAGCAGTGGTGGGGGGTGCTCTGTCACCCTGGTGTCATGTGGTCGCGCGTCCCCTCACTATGACAGAGTGGTATTTATATTAATTAAAATAGAGTACAAATAAAATAAATATACAAGAAAGAAAATTAAGGGGAGGGGGAGAGGAGTGGGGCGCAGCGCGTCGCCCTCTCGTTGCCCCCCTTCCCTGTCCCCCCCCTTCCCCATGCCCATCCATCACCCTCACCTACTGCACACCACCTCTGCCCTGCAAGCAGTTGCTCGCAGTGGTGGTGGGGGTGCTCTGTTGTGCTGGGTGTCGCGTCGGGCGCGTCCCCCTGTCCCCCGGCATTGCCCCTCCCTCCTATGGCGTCCCCCCATCCCCCGGCGTGTCCCCCTGTCCCCCCACACATCCCCTTCCGTCCTGGCATGTTTGCTTGTCCCCTGGTGCATCCCATCGTCCCTGGTGCATCCCCTCGCTCTGAGGGACCTCCCCCTGTCCCTCCTGGGCCTGGGGGCAGATCGTGTGTTGGTGGGGGTTGTCCCAGGCTGGGGGAGGGTGCTGGATTGGTGGGCGGTGATGTGGCGGCGGCGGGTGCTGGATTGGTGGGCGGTAGTGACATGGCAGCGGTGGGTGCTGGGTCAATGGGGCTGGTGGCATGGTGGCCTGTCGTCGGTGTCGTGCTCCCCTCGCCTCCTCCTTGCATCCGGCACAAAGAGGTGGAGGTGGAGTGGCGGTGGTGGGTGCTGCATTGGTGGCTGGTGGTGACATGGCGGCTGTTATCGCCCCCTCTCCCTTCCCTGGCACCCCCCTGGTGCTGACCATCATCCCATGAAGCCCCCCAGCTCCCAGCTAAGTGGGGAGGAGGGGCGGTGCGTCGTTGCATACAGAAAGAAAAACTGAAAGAGAAAAAAACATTTTATTAGCTTTAAATAAGAATGAAATAGATTTTAAAATACTTAACATGGGGGCCTTAGGCCCCCATGTTGCACTACAGGGAGGGAGGGGTGGAGAGGAGAGGGAGGCCATCATTGTGATGGTGGGTGGCAACGCGTGAGTTGGCAGTCATGGGGTGACGCATAGTGACGTTGTGACGACGGTGCCCAGTAAATGGGCATATGTTGCCCAGGCTCATACAGCCTGGTAGCACAGTCATTATATTTCTTCCCTGTCACACTCACATGGCCACAAGGTCCTGGGTTCAAACCCTTCCATTACATTACCTTTTAAATAGTGACTTGCTAGGACAGTCTGTGTGGAATCCATGCTAGGAATTCCTAGTCTGAGTTAGTCCGCATGGACAAAACTCGGACTAGGAATGGAGATTCGGCAGTGACCTTCTGCCAAAACAATTCCTAGTAAAGTCCAAGCAGACAACTCGGACTCCATGTGGACAGCTCGGATTCCGTGCGGAGTCTGCACGGATTAGGTGGGGGACAGTAAAGACCTCATATAAGGGGCCACAAGTGTGCATTGGCATGGGTGAAACTTGTATCATCATCCACACACTCATCAGTTTTATTCAGCAGGGAGATGAAGATGAAGAGTTCATGTTGGGATGGCACTATACCATGAGGCACAATGATGGCTCCCACAAAACAACAACAACAATGATTCAAAGGAGATAGTCATGCAGCCACAGGTGGTCATGCTGGTATGGCAGATTACCCAAGAGAACATGACTAGTGTCTCTAGGTGGTTTATATACTATTATACTTGAGGTAGCCATGCCTAAGGCATGAGTCATCATGAGGTGTACAGCTACATGTGCCTACCGTGAGTCTGATCATGCATTGTGTTGCCCATGTGTTTCTACCTATTCTTAGCCATGCATTCGATTGTAAGGATCTAGTGCCTACCATTGACCATGTGTACATAAAAGTGTCCATGTAACAAAAAATGAAAGTAATCAATCAAATTGTCTTAGGAAAATAGTACTCCTGACAGCTCATAGCTGAACTGGTGTAAGAAGGGATAGATGCACAGGGTCATCACATACAACAGGTGGACAGTGGACCATCTGACATACAGCAAGAGACACAGATGCACTGAGCTTAAGAGGACATTGTTTGAAAGCCTATACATATGACAAGCTTGGTATATTTGTGACAGACTACCGAAGCTGCAAAATTGAAGTGCATCATGTCTGCTCCAACATCACCAGAAGCAGAAGGATGTGCATTGTGATCAGGGAGGATGTAGCTCTCAGCATTTGGGTCATTGCTGCCAGTGAAGTCCCTGCTGAAATAGGTGAAGAGACCTGACATGCTGCTGCTTGGAATCAACGACTTTTCATATTGGGATCAAGAAGTTGAGCACAAGATGAGGACGAGGTTTTTGAGGTATTGAGTTTAAGTCAAAGGTAAGTGTATGAGGGAGTCTGCCACAGGGAGGAATGTTATTATCATCTCCTACAAGATGTGCAATATTTATACTACACAGTTAGGAGGTATATCGTAATGTACTCCTATAATATATAAAGGAGGGATGAAGTCATAGACTCCTGTAATAGTTAATGTTTCATTAACTATGTCATTTCCCCTATAGATATGCTGTCATGGCTTGGAAGTCTTACACTTCCTGCAGGGTGTGTCTTAGACACTCTATCCTAGGCTCTGTCTCTGATAGCCTATGATAGACATGGCTATATCTTGCCTATCCTATCATAGACATGCTGCAGAATGTTTAATCCTGTAGCATGTGTTAACTGTGGATTCCCCTATATGTCTCTGCATGTGTTAACCTCTGTTAAACATGTGTTAATATGACTTAGCATATTCTGGCAATATTCCCTAGGCATGTTAACTGCCTTGGCTTGCCTGTATACATAATCCCAACATTTCAACAGGGTGGTCTTGCATTTGAGATGATGAGGTACAGATGGTGTTTTCTCTTGTCAGTTCTGTGAGTCTTATCTGAAGACAGAGAATCTCAATTTGCTTGTCCTCTGCAGTCTGAGCTGCCACAATGGAGGCCCTGGACATCTAGTGATGTGCAAGGGTTGGTCAACCCTCCAAGGGTCAAGGGTAGGGGTCAGGAGGGTCAGGGTCAGGGTAAGGATTTTATGACCCATGACAAACCCTTGACCCCTATGAAGGGCCAGGGGTTTTACAGGGGTTTTTATTTCTCCATTATCAAGGTACTCTAGATGTTGTATGCCTTTTAAACAATGTTGAATCAGAGAAAAGATCATCCAAAGAGGCCTCACGACCTTTGCAACCCATAGTATTGTTCAGAATATACTGAATCCCTCACATTTCATTAATAATTTATTGAACATCATGTGCATTGTCATAAGTATACTTGAATGATGTATATTTCAAAGTTATCTTGGTATTTATTTACTATTTATAAAGCTTGAGCAGTTATTTGGACCAAACCCTTGTCCAAACCCTGCTGAGGTTTCTTACCCTCCAACCCCTTACATACCCTTACCCTTACCCTTCAAAACCCTTTACCCTTGGCTGGGGTCAAGGGTATGAGGGAGATAGGGTCAGGGTCAGCCTGAGTTGACCCTGGGGTTACCTCTGCCCATCACTATGGACATCTGAGGTGTGGACCCATATTGGAGATCATACTTGTGCCTTTTCAAACAAATTGATGCCATTTTCTCATTGTGTTCCATCTTCCACTTCAGATCAAGATGCTGGGTCTCTTCTTGATGAGCATCATTGAACAGGTCAATGACTGTTTTCCTCATCATGATTGGCTTTCCATGTTGTGTGACCCCAGCCCCTTTCCCATAGTGTTTGAAGGTCCAGTCCGGTCCGGTCCAGTCTTTCACCCCTTTCAGGCTTGGACCAGGACCAGGACCAGGACCGGTCTATTTTTTACTCAAATACATAGGGACCAAGACCAGACCACACAAGACCAGTCCTAAACAGTCCAGTCTCGGTCTTGGACCAGTCTTGACCAGTCTTTTGTACATTAATCTGCTATAATTAAAGTATTCAACAAATTAAATAAGTCACCCCCCCTCACTTGCAAAAGTGAGGGGGGCAGCATGAGTCAGGGGGCTTTAGAATACTCTAAAAACAAAATAAAATAATTTTGCATTGGGGGTTGCTAATGATGTGGTGGCACAGGGTGTCGCTATTGACGTAGCAGCACAGGGGTCACTAGTGACGTGGCAGCACAGGGGGGTCGCTAGTGATGAGGCAGCACAGGGGTCGCTAAGACTCCACCCCATGAGCAGGGGCTCATGGGGCTGGGGCCAGGTAGCGCCATGGTATTTCAGTGAGTTCTGTCCTATAAAATAAATAGTAAGTCAATTATAAAAGAAAAACAACAGAAAAAAGGCTTATAGGGCCCAAACAACAATGGATGTTGTTTGGGCTGGGGGGGAGTGGTGGTGGTAGTATGAGGGGATTAGTGTCGTTTCTTGATGTGTTGTTGGCAGTGTTGTTAATTATTTGTGTGGGATCAGAAAAAAAAAAAAAATGGCATCTATCAAAAAATCACTGTAGCAACACTAGCCCTATCAAATAAACATGTGCAAACTCACTAGGGGTATATAAACCCTCGAGATTTCGCTCTTTTTGTGGTCCAGTCCTTAACCAGTCTTAACTGGTTAAGGCCGCTCTTTTGTAAGCTTGAATTCTCATTGGACTGAGACCGGGACTGCTCTGTACCTGGTGTAACCGAGCCCATAGGTCTTGGTGAGACTGGTTATGGTCCGGTCTGGTCCACAGTCTTTTCCAGTCTTTGAGACTGGACCTTCAAACACTACTTGCCCAGCCAAACAGGAGGAATCTGGATGAGGACATTGAGTGTGTGGTGGTGGCGAGAGGGAGGGAGTGTGTTGAGGTTGAGTAAATGATGGTGGTGAGAGGGAAGGGACTTGTTGATGGGTTGGCAGTAGGGTCACCTCCCACTAAAAGCATATTAGTCACATTCTTCCTTTGGCAAAAGAAGGGTATCACATCCTCATCCTCACCAGCTGGTGAACCTCCCCTGGAATCTGGGTCATCTACATCCAACTCAACTACACCCCCTAGATCCCCCTCCCTGAAGTCTTGCCTTGAGAGGCAAAAAGCACAGTAGCATCTGAAGCATGCATTGTCCCAGGATCTGATGATGGTACACCCTGGGGATTGTAGTTGGGCAGTTGGCACCAGAATGTGTGAAGATCATCCCACCATGACCACTCATTGTGAATAGGGTTGTTCACAGTAAACATTTTTGGCTTCACTTTTGGCTCATTTTTGCATGTTTGGCAGAAGAATGATCAGAATGATCTGAAAAATGAAACAAAAAATGACATGAAAAATGGCTACCATGAACACCCTGGAAAGCAAAAATGCATTTTACATGGTCCTTGGCAGTGCTGGTAAGTGCTTGGCATATTCAAACTCCCCCTCAAATGACTTGGTGAAATTTATTTCATGAGCTGGTCACTAAAATTGGTATCTCCCCATCATCCTTATTTTATTGTTTAAGCTTGGTATTGTGTGCAGTAAATATATTTATACTATGAACAAAAATGACTATGAAAGAAGAAAAAAATGACATGCAGGAAGGTGGGTGGCACCCTGTCATGGTCCCCCCACTGCATTGCACTGCAAGTCAGCCCTCATCACATCATTGTTGTCAACCCATGTTGGTCCCCCTCACCCGTTCGCACCAGCCTTCCTCCCTATGAGCAGTTGCTCATAGCAGATGGGTCTTGTGCTGTGGGCATTGTCATCTCCCCCTCATCCCTGTTGTCCTCCTGTCCTGCATTGGTGGTGTTGGTGCTGGTGCTGGTGGCATTGGCATCATCTCCTCCCCCCCTTCTTGCTTGTCATCATTCATGGAGATGGTGACAGGCCTGTTAGCACCCATTCCACCCTGCAAGCAAGGGCTTGCAGTAGTGGGAGCTGGGTGCTGGGGTGCCATCTCCTCATCTCCATGAGCCTCCAGTGTCCCTCATCACAGTCACCATTCCATCTTCGATCCACCCCATGAGGATGGGGGGTGTGGTGTGTCATCATCAGTCGTCATCATTGTCTTCCCTCCCCCCACTGCTTGTTGCTGTTGCTGCCTGTGCCTTGTTGTCATTCCCCCCACAATCCACCCCACAAGCAGTTGCTCATGTGGCTGGGGGCCGGTGGTGTGTTGTCTGTCACTGGTATTGATAGTGCTGGCATCCACTGTAGGTCCCCCAGCTGTTGAGGGGTGTCACCATCATCCTACCCGCAATCCAACCCATGAGCAGTTGGGGTTGTTGTCAGGTACTGTGTCAATGTTTTGCATTAGGGGTGGGCACCATGCATCAGTGACATGGCACCAACAGGCATGTTTTTGCTTACCTGACAGGTGTCCCCTCCCTGATCTTGCAAGAGTAACTGACACCCCTCACATCCCATTTGTATGGGGGGGAGGGGTAGTATAGGTGGGTGTGGGTGTGGGTTGTGCCAGGTCAGTGCCTCTTGTTACCAGTAGTATAGATCCTAAAAATGAAAGATTACAATTAGTTAGCTTATAAAAAGAAGAAACAAACAAACAAAAAGTATACCTAGAGCCCAAACAACGGTTGTCATCATTTGGGCTTGTGTTGCATCTGAAATGGTTGCTTGTGGCCACTTGTGGCTCCTGCAGGCATGGTAGTGGGCATGGGAGTGATGACGGTGGGTGGTGACAAAGTTGCAGTGGTGGTAGTGGCAGTGGCAGTATCATGGAGGGGGACAGCTGTGAGGGAGTGATGTTAATTGCACATAAAATGAAAGTGAAAATGGCTGTCTTTGCAAAATGGAGTACACCCCCCCATTTTGCAAAAATGATCATTTGTCAGGTCATTCTTGACTCATTGTGAAGTTCATTTTTGAAAAATGGAAGAAAAATGAAAACTGAAAATGAAGCAAAAATGGCCCCAAAATGGCTACTATGAACAACCCTAATGCCAGCTGTGTGACAAGCATTAATTTGATCCATGTAGCAATAAAGCTGATGATTACCAATAACATTGGCAATTGGGGTTCCTTTGGTGGTATCAGCAGGATCAAGTCCTGCTCCAGTGCTTCCAAGTTCCTATACATACTCAGTTTTGAGGCTTAGAGAGCATGTTAGTTGGCACAAATAATGAAGATCATACCATCGCTGTCCATCGGAGGTGGGTTTCTACTGCTGTACTATACCTGCCAGGGTTTTGGATGTAGAGTGCACTTTGGCCAGGCTCATTGGCAAAGATAAGCTTTGCAAGAACACCATACTGTTGAGTTTTGCCATCCTTTGCTGTAAGCTTTGGTTGGCCTGCTTTGCCTGCATCTGCTGTCAAATCAGAAAACAATCAGAGGCAGAATGTAACATGGTTGCCAAGGTATGCAATCAGAGTGTATGTCCAGTCAGGGTTCTTTGCTCATTGACTTTCAGGGGCACGTTTGCATTCGGGAGCATCAGGGCAACATCCTCCTTTGGTTTTGCATGACTTTTCCGTTGATGTGCCATGGTGGGACAAATGCAAGGACTATGTCGACCGTCTGGACCATGTCCTGGCTGAGGCCAGGGCCGACCCGGACTGTCTTATCGTAGGCTGTGATGGGTCAGTACCCAGGACAGCCGTTGGCAACAGGCCTCGGCAGCCGCCCTGGTGTTCCGCGGGAACCAGGAGATCCGCCGTTCCACCACATTCCTTGGTCGCGCCTTGGCGACGGATGCTGAACAACGAGCCCTCCACCTGGGGGTGTCCGCAGCAGTGGCCGCTGGATGCAAGAAGGTGGTGGTTTTTTCGGACGCCCTTGCGCTGGCTGACGCATGGGTGGACTGCTCCCCATCGGGGGGCCAACAGTACGCCCTCCGGCTGTGCCGTCTCCTGCGGCCCTGGTTTGAGCTGAGCCAGGACCACCAGATCCACCTGTGGTTTGTCCCCTCCAAGGCAGAGTGGGCGGTGCACAAGCAAGCTCACAACGTTGTGACGTCGCTCCAACTGCCCTTGGGGATCTCCCCCAAGGCCTCTCGCAACTGGCTGATTGCCTCCTTTAAGGAGACGGCAGAGAAGGACTGGGCTGCCCACTTTGTGGACCCCAAGTATCGAGGGAGGAGCTTCCTGGACCTATGGGCCCAACGGAAGACCCCCGCAATGCCCACCGCCTCTGGGTGTGGGCCCTGGCTCAAAGAGACTGCACACGACTGCAGGTTGACGGCCCGACTATGTCGGTGCATCATGGTGCATGCCCCCATTGGGAGTTACCGTGACCGCTTCCATCCCAGTGAGGACACTCACTGCACGTGCCCCCCCCGGCCCTTTCAGGACCGCAATCATCTGCTCCGCATGTGCCCACACGTGAAGCGCAAGAAGCACCGCCAGGGCCCGCAATGGATCGTGGACCTTGTTGAACTCCTCGAGGCGAACCCACAGGCGTTTGCCTTTGCCCCCCCAGAAGGGTGGGACCCAGGATGAGGGTCACGCGCAGGGCATATGACCCCCATCTGGTGGCTTGGTGTGCCTGATGACTCGCCGAATGCGCGCTTGGTCTCCGAGCCTGCGATGTCTCTGTCAGTAACGCCAAACCTCGGGTTCGTTGCTGGCAAGGCTGGGGGGCCCGCCGTATGGCGGGTACCGTCCCACATGTGGGGCGGCTAAGCGAGGAGGGGCTGTACTCAGGCAACTGAGGGGCTCCGGACCCCATTGGGCCTTATAGCTGGCGGGTTGGTCGACCTGCGGGAAGGCCTGTAATCCTCATTCCTAGCCGGCGTGTCAGTGGGCGCGCACAACTAATAGGGGCCGAGCGGAGGCTGCGCGGGGGTAGGGGGCTGAGTGGGCTAGTAAGCGCTGTGAGGAGTGCTGGCGAGCTGGTTCGGGGAGGCACCCGAGCGCCCCCGGCCTATAGTCCGGTTATGCGCACTGCTCGAGCGAGCAGTACGCTGGCCTTCATGCACCCGTGTGCAGTATCGGGGCTGTAGTTTCCCCCTCAACTTACATCGTATACCCGTTATCTCATGTGGTAGATAGCCGTGGACTGCGTCCGTGCACCACGTTAAAATTGTTGAAAAAAAAAAAAAAAATGTGCCATGGTGTGAAAGGAAGGGGGAACTTCACACTCTAGGGATGCATCTAGTACTTGACAAAGTTCGGCCTAATAGGGTTGTTCACAGTAGCCATTTTGGGGCCATTTTTGCTTCATTTTCAGTTTTCATTTTTCTTCCATTTTTCAAAAATGAACTTCACAATGAGTCAAGAATGACCTGAAAAATGATCATTTTTGCAAAATGGAGCACACCCCCCCATTTTGCAAAGATGGCCATTTTCAGTTTCATTTTTCACATTCCATTTTTGTTGTTATTTCAAACTCCGCTCCAATGCCTAATCCCTTGCAGTGACCACCATTGAGAATGATGGCCCCTCCCTCACACCTCTACCACCACCTCCACAACTCCATCACCACCAGCTGTCACCACTCCCATGCCCATGCCCACATTGACTAATGCCACCAACTGCCACAAACCAACCACATCAGGCCCAAACAACAACAGGTCGTTTGGGTGTTTTTTTGTCAAGTTGTTTTCTTTTATTTTCAACTAACTAATTTTTTCATTTGCTTTTCCTAGGTTTTATCTATGTTGTTTACCATAAGATGGTGCTAAGATGGCACACTCCATTGCTATGAGCATCTGCTTATGGGGTGGATGATGGATCAGGACAACAACAAAACGGGGCAACATCCAACAACAGGGGAAATGGGGCAGAGACAAGGGATGGTGAGGTGAAGATGACGACAGCCACCAGTACCCCACCACCACAAGCAGCTGTTTGCAGGGAGGACAACCACCACAGGATGATGACAGGGATGGGGACAGGCAACAACACAACACAACAAAAACGGCAGTGGCACACAATGAGGGGGACAATGAGGATGGGGGAAGAATGGAAGGCACAGGTGACGGATCCAGCACCACACAATGAGGAACACAAAAAAGGGCCCAAGAGACATTGACGTCTCTTGGGCCATAGGTAAGTTTTTTTCAGTTCATTTCATTTTTGTGTCACTAACAAAGTTTTTAGATATTAACTACAGATGATGATAAAAACTACCTGGCCCAGCAGAGAACAGAGAAGGGCACTGGGAGACCCATGGAGGGGAGGCGCGTCGGGTAAGCACTAGCCAACCTCCCTCTTGGTGCCACATCACTGATACATGACACCTACCCCCAACGCAAAACATCGACCCAGCACCCACTTCCAGCCCTACAAGAAACTGCTCATAGGGTGGATTGTGGGTGCAGCTTGGCTAGAATGCCTGGCGTGCAGAGATGACAAGGATGAGACTGCAGCCCAGCACCTGCCTCCCACCACTGCAAGCCCTTGCTTGCAGGGTGGAACGGGTGCTAATGGGCCTGTCACCATCTCCACAATGCTGGACAAGGGGGAGATGATGACACCCACAGTGCCAGACCCCTCCACTATGAGCAACTGCTTGTAGGGAGGGAGGCTGGTGCATATGGGTGATGACTAGGAGAGGGGGACCAATGAGGGTTGACAACAATGACAGCACCCCCCACCACTGCTGTGAGCAACTGCTCACAGGGTGGATATGGGGTGCTGCAGTGCAATGCAATGGGATGAGCCACCAAGACATGGTAAGGAGGGCCACAACAGGGTGCCACATGCTGTCCCATATATAGCCATTTATTTCACCTTCTTTTCTTTTGTAGTTATTTTTGTTGTAGTACAAATGGGTATATAGCATAGTATAAAATATATATTTTTCCTACACACTATAAGTTTGAAGACTATGAGGAGATACTACCAATTTTAGTGACCAGCCCATGAAAATAATTTTACCAAGTTGTTTGAGAGGGAGTTTGAATATGCCAAGCACTTGCCAGCACTGCTGAGGACCATGTAAAATGCATTTTTGCATCATTTTTGTTGTTTTTACTTTCCAGGGTGTTCACAGTAGCCATTTTTCATGTCATTTTTGATTTCATTTTTCGGATCATTCTGATCATTCTTCTGCCAAACATGCAAAAATGAGCCAAAAATGAAGCCAAAAATGTTTACTGTGAACAATCCTAATGCAGTGAGTTGGGGAACCAAGTTGAGACTTGGAAATCGAGCTCCTAAGGTTGATTCCAAAAGCCTGACTTGCATTTGCCTCAACTTTGACCTCAACTTTGCAAAATTTCCTAATCTGGATCAAAGTTGGGGCTCAAATCAAGTAGTCAATTTGGGGCACGAGTTGGCCTCTGGCCATGTTCAAAACACCCTATTGATATACAACTATACAAATTGTGGAACAGCATCAAAATTTTTGAACTCCTGATGCATCACTCCGACTCTCAGTCAAAATTCCCAGCCAATTCCGCCATCAGATGCTTGAAGATGTTTTTATAATGTCTAAGCAGAAGAAGAAGAACAATTATTGTGGATGACTTTATATAGTCAGATATACATAGGATTGGTTGGTGGAATAGTAAGAGTTTGACAACACACTCATCCATAGTGAGTATTTGAGTGCGACAAGCAGTGTAAACCAGATAGTGGTGCTCTAAGCTGCCAAGGGTACAAATGGAAAGATTGCTGACTTTCTCAAGAGATGTAACACAGTCACATTATTTTTTCACTCACACCACTAAAAATATTGCTGGGACTGGGGAGTTCATAAGATATGTAAGTTGTGCATACATTCTTTCACTTTGCAGTGGAATAAGATTGGCACCAATGGTTTGTTTTGCAAGGCTATCCACAGCAAAATTTATTACAATTTCCGACACTGACATCATTGTTGACACCCTAGCAAGCACCACAATTCATACAGATATTAATTTGGTCAAAATACAGATGTAGATTGCTCAAGTGGCAGGGGAGGGGCAGAGAGGGATGATTTGTACCAATCCTCATGACTGTCAGCATTTGTTATTTAGGTCATCTACTCTTAGTCTACAACAGTTTCTTATTTAGCCCAAGAATGGAAGGCAGATTGGCATTGTTCAAGCACAAAGGTAGAACATTGAGGGAACATTTGTACAATGCTGCATGAGTGTTGATACTTGGACTCTGATGATCATCACAATGCCGAGCAGCCATGCACTGCTTGTTCAAGAACCAGGGGGGGCAGAGAGGGATGATTTGTACAAATGCTCACCACTATCAGACTCTGGCCACCTGTTCTGACCCACAACATTGATATCTTATTCTAACATATCAAAAGGAGGATGGTCATTGCTCAGTCACTCAGGTTGGGGGACTCTGCATGTGATCAAACTTTTTGCAATTTCGCTACGCAAACAATTAAATACTAGGCTAATGAAATTCTGGGACTGATGATATTCTATGATGCTGAGGATGACAGATTTCCATTATGAGACTTCATTGCAGCACGCTTCGCTTTAATTTTTGCAACAACACAATCTGTGCTAGCTGGATGGTGAGATGAGGAATAATATGATGGAAAGACCTGCCTGAATCTGATATTAGTTGAGGTGTGCTGAAACCAGCAAGAAAAATTAATCACCAGTTCCACCATGCGATGAGTTCATTGACCTCTCCTTGTTCTTCAGCGTCATTGAAAAGCTTGAGGATAGAATTGTAAAAGCATTCAGAGTCAGTTGCTAGATCGGTCCTGGAGAAAACTGGGGATGAGCTAAGAGCAAATTGAACCTGAAAAAATAATGATCAGGCCGACTGAAGAGAATTCAGCATGCAAAGATATACCTGTGTTGCAATATAAGCAATTGAAGGGAGGGTGATACATCTCATCCCGTGAATATGGGCATTCCCTGAGCGAGTGGCCTTGGGCTCTTTTTCAACAGAGCTAGGAGATGTGAAAATATGTTTGTATGCCTAGAAATGTTGTACTATGAGCACAGAATTGTATAATATGATTAGGGGAGACTCGAACACACCTTCATGAGCAAGGAACTATGAAAAAGACCATTCCATGGGTCGTCCAGGTCACAAGAATAACCATGATAAAGAAATATAGGCCACTTGTCACCTGTCATTGTCAGCTCTCCTGACCTTAGCTTCTCCTTAATTCTGATTTGTATCAGTGCTAGTATGGGGTAAGTATGATCAGACGTACTCATTGTCTGACCAGTTCAAGTTAGTAGGACATAGCAAAGCTCCAGTCTGGTCATGATGGAAGCCCTGGTCAAATTTGATATTGCGCGCAAGCAGGGGAATCAGGGAACCATCTCTGGGTGTAATCCAGTCGAGCATTGCACCCTTAAGGCTCTTCATGTCGTCAGACCTAGCATTAGAGGAACCCTTTTGCACCTTGAAAACTGTAAGTCAGAAATGTGGGTACAAAGGTAAGCATAAAATATACCAAGTCAGCAACATGAAGGATCTCTTCCTCAGAGCCACTAAGCAAACACTCCTCGAGCCCTGGAATCATGTTGACAAGGAGCTTGTAAACATGATATTCCCTTCTCTGTCTAAATTTAACAAGGTGAGAAAGTATGGCAGG
The DNA here is from genome assembly GCA_964034925.1 of Tricholoma hemisulphureum. Lineage (NCBI taxonomy): Eukaryota > Fungi > Basidiomycota > Agaricomycetes > Agaricales > Tricholomataceae > Tricholoma > Tricholoma hemisulphureum. Next base: position 1,438,700 of record OZ035932.1, read on the forward strand.
GGCGAAGATTAAAAGAATACTCTACTCATTTGTGAATGACTCTTCAGGTTCACTGGCACATTCCACTTCTTGCAATATTCCGTTGGTGAGGAGTGTGTGCACACGACACAAGGCATGAATAGTATGACCAAAATGGTGGCCATGATGAACAAGGGGATCAGTTAACGTGCTACATTCTTGGTAAATATCGACCAGCAGAATACGAGGTTGTAACTTATGCTCTTTTGTGGGGTCCCAATTGAAGTGCATTTTCATGCTCACGGTGACCAAGGACGGAGGGGCGTTCTCATCAGCTGCCAGTCGTAGCATACAGCGCCGGAGAATAGAAGACTACAACTAGGAGGGGGAAATCAAAACTACAGAGTAGGGTGATCCAGTGCAGACTTTATATTGTGGGACTTCCAAAAGATGATGCCGAATGGGTCAAGCTTTAGCGACCTTAAGGGATATGAAGTAATTTAGCAAACTGAAATAAGCGAAATTAGACAATTTCACTTCCAGTGAAGGTCAAACTTGCAGTAAACGAGTTACTTCACAATTATTTGATCTGATCTAAAGGAAGATTAAAAGCGCCAAAACCATCATAAGGCCAATATCCTCACCAAAGTCCTCACCACGCTTACCTTCACGAACTCAGGTGCAGTCGCAACTGTCAGACGTTATCTTGAACGTATAAGCCAACAAGAGTCCTCCAAGACACCCTTCATCCTGCACTACAACACCAGAATACAGGATCTTTGTCCCTGGTTATGGTATGTCTTCCACTATGTCATCAGGAGTGGCAGTGGGTCTTTAAAAAACAGGCCTCTGAATGAGGGGGGGAAGCTATTATCACCAGACAAACTCACCAAACATCAAGAAACACATTACTTTCATGCACCATCATGTTTGTGTATACTTCTCAATGAGAACGTGGAATACACTGAAGCAGCAATTGTTGCGCATCCAGAGTTGGGTTACATGGTCGTTTGTGCCAAAAACAGATGTGGGTACCAAGGTGAGATGGTCTTTCTACTAATGCCTCCTAATTAACCACAGAAGTTTAGTGAGCATTGAAAAGGTAAGCTCAACTCCAGGTTTGCCCACAAAACGATATTATCGTCGACATAGGTCGTTTTCCTGAACTTTTCACAACAGCTTGCTGAAGAAAAGGACCTAGTAGATCAAGGGAATATGTCAAATACATTATCCAGAACCTTGGATGACTTGGACTTGGTGACTGGAACATGCCAAGGAGCTGTTATCACAGCCGAAAGTAAGAGGTTGCATTGGAAACTTGTGACAGGAAAGCAACTACATTTTCCCTCCTAACGCAACTGGATGAGATATTTTCTCCAGGTTTACCACAGACTGTGTTCCAGGATTTGTTTAGACAATGTTGTGTGTGTCAGTACACGATGACAACACGTGTCTTCCACCACCATATCTGCCTTGGAGTCAAGCTTCCTGCAAATGATTGCATCGTCGACCTAACATTAGACGATGCAGAGTCCGAAGTAGAGTGGTCAGAAGTAAGGTCAGAAACAGAGTATATCATAATAGTGAAATATGATGTGAAGCTGTGAAGCCATGATCACTGTACACATAAACGGGAGTCATTCCATTCCGAGAGACAGAGAGATCTTATGTGATCAATGGGAAGTAAGCATCATCCACACTGAGATAGTATTGTCTGCACTCGACCATTGTGAGGAAAGGGAAATGAGAAGACACCGAAGATCAGACCATCAGGCCGAGCAGATTCAGGCGAGAAGGTGGAACACAGCGAAACCACCCTCTTCCTGTTATAGTGACATTGCTGCAGTCAACACCAAGAGGGCCACCAGTAACTTGTAGAGTACGAACTGAATCGAATATGCTGGACAGACATCAATGAACCTTGTAAGACTGTCCCGGTGCAGATATAGAACAAAGTCATGTATGAGATCATGGACAAATGTGAGGGAAGTTGGCCAAAGAGATTTAAGTTTGAGGAAGCCAAGAAATAGGATCCATGCTACCAACCTTGACACCAGGCATCACCATCAACCAAACCCAAGCACTAGGGGAAGCAGAGTCGGTCATGTCCTCATTCGCTGACGGTCACAAAACACGCACATGCCTGAACGTGAGGATGCATATTCCGATCAACGGATACCACAGGGATGGAGAATATGTCCTTGGTGTAAAGCTGGTCACTAAGCGATGCCATGTTCATGTCATGTGCTATTGCAATGTTTACTAACGTATTATGCGCCAACTTGGCACCATGGGCAGAAAGATCGGGTCTGCTTCACAAGAGGGACACCTCGAGCTTGCGAGGGCTCATGCACCTTGAAGGATAAACAACTTGTCACCAGAGCAAGTTGTTGAGGGGGACGTACAACATCATGCCCTGAGATGAATGGAGGTCTTGAACTGGGAATTTGGCAAAAACATGCATGGCTGGGAGACGGGTTGAAGGTTGCAACTGAGGGGGAGTCTCCTTGGCAGCAAGCTGTGGTTCCAAGGTCATCAGCTGATGTACCGTGGATCAAACCTAGAAGATTAAGAGTTGGCAGCATTCGAAACGGTGTGGTTCATTGGTTGTGCTGTGGGTGGAACCTGGAAGTTTAGGAGATGGCAGCATTCGGAGACGCACACGGCTGGGGGACAACTTTAAGGTTGCAACTGAGAGAAGTCAGCTTGGTAGTGTTCGAAAACGTGTTGTGATTCCAAGTTCGTTGGCAAATTGTACTGTGGATCAAACCCAAGGGTTTATGAGTTGGCAGCATCTGAAAATGTGCACGGCTGGGAGCTGGCTCAAACGTTGCAGCTTGGGGGGGAGTCGACTTGGCAGCGTTCAGAAATGCGCTGGATTTGAAGCCCTGCATAGCAAGAGTCTATATGTACATCTTGCCAAGTGGTGAAGAACGGGGGCTAGGGGGGGGGGGGGGAAGTGCTGTACAATTTTAGCACCATACATAGTGGGACACAGCACACGTACAATCCTCAACCCTCATGATCAGCCAACAAATACCATACACCCAGAACGGTCCGGCCATCGCTAACCCAACCACACAAGTCATAATCCCAACTAACACCAGCCAAACTCTAAATGCAATCGGGCCATGGAATAATAGCCAGGACAGAGCAGCGGCAAATAGACACAACAAGGGGACCCGGGCAGTGAGTGAGAACGACATAAACTTGTGGAACAGGTCATGAGCTTGAGTCTGGCAAGGTAGTTTCATCAATGGAATCAACAGAATGAATGTGATGATGTACCTGGAAATCTGCCCCATTGACCCAAGAATATCTCAACCAAAGCCAAACATTACAGGCTAGCCCTAAAGAAGATATGTATGTGCTGAAGGTTAACGATCAGAGGAGGTAGTCGTTGGCGACATGTGCTGAATCCTTCGCAAACCCCAGAACTGTCATGCCAACACTGTAGGTCCATGAGGAAAGTTGAGTTGATAGCAAGCAAATGACGCACCCTATGATACCAAGCGTCTGAAGAGAGCAATACATCAGTTACCTACGATGGAAAAATCTCAACAAAATTGCATACCAAACCTCCCACAAAGTTCCATTCTGCTTGCAATCTGGAAAGTATCACAGGGAATTCCTTGTCCAAAGCCCTGCTCAACTGGGCATATGGTGTGAACGATGCGACAAAGTGTTTGATTCATGTAAATTGAGTAGTCAATTCCATGGCACAAGGGAGGATAATTAAATGTGACAGAGCAAGCCCTCGACACCAAAGTAAGGTGACACAAACAATATTACAGAGATTGGGAACAGGCTATCCTAGCCTCATGTGGTTTCTATGTCACCCCCAAGCACCATACGCAAGGAGATTGCAAGAAAACTTGGCTGTAGCCTGGGTGCTGGGGGGTTCATAGTGGGGCATTCCATTGGCCCCGGGAGGACACTACCCTTGGAGCCCAGTACAGGGGGGTGGGGGTCTGCCCCATTGTTGACTGTGGAAACTGCTGCACATTCCCAGCTAGTTCTAAGAATACCGTTTGTCAATTGTACCATGAATCGGACCGGAAGTTTAGGAGATGGCAGCATTCGGAAACGCACACAGCTGGGGGACTTTAAGGTTGCAACTGAGAGAGAAGTCAGCTTAGTAGTGTTCGAAAACGCGTTGTGATTCCAAGTTCGTTGGTCAATTGTACTGTGGATCAAACTTAGGGGTTTGGGAGTTGGCAGCGTTTGAAAACGCGCACAGCTAGGGGATAGCTGTGGGTTGGCAGCGTTCGAAAGCACGCTGTGGTTCCGAGGTCATTGGTCAATTGTACCGCAGATCGGACCTGGGTGTTTGGGGGTTGGCAGCGTTCGAAAACATGCATGGCTGGGAGATGGCTCGAACATCGAAACTGTGGGGGAAGTCAACTTGGCAGTGTTCAGAAACGTGTTGTGGTTCTGAGGTCGTTGTCTGATTGTGCCGTGGTTTGAACCTGGAAGTTCAGGAGTTGGCAGCGTTCAAAAATGCACACAGCTGGGGACAACTTTAATGTTGCAACTAAGAGGGAAGTCAGCTTGGCAGCGTTGTCATTGGCCAATTGCGCCGTAGTTTGAACATGGCAGTTGGCAGTTGGCAGCTGTGTTTTGCCGTGGAGCCGCGTCCTTACTCCATCTGTGGAGGACCAGAACTTGTAGACTTTCCAACTAGGTTGGGAAGCGGATTTCTGTGTGCCCAAGTGGTCTCACCACATCCTTACACACCTGCGGAGATGTATCTCCTCTGGTTTTCTGGACATGAACTTCGACAAGTGCCACACATGGATATCATGATCTGAACATAATGATGGAGATGACCAGAGCCACTGTGACAGGACAACCGTGACTGTGACTAGTACTAATAGCTATACAGTTATCATCTTACATAAACTAAGAGTGCCGCATCGGATAAGCAAGATTAGTACTTCAATTCAGCATTACATGTACTTCTACTGCACCTTTTCCATATACCAATCGTCCGATTTGCACAGGAATGTAGTGGCAGTATTAATTTGAATGTTGATAAATGTCACTGGGATTATGGTGGTCAAACTGTGTCCACGGGGGCACTCAGGTGGCCTCAATCGTCTGGACGAGCACATTGAACCCAAATACAACTCATATCTCCAGTGGTTAGCCTCTAGTACTATACTACAGAACCAGACATGCCAGCTGGGACTTGATATTTTTTTGCCATTTAGTCATAGACCCCATCTCTCTCTTCGTCAGAGAAATCCTCGTCGTCAGAGTCACCCGATTCATCAAAGTTTGAGTCAAGGTCATAATCCTCATTGTCACTGTCTTCATCATTGTCATCGCCACCATCATGAAGTTGATCGCTCAGAACATGACTCGTTGAAGGTGAAGATCTCCTTTCAAGTGACTGAGACGTATCAGTACTTGGTGTCAACTCTTCTGGGCCGTACACCATCTCGACCTCCGTCTGGGAACCACTGATACCTGTATCCTTCATTCTGAGAGCCAGACGAGAGTATGTACTATGTCCTACGCCATGACCCCAATGATATTGCATGACCATGTCTCTATCAACAAAGCTGCGCTGCTGTAAGTAACCCAAAATAAACTTGACAGGTGTTAATTACTACTCACTGGTTCACAAAATATGACTTCCAGTCTGTATGATTGTGATCTTGTGCACAACAAGATAGACCTGATCCAATTTGACAAGCCAAGCCTCCTCAAAACACAGAAATAATCTGACATGCTCTCAGAACATCGTCAGGGTCCAGGAACCCAAAGGAGTGTTCATGAGCCAACAAAGCAAATGACAAGCGATCCAGTTGTTGAATTGACCAACCGGAGTATTTGTCCATCTGTTCATACCATCATACCCATAGAGATTCAACCCAACGAGGCAAGTGGTCGGTATTTCCTTCACCAATATAGATAATGTTGACATGATAGATTCCTAGTACACAAGCATACCAGAACTGGTGACTCTTGAGGCCAGAAATCTCAGTATCTGAGTGTGGAGCGAGCACCATGACGTTACACTGCACAATAGTTCTGGTGTGGATGACATCTTCATCCCAGCAAAGGTCATATGTAGTATAATTTATGCGCTGATGATACTCAGTCCAAGGAATCACCTGGAAACACACACCAAATGATAGTCCTACTAGACCAGAGGAAGGGAGCAAGGTGGCTTTGGGTTGGTGCTTGACACAAGGCAAGATGATAAGAGAGTGAAGGGATAATACAATAATAAGATGATGACTTGTGCTTCTTGAGACGAGATAATACGATAATAAGACTCTGGAATTGAGCTCTGTGCTCTATATGATGAGGGGAAATGATATTTTGCCTTTGTTTTCTATCTACTAGATGTCTTATATAGATTTTCTAAGTGGGGCCAGGAATGAAGTGGGTGAAGAGGACCCAAGTAAAATGAGAAGGAATCAGATGCCAATGAGAAAAGGGAGGGGGAGGGGTAATGGAATAAGGAGTGGGTAATGGAATAAAGAGTGGGTACTAGATCAAGAAATCCACCTGGTGTAATAGGACTTGTCTCCTATCCAAAAATGCGTCCAGTGGCTTGTCAGGCAGGTGATAGGGACTGGAGAGGTTGATGATGTAATCCTGGGAACCTTGTCATGTGACCAAAATCATAGGACTGTTGATAATACCGTTCCTTGCACTAAAACCTTACACCATGATCTCTAACAACATCTCTCTTGTCCTTATCTTCTTCATCATCCTCTTGATTATGTGCATCCTGATGGCCTACCAATGGAGACGCACTATTGTGTGGGGACGATTCTCATCCGAGCTCAACACAGAAAATTTGCCTGTTGGAGGAGATGATCCCATTATCTTCTGTGACCCATTACGATGGAGCCTTGACTGGAGTGAGTGAGATATCTTCTTTTGCCAACAATGAGTTGAACAATATCAAGTGCGACCAGAGGACAATGCGGTGGTGACCCAAGCCAGGAAAGAAGAGAGTGAGGTGGATGACGGAGTGGGCCAAGAGGTGGAGGTCGATATAACTGATGTGGGAGCTAAATATGAAGAGTTTTGAGGCTGCAAGTAGCACGAGTATTGGTAGTAATGCGTGTGAGATCCTATGACGATTGTAGAATGTGGCATGAGGAGGTGTCGTTTAAAATGTGAAATGGGACGGTTCAGAGCTTTGGACGCTCCTGATACCTATCAACCTCCCCTTTACTGAATACCTGACTGTCCCAGTCAGTCCGTCGATCATTTGGTCATGACGTAACTCCAGGCGCGTCTTGTTCGGATCCGGTAGAAAACACGAGGCAACACTCTTGATACTAAACCATGGCGTCTGCATACTCATTTGTTCGTCCTACTGGTCGTCAACAGTCATCTCCTTTGCCAGGCCTTCCATTGCGGCTTCCTCCATTCGAATCTTTAGATCGATCGATCCCTTTCCCAACTCATGAGGCAGTTTGGGTCAAAGAAGCTTTGGACGGGTTTGGCGGCAACCTGAATGCAGCGCACGAGGTTTCTGGAGCACCAAATAGTGCGGATCCGAGAGCGGTGAGTTGTTACTTGCATTATAAAATCCAGATGACTCATAAATGAGCGTAGTGCGATCGATGTCGTCAAACGAGGCGCGGTCTTGAGTGTGTGTATAATGAGGGACAGAGGAAGTGTGTTTGATGCACTAGATCTGGGAGGGGATGCTATTGGAATGGAAGAACAAGGGATGGGAGGTTTCCATGGGTGAGGGGGCAAATTAGAGATACAGGAGCGACAGCAATCGCGGGGCCATCGTCCATACAAGTAGAGGGGACGGAGGAAGAGGATGAAGAGATGATAAATGTTGATGGAAGGGAGAAATTGCGACAGAAAGTGATTGGGACAAGGATCCAGAGGTTGAAGATAGAGGTGGAATGTATTTTGGAGGAGATAGCGTTGTTGGAAGCGAAGATCTGATATGTTTTTTATGCTTGTTCTTTAGTAAAGAATTTTTATATGTGGAAAAGAAAAGAAAAATAAATAAGAAAAGGGGAAAGGCTCAGAAGACCTTCATAGCCAGTAAAACCCCTGAGAGATCTTGCGCAACCATGCCGAAGCAATATTGCGACTTGTATACTATGATGAAAAGAAAGAGAAATTTAGTAAGTAAAAGTGAAATAAAATTGAAACATATCGTAAATGTGTCATAAAATTTTGTTGTCATATTGTGTCATCGGGAGTATAATCAGGGAGGTCTTCTAAGTCTGTAACCAAGTCATGATCAATATCAGAAGTGTTGTGAAGTTGTTTAAGGCGGGTAATGTCTATATCAATGAAATTTGGAGGGAGGGGAATGGATTTACGAGGTAAATAAGGAATGAGGCGGTAGGCAGCTATGGGGCGATGGAGGACTGAACCATCAAGTTCACAGAGAATGTAGGCGCCTTCATAGTTTCGGGCAATAACAATGAGGGGACCAAGATATCGTGGGCACATTTTGCGATTGAGGGACTTCTCGACCTGGGTATGTCTCATTAGCACCAAATCTCCCTTCTGAAAATCAAAGTCTCGTAATGTCCTGCTGTGTTGGGATTCGAAGCGCTTGGCAGCATCTAGTCGAGAGGCATAGACCTTGGAATGAAGTCGTGTGAGGTCTCCTGAGCGTTTCTGAAGTGCAATGGCGTGGCGGGCAATGAGGTCGGTTGAGGATAATACAGAATCAGGAGGGGGTTGCAAATAGGTAGCTTCGGAAATGTCGAGAGGAATTATTGGATGTGCGCCTGTGATTGCAAAGTAAGGTGAGCAACCCATTCGTCGATGCACTGTGATCTGTTCTGCCCAAAAGACTGAATGGGCTACTGTTGACCATTTCTCTTCTATACCATCTGCTGCTTTGAACAAGGACTGACGGACGTCAAAGTGTGCTCGTTCTGCAATGCCATTAGCTCGTGAATTGTATCCACTGATGCGAATGTGACGAATGTGGTATCTTTTGGCAAGATATTCCATGGCGGCCAAGAAAGCGGCTCCATTGTCTGTTACAATCTCACTAAGGGATCCCCATCGACAGAGGACGTCTTCATAGATCCAATCTCCAATAGTTTGAGCATTTTCCTTGCGTAATTTGCGAAATTCCGGATAGGTAGTGAGTGAACATCGACCTTGGACAATAAATTTGAATCCACCCGAGGCTGGCATGACCATAGTATCTGCAAATATTTTGGAGAAGAGGGGGGCGAGAGTGTCAACTATTGGTGGGATGAGAACCTTTCTATGTTGCCGGATTTGACAGAGGTGACAAGAACGAATATACCAAGCAATATCTGACTTCATGTCTGGCCACCAAAAGCAAAGCGATATTGTTGCATGTGTCACATAGATCATTTTGTGGCCAAGGTTGTCATGAGCATTGTGAATAATTTGTAGTCAGAGAGGAGGGATGGGAACTATCTTGTGAGCACCATGCGGATCTTTGCGCCATAATTTGGTAGAGTCAATAAAGAACTCTGTGCAGTACCGCAAGAAGGTTGCAAATTCTGAGTCTGATAGGCCTGTAGGTCGAATAAAATTCTGGAGGTAGTGTTGAACCAATAGGAGACGAGCATCAATTTTCTTGGCATGGGGGGAAGGTTCTATAGCGTCATAGGCTGGTAGCTCCCCTTTACTGAAATCCGAAGCATTGGTGTAGACTGAGTGCTGTGACTGGGATTGGTGAAGGAGGGGGAAGTGTGATATAGGGTTAATTTGATGAATGAAGCCGTGAAGGTTGTCAATCCAGTCGCCAAATTCTTCTTCATCATCAATTTCATCATCTCCATCCTGAGGCGGGCGACGGGACAGTCCATCAGGTCCATGGTGAGTGCCTGGGACATGAACAAGATTGAAGTGAAATGTCAAAATTGAGACTATCCACCGATTTATACTAGCACTGGGGGCGATGTCAGGATTTGATAGCATGCCTTTGATATATCTTGCGTCAACTTCAATGACTAGATTTCGGACTCCAATCAGAAAAAGCCGTAAGGCTCCAAGTGCGCGGTAAAGGCCGTAGAGCTCTAGTTTGGCTTGAGAGAACCGAGATTCTCGGTCATTAAGTGTGATCGAACCAAACCGACCATAATATCGTCTACGTGGATTGTTTGGGTCGCATTGGGCTAAGAGGAATCCAATAGCGATGTGTGAGGTGTCGACAGAAAGAATAACTGGTGCATCAGATGTGTAGTCAATGGCACAGAGAGCTGGGGAGTCAATAAGAGCTTGACGGAGATCATCCTGAGCTGCAATCTGTTCTGGGCCAAAAACAAATGGAGTGTCCTTCCTAGTGAGCTTGACTAAAGCAGCGGCGCGGTGAGCAAAATTCTGGATGAATATCCGACAGACTCCAATGGTTCCTAGGAATGCTTTGACTTCTGTAAGAGTGTGGCAAGGTCCCCATTTACGGATAGCATCTAGACGTGATGGATCCACCATGCGGCTTTGTGGATTACACCGGTGTCTTAAAACTGTAATTCTTTTAACACATAAAAATGCTTTAGGGCCTGACCAAGTTCCTCCGCAGTACTTCATCCGTTGTACAACTCAATTGAGGTTTTCAAAGTGCTCCCAGACAAAACGACGGATACCGGAGTTTTCAGGGATAGTTTCGTAAGTCGCATCAGAGCGCTGATAAGCCGATTTGGGACCCTTGATGGGCGCATCATCTATATATGGAATGGTGATGTGAGGGATTTGAGGTTGAAGAATAAAGGTGACGTCGTCATGTAATATTGGAACGGAGTTTGTCCAACCCATGGGAAGGGTTACAATGCGAAGGGCTCCGAAGGGTGTCTGGAAGGTGGTAAGGTCACGTGATGACTCTGCTACCTGTCATTCATCAAATGCAACATAAAGATCAAGCATACCACCACATGCACATCCTCCAAATTGTTCTGCTACATGTTCTGGGATAGGGACAACTCCTGAGTGCCGAATGGTTACTTTGTTGAGAGGTTCTAGGGAGTGAACAAGGCGAAGCGACTTGGCATCTTTCTTGGCAACACAAAACCAACGAGACCGATAAGAGGAGTTGCTGGGTTCATATACTCCGGAATCAATCTTCTTCTTGATGATATCACAGACCTGTTCATAAATGCCAGGGGGAATAGGAATGTTACGTTGTACCCAGGGAATATGAGGGATGACTGGGAATTCTATAGGGGGAAAGAAATCACGGCGGAAAGAACCTTTCTCTGATTCTGCCCATGCAAATCCGTCATCTTGATTTCTGATAAAATCGTGCATAAGTTTTCGTTCTTCAGGCCAAAGGAATCCTTCTGGATGGTTCTTGTCAATAATCGATTTGCGAGCCTCATTGTAACGAGCTGAGGGTTGGAAATTGGGTGGGTGAGGATTTAATGGAGGCATATCTTTGAGGGGGTTGCCAGTAATAGAGCGGACAATCCGGAAACAATCTGGAAGGTCAGCCACGACAGGCCAAATCTTCTGTGCTACTGGCTTGTATCTCTTTTTGGCAACTGTAAGTGTTGGAGTAGGGTCTTCTAAGGTGAATTCTAAAGGAGGCGAAGGATCTATGGGTTCATATGGATAAATAGACTTGATATCGGACTGGTTGGAGGCGGCAACATAGAGATTGGAGAGCATAGATTGGTGGATAAATGGTGAGGAGGCGAGGTCGGGAAGGGTAGCAGTGTGCTCAATAGATAAAGTGGAATTAGAGTGATCAAAGGAAATAATGCAAGCGCACTGTTCATCATCCGATAATTTGTCCTCTAGTTGTGAAAAACCGGTTTAGAAATCTTGCGTTGATGTGATCCCCTAGGGACTGTAGGGACTGTAGCTGAACGGGGTGAATTCGGATCGCAAATTGTTATAGTTTGGGAGGCGTCACTATAATTTCGGACTACACTGGTTGTAAGAACGTCGAAAGGTCGTCCAAGAAGAAAATCGTAGGCGGGGTTTCGGACGACGTGTACCTGCATATACAAGGTAATATTCCCGAGGTCACAGGGGACATTCCTAGCTAGACCGAGTGTGAGGTCGACTCCGCCATTGGCTGATTGCATTTCAAGCTGAATTGAGGGGTCGTATGTAAGGCCGAGGTCGTGACAAACATCTTTGGATACTGCTATGATCGACAAACCAGGGTCTACAAGACCTTCTACTTGTCGAGGGTCACGGTTAATATTTATTAGGACTGATCGAATAGCTTGAGACTCCTTTGCGACTTTAAAAATAGGGGGGGCTTGTCTGGACCTAGCGCATTGAGAAACGCTTCATAAGGATCGGATAAAATGATGGATGGGTTGTCGTAGGCGTTAGTGATGGTATCCAATGGAACGCGTTTGGCTGTAAGCTGATCTCGCCATTTCGTACGAATTTCCGGGGCGAGCGAGAGGAGTTCTTCAGATGTAAGAGTGACGAGTGGCGCCTTCATCGAGCGATTGAAAACATCGAGTCCGATTTCTTCTTTCTGAATGGGCGCGATTGTCTTGTGGACCGGGCCATCAGCTGGCTTAGATTTACCCGGGTTGCCGAAATTTCGTTCATGAGGGGCGCGGTAAGAATTTCTGGAATGCCGGCATAAGGGTGTATGGGCGGCTGCAGATTTGTAGTTGGATGGGCGATGGGCGCTATGGGAACTGTTGTTGGAATAACCGGCGCATTGGGTAGATCAGTATTTGATTGATCTGATGGTGCTGTAGCATGTGGACGTGGGGTAGATGATTCTGATGTAGCCGCAGCAGGCTTGTCAGATGTGGAAGATACAGCTGGCGCATTGGGCGCGACAGGCTTGGCGGGCTTGGCGGTTACGGCAGGCGCGGCGGGTTTATGGAATGGGCGGCCGCTCCTTAACGCAAAAATCTCCTGTTCCAACTGAGCAATTCGCTCGTCTGCAAAATTCGTGAGATGACTGATGGGTAAGAGTCCCCTTTGTACTGGTGTAGAGACCGGGGAGGGGGCTATGCCGTACATCAACGTTGGCGTTGGCGTTGGCGCTACCGGATTTCGCTTATGCCATTCGTCTATCCGTTCCTTGATAAATCACCTGGGGATAGCGTGCGGTGTGAACTGTCCATTTGGTAAGACAATTTTGTTCTCGTTGTTTCGTTTGCATTTCCCATCCATGATATATGCCTCGCAAGTCAGACATTCGTTGATAAAATGTCCGGTGAGTCCACAGAAAATACAAGTTAAATTTTCGACTGATCCCGTTGGTCTGGCAGCATCTCGTCTAGTAACGCAGTAAAATCCTCATGTTTTATTCCAACTGGTGCCGAGACGCTAGGGGCTGGGAGTACTGGTGGGGGAATGGATTGGGGAGTGGACTTGTTGATCTGGGATGACGTCGCTCGACGCGCTAGCCAGAACATAGCTCGCGGCTTCATGTATAGAGTCCAGAGGATACGGATCATCGGGATAGTGATCCGGTAACTTGAGTTCTAGGCGGCGCGCAATACGTGACCAAAGGGCAGGCTGGAAACCGCGGACGAATGCTCTACTCTGTTCGGCTTCGGATAGACGTCCTCGTCCTCGTAAGTATTGTGTGATGTTGTAGAATGATCTATAATATATTCCTAGATCAGCCAGATTGTATGTACCAATCCGGAGCTGTTCTCCAACTAATTTGTCCATGTCCGCGATTGACCATTTTCGGTCGTCTCCAGCGCCCGGATATAATTTGATGATGGCGGTCCTAAAAATAGCAAAACTGCTAGTGGGCTGAAATTCTGGAATTGATTCCCATAATTCTGCTGAGTCAATGTCAAGATACCGGCATGCATGCTTCTTCATTTCTGTGTCATCTGTGATCTGAGCTGCTCCTAAGAGTAATTCAAGCTCATCAAAATATCGTCGTAGCTCTCTTGGACGAGAGGGGTCAAACTTGGGTGCTGTAGAGTGGCCTCTAGCAGGCATATTGATAATGGGTGCAGCCATAGAGGGATTATCAGGGGGTGTTGGAGGTGGTGATGAAGTTTGGGGTGGATTACTGACTGGAGGAACTGGAGAAGGAGGTCTTGAAGGAGTTGGAGAAGAATTATCTGTAGTTGGGGAATGTGGGACTGGGTCAGGTGGAAGTGTAGAAGAGGATGCTTCAGGAACTGTAGCTGATGACTGTTTTGCTTTGGCTGCTGCTAGTCTTGCAGATGATCTAGTGGGGGGAGGCCGGGCTGGCCTCGGAAAACGGGTACCTCGTGCAAAAATGATTCAAAGACCCCTCGCGGTGGGCTCCAAAAGTGATGATACTCAGTCCGAGGAATCACCTGGAAACACACACCAAATGATAGTCCTACTAGACCAGAGGAAGGGAGCAAGGTGGCTTTGGGTTGGTGCTTGACACAAGGCAAGATGATAAGAGAGTGAAGGGATAATACAATAATAAGATGATGACTTGTGCTTCTTGAGACGAGATAATACGATAATAAGACTCTGGAATTGAGCTCTGTGCTCTATATGATGAGGGGAAATGATATTTTGCCTTTGTTTTCTATCTACTAGATGTCTTATATAGATTTTCTAAGTGGGGCCAGGAATGAAGTGGGTGAAGAGGACCCAAGTAAAATGAGAAGGAATCAGATGCCAATGAGAAAAGGGGGGGGGAGGGGTAATGGAATAAGGAGTGGGTAATGGAATAAAGAGTGGGTACTAGATCAAGAAATCCACCTGGTGTAATAGGACTTGTCTCCTATCCAAAAATGCGTCCAGTGGCTTGTCAGGCAGGTGATAGGGACTGGAGAGGTTGATGATGTAATCCTGGGAACCTTGTCATGTGACCAAAATCATAGGACTGTTGATAATACCGTTCCTTGCACTAAAACCTTACACCATGATCTCTAACAACATCTCTCTTGTCCTTATCTTCTTCATCATCCTCTTGATTATGTGCATCCTGATGGCCTACCAATGGAGACGCACTATTGTGTGGGGACGATTCTCATCCGAGCTCAACACAGAAAATTTGCCTGTTGGAGGAGATGATCCCATTATCTTCTGTGACCCATTACGATGGAGCCTTGACTGGAGTGAGTGAGATATCTTCTTTTGCCAACAATGAGTTGAACAATATCAAGTGCGACCAGAGGACAATGCGGTGGTGACCCAAGCCAGGAAAGAAGAGAGTGAGGTGGATGACGGAGTGGGCCAAGAGGTGGAGGTCGATATAACTGATGTGGGAGCTAAATATGAAGAGTTTTGAGGCTGCAAGTAGCACGAGTATTGGTAGTAATGCGTGTGAGATCCTATGACGATTGTAGAATGTGGCATGAGGAGGTGTCGTTTAAAATGTGAAAATGGGACGGTTCAGAGCTTTGGACGCTCCTGATACCTATCAGCGCATGACATTATGCTTATACATGCAGTCATGCTTGAAGAGCACGGCTTGCCAATTGTTTGAAGCATTAGGATCAGATGTACCTGACAAGGGTGATTCATTCACCGTTCTACCAGGGATCCTGAGGAGAGAGCGAATATGCGGCAATAGATGTTTCTTCAGCTTCGGAAGAAAGGACTAGTTTTGTGATCAGCCTGCATCTGAGTCCAGGTAGAAATGCAAGTTTACCCTAACTGCTGGATCACCGTGACGACTTGCGACAGAGAATCAATGTGCTCAGCTAAGTTTTCAGACTTGCCTATGCAGTGGTGGACACTAGCATTTGCAGTAACCTGCTCGTAACCTCCGTTTTCCCCAGTTTCTTCTGCACATTGTGAACTAATGAGTCTAATGTGTGCTTGGCAATGCTCTATTTGAGTCATCTGCTTTATAAATTCCCTTCAATCGGTACGAGGGAACCGTGCCTTGGCTGTACAGTGTTCTAGCTCACCCTGCAGGAGTAAATGAGAGACATTTTGTTTAGAAAAGTAATTTCACACACTGGTTCCATGCTGTAAGAGTCACATGTGCTGTAAGTACAGATTGCCTCAGCATAATCCCTGAGAGCATGATGTTTGTACATGTTCATATTGTACTTCTTCCTTTGCCGTGTGGTCACTGAGGACCCATCTGTGCTAGAGATGCCAGACTCCGATTTTTTGGCTTTTTGGCGCTGGCAGGCTGTGGCCTCATGAGGAAGTTCAAATGTATTGTAATTTGAGCAGGTGTCATTGGCAAAGAACTGAAGCTTATCACCCAGCAAAGTGGTAACCTCATCAAATATTATCAGTGTATGATCTGTATGCATTCAAAGCTTGGCAAGGGCATGCCAATGTGCGCATGTGAAAAGTAGTTCTTGAACGGTCTCACCATGTGGACTTGGTAAGAGCCTGTCAAAAACAGGAATCGCACACTAGATATTGGGGTGGTCAATTGTCATACATACCATGATAAAACTTACCTGAAGGAGGTCCTCGAGATCATGAGCAGCCATCTTTTTCATCTCTGAAGAATTGGCAGAAAATTTGCGGACGCCATCTCATCCATACCTGGGCACCTGACAATATCTGAAGCCATTCAAGCATTCAGATCCATGATCAGACAGTTCTGAGGGAAGGAATATACCTCTGATCCATATCAATGACTAATGCTGGGTCCAAGGCATGGAGGATGTGGACAAGGTGAGTAAACAAATTCTTCCATACCCCCTGCTCAAATTCATGCATCAAGTCAATGACAAGCATGGGGTACAGGTTGAAATCAAAATGGGCCAGGTGGGTCAAGAAAGCATTCTAAGATACAATAAGCCAAATCACATAGCCTAATAGATTACTCACAGATGTTGGAACCCAAGATTTGCCCTTCAAAAGATCCTCTACAGCTTTGCAATTTGCACTATATTTATTCTTATAAATCTCCCACCATGCATCCTTGATGTCACGCCTTTGGTCATGATTATCCATGTGCGCACAGGATGCGTGTTGCGTCTTGTCAAGAGTTGTGCCGAACTGTGAAAGCTTGGCTTTGGGGACGAGGCAACATGGACATGGACACTTTCCACCTTTGCAAATTGATGCCACGAGGGTCCTGCATGTATCAGATATGTAGGATATATATGGCAACACTGAGAATACACACTTTTTTTGTCTGCATATGATCACAGTATTTTGATTTAGTGTCATGATGGAATTACTCGATGACTTTATCCAAGAATCTTTACATACTCAGCTCTCAAAATACTGTGATCATATATGGACAAAAATTCATCATTGAGAAGAACATCCCACTGTGCGTGGAAAGTCTCTCGCTGGCAGTGGGCTATTAAATTTTTGTTGGGTCCTTTACCACCCATATATGCAACAGTGAATTCTTTGAATGATTCCGGAAGCTGAAGGTCAGAATTCAACAAACTATCAGCTCATGGGGACGAAGAATCTTACAGTCTTAAAGTATGTAATATGGACGCATAAATGACGGGAAGGCCTCGCCCTCTGATACTTCGAATCGTTGCCAAAATGCATATAACATGGCCAAAGCTTAGCATTTCCAAACGATGTGAGATGAGTTTCATGTGACCAAAACATGAGGGCAATGATTGCTCTAGGAGCACTACAGTCAGGTGATGCTGGCAATTCCTGGAGCTTCTTGTGTTCAAATAAGAATGCTGCTGAACTATACAGTTCGCCAGGATTTGGACCTCCTCAGTTGCTCCAGAAGGTTTCCACAGAAGCTCATAGGGCTCATAGTGGAACAGCTTATCGTCATTTGAGACTTGGTCTTGAATGACGGAGACAATCGACCTATAATACAGTTTGCCGGCCACGTAACTCCACGCGCCGGGGACAGCCATGTGGTAGTGGAATGGAATGCTGATTGAGATAGTGGTGTGCTTCCATCCTGTATCTTTGCCCAGCCATTCACAGTCATTCTGTTCATCATCCTCTGTATTATGTGCCAGGATGGTGTTGATCTTAGTCCAATTTGTGGAATGAACATCAGAAGGCATAAAGTTGGAATCACCCACGATTTTGATGAGATTTCTGAAAATTTCCTGGGATTTCTGTGACCTCTGGTTCCAGTACCAGTCTACTAAGGAGAACAAATTTTGATTTGGATATGGGTAGTATGCCTGGTCACTTGGAGGAGAATCATTGAGACGACTGGCTGAGTGAGAGCGGTCTGTGATTGCCTCACAGAGATCTTCAAGTGTTACATGATCTTCAGGTTCATGCGACGGGTGCTCTGTTCCATAATATCTCCTGCAGAGCCCAAATATATTTTGCGGCGTTCTAAAATGTCGAAGTATACCCTGACTGAGAGATGTAGATATGTCTGCAGAATGATGCGAGGCTGCCAAGGCCAGATCTTCATAGTCACGACATTTCACTGAGGGACAAGCTTCACACCTTTGATGCCTCTGTGCTATGGGCAGGCCTAACTAGTGTTTGAAGGTCCAGTTGCAAGACTGGAAAAAGACCAAGACTGGACCAGACCAAGACTGACAAAGACCAAAAAATATTAAGACCGATGAAGACCGCAACCGTGGTCCGGTCTTTGGTCCCTCATTATTTTAATAAAATAAAGACCATATGAGACCGGTTAAGCATACTACATACAAATATTTAATATATTCTAAGTTAACTACATCTTATATTACATGGGACAAGCCCAGGGGTTCAAAAGAGCATTGTGATAGATGCTATCTTTTTTTATTTATTTCGATCCCATCTTTTTCTTTTTTTTGATGCCACACAAATAGTTAACAACACTGCCAACAACCGCATCAAGCAATGACGCTAATCACCTCACATTACTACCACCATGCCCCCCCTGGCCCAAACGATGTCCAGTGTCGTTTGGGTTGTGTGTAAGTTTTTTTTTGCATTGTACTTTTTATTACTGATTTACTATTCATTCTATAAGATAGAACTTAATGTAAGCATGCTGCCTGGCCCTGGCCCCAGCCCCATGAGCCCCTGCTCATGGGGTGGAGTCCGGGTGACTGCCACGTCACCACCTCTATGCGCTGCCACTCACTAGCGACCCCCTCCCCCCCCTGACCTGCGGTGCCACCCATGTCCCGCACCGCCACCTGACACCCCGACTTGTGCCGCCACCCCCCCCCCTTGCACCGCCCAGCGGTGACGCGGCTGCTACCAACTAGTGACCCCCCCCTCCCTCAACCCACGGTGCTGCCCCTGACTAGCAACCCCCTCCCCCCTGACCTGCAGGGCCACCCATGTCCTGCACCACCACCTGACACCCCGACTTGTGCCGCCACCCCCCATTTGCATGATTAGGTAATTTAATTTAATATGTAGAGTAGTACTCTAAGGCTCAGTAATATAAATAATGTAGTGAAGACCGGTTGAGACTGGTCCAAGACCGAGACCGGACCGTTTAGGACCGGTCTTGTGCGGTCCGGTCTTGGTCCCTATGTAGTTGAGTAAAAAATAGACCGGTCCTGGTCCCGGTCCAAGCCCAAAGGGGTGAAAGACCGGACTGGACTGGACATTTGAACACTACATAGTCATCAGAGTTATATTGGGTAGAGTCCAAGCAGAAAGACTCTGAGCTCAAGTCTTTGGCATTGCCTGTCATTCCTGTCAAATGAAATACAGGATCTAAGTCAGTTGCATCTGGGAGATCATGCTTTGCCTCACTACTTGCATCCAGGTCAAAGGTGCTTGCATTGGGGAGACTATCATCTGGAGTATTGATCTTCATATTCTCAAGGCCCAGTGGCAGGTGAAAATTGGTGAGGGCCAGGGGGAAGTTGGGCTCTGCCAGCCATCACTTGGGCCAACAGACAGCTCAAAGTCATTGGGAATCAGAAGCACAGTATCTGGAAACCAGACATCTTGCTGGGCAACCTCCAAAGCCCCCAGGAGGATGCTTAGTGGATGAGGAGGATCAGGCAGGTTGGAGGGTGTGTATGACTTCAACTTCCTGCAATCCAGGACCACATTGGTCTGAGGTAAGAACATTGCCTGGTGGGAGGTCTGTTACAAACTGATCTTGTAGGGCAGAGTTACAGCAGTGTTCTGATGGAGTTATGATGTGACAATGGGCTTGGCTGAAATCTATAAGAGATTGCACCCTTCTCTATGCCTGATGTCCAATTTACAAGGTGACAATAATAAGAGCGGAGGTCCGGTGGAGTTCATGGGATGCCACCCAACTGTTCTGAGTGCATGTGCAAAGCATGGTTGACTGCAGCACTACTGTCATGCAACCAGGTTCCCCCTTACTTTTTTCTCAAATGCTTAAGCTGCAAGACAGGGTCATGTGCCCACAGTGAAGCACTATTGTCTTTTCTGATCCCACCATCACCACATGCTCTCCACCCCTGACACCATTATCACCATTACCCCTACTTATTCAAATCACAATGGGTGACCTATGAGACTTAGATGCCCTGAGGCTCAAGGACTCGCCTGAACCTGGCCCAGTCAAGACACTGGAACATAGTGTTGCCACAACTTAGCTCCAAGCTGACTGCCAAGCTAGAGCTGAACCAAGCCAATGCTGAGTTGAGGTTGTGACCAGAGTCAACTCAAGTTGTGGATCTCAGCAATTAATGTAGACCTTGTGAAGCCTCAAGAAGTAATTAAATAAACATTATAATTATGAAATCCATGCATAAAAACCTGAGTATCCCTTTAAACAAATTTGATATTGCATGGAGGTTGAAAAGTGAGAAGCTGAGTTCAAGATATCATACAGGTTGTTCACAGTAGCCATTTTTGGGCCATTTTCAGCTCATTTTTGATTTCATTTTTAATCTCATTTTTCAAAAATTGAGTTCAGAATTGAGATGAGAATGAACCAAAAATTGAACCCTTCCCTCGCTTTCACAAAAATGATCATTTTCACTTTCATTTTCCCATTCCATTTTTGTAGTTCTTTCAAACTCCGCTCCAATGCCCAATCTTTTGCCATCAACAATGACACCCCCTCCCTTGCACCTCTACCACTACCACATGCTGTCACCACTCCTTTGCCCACTCCTACATCATCTAACACCACCAGCCCCTGCCCAAACAATGACAGACATCACTTGGGCGGCTTGGGCCCTAGGTACTTTTTTTCAAGTTCTTTTCATTTCATTTCAATCAACTAATTCTTTCATCTGCTTTTTTGTATGTCATTTAATACAAGATGGCACACCCACACCTATGCCACTGCTACAAGCACCTGTTCGTGGGGTGGAAATGAGCCACTGGCATAGTGAAGACAAGGAGGGCACAACAACTAAGGTGTGACATGGGTAACCCCTGGGTATATTTTGTCATACCCATACCCCTACCCATGAAGGTATGGTGTTTATCATGGGTTTTGGGGGGTTACCTGCGACTTTGCGGGTCTACTCAAACCCTGTGGGTTTTGGGTCTGTGTGCCTACATGCAGTGCTGCTGTACTACCACTTTACATCTTCATCACCTCCCAACAAATTTCCTTGACTGATACTGGTATATGTACACCCATGCTAATCTCTACCCTGCAACCCCCTTTCAAACAAAGTTGTTGATCCTGAGGGAGAACGATCAAGTGTGACCCTCTTGTCTCTTTGGCACCTTGAAACAACTGTAAAGTAGATTAGAAAAAAGCACAAGATCATGGAAAAATATGGAGAACTCACCCAGATCAGGGACCCTCTCCTGCAACCCCCTTTGCAACAAAGTTGTTGACATTGAGGGAGAATGAGCAAGCATGATCCTCTCATCCCTTCAGTACCTTGAAACAACTGTAAAGTAGATTAGAAGACAGGACAACACTGACACCAATAACAAGGGGCCCAGGGGGCCAAAGACCAACAATGAGGAAGATGACAAAGAGGACAACCACAAGACAATGACAGATGACAAGGACAACCACCACAAGAGGGCAACAGGGACAACCACAACAAGAGGGCAACAGGGACAGAAATGGAGATGGCCAATGACACTATATGACCACAACAGTGGTGGCAGTGCATGATGAAGGGGGAAACAATGATGGGAAGGGACAAGACAGATACAGCACCATATGACATGGAGCACAAAAAAAATGGCCATAGGTAAATCTTTTTCTTGTTCATTTCATTTTTTGTTATTAACAAAGATTTTAGATATTAACTATTGATGGTGACAATGACTACCTGGCCCAGTGGAAAACAGGGAAGGGCACCAGGAGACCTGTGGAGGGGGACACCCATCAGGTAAGTACCAGCCAACCCCCTGCTTGGTGCCACATCACTGATACATGACACCTACCCCCGATGCAAAACACTGACCCAGTGGCCACACCACCCATCCTAGCCTCATGAGCAACTGCTTGTGGGGTGGATCCTGGGAGGAACAGCAATGCCCAATGATGACAACAATGCCCCATGGCACCCATGACAAGAGGCATGACACCCACCCCATGTGAGGTCTTTACACTCCCCCACCTTTCCTATTGGACTCCACTCAGACTACTGGGACTCCAACTTGGACTCTGATCAGACTGGCATGGACTGGTCCATCAGCCAACTCCCTGCCAATTAGTGTTTGAGGGTCCAGTTGCTGCAACTGAAAAAAGACCAGGACCCAACTGGACTGAACCAGTCACAACTGGAATCTCCGGTTGCAGTTGTGACCAGCTCTCGATGGTCATGGTTGCAGTTGCTCCAAACCTGCTGGGCTTCCAACCAGTTTGCAACTGGCCGCAACCAGTCACAACCATCCTTAGCAGGTACTGAGTCCTGCGACCCAATCCTGAAGTAGCACCACCCCCATCTCCCTGCTGCTCTGGTGGTGTGCTTAGTACACCTCGGGGTGGTGGTGATGATGGAGAAGTTGAAGGGGATGGAAGACATGGACCTGTGGGTACTCAGAACTCTAAGTGTACCCGTACCCATGCAGGTAGCAACCCATTGACCTGTGGGTTGACACCACTGTGGGTATAGGCAGGTGTCAATTCCCACATGGGTTCATAGTCATTATATGAATTTAGGTTTCAGCACTCAGATGAGTGCCACAAACCTTCTAATTACTTATGTACTAGCTATCTCTAACTTAATATACATATTATTTGATGGGGAAGCAATGCCCCTGAAGAAAGGGAAGCTTGGGGAGAAGGTATTATATATCAAATAATGTTTACAATTGTTTGATTCCAGTAAACAAACACAATCATGTTGCATCATTTACTGAAACAAGTTGTTATCATTTGGTTCCTGTCAACAAATGCACATTGTTTACTGGAACAAGTTATTATTTACTACTATTTGGTTCCAGTAAATAAACATGAAGTTGATGTGTTTCACTGTTTGGTTCCAGCAAATGAACAGTGTCAACATGTTTGTTTACTGGAACCAAATAATAGTAAATGGTAACTTGTTCCAATAAGCGTTTACTGGAACCAAATAATAGTAAATAGCAACTTGTTCCAGTAAACGACGTGCATTTGTTGACTGGAACTAAACAATAGTAAATAGCAACTTGTTCCAGTAAACGACGTGCATTTGTTGACTGGAACTAAACAATAGTAAACATTTCTGGTATATAATAGCCTTCTCCCCCAGCTTCCCCCCCTCCTGGGGCATCGCTTCCCCTTAAATATTATGTAGAATAATTTCTTTTGTACCAATAATTAGTCCACAAGTAAATAGATGGTTTGTGGCACTCATCTGAGTGCCAAAACCTGTAAATAGTGTAAATAGAAAAATGATGACAGGTGTGAGGGGCAGGTTGTGGGTTTGCTACCTGTGACCTGTACCTGTACCCACATAGGACAGTTGCAACTGGTTTCGACTGAGGTGCAACTGGTAAGCAACTGGTCCTGACCGGTTGGCCACAGTTGCGGTTGTGGTCAGGAAGTTTTTGTGAGTGGAACGACCAGTTGTGGTTCTGGTTGCAGCCAAAAAGGGCTGTGACTGCAACTGGACTGGACCTTCACACTTTACTGCCAATGTTCAGTCCCAGTCCCAGTCCAATCTGAGTGGAGTCCAAGTGGAGTCCAAGCCAGTCCTTGGAATTCCTAGGAGAGTCCAAGTGGAGTGCACTTGGAGTGCTCAGACCAGCACATGACCACCATTACCAATATAAAAAGATTGCTACAAGCAAAAATCAAAGCCAAGGCATTGGATGCATATATTACATAATTAGTACACAATATAACTGCTAGGCAACAGTGTCTTTATGATTTATGTATCTACTGGCACCGCGTACCGTTGCCATGCTGCATGTGACAAAGCACACAGCCATGTGACTGCCAGCTCATCACCACTTCCATCCACCACCACCACCACCATTGCCACATCCCTTCCACCTCCTTCCCTTCCTCCTCCCTCCACTGCCCCCCCCCCCCCCCCCCCCCCTCATCAAGATGCACCTCACCATTCCCATGCATGCCACCATGCTAAGCCACCATCTGAAACTGCATTGGGCCCAAACAACATTCATTGTTGTCTGGGTCCTAGGTAATTTTTTTTTATATTTGCCATCTTCTTTTTTAGTAAATTACTACTGCTTTTTTCATCTATCTTAGGTTATACCTAAGTTGCAACAAGACAGCCCCTGCAAGACAGCACAACCATGCCATGGCCAGGGAGGGGACGAGGTGCACAGACAGGGACAATGACCACAGGGCAATGACCGACCAAGGGAATGACTGAACAAACAAACAACTGACTGACCAACCAAATGCATGCATGCACAAATGCACAAACGAACAAATAAACACATGAACACCACTGCCACTGCCACCAGCAATGACAGAGCCCTGATTCCAGCACCTGCCCCCAGCCCTGAGAGCTACTGCTCACAGGGTGGATAGCAGGTGCTAGTGGCAGATGATGGGGGAATGGCCAGGGAGAATGGCCAGCAGGGGACATGTCGATGGCCCCCACCACCACAGCACCCCATACCACCATCGTGAGCCACTGCATGAGCGGTGGAAATGGGGGGCAATTGGGTGGGGCTGACAGGGAGACAGGGAGGGGGAGGGGGAATGGCAACAATGACAGTGGCAAGGGAACAACAGGGACAACACCAATGCACCCAACACTGATGATGATGGTGATGGTAATGGGCCCACCTCAATGCAAACCATGAGTGCAGGGACTGCACTGCACCCTGACTGTACCCCCACCTCCCCTGCATTCTGTGTGGGGGGGGCATCAATTTAAATTACTATTTTTCTTTTCATAGCAACCCCCCTCACATTGCATAGGGGCATTCTAAAAAATATGTATATATATAATTTTGTAGTACATCAATTGATTTTGTTTAAATTGAATTATTCGGAGTAGTGTGACTTGAATGAAAAATACAAATAAAAACTCACTATTCTATAAATTTCAGTATAGTCCAAGTGGAGTCCACTTGGAGTCCAATCAGACTATGTAGTGTAAATGTGAATGTGTACTGTACCCTTAATATGGTAAAAAATGTATCAGGCACTTAGCTCAGTTGGCTAGAGCACCTCAAAAACTGTTTATCTAAGCTGGATATACAAGGCTGAGGGTTCAATCCTTGGAGATATAAGCCTTTTACATTTTCAGACATGAGTTTGAATCCCAAGTCCTCAGTCCAAGTGGAGTCTGAGTGGAGTCCAAGTGGAGTAGGAGCCAGTCTGAGCCTACTAATCCACTCAGACTACTTGGACTCCACTTGGACTGACTTGGACTGACTCAGACTCCATGCAGTCCAATCGGAGCCCAATAGGACAGGTGGGGGAGTGTAAAGTCTTGCCTCACATCTACAGGCAACTGCTTGTAGGCGGATCATGGGTGCAGCTTGGCTAGAATGCAAGGTGCACAGAGATGAGGATGAGACTGCACCCCAGCACCTGCCTCCCACTACTGCAAGCCCTTGCTTGCAGGGTGGATTGGGTGCTCATGGCCCTGTCACACCTCCATGATGACAAGCACCCAGCACCCACTCCCATGCCTATGAGCGACTGCTTGTAGGACAGATCATGGGCACTGATGGGGCAGAGAAGAGGGCAATGGAGATGATGACAGGGATGATGGGACAACAGGAATGATAAGAAGAGGGAGACATTGAGATGATGGGGATGATGGGGTGAGGGAAACAACAGGATGAGGGGGATGATGGGATGGGGGAGACAACAGGATAACAAGGACCTTGAGACAATGGGGATAATGAGATGACAGGAACAATGAGGAGGGGATATGATGAGGAGGCCCCATCACAAAGTGCTCATGTCTGCCATTTACTTTACTTTTACTTTTGTAGTTTTTTGTAAGTAGTATGAAATGTTGAATATGTATTTACTATGCAATTGAGGTCTTTACTGTGCCCCACAAGATCTGAGTGGATCCACTTGGAATTGGTTGGATTCCACTCGGATCTGCTCGGACATTTTTGATAGAGCAGTCTGCCAAATGGCTGTTGTTTTCTCCAACTGGATCCGACTGATCTAGTCAGATCCAAGCAGAATAATTCTGACCGGATTCCGCTTGGATCCATGTGCACAAAGCCACGTGACTCTGTTTATCAGTGACACGTGCTGCCAAATTGGGACGTGTCACCATGCGTCACAACGCATCACCACATGTTGTGACTGCCAGCTCACCTCTCTCACCACCACCAGCCACGGCGCTGCTCCCTCCTCCCCTCCTCTGGAACCCGTGAGGTGCGCCCCCAATGTGCCCTCCCCATGCTGCCACATCACTAACACGCCAGATGGCGTCCCCATCTTCCCCACTGCCTGAATGGCACCCCACAGCAGCCAGCACTGCTCCAACCACTACCAGACCCCTCAGGACAACGGCGTATGGCTGCACAGGCCCCCGTGCCACGTCGACGATGACACCAACGCCCCCCCTCCTCCTTCTCTCCCACCTCACACCACAATGGGGGCCTGTGCCCCTATAGATAAGTATTTCGGCCTTATCTATAATTTCTTTGAACTAAAATTTATTTTTTCCAGCTTGTCTACTTGTAACAACAAACACAGGGCACACCGTCCCTCCTCCCCACTCAGCTGGGAGGTGGGGGGCCTCATAGCAGATTTGATGGGCACAGGGAGGGGCTGGGAGGGCCAAGGAACAAACTACCCATGAGGTGTGCCCCGAATTTGCCACCCCCTGGTTGACACCTCACTAATGCCACACCCCTCCTTCCCCTCTTCCTCTAACAGGCCCCTAGCAGCCCCCCAAACAGCCCTGTGAGCCCCTGCTCGCAGGGTGGGGGGGGCTTGGTTTTTGACTGGGGGGACTCCCACATGACCTGCCATGTGGCAACCGACCACCCAGGACATCAGCGGGGTGAAGGACAACAATGGGGATGCGATGGGGATGTGCCAGAAACCCCCTGGAGGTGACGGGATGTGACGGGAGGCCTCTAGAACCCAGGAATGCTATGGGATGTGACTGGAGGCCCCAATGGGCACCAGGGTGCTCCAGGAGCTCAGGGGGATGGGATGGCAGGCCCCGACAGCCGAGCAGACATGGTGGGAGGGCCCAGGAGCCCCAATGACACCACCCAGCCCAGCCTCACAAGCCACTGCTTGTGGGGTGGAGCACAGGTGGGGCAACGGCAGCACCGAGCGGGCCCCAGCATCCACACCAGACACAGGGACATGCCCAATGAAGGGGGAACACTCCACACGACCGAGGGACACCCAGACGACTGGGGACATGCCCGACAAGGGAGCGGGACACCCAGACAACCAGGTGTGTCTAACGACCGACACCACCCAGCCCAGCCCCATGAGCCACTGCTTGTGGGGTAGAGTGGTGAGGGGCACAGCCGACCATGAAAGCACCCCCAACCACCACCACGAGCCATTGCTCCTGGGGTGGAACAGGGTGCTCTGTGAGAGGTGTGGTGTGGATCACGACAACGACAACGATGGCGCAACGGGTGGCCCCCCCTCCTCCCTGAAGTGCGATGGGGGCCGTGTTTCATATTTTATACCCTCTGTTGCTCAATTGAGTGATGGGGTGGGCTTTTTATTTTGTAGCCTTATGTAAATGGGTAATAAATAGTAGTAATATTGATATTTTGCTATGCTATTTGGTTCAATTGTGAGTTGCTTACTAAGTCATTCCCTAATAACCCATCCCTTTGCCTTGTAGTGAGATAGGGGGGTTTCATTTTTGATGTTGATATAAAAACTGGTCAGAATCTGCTTAGACTCCACTCAGATCCACTCTGACTCTGCTTGGATTCCACTCAGATCCACTCCAACTCTGCTTGGATCCACTCAGATTCCACTCGGATCCACTCCACTCTGACTCTGCTTGGATCCACTTGGATTCTGCTTGGATTCCGCTCAGACTCTGCTTGGATCCACTCTGACTCCGCTCAGAACCGCTCAGAACCGCTCAGATTTGCTCGGACTCTGGTCAGAACCAGTCGGATCCACTTGGATCCACTCAGATCTTGTGGGGGACAGTAAAGTACTGATGCAATCCCACAACTTTCAAATAATAGACTTTCAAATATGTCCAATGAGGTGCCTGGAACTCTTGATAATAATTTCATGAAGTCCATTGAGGTGGAGTTTGAATGTGCTGAGGACTGCTGGAGGTAGGTAAAATGCATTTTTACTTCATTTTCCAGATGTTTGTGTTTTAGAGCATTCACAGTAGCCATTTTTCACTTCATTTTTCACATCACTTTTTGGTCCATTCTGATCATTCTTCTGCCAAACACCTGAAAATGATCCAAAAATGAAGCCGAAAATGAGCTGAAAATGGCCCAAGAATAGTGCTGTGCCTGGCCCAGCCTGAGGCCATGAGCCAAGCCAAGCTGGGCCCAAATGGGCCAAGCCAGGCCAGCCCAAGATGATGGCTTCATGGTGGCTTTGGCCTGGCCTGAGGTTATGAAAAGCCAAAGCCAAGCTGTTAAGCCACAGCTTTTTGGTGGCTTTTGAGTATCATTTTATTGAAAGTTTTTGGTGGTGAGAAGGTAATTTCAATATGTAACTGAATGCTAGCAGATTTTCCAGGTCATGTGATCTTGAAAATATCCAAATGTGGCCTCCTCCCTCTACCAACCACTACCCACAACACAACACCCATGGCTGCCACCATGCCAGAAAACAATACAAACAGGTTGCACCATGCAACAAATGGGGCCAAACAGCATCTATCATCATTTGGGCCCCAGGTAAAGTCTTTCATGTTTGTTACTTGTTTTTTTCATTTAACTTACATTAATCTAGGGGATCTAACTGTGTTACAATGACACAACAACACCGAAACAACAATCCCATGTCCAATGATGCCACCACCTCCACAGCAACCCTAACTGCCACTGTGAGCAACTGCTTGCAGGGTGGAAGGAGAGGCCTGATGAAGAAGCAGATGGCAATGATGGGACCAGAACAAGTTAGAGGACAATGAGGGGGAGACAACAACAACAGGACAACAAGAACAGTGAGGGCAGGGACAACAGTAGGCCAACAAATAGGACAAGGATATTGGCCAGTAGAAAAGACAATAGCATCAGCAAGAAGATGAGGATGATGACAGGACAAGGATGGTGAGGACCAGCTGATGATGACAGGGACAACAATGACAATGACAACACTCCCATCAATGATGGACAGCCCAGCCCCCTAGGTGGCATCTGTCATGTAGCATGCATAGAATGACAACAATAGGGACCAGACTATGTGGGTAGTGTTGGGCATGGAGCTGTTGGGACAACGAGTGTTAGGACAGAACATTGTCCCAATACCCACACCAACAGCCACACACAGATATGTTTCATCAGATTGTCATCCCCCACTCACTCACAATGCAATGTGTGGCCACAATATTTTGGTAGACATGTATTCAATTCTGCCTCCTCGCATTTAGGCAAATTTAATCCATATCATTTCTTTGAACATGGTAGCTTGTAGTTATCCTGAGTGAATATGGGCTGAGGCCGTTTATTAAATGAGAAGAGTACATATTATTCTAATTAGCTTCCTGTACAACCAATATAAATGGACCTGTAGGCAAAATTTGAACATTTGACATACAAAAGCTGGAGCGTGGGCTGGGCCAAGCCAGGGCCAGGCCCTGGTTGATGGCTTTGGCCTGGCCTGTGTGTTGAGAAAGCCAAAGCCACAGCTTTGAGGCCAAGCCAGGCTACAACAGCACTACCCAAGAATGGCTACTGTAAACAACCCTATGGTTCCATAGAATGACAAGCTGCAGTGCTAGTAATTATGTATCCCATATCTACAATAAATTCAGTGGTATTCTACAAAGAGACAATAGAAAACTCAGTGAAGTAGGTGGCAAATGCTACAATTCAACATATTGGAGGTAAACATGAGATATCTTTAAAATGCAGTATCAGAAACATTAGGGCTCACTGTTAAGAACTGATCCTAATGCACAGGAAAATGGCGGAGTCCAGCGGAGTTCCAAGGTGCAACAAGGACTTGGCTTCAATCTATAAGAGATTGCGCCCTTCTCTATGCTTGGTGTCCAATTTGTAAGGAACTGATAAGGAACGGAAGTCCGTGCGGAAGTCCGAGGTAAGGAAGAGGTGAAAAGCGGAGTTCCAATTAGGAAGTCCGGAGTAAGGGTCAGGAACAAAGCAGAGGTCCGGAGTCACAAAGGTTAAGACAAAGTTCGAAGTCTTTGAGTTGACAAGTGAAAAGTTGATAACAACTAATATTTGAACTGAGGAATACAAAGTGACTAAAGGGGTTTTATACTAAGGCTATTACTCAGTGTAACTGTGGCGGAGTTTTGCGGAGTTCTGCAGTACATAGTACGTGATCATATCTATGATGGAGAACAGACTTGAGTAAAAGATGTGATAAAAGTAAAACAGGAGAAGTAATTTGAAATGAGGAATTTGAAATACTCGGAGTTCCTACGGAGTTCCATAGCGGAGGTCAGAGGGGTGCTTGCATGGAATATGACACTCACTTGTTCCTTCAAATGGGAGTATAATAGATGGTAATCAACCCATAGGATCATGAAGCACAGTGAGGAATTGACTGAGATAGGACATGCCCTCCTGGGTAAGTTCAACATGAAATATATTTGAATGCAGGCACACGAGCCTCTCATCTCTTTACACACTTCAAGCGTCACTAAAATAAATTGGGACCTCAACTTGGTTTATAGAAAATGGCCAACAATTCTCAGAGAAAGCACATGGTCTCCTCATGGTCCAGAGAGGCACCAGGAAGGCATGCACTATCTCAGTCAATTCTCAACAGTTTTCCATAATCTAAGTTGTGGTTCAAACATAATTTAGTGTCACTTGAAGTGTATGAAAATATTAGAGGCTTGCATGCCCACGTTGAGATGATATTTTATGTTGAACTTGCCCAGGATCACATTTTCTATCTTCACCAGTGATCTTGGGGTCTTTTACAATCTAATATACCACAGCTTAAAGGGACAGAATAGATCTAATGTCTCCGATGCCATGTTATAAAGATATTCCATTTTTATTCTCACTATTTTCAACTGGTTCACTAATTTCCCTCATACTCCCAGGTAACAAATCATTTGTGAAATCAAGTGTTATAAATTAAACTTATACTTAATTTCTAAACCTCTCCTGTCATGTATATAGCTACTTTAATTTTATAAGCAACTCAAGTTGACCCAAAGTCATGACTTAGCCAAAGTCATGGCTTACATAACCAACTCACAGTTAGCCAAGTTGCAGCAACACTACTGGAACAGTCACTCACAGAGGCACAAGATGAGTGTGATGCTCTATTTGAGGCCCTGATGGAAGAAAAGTGTAGGCAGGACAGACCTATAGAAGAAAGTGGTGGAAAAGAGCAGGGTCAGCGCATGCCTAAAGTAGTGTGCCCCCTCCCTTTCTCTGGAAAAGCAGATGAACTTGACTTATTCAAGATGGCCATCTATATGTACATGCAGGGATGCCCCAATGAATTTAGGAACAAGCATGTGAGGATTATGTGGATCTTGTCATATCTGGAGGGGGCGCCATGGCCAAGTGGTGCAAGGTTGCCATGAAAGAAATGATGCATGGGGACCCACCATTTGTGTCAGCACAGGAGTTGATGGTGGCAATCCAGGAGTCATTCAGCAACCCCAACACACAGGATATGAAGGTGTTCCAAATCACCACAATGGTGCAAGGTGAGAAGAATGCAGACAAACATGTCCAGGACTTCAAAATTGCAGCCCATGAATCAGGCTACACAGGCACACTGCTGATTTATGAATTCAAGTGGTCATTGAATGAGGGGCTGTGTGAGTGGCTCAACAACCTTGAACAGCAACTGGCAATGATAGCCAAATGGTATGTGTAGGCAATGCACATGGATTGTCAGTGGAGGCAAGCACATGCAGAAGAGTGCTTGTTCAAAACAGGGGTGTGCAGCACCCAGAAACTGTCTGTGCAGAATGCACAACACCCCAGGGCTTGAACCCAAGAGCATTCCCAATGTCAGGGACAGCCACAGGGATGACAAGTCCCTCAGCAACAACATCAGGTGGGACAGCAGCCACCTAGAGACCCAAGCATGGTCAATGTAGACCAGTTTTCATGACATCCAGGCAATGAATTACAATGAGCTGCACAACTACTGGGTCTGCAAACTCAATGAAGAGAAGAAGCAGCAAGAAAAGCAGGATTTTCCAGAAGGAAGCAAGTGAAAACCCCCTTACTTGCTTCCAGGAACAAGTTTGAAGGTCTTATGGTACAGGAAACAGAATGGCAAGGGGTCCAATGCACTAAAGAGGGGGTATGACATTTTGTAAGGTCAAGTAAAGTAAAGCACAAAATCATGATTCCCATTTCTATTACTACATTAGATACACATGATGCCTGCATGGTTAAGGCACTATTGCAATACTTTATACTCCACCCGGTGTTCTGTGTGGACCACTCAGACTCCAGATGGATCCATGTGGATTCCAAGTTAGTCCAAGCTAGTCCACACAGATTCTGAGTGATTCTGTGTGGACTAATGGGGACTCCCAGCTAGTCTGCACAGATCCACACAGACTCTGCATAGTCTGACCATTGATGACCAAGTGATATATTGACATTATTATTTATTACATATTTACTTATTTGTCACTCATTTCAACCAATAGAATGGCTATTAATATAATAATACTCTTTATTATGTATTGACTTTACAATGTACAGGAAAAGAACCACTCTGTCGCTCAGTTGGAGTAACAGAGTGGCTCATCAGGCATATCCCCCCATTGTCAGGCACATCCCCCCATTGTCAGGCACATCCCCCCATTGTCAGGCACATCCCCCCATTGTCAGGCACATCCCCCCATTGTCAGGCACATCCCCCCATTGTCAGGCACATCCCCCCATTGTCAGGCACATCCCCCATCTCATGTCCCCCTGGTCATCAAGCACCCCCCTTGTTGTCTGGTGTTGCCCCCATTGCATCCCATTGCATCCTGTGGGCTGGTGGCCAGTCAGCATCAAAAGCTGCACCAACAATCCACCCCACAAGCAGTTGCTCATAGGCATGGAGGTGGGTGCTGCATCATTTGTCATTTGTCATCATTGCCACTCGCATCCTGGCTGTTTGGATGGGTGTGAGCTACATGGCATGTTCAAATGCATCAGGGTGCATACCTGGTGGTTGACCCCCTTCAGGGGCCTCCTGGCACCTCCCTCGGGCCATCCCATCCCCTTTCAGGCCTCTCACATCCTACTTGACTGGGGAGGAAGGCTGGCATGCAGCGGGCAGGCCATTGTTGCATGTGCAATAGAACTAGTAAACAAACAAACTTTTAGCCCAATAAAAAATGACTAGGATTGAAAAAAAAAACTTACCATGTGGGCCTCAGGCCCTCATGATGGTGGAGTGGTGGAGGGAGGGGGCAGGGGGCAGGGGGCAGTATGGGCAGCTGTCATTGCATGCACAGAGGAAACCACTGAAGCACAAAAAACTTAATTTGGGGGCCTGTGGCCCCCCTATTGGTGGAGTGGAGGAGGGATGGGGGAGGAGAGGGGAAGGAGAGGGAGGTGGCATCATGAGTGGTGGTGGTGAAAGTAGTGAGCTGGCAGTCATGGCATGATGCATAGTGACATAGTTACAACAGTGCCTAGTAAATCATATGTAGTAGTGTTTGAACATACACATGAGACACATGATCTGAGTAAATGACACAGACTGACTTGGACAGATTCTCTGTCCTAGTCTGCAGACATAAAAGCTAACTTGGAATTGTCTGAGTACACTCCTAGTAGTCCATGTGGAGTCACTCAGAATCTGCATGGATCCATGTGGACTGGAGAGGCCATCACACAAGTAAAATTGAGTTCCAGCCCCCACTTGGATTCCACATGCATCCACTAGGAACACCTGAGGGAGTAAAGACCTCCACTATTGGATAGCAGAGCTACCAGACTTTTCATGGACAGGGAGCTCATGCACAAAAGCAGACTCAAGACTTGGACTCTTAATCAGCTGATCAAGGTCTACAACATTCATGGCACATTGATGTGTTCTTAGTGTTCCTAACTGTGAAGAAACACTAGAAACTAATAAAGGGAGGAGTTAGCTTCAAAGGGTCCCAGAACTGCCCTTCTTATACAAGGGAGGAGGCCTGTGATATCTGTTAACAACAATGCAATGTCTACACAAAGTGTGAAGAATGCGAAGTCAGTAGGAAAGGTCAGCAAAATTTCATGATAAAGTAACCAAGAATTCACAATCTAATAATGCAGTATGATGCAAGAGTACTTAGCCAATGAACTAGATTTGTTCTAGTTCCAGTTGCAGTGATGCAGTGATGATAATTGAATAAGTCATGAATTGACTTCGCAGTTAAAGCAGATTGGCTACATTGCCATGCCATTTCAAGTGTCATCAGCATTTGCTCTGAGTACAAGACCCCTGTACCAGTTAATAATGGAATAACTATGTCATATCCCCTATAACAGTGTCAATAATAGTGACATATGCTGTCATGGCTTGGAAGTCTTACACTTCCTGCAGGGTGTGTCTAAGACACTCCACTTAGGCTTCTGTCTCTGATAGCCTATGATAGACATGAATGTGTCTTGCCTATCCTATCATATACATGCTACAGTGTTAACTGTGCATTCCCTAGGGTTATGGTTAATGGGCATTAGCCCTAACCCTAGTGTGTCCTAGCTATGGTTACTGCCTTGGCTTGCCTGTATGCCATATCCCAACACTGGGCACACTTGAAATAATGTATTTCTTATAAACTATGGATGAAAACCTTATATCAGAAGGAGAAGACCTTGATCCTTTGTTTGATGAGATGCCCTCTAGTAGTATGGAGATACCTCAAACCCCTATATGCTCTGGATGAGTTTACACCTCAAGGAGAGGCAAGGAGAGAGCCCAACCAACAATGACCCCTATTCAACAAAATATTCTGCAACCCTCTCTACTCCTGATTTGTACCAAAGAATATTCCAATGTGAACAAAATCATGGATCATGATCATATGATGCATGAAAACTGGCATGAATGGAGAGAAAGGATGAAGCAGGTATTTATCAATAACTAGATACACTAGTGGTGCCATAAAACATCCTGATGAATCCAAGGATCCTAATGGGGCATGCAACTGGGACAAAAATGACACCTGGGCACAACAAGTAATTATACATAATGTCACCTCATTGCAAATGAATCATGTCAGGTCAAAAACATCAGCTGAAGCAATGTAATCAGCACTATCTGGAACTCACAAGAATAAGGCACATCAAACTGTAAATCATATACAATGCCTATTATATGAGATGAAGGCTAATACAACTGACAGTCTCCTAAAACACATGGACATCCTGAAGTCTTCCAGAGACCACATTAATAAATTTCCCAATCCTGAATTCCACATCTCTGCTACATGATTCAAATCAATTATATTGGCATCCTTACTGGCTTCTTGGCAAACTTACATCAAACCCTATAATGGCAACACAAATGATCTGAATGATCTAGATCCCAAGCCCCAATTGTGTACTTTACACTCCCCCACAAGTCTACGCAGACTCCCACTGGACTCCATGTACTATATGTAGACTATACATAGACTCCCACTAAAGTCTATGTAGACTCCTTGTATAGTGTACATAGCAATTCCAAAGAAATAAAGCTACTATAGGGAGTCTACATGGAGTCTACATGGAGTCTACATATAGTCTACATGGAGTTTACAGGGAGTTTGCTTATTAGTCAATGCAAAGCCTATTACAGATGTTATAGAGAGTCTACATATAGTCTACATATAGTCTACATGGAGTTTACAGGGAGTTTGCTTATTAGTCAATGTAAAGCCTATTACAGATGTTATAGAGAGTCTACATATAGTCTACATATAGTCTACATGGAGTTTACAGGGAGTTTGATTATTAGTCAATGTAAAGCCCATTACAGATGTTATACAGTGTTTATAGAGAGTCTACATGTAGTCTACATAGAGTCTACATAGAGTCTACATAGACTTTGGCCAGTCCTAGCCATCATTCCTAGAGGTAAGTCATTACTTCAAATATTAAATGTATTTATTACTATTTATGGAAACATCAATACTAGCGGAGATGTAAAAACACCCCAACGCGCTAGAGGCGGGGGGGCATGTATTTACTAATATAATAGAAGATTAAATAATATGAAATAAAATAACCCCCCCCCCCACGTCGCTTGGAGTGAGACGGGGGAGGGGGGGGGGGCGGTGCAGCGTGGTAACTTGCCCCTCTCATAGCACCCCATTCCACCCACGAGCAATGGCTTGTGGTAGTGGTTGGGGGTGCTGGCGTGGGGGGCTGTGGCCCACTCAGTGGCATTGTCGCTCCACCTGGGCTCCACCCCACGAGCAGTGGCTTGTGAGGCTGGGCCGGGTGGCGTCCATTGGGGTGCCGGGCCCTCCCGTCGCATCACCCTCAGCGGTCAGGGCTGTTGATGCGTCCCAGAGGTGTCCCCCATGTTCTAGGGGTCTCCCGTCGCATCCCAGAGGTGTCCCCCACATTCTAGGGGCCTTCTGTCGCATCCCCCGTGGCTCCTGTCGCATCCCTTAGGTGCTGGGCCCTCTCGTCGCATCCCCGCAGCTGGCAGCGTGTTGCATTGCATCCCCCTCAGCTCCTGAGGTGGTTAGTGACGTGGCGGGTGGGGTGGGCTGTTCCATGCACACCTCGCGGGCACCCCGCCGCTCAGGCCTCCCGGCACCTCCCTGTCCCCCTCTGTGCCCCTCATACTCCCAGCTGAGTGGGGAGGAGGGGCGGTGTGTCCGCGATCAGACATAAATAGAAAACTGAAGAAAGAAAAAGTGAGCTTAAAAAAAAATAGATAAAGAAAAATCATACCCAACATGAGGGCCTGTGGCCCCCATGGATGGGTAGTGGAGGAGGGGGGAGGGGGGGCAGGCAGGAGGCGGGGGGGGGGGGATCGGGGGGGACGGCACTGGTGTCAGTGACATGGCACGCGTGTAGGTGGGAGGGGGGGGCTTACCAGGTTGCAGGGGGTGCTGGGGTCGTCACCCCAGGTCGCGGGGTTGATACTTAGTTGGAGGGGGTGGTTAGTGATGTGGCATGTCAGGCAACAGGGGGGGAGGGGGCCGCTTACTGTCTGGGGGCGCTGGGGGTCATTGCCGCGCATTGGCCGGCTTGAGGGAGCAAAGGAGGGAGCGAAGTTGGGGGCCGTGGACAGAAATGGTGACGAGGGGTGGTGGACGAGGCGCGAGGGAGGCGGCAACAGCAGGCAGCGGCGGGGTTGGTGGTGGTGGTAGGAGCATGTCATGTGTAACTGATAAACAAACAGTCACACAAGGCCACGTGTTTCCAACCAACATATGACAGACATATCACTTAGAGATCAAAGTTTCCATACTAAGCAAGGTTGTATAGCTGAATGGTTATGTATGGCTACTTATGTAATATGTAATCCAAAGGTTGTGGGTTCAATTCTCTAAGATGGCAATTTTTTTATATTTAATAGTATGAGGCTTGTATACATAGAGTCTATGTGGAGTCTATGTAGAGTCTACGTAGAGTCTACATGGAGTCCATTCTACATAGAGTCTACATGGAGTCTACATGGAGTTTACATGGAGTCTATGTATAGTATTTAGTGGGAGTCCCACTACTCCTTGTAAATACATGGAGTTTACTGGGAGTCTACATGGAGGCTACATAGACTTGCCATCAACATGAATCCCATGTTTGGTGAACCCACACTCCACCTAAAGTCTATGTAGACTCCCAGTAAAGTCTATGTAGTCTACGTAGACTCCATGTATACATGTGGGGGAGTGTAAAGCCCTCCCCCAATTATCCTCTGACATGTTTATAGGTTAATTACATGAAGAATTTAAACTTTTTTGCTGACCATGGGATGCTACAGGGCACATGTTTGTCTGCACTTTGGGAACAACTTCTGTGTAAGCCCTTTCTATTCTTGTGCTGATAGTCTCATAAACTGATTAACATGAACATAGAAGCAAATCCTGACCCTGAACCACCATGTCATTCCAAGGATCACTTTGATGGTACCCACAGTGGTGGAGACAGTGGCAACATGTTACCTCCTGTTAAACATGTGTTAATATGACCTAGCATATTCAGGCATTATTCCCTCACCATGCTAACTGCCTTGGCTTGCCCGTATACTCTTGTATACTCTGTCCCAACAGTCAGTGTAGTAAGGTTTTTTTGGATTTTGCTGATGTGCCTCCCAGCCCCCCTCTGCAGTGATCACTATGTCCTTGTACTGACTATTTTGTGGGATACTGTGCTCAAGCTCAAAGTGCACAGTCCTCAGTTTTTGACCAACAATATTGTATTCAAGTCCATTTGGTTTCAGAGATTCAATGGTTTGCATGAGGATAGCCAAGACATCAGAGAGTTCCAGATTTTCATTTATGTTGAGGTTATACATGGAGGTTTTGGCTTTAGCATTCTTCTGCTGATGAGGTTGGCCAGGCTGATGAGATGAAAGCAGAGTTGTGAATTCAAGGGTGCAGGCTCAGTGAATGCCATCTCCATCATTGTAGATGCTGGGCTCAATCTGGGCCTCTTGGGACCCTCCTTGGGACATCACAGGGAAGGTAGCAGTATTACTGAGAGATGAGACCAAGAAGCCAAGACATGATTCCTCATGTTAACTCCATCAAAACATTTTCTTTTTTGTGAATATCATTATTTTTGAAAACAGCAATAATACATAACAACAGGTCT
This sequence comes from Tricholoma hemisulphureum, assembly GCA_964034925.1. Lineage (NCBI taxonomy): Eukaryota > Fungi > Basidiomycota > Agaricomycetes > Agaricales > Tricholomataceae > Tricholoma > Tricholoma hemisulphureum. The sequence continues at coordinate 1,477,604 of OZ035932.1, forward strand.
GATCTCAAAATGCTTACAGTTGCAGACAGCCAAACACGACAATTTTGATATCTCATGATTGGGAATTTTTTTGGGAAAACTAACTTCAGAAAAGGACTCATCACCTTGAAATATGTCCAAAACCAGCTTTTCTGGATTTTTCCCATGATGTTTTAAGGTGGCCAAAGTTTTTGGGAATTTTTTGACAAATTTGTGGCTTCCAGCACTTGTGGTCATCAACTTCAGTGTTGTCCCATGCAATTTTTAGGCAAAAATTAAAAATTTTATGCTCCAACCATCTTATTGGCACCCTTTTTTAAGTCAGCAGGTCCAGATACATTCCTATTGTCATGCCTTATGAAAAGTTTCTCTGCCAAAAACTGTGACATTTGATGTGACTGCCAATGATCATCACATTGTGGTCACCTGGACTTCCCACACTAGCAGCCTAATAATAATGGGGCATCAGGTGCCTGTCCCACTATTATTAGGCTCGAGTGTGTCAGCACCCTCTATCCGGCGATAATTCCTTCCCCAAGGATGCTTTTCAACTTCAAAAATATGAGCTCCCTGTCCGCTCCCCGCTCCCGCCGTACCCGCCGTATCTCTGCGCCATATATAGACAGCCCCTGTGCCTGTGTCCCATCAAACGCTTCCCACGTCGTTCGCCGCCGTGATCCCAACCCTTCCCACACCCGTCACCGACTCCATGGCTGCTCCTGTGCCTGTCCGCCATCAAACATGTCGTCCTCATCGTTCCCGATGACGAGCATGATTATTTCCTTCAATTCTAAGCTATTTTGTTCGCTCTTTTTGCTATCCCCTCTCTAGTAGCCTTCTGTTCGCTTTCCCAGGTGTGTGTACCACGTGGAACTTTCCCCGAGCTCTCCCGCACCCACCCGCCGGTTTCCCATGCCACTCAATGCTATTTCTATTTATTCTGCATATGCCTCGGTTGTCTTTTAGTAACACAAGTCCTGTATATGCCAAAGAAGGTAAACTCGGCATTCAACAACATGTGAATTCAACAAGATCACGTGCATGGCGCGACGCGCGACCGTGTTGTGCTGTCCTCTCGTGTTTGTTGGGCTCTCGTTCCGCGCAAGGCCCTCACTACTTCCTCCTCTCCTCGAATCTATTTATGTGAAGGGTGTGTTTGCCATTTACCAATTCTTTCATGGAGTATACCATTCATATCTGATACATCATCCTCACTAGGATCTCTACACTAGCCAACTTATGTGATTGATCCAAATGCCATCCACACCGTCAGAAACAATGTACCATAGGCATTGCATCGACGATCTTTCCTCTACGCTGTCGGCCCAAATGGGATGCTTACGGGGAATCCCGATAATTCGACCGATTTGGCACCTTATCTGATCTTTCACCCTGACCGCAACGAATCATGGATCGTCGTTCGGGTTCAACTAGTAAGCACACAGGCCTTTCAAAGTCTACGCTTGTGCATGGCTTCCGGCATCAACAACATGAGGTTGCAATTCTCACCGCCGGAAAACAGGCTTCAAGGGTCGCGATGAATGCTCAGAAGCGACGCAATGTTATCCAAGGTGAGGACATACTTGCTGGGCAGCCTTCCACTGATCAGACGTGGCTACAGGTCTTAGCCAGGAAGATTGTGAAGTGGTTCAACAAATGGACATTGACATTCACTGCAGTGCAGACGACATCGATGCCATCTCCCACACTGCGCCGCCTGGCGAGGAGGGTTTCGAAATCAGCCATGAGGGTGGCGAATTTGAAGTGTTCGAAGACCTTGCTGCAGGCCTCGCTGAAACGAGTGGATTGTAAGTGACTAATTTTCTGTCCTTCAACATTTGAGCTGATCGCACAGTTTGCGAACCACTCGTCTCGATGATCGAGATCGGAGGGATCGTGTGGAGGTACAGACTGGCTACTGGAGCATCCAGATCGGTTATCTCATCAGCGCCTACCTTGAATATCGAGCACAGAGTGATGACGAAGGGTTGGTGACAGTGCCCGCCCAGAACAACGGTGAAACCGCCTCCTGCTTTGTAGTCAAAGTCTTCGATATATTCTGTACGTAAACCGAGTCTTTTTTCTTCTCCGCTGTTGACACGTCTGTAGTTCAACGGGAAACGACATTCTACAGCAAGCAGGGCGGTAAGTATGTTAACGAGACCTTGCTACATCACGGCTATCTCGGCTCATCGCCGCTTCAACCAACGGTCGCCTTTTCACTCCGGACTTTGGCAGCATATCGACAAGCTCATCGTACCTGTCCGCGGTTCAGCATTGAGGCACAATGCAGAATGCTATCACATTTACACAATGTAAGTGTTTTCCCCTGAATTTATCTCTGAAATCATCTGAATCCATCACCAGGAACCATACTTTCCTTATCTGTGTACACAATTCTCAAATGCTTACGACGTTTATCTTGACATCTGTCATCAAGTGGATCAACAAATCAACATTTGTCTTGGCTACACGTCAGCATCGGATCGCCTCCTCCACACCTGTCCGCCATGTTTCTACAAACTAAAAGATGAACCCGAGCTTGAGTTTTCCTGTCTAGTCTCTATCGATGGCAACAATTCTTTGAAACGGCTGGGAGCCTCTGTCCACGGCGTTGACGATCGCGTTGATACCAGAAAAGTTGTATCCGACCGTTGGGTATCTCCGGAAGAGGTTGACCATTTCAAGGATGAAGTAAAACCTCGAGTAAGCACCCATTATAAACCTGAGACATTATCTGACTGATTTTATGAAGCCTACAGTCCGCCGTGATGACGTTGGTAATGACAATGACTGGGAGGATATTGAGGACCAAACACCCGGCATCCCCTGTCTTGAGCGCTGGCGAAATGCTGGTCCCGAAGAACGGAAAAGAATGTTCACTCTGTTCGATGAATCCGGCATTTTCATTGCATCCTGTCGTCATAGAGTCGTTCTCCTGATCTGCGACATGATCCAGAGCGGCGAACTGTAAGTCTACACGTTCTCGCTCATGAAACTCTGCTGATATCATTAGTGCCAAATATCCCCTGGCTATTATTAATCGGCTTATCGATATCGTGGGCGAGAAGATTGGGTGTGCTTATGACATTGGCTGTGCCCTCGCCATAACCCTGGAGAATAGTAGCCTCGCAGAGAAGGCTAAGAAAGCTTTATTTCGTTTGATGGTAGGTGCCTTCCATGGACATGCACACAACCGCCTATGCCAGCTGAGCTGGCATCCACTCTACATCGAAGGGGCTGGTCGTACGGATGGTGAGGGCTGTGAGCATGTCTTCTCATCTTCAAATGATCTCGCTCGCAGTACCCGGCATGCCACCCATTTCCATCGCCACCAGAGTATCGAAGAACACTTCAATTTTTGGGATCAGGACAAATATGCAAACCTTAGTACGTGGTATTCCAGGGTCAACAAACAGTTCTGACTTTGATTCTTGACAGGCCGTTTCATTCAAAATCATTACCAAGCAGCTGCAGCGGCCGTCCATTCCTTGCAGGCTGAACTCACCGAGCTCTGCAAAGAGCTTGGAGTCGCCGCCGACATCTTTGCACAATACCTCGTGGAAGAAAAGAAATATCTAGAAGGTTTGAAAACACCATCACCAACGACAACCCTGAAAACTCAATACGTTCAAGTGCTGAACGATCTTCAGCGGTGCCGGTAAGAGTGATCCTATCAATCGGACAAACAGATCTAACCATTAACAGGCAAGAGTGGTCAGATGCACGCACGGCTGCTAATCACGTTCTCACATCCACGAATATCAACATTGCGGTAAACCAGGCTTGCCGCCGAGTTGACACCGCATATTCAAAACTCCAGAATGCCGAGTCATATGTCGAATCCATCGAGAACAGTCTGCAAATCGAGGAGCGGTGGACTGCAGTATCACCAGAGTACAAAACATTCTATCAAGAGAATGTGGTGACAAACTACGAACGAGCGCTGGATGAGCTGGAGCGGTTGATTGTCATGCGACTGTTTGAGCTCACGAAGATGAGTGCATCGGGCACAGGTATGTATTTTTTGCCCACAATGGAATTTTCTGAATAGATTGCGTAGGTTACAAACTTCAGCGCCAGATTGGAAAGGCCCTCCAGCGACGATCGGAAGCCATCAAGAACGCCATCAATCGTTACAACACGCAGGCCACCAAGCTCACTCCTCCACGCCCGCCACTATCCTGGAAAGAGATTGTCGAATACAGCTTCCTCGGTGAGTTCGACGCCCTGCGACATTCCACCAGAGGGGTACGAGATCAACCCTGGGCACAAGCCGTCCGTCGTGAAGGAATGGTGAAGCATTTCAAGTTGTGTTGTGCGCGAGAGGAAATTATAAGGCTGAATGTAGAAATTTGGCGTCTCCGGACTGCCATATTCTACGAAACGCTCCGTACCAACAGGACCATTGAGTCCCTCACCCAGACTGACCCACATTTAGCAGCTGAGCTCCAGTCGAAATGGCGGCTCCGAAATGCAGTCATCCGGTTGCATATCCAACGCTTGGATTCGATCGAGGCATCTGCGATATTCACTGGTTCACGAGGCTTAGGGATTCCCCTCTCTGCGGAAGCTGTGCCGCTCGCTGGCGAGGCGATACATCCAAGTGCGACGGGTTTGAAAGGGGAATCTATTGCTTCAGATGACCTGGCGGATGATGATGACAATCAAACGGCAGCAGAGATGGGGGCTCATGAGCTCGAAAAGATTACAGATTTTATTTTGAATATCAAAGATTAAATGTGTACATTTACGGGATCCAATTTTATTTGTTTTAGAGTGACCATCTGTGCCGGTCATTCGCCGTTCAGATACAGAAACAATCGGACGACCAAAACGCGAGATCCCACCTCCGCCCAAAGGATTGCTTTACGCTGATGCACCAAAGAAACATTGCAAGACGAAGAGAATCAAGGATGATGGAACTGCGGAGCAACTGAAGTTTTGTAGTAAATTGCTGACTGACCTCAACCGTAAGCAGTTCTATATATCATTGCCAATCCATTCTACGAACCTGTAGGCAAGTGCTGTCACATCTTTCCCTCGTGGTGTGTCTCACTGACATGACATCCGAGTCCACAAAGACTGGATCAAGCTTGAAATTCCTACCTATCTGAAGATTGTGAAAAGGCCTATTGATTTGGCAACTATGCGTATAAAGCTTGATGGGCAAATGTATTCCATGGCTCAAAGGTTCTTCGACAATTTCAAGCTCATGATCCGAAACTGCTTTGCTTTCAATCCTCCTGGAACACACGTCAATCAAACTGACATTGACCTCCAATTCGTCTTTGATGAGAAGTAGGTATTGGATCATGGACGGCGTGGAGATTAGCACTTACATAGTACATGTGTCGGTGCGACTCCTGCCCAGAACCAAGACTGATGCAGTCGTATGAGCAAACTGCGATGTACTATGTTCTTAATCCATACCAAGATACTATATCACCTTGTACATCCCTGAGCTGAGCCGCACAGTCCGCTGAAGCCTGAGTGTCCTTGAGATGATGAGCACAGTGCTCATTCGAATGACACTTCTTTGATTGCACCTTATTCGACAATACCGGGGTGCTCTGTCGGCCGCAATGCCTCGCAAAATGTTCCTTTCAGAATTTCAATGACAAGGATTTCAATACGCCGAGCACGAGTCCAATGGATGTGTCTATTTTTAAAACCATGTTGATCGGTGTGGCTGTGATATACCAAACAGGGGAGTATTACTCCTTTCTTTCTCAACGTCCACGCAGCCCAATGCCCACTCCTAAGCTCTACAATCCCGGCGGCATAGCGGCTGCCTCCATCTCCTTAGACAACTTTCCATCAGATGCTCGCCATGCTGGAGCACGAGCAATCCTTCGCCATGGACGCCACACAGGAAATTTGCACGCGACGAGGACTTCAGGTGGCCTCCATCCTTTGTACATGGAAATCCATGGATTAGGTGGTCAGAGCAAGATTGAGTTTCAGGAGATCGACAAGGTGGTTAGCGACTCATTGCTTGACACTTTCGACTCGGTAAGATAAGCATTCTTCATCATCACCTGGCCTGGCTGATTTCGTACAGATTGCAGTCCTTGACGGCATCGATGGTGGAATCTCTTTGTTATTGCACTGTCCAGGCTATAAAACACCGCCCAAGCTCTCTGTGCAAGATATCACAGTTGACCTTTATGTCTCACCTCGCGAGCTGTCTGAAGGCGGCACTGCAATGACGAAAGCTGTCGCCGAGATCGTTCAATCTTTCGGCGATCATCTAGCTCTCCCCCATCTCCGTTCCTTCCAGACACGCTGCAAAGAAGAAGGTGTCAAGGCGCCTGCTGCTCCATGTATGTCATTTCTTCCAAGTAACTGAAGATCACACTATGACCGGATCTGCTTATGTCCAGTGCCAGGAAATCCATTGAAAGTTGCAGGAAAATCCCATCTACCTGCTCCTATAACACCTGGCGGTCCATATATACGCTGCAAATGTCGTCCAAGTGATACTCTTACTCGCGACATTGCATTTATGAAGATGGGGAATCTCCCAGCCTTCTCCGATGTTCATTCCCCTCGCAAACCTGTTAAGACAAGCCTGACTGCTGACGAGGACAGTGTTGATGTTGCGGTATCAGACAATTGGCTTCAGGAAGCCGCTGTGGTTGCATCGCGATATGATGACATTGTCAATCAAACCCGTGCACAAGGTAAGCTGCGTTTACAAGTCAGGGATGATGCTGACAGTTCTTAGATCCTCAGCCCAAGCCGGCGCCCCGCAAGAGCCGCGTGGACGGGTTTCAGGGCGCGATTATCAGCATCGGGCCTCAAACTGACAGCGTTATGGATAGATTCGATCTGGATGATAAGTTGATCCCGCGACTTCGTGTTCTCATGCAGACTGTTCGGAACAGTCGGTGGGAAGCAGTTCTCAGGAGCTCACGATTTGGACTTACATATGAGCAAGCTTCAAAATTAGCTGATGCGATGTCGAAGGACATCGGAAGGGTTCAAAATTCCACCACACAAGTTTGTTTCACCATTTCGTCTGATGTTTGGACCTCACTCATTGCTTCCCAGTCCTCGCTGGTTCCATGTGTTTCAGTTATACTTACAGTAATCTTGGGTGTGATTGTTGCCGCATTGGCGGTGTTCATCTACATCTGAGCAGGGTCACCTGGATGGCCTATGATACCCACGTGCACTCCTTTTAGCTTGTTGAATTTCTGATTGACGTGTTTATGTTTCTTTTTTTTGGCCGCCCCCTGTCATGGAAACTTGCCTAGCGTACAGATCTGGACAGACCTGAATGCGATGGATGCTCTTGGCCTGTGCTATTCCTTAGTTGGATTTATTGCGTAAATATTAAACTCCGTAATCTTGGTGTCTGCTCCATCTGATAGAAATTTCCCAGATGTTGCGCCACCTGCTGGCAATTGAATTCCCGTCGTCTGCCGCGATGCTATCTTTGGTAAGGGCCGATGCATCGCATTCACTCGGCACACAGGAACTGAACCTGATAGATCTGCACAGATTCTGGTACGTCGCTCTTTGTGCTTACCATTAACAGAAATTTGTATTTGTCGTAAATTTTCAATCGCGAATTTTTTTGTTCTTTGTTTATTCTTTGAACCCCACTGGACCCCAACCATTCACGCGATGAGGACTCGTTGGTATTCTGCATCAGCACAATTGGGCAAAGCCATCCAGGGAGTCAAGAAGAAAGTCAAGCGTCCGCAACTGAGCAAGGAGGCGCGTGCCGCCATCCGAGCGCGTCGTGAGGTAGCTGCTCAGAGTTACAAGAAGGGCCTTGGTGAAGCCTGGTCAACAATTGACAAGGTCATTGAAGATCTCGCCGTTGGGCACCACAAGAGCATCCGTCGCATCCAATCCGAGTTGCACATGGGTCGCCTGATGTCGAGCCGAATGAGGAAGAAAACGAATGCTTGGAATGCGTTTTGTTGGAAAAAATCGCAAGACAAGGAGAACAGTAAAATGCATGTCCTTGATTCGTATTTTCCCCTCTAATTTATGATTGAAAGATCCCGACGCCGCATCCCTTCATGGTAAAGAGGTGCTGCAAGACCTGGTTCGCAATCACCGGGAGGAATATGACAAACTTACGGACAATGAGCGAAAGGACCTCGTCCATGAGTTTGAAGAACACAAGGCCACCAAAACGAAAGCGTTCCGAATTTCCACTAAATCCAGAGTCAATGACGTCACTCGAACACTTGGTGCCATTGAAAATGAGGTACCATTTCTATCTCATTTTTCAAACCAATCTCTGAACCTGTTCCTTGCAGCTCAATAATCTTAAGTCGTGTTCAGGTGTCGAGACAATGCTATTTACAACACGCGGGACTACAGACATGCCCTTGACAGGAGTGGCATTTACCACCGAGGGCGTTGAGAATTTTCTTGAAGGCGCGTTGAAGACTGACACCCAAGACTTCCTTGGAAAAATGGAAGGGTTTGCTGTTCAAGGTGTTAAAGGTAGCTACTATTTCGTTTAATTGAACCTTTTTCATATAAGTTTGATATAGGTGCGGCAAAGAATCATCAGCAGCGCATTGTCGCCATTCGCGCTGAAATCCGAAACGAGATCACCGAGAGCTTGAGTATGTTTCCGTGCAAAGTCGGATTCCCAACCTACAGATGCTGATGCTTCTTACAGGGACTATTACTGGTGACAATACTGCTCGCATGGAATGGAAACATTACTGGCGAAACGTGGTTCAGAGGTATAAGGTCATTATCGAGGGATGGCCCGAGAATATCCCCTTCCACAACCTCAGTGATGCCTCTGGCTCATTGTCTGATCTCGAAAGCCTTCGTCGGAAGTGGCGTTGTGGTAAGGTCTATTGGAAAGAGATTACTGAGAACGAATTATGCCAGTTAGATCAAGATCAGGATGCCCAGATTGAGAACGGCAAACTGGAAGCGCCTGCCCCACGCCGTTGCCGCTCAGACCACGGAAAGAAAAGGGCGCGAGGCAAGTCGACGGAAAAAACCCAGAAGAAGCGTCGTAGGTCTCACAAGACCGCTGTCGAAATCGAGGAGGATGATGGAGATGATGGAGATGATGGAGATGGCGCGACCGTGTCCGCATCTGAAGACTAGGCTGCTCCTCACATACTACCGGAATCTTGTTTTTCAATCTAATTCTGTTGTTGTTTATCCTCGTCTCTGGTATTGGGTTCTGCAGCACTGCTATTTACATGGCTATATACCGAAGAACACTACATAGTATTGCATTGTCTCCGCTGTGCCAATGTTTGTTGAACTTGCTTTCGCACTATGCACGTGATCTTGTTGAATTCACATGTTGCATCGTGGCACGCCACATGTTGTTGAATGCCAAGTTTACCTTCTTTGGCATATACAGGACTTGTGTTACTAAAAGACAACCGAGGCATATGCAGAATAAATAGAAATAGCATTGAGTGGCATGGGAAACCGGCGGGTGGGTGCGGGAGAGCTCGGGGAAAGTTCCACGTGGTACACACACCTGGGAAAGCGAACAGAAGGCTACTAGAGAGGGGATAGCAAAAAGAGCGAACAAAATAGCTTAGAATTGAAGGAAATAATCATGCTCGTCATCGGGAACGATGAGGACGACATGTTTGATGGCGGACAGGCACAGGAGCAGCCATGGAGTCGGTGACGGGCGTGGGAAGGGTTGGGATCACGGCGGCGAACGACGTGGGAAGCGTTTGATGGGACACAGGCACAGGGGCTGTCTATATATGGCGCAGAGATACGGCGGGTACGGCGGGAGCGGGGAGCGGACAGGGAGCTCATATTTTTGAAGTTGAAAAGCATCCTTGGGGAAGGAATTATCGCCGGATAGAGGGTGCTGACACACTCGAGCCTAATAATAGTGGGACAGGCACCTGATGCCCCATTATTATTAGGCTGCTAGTGTGGGAAGTCCAGGTGATTGTGGTTAGGCTAAATGACATGGTCAATGCCTGGCCCGATACAAGTGTTGTGACCCAAAAAGCATCAATTTTTCACATTGGCTATTTAGCAGCCACAGTGCAGTGCAACTGTGCAGGGTGCCATTTAGTGATGTGGGTGTATTATTTATAGTTTTATATTTGCTCTCGACCATAATTAATTAATTTAAATTAATACCTCTTTGGGGTGTGGGAATATTGATAATTCCTATTTAGGGCATCTTGAATTAATAAATTCTGGGAGATGGGTACTTTAGAATGCTGATTTTTATACAGAATCAGACTCAGCTCATCAAAAGGAATTGATTGCCCTATTTTTCAAGATTTTTAGGGTTTTTTTGAGGGGGTGGCCAAATTTTTAGGGGCATCAACCCCAAATTGGAGAAATAAGAATTTTGGCTGGTAGAATCCTGTTGAGAAAAATGAAATGAACACGTTTGCACCATTTTTAGCAATCTCAGGTGTTTGTGGCAGTGCCAAAAATTCAGTCAAGAAAATTGTTGTGTTTGGCTGTCTGCAACTGTACATCAATAGACATAAATATAACAAACATGTTGTGAATCATTTTGTCCACTGACCTGGAGGCTCACCAAAGCATTGGCAGGGGTTCATCAAAGCAGGGGTTCATCAAAATAAACTGTGTTATAAACATTGGAGGGCATAATGGTGACCTAGTTCTTCTTTCCCTTTCCCTTTTCCTTGAATTTCTTGCTCCTGTGAAAGGCTGCCTGGTTAGGTAGCCTCACAAAGTCAGATGGTAAGACAGGATCACATTATCTTTGTTGCACAAGGTAAAGAGTCAGTCTAAGGTACATAAGGAGGTTGGTAAATAACTATACCTTTGTTGCACAAGGTAAAGAGTGGGGCAACAAAGGAAAAAAAGATGGTATATATATTACATTTGAAACCATGTTGGAAAGTGGCCGCATTGAGCATATGAGTTCGCCGATGTTCACCTAAGTTCATGTCATGAGTCTGGTCACAGACTTACACTCCTCCCCACCTGAAAGAATTGTGAGGGTGTCAAACCCCTGTCCCATTCCCAGCTTCCCATCTGTCAAGTGCATCTGTCTCAATCATTATTCTGAACCAGGATGCCACTCATCATGTTCTTTTCCATATCCTTCATAGTGGACAAGGTATTGCACACCTCATCCATAATGGTGAGCATCCACAATCTTGCCAATGTACCACTCCTCAATGCCATCTTCAGTAATGATGGGTCGTGGCCAGGCAGGCTCATGGTCAGGGAAGAGGAGGGGGTCGTTTGGGATGTATCATTTGAGTAGGTGGGCATGGAAACCATGGAAGGTGTTTGGGTTGTTGGGGAGTTTCAGTGTGTATTCTGAGCATTCGGGGAAGGTGTTTGTGATGGTGTAGGGGCCATCATTTCTTGGCATGAATTTTGCAACATGCATTTTTCCTTTGCATTTGTAGTTCTGGCACCTGTTTTCTGTAGGGAGCATGACATGGTCACCAATCTCATAGACATCTTCTGGTGCTCAGTGTTTATTGGCATGGTATGCCTGTCTGATTTTTGCTGCAAGGAGGTTGCCCTGTGCTTCTTGGACATCAATTGTGACTCAGGATATTATGTCATGTGCAGTAGTTTGTTTGGTAGTGGCATTGCCAGGGAGTGGTGCAATTGGAGGGATGATTTGGGGGGATCGCCCAGACTTCAGTTAGAAGCCAGAGAAACCAGTGGATGAGTTCATGGTGTTCATGATAGCAAAATGTACCTGGTTCACAGTACCATTCATCGAAAGCACAACAGCAACTTGATGGTGTCTTTTCCATCCTCCTTGGGGAGTGGTCCGATGAAATCCAGTGTGACAGTGTCAAAATGGTCATCAGGGACTGGTAGGGGGTGTAGGGGACCAGTGGGTTTGGAAGTGTGGGTTTTATTTGGCTGGCATTCAGAGCATGATGGTATGTATGCTTTCTCCAAGTCCCGGCGCATGTTTGGCCAGTAGTAGGAGCCACAGAGGGATTCATAGCTTTTGTCAAAGCCAAAATGGCCCAGAGTGTCATGGGCAAGGTTGTAAAGGAGTTTGTGGACTTGGAGATCTTGTGGGATCACCAGCCAGTGGCCAACATCAGTCTCATAGCCAGTGATGATTGCATCAAGTAGAGATTGGTCAGTGGTGATATTGAGTATGCTGGCAGCCAGGGTTTTAGGTGCATTCCGTGTGTGTGCCATTGCACAGGCTGCAAGGCAGGCATTAGGCATGGTGTCAGGCATGCAGGATAGGGCATCGGCAGCAGTGTAGTCTTTGCCATGGATGTAGGTGATGTGATAGTCAAAATCTGCAAGATACATTGACCATCTCATTTGGCATTTCAACATCTTCTTCTGTGATTGGAAGTACTCAAGAGTTCAGTGGTCAGTGAAGACTTCAAACTGGGTGCCAAGCAGGTGGGATCACAATTTCTTCAGTGCCTTGACAATGGCAATAAGCTCCTTCCTTCTCATGGACCAGATAATCTTTCTCGGCATCATTGAGCTGGTAGGAGTCATAGGCAACTGGCTGGGCTGTTTTCCAGGTTTTGCCAAAGCTTAACACAGCACCTGTAAGCCTGCGACCAGACTCACGACACAAACATGCACAGCCACCACGAACATCGGCGAACATCGGCACACATTGATGCTTACAATGGCTACACAGCCACCCTGAACATCGGCGAACATCGGCGAACTCATATACCAACTTACGCTCGATGCGGCCACTTTCCAACACGGTTTCAAATCTCATATATATACCATCTTTTTTTCCTTTGTTGCCCCACTCTTTACCTTGTGCAACAAAGGTATAGTTTACCGACCTTCTTATGTATCTTAGACTGACTCTTTACCTTGTGCAACAAAGATAACGTGATCCTGTCTTACCATCTGACTTAGTGAGGCTACCTAACCAGGCAGCCTTTCACTTTTTTTTTGACACCGACTGCGTCTTTCAATACCTGACGAACCCACACTGTCTCGGCAACCCTCTACCTCGATTCCACTCCTCACCAGGAGTGCGAGAAGAAAGTTGCAGGACCCTGGCCAACCTGCCAAACTACAGATCCTAACGGACACACACCGACGCCCCAAGCCAAACAGCCCGGTGTCTCTACCACTGCCCCCATCACCTAGTACTGACTCGTCTACTGACGAAAGTGCACCTACCACAGCCACCTCCCATTGCAACTACCAAGCTACCTTACCTGCTGCCCGAATTGCCATGTCACCAACCACACAACCCCTTGCTGAAGTCAAGGTCACGAAGATGAAGGAATGCCCAATGCTCACTGCGGGCAGAATCACCCCACTCATCATGCAGTCGTGGACCCTTGCATGCAAACGATACAAGAAGCATGGTGGGAAGACCAGCACTGAAATTGTCAGTTACGTTGCTGAGGGGATGTTTGAGCCGCGCCTCGTTTCTTGGTATCAGGCAGATCAAACTCGGATTGATGCCATCACCCTGGATCAGTATCTCACTGAGCTGGCCCAACTGGTCCTCGAGAAGAACTAGTCCTATGACATCCTCGAAACCATCCTCTCCACAACCCCAGGCAACCGGGAATTTATGGATTGGAAAATAGAGGTTGAGAACCTCAACGCAATCCTCACCACCTCAGCGCCAAGCAAAGCACTCACCAAGGACCAGCTCAAGGTCCAACTACAATCCAACCTACACCCAGACCTGAGGCTCAATCTAAGCCTTGAACCAGTCCTAGCCACTGATCTCGCTACCTGGGCCTTTGAGGTTAAGGAGCGGGATGACCGTATGCGGGCTGAAAATGCCCGGACCCAAAAGATGATTGATGCCTCGGCCGCTGCCCGCACTGCACGCCGAGGTGAAAAAAAGGATCTCCTCTCCCGCCTCACAGATGCACCTTTGACCTCCCATGCCTCTACCTCTACCCCCACCAGCCGAACTAAGAAGGCTGAGAGAATTCGCCTGCTGGCCCTCACCGAGGCCGAGAGAACCCTCATCCGTGACCACAATGGATGCACCCGGTGCAGGAAGCTCAACGTTGGGCACACCTTCACCAACTGTCCAATGGTTGCAACTAACTCATGGCCTGACCCGGTGACCTACATGACCCTCACAGCGCCAGCCCAAAACATGGCAATGGCAGCCGGACACATCTCAGATTCTGAAACAGACTCATATGTCCCTTCCCCTGTCAATGTCCCCCTCACTGTCCCACAATTATACACCAACCTCTTTGCTACTGGCCCCCTCATCTCCGAATTCCCCATGCCAGTCCAACCACTAATTGACGTTGGATTGGCCTGCACAGTGATTAGCCTGGAGCTTGCCGAGAAACTTGGTCTCCGACGATATCGTCTCCCTGCCAAGGAGAACAACATGTCCTCCTTATCAATGCTGCCACTTGTCTCGGAGGAGTATGTGAAACTAGACCTCAGCTCTGAACGGGGGATATGGAAGTCAGGAGTACACAAGATGAAAGTAATTACCATTCCCCATTATACTAGGAATGCCATTTCTTTCATCAGAACAGATCCTGATAGACCCACATGAGCGAACGGCCATTGACAAACGCACAGGCTATGACCTCCTAAACCCCCCCCCTCTCGCACCTCAGGATTGGAACACAGCTGCGAACATCGGCAAACATCGGCAAACAGCACAGCCACCGATGCCAAAGAAAGTTCGGGCACCCAAGCCTACCACTCTCGAGCAGACCGGAGCACCAACACTTGCTGGTTACCTCCTCCCTGGCCCCATCATGGCTGCTATTCGAGACCGCATTGAAGGCCTCGCATTCCAAGAGGTCCTCAAAGAAGCAGACCGGAAAATGAAACAAAAATATGCCGACCGCTTCCCACTCCGACTCCCAGACAATACCTCTGAAGTCCCTGGACATATGTTCCACCGCATCCGGCTCAAAGACCCCACCAAGGTCAATAATGGCAAAGGATATGCAGCACCAAAGAAATACCAAGAATCTTGGAAAAGATTACTTGATGACCACCTAAAGGCTGGCCGAATACGACCATCTTCATCAGAATATGCCTCACCAGCATTCTGTGTCCCAAAATATAAAGCTGGCGTCCCTGACTTAACAGTCGACCCCCGCTGGGTAAACGACTACCGGTCTCTCAACAGTAACACTGTCCGAGATAACTTCCCCCTACCTCGCATTGATGACATACTCGCCGATTGCGGGAAGGGAAAGATCTTCGGGAAGATGGACATGACTAACTCCTTCTTCCAAACACGGGTACACCCTGACGACATTCACCTCACTGCTGTAAGAACACCGTGGGGACTCTATGAATGGACTGTCATGCCACAGGGTGGATGCAATGCCCCTGCCACACACCAGCGCCGAATGAGTGATGCGCTCCGAGAACACATTGGAAAAATTTGCCATGTGTACCTCGATGACATTATCATCTGGTCACAAACCATGGAGGAACATGAATGAAACTGCAATACAGTCCTTCAGGCCCTCCGCAAAGCCAGCATCTATTGCAACCAGGTGAAATCCAGCCTGTTTGCCACTGAGTTATGTTTCCTTGGCCACATCGTCTCTGGGGCTGGGATCAAACCTGACCCACGCAAAACCGACCGTATTGCGAACTGGCCCCAACCAACAACTGCCACCAATGTCCGAGGTTTCCTAGGACTAACCAGATACATTGCCACCTTCCTTCCAGCACTTGCAGAATACACAAGTGTCCTCACCCCCCTCACTACCAAGGAATGTGACCGACGATTCCCCACATGGACCCCAGAACATCAGAATGCATTTGACCACATCAAACAACTTGTCCTCAGTGCTGACTGTCTCACCGTAATTAATTACGAAGACAAAGCATCAAACATCTATGTCACCACTGATGCCAGTGACCGCCGGACTGGGGCTGTGTTAAGCTTTGGAAAAACCTGGGATACATCCCGGCCAGTTGCCTATGACTCCTACCAGCTCAATGACGCCGAGAAGAATTATCCGGTCCATGAGAAGGAGCTTCTTGCCATTATCAAGGCATTGAAGAAATGGCGATCCCACCTGCTTGGTGCACAGTTCGAAGTTTTCACTGACCACAGAACTCTTGAGTACTTCCAATCGCAGAAGGAGATGTCAAGACGACAAATGAGATGGTCGATGTATCTTGCAGACTTTGACTATCAAATCACCTACATCCGCGGCGAAGACAACACCGCTGCTG
The DNA here is from genome assembly GCA_964034925.1 of Tricholoma hemisulphureum. Classification (NCBI taxonomy): domain Eukaryota; kingdom Fungi; phylum Basidiomycota; class Agaricomycetes; order Agaricales; family Tricholomataceae; genus Tricholoma; species Tricholoma hemisulphureum. The sequence continues at coordinate 1,493,711 of OZ035932.1, forward strand.
ATGCCCTATCCCGCATGCCTGACACTGTGCCTGATGCCTGCCTTGCGGCCTGTGCGATGGCACACACACGTAATGCACCCAAAACCCCAGTCGCCGGCATACTCAATATTGCCGCTGACCAATCCCTACTTGACGCAATCATTACCGGCTATGAGACTGATGATTTTGCCAAACAACTCACCAAGGACATCAATATGGGGAGCATCGAAGGGGCAACCCTCACCGATCAACTCCTTTATGTTGGCCGCCGGCTGGTGATCCCACAAGATCTCCAAGTCCGTGAACTCCTTTACAACCTTGCCCATGACACTCTGGGCCATTTTGGCTTTGACAAAAGCTATGAATCCCTCTGTGGCTCCTACTACTGGCCAAACATGCGCCGGGACTTGGAGAAAGCATACATACCATCATGCTCTGAATGCCAGCCAAATAAAACCCACACTTCCAAACCCACTGGTCCCCTACACCCCCTACCAGTCCCTGATGACCATTTTGACACTGTCACACTGGATTTCATCGGACCACTCCCCAAGGAGGATGGAAAAGACACCATCAAGTTGCTGTTGTGCTTTCGATGAATGGTACTGTGAACCAGGTACATTTTGCTATCATGAACACCATGAACTCATCCACTGGTTTCTCTGGCTTCTAACTGAAGTCTGGGCGATCCCCCCAAATCATCCCTCCAATTGCACCACTCCCTGGCAATGCCACTACCAAACAAACTACTGCACATGACATAATATCCTGAGTCACAATTGATGTCCAAGAAGCACAGGGCAACCTCCTTGCAGCAAAAATCAGACAGGCATACCATGCCAATAAACACTGAGCACCAGAAGATGTCTATGAGATTGGTGACCATGTCATGCTCCCTACAGAAAACAGGTGCCAGAACTACAAATGCAAAGGAAAAATGCATGTTGCAAAATTCATGCCAAGAAATGATGGCCCCTACACCATCACAAACACCTTCCCCGAATGCTCAGAATACACACTGAAACTCCCCAACAACCCAAACACCTTCCATGGTTTCCATGCCCACCTACTCAAATGATACATCCCAAACGACCCCCTCCTCTTCCCTGACCATGAGCCTGCCTGGCCACGACCCATCATTACTGAAGATGGCATTGAGGAGTGGTACATTGGCAAGATTGTGGATGCTCACCATTATGGATGAGGTGTGCAATACCTTGTCCACTATGAAGGATATGGAAAAGAACATGATGAGTGGCATCCTGGTTCAGAATAATGATTGAGACAGATGCACTTGACAGATGGGAAGCTGGGAATGGGACAGGGGTTTGACACCCTCACAATTCTTTCAGGTGGGGAGGAGTGTAAGTCTGTGACCAGACTCATGACATGAACTTAGGTGAACATCGGCGAACTCATATGCTCAATGCGGCCACTTTCCAACATGGTTTCAAATGTAATATATATACCATCTTTTTTTCCTTTGTTGCCCCACTCTTTACCTTGTGCAACAAAGGTATAGTTATTTACCAACCTCCTTATGTACCTTAGACTGACTCTTTACCTTGTGCAACAAAGATAATGTGATCCTGTCTTACCATCTGACTTTGTGAGGCTACCTAACCAGGCAGCCTTTCACAGGAGCAAGAAATTCAAGGAAAAGGGAAAGGGAAAGAAGAACTAGGTCACCATTATGCCCTCCAATGTTTATAACACAGTTTATTTTGATGAACCCCTGCTTTGATGAACCCCTGCCAATGCTTTGGTGAGCCTCCAGGTCAGTGGACAAAATGATTCACAACATGTTTGTTATATTTATGTCTATTGATGTACAGTTGCAGACAGCCAAACACAACAATCCTGGAGAAAGCATATATCCCATCATGCTCTGAATGCCAGCGCAATAAAACCCGCACTTCCAAACCCACTGGTCCCCTACACCCCCTACCAGTTCCTGATGACCGTTTCGACACTGTCGCACTGGATTTCATCGGACCACTCCCCGAGGAGGATGGAAAGGACACCATACTGACCATGACTGACCTTCTTGGTGCTGACATACGCATTGCCGGTACCCACTCCACATACACTGCCGCCCAAGTTGCCGTTGTCCTTTTTGATGAATGGTACTGTGAAAATGGCCTGATGCTCCATCTTATCTCTGACCGAGATGCTCTCTTCACTGCTGAACTTTGGACGGCCCTCCATAAGCTCACTGGTGTAAAACTGAAGATGTCAACTTCTTACCACCCTGAGACCGATGGCAGCAGTGAACGGACCAACAAAACTGTGAACCAAGCCATCCGGTACCATGTTGACAACAACCAGAAGGGGTGGTTAGCCAAACTCCCTCGTGTGCGTTTTGCTATTATGAACACCGTGAACTCATCCACTGGTTTCTCAGGCTTCCAACTGAAGTCTGGACGATCCCCCCGAATCATCCCTCCGATCGCACCACTCCCTAGTAATGCCACTACCGAACAAACTACCGCACATGACATAATATCCCGAGTCACAATTGATGTCCAAGAAGCGCAGGACAATCTCCTTGCTGCAAAAATCAGACAGGCATACCATGCCAATGAACATCGGGCACCAGAAGATGTCTATGAGATTGGCGACCTTGTCATGCTCTCCACAGAAAACAGGCGCCGGAACTACAAACGCAAAGGAAAAATGCGTGTTGCAAAATTCATGCCAAGAAATGACGGCCCCTACACCATCACACACACCTTCCCTGAACGCTCAGAATATACACTAAAACTCCCAAACAACCCAAACACCTTCCCTGGTTTCCATGCCCACCTACTCAAACGATACATCCCGAACAATCCCCTCCTCTTCCCTGACCGTGAGCCTGCCCGGCCACGACCCATTGTTACTGAAGATGGCACTGAGGAGTGGTACATTGACAAGATTGTGGATGCTCGCCGACGTGGACGAGGTGTACAATACCTTGTCCGCTATGAAGGATATGGGAAAGAACATGATGAGTGGCGCCCTGGTTCAGAAATGACTGAGACAGATGCACTTGACAGATGGGAAGCTGAGAATGGAACAGAGGTTTGACACCCTCACAATTTTTTTAGGTGGGGAGGAGTGTAAGCCTGCGACCAGACTCACGACACAAACATGCACAGCCACCACGAACATCGGCGAACATCGGCACACATTGATGCTTACAATGGCTACACAGCCACCCTGAACATCGGCGAACATCGGCGAACTCATATACCAACTTACGCTCGATGCGGCCACTTTCCAACACGGTTTCAAATCTCATATATATACCATCTTTTTTTCCTTTGTTGCCCCACTCTTTACCTTGTGCAACAAAGGTATAGTTTACCGACCTTCTTATGTATCTTAGACTGACTCTTTACCTTGTGCAACAAAGATAACGTGATCCTGTCTTACCGTCTGACTTAGTGAGGCTACCTAACCAGGCAGCCTTTCAGCACCAGTCCGGCAGTCACTGGCATCAGTGGTGACATAGATGTTTGATGCCTTGTCTTCATAATTAATTACAGTAAGATAGTCAGCACTGAGAACAAGTTGTTTGATGTGGTCAAATGCATTCTGATGCTCTGGGGTCCATGTAGGGAACCGTCAGTCGCATTCCTTGGTAGTGAGGGGGGTGAGGACACTTGTGTATTCTGCAAGTGCTGGAAGGAAGGTGGAAATGTATCTGGTTAGTCCTAAGAAACCTCAGACATTGTTGGCAGTTGTTGGTTGGGGCCAGGCTGCAATATGGTCAGTTTTGTGTGGGTCAGGTTTGATTCCAACCCCAGAGACAATGTGGCCAAGGAAACATAACCTTGCAATAGATGCTGGCTTCACAGAGGGCCTGAAGAACTGTGTTGCAGTTCTGTTTGTGTTCCTCCATGGTTTGTGACCAGATGATGATATCATTGAGGTACACATGGCAAATTTTACCAATGTGTTTTTTCAGAGTGCATCAGTCATTCAGTGCTGGTGTGTGGCCAGGGCATTGCATCCACCCTGTGGCATGACAGTCCATTCATAGAATCCCCATGGTGTTCTTACAGCAGTGAGGTGAATGTCATCAGGGTGTACCCAGGTTTGGAAGAAGGAGTTAGTCATGTCCATCTTCCCAAAGATCTTGCCCTTTCCACAATTGGCAAGTATATCATCAACACGAGGTAGGGGGAAGTTATCTCGGACAGTGTTGCTGTTGAGGGTCCGGTAGTCATCTACCTAGCAGGGGTCAACTGTTAAGTCTGGGACACCGACTTTGTATTTTGGGACACAGAATGCTGGTGAGGCATATTCTGACGAAGATGGTTGTATTCAGCCAGCCTTCGGGTGGTCATCAAGTAATCTTTTCCAAGATTCTTGATATTTCTTTGGTGCTGCATATCCTTTACCATTATTGACCTTGGTGGAGTCTTTGAGCCAGATGCAGTGGAACATGTGACCAGGGACTTTGGCAGTGCTGTCTGGCAGCCAAAGTGGGAAGTGGTCAGCAAATTTTACCTTCATTTTTCGGTCAGCTTCTTCAAGGGCCACTTGGAATGCAAGGCCCTCAATGTGGTCTCAAACAGCAGCCATGATAGGGCCAGGAAGGAGGTAGCCAGCCAGTGTTGGTTTTCCAGTCTGTTCAAGAGTGGTTGTTTTGGGTACCCAAACCTTCTTCAGGGTTGGGGGGGGGGGGGGGGGGGTTTCTCGAGGCATGTCTAAGGCCTGAGGTGTGAGAGGAGGAGGGTTCATGAGATCATAGCCAGTGCATTTGTTGATAGCTGTTTGCTCATGTGGGTCTATCAGGATCTGTTCTGATGAAAGAAATGGCATTCCTAAGATAATGGGGAATGGTAGCCCCCTTATTTACTTTCATCTTATGTACCCCCAACTTCCATAATCCCTGTTCAGAGCTGAGATCTAGTTTCACATATTCCTCAGAGACGAGTGGCAGCATCAATAAGGAGGACATGTTGTTCTCCTTGGCAGGGAGACACTATTGTCAGAGGCCAAGTTTTTCAACAAGCTCCAGGCTAATCACTGTGCAGGCTGATCCAACATCAATTAGTGGTTGGACTGGCATGGGAAATTCAGAGATGAGGGGACCAGTAGCAAAGAGGTTGGTGTATAATTGTGGGACAGTGAGGGGGACATTGATGGGGGAAGTGATGCACAAGTCTGTTTCAGCATCTGAGATGTGTCCAGCCACCACTCTGGGCTGGTGCTGTGAGGGTCACATAGGTCGCTGGGTCAGGCCATGAGTTAGTTGCAACCATTGGGCAGTTGGTGAAGGTGTGGCCAATGTTGAGTTTCCGGCACTGGGTGCATCCATCATGGTCACAGATGAGGGATCTCTCAGCTTCAGTGAGGGCCAGGAGGCGAATTCTCTCAGCCTTCTTAATTTGGCCAGTGGAGGTAGAGGTGCCAGGGGTTGATGGCACATTTGTGAGGCAGGAGAGGAGATCTTTCTTTTCGCTTCAGTGTGCAGTGTGGGCAGCAGCCGAGGCATCGATCATCTTCTGGGTCCGGGCATCTTCAGCCTGCATATGGTCATCCCGCTCCTTAACTTCAAAGGCCCAGGTAGCGAGATCAGTGGTTAGGACTGGTTTGGGGCTTAGGTTGAGCCTCAGGTCTGGGTGGAGGTTGGATTGGAGTTGGACCTTGAGCTGGTCCTTGGTGAGCGCTTTGCTTGGCGCTGAGGTGGTGAGGATTGCGTTGAGGTTCTCAACCTCTATTTTCCAATCCATAAAAGCCTGGTTGCCTTGGGTCAAGGAGAGGATGGTTTCAAGGATGTCATGGGACCAGTTCTTCTCAAGGACCAGTTGGGCCAGCTCAGTGAGATACTGATCCAGGGTGATGGCATCAATCTGAGTCTGATCAGCCTGATACCAAGAAACAAGGCATGGCTCAAACATCCCCTCAGCAATGTAGCTGACAATTTCAACACTGGTCTTCCCACCATGCTTCTTGTATTGTTTGCATGCAAGGGTCCATGATTGCATGATGAGTGGGGTGATTCTGCCAGCAGTGAGCATTGGGCATTCCTTCATCTTTGTGACCTTGACTTCAGCAAGGGGTTGTGTAGTTGGTGACATGGCAATTTGGGCAGCATGTAAGGTGGCTTGGTGGATGCGATGGGAGGTGGCTGTGGTAGGTGTACTTTTGTCATTAGATGAGTCAGTACTGGTGGATGGAGATGGGGGCAGAGATGCTGGGCTGTTTGGCTTGGGGTGTCAGTGTGTGTCTGTTAATGTCTGGAGTTTGGCAAGTTGGCCAGAGTCCTGCAACTGTCTTCTCGCACTCCTGGTGAGGAGTGGAATCGAGGTAGAGGGTTGCTGAGACAGTGTAAGTTCATTAGATATTGAAGAACGCAGTCAGTGTCAAAAAAAAAGTGAAAGGCTGCCTGGTTAGGTAGCCTCACTAAGTCAGATGGTAAGACAGGATCACGTTATCTTTGTTGCACAAGGTAAAGAGTCAGTCTAAGGTACATAAGGAGGTTGGTAAATAACTATACCTTTGTTGCACAAGGTAAAGAGTGGGGCAACAAAGGAAAAAAAGATGGTATATATATTACATTTGAAACCATGTTGGAAAGTGGCCACATTGAGCATATGAGTTCACCGATGTTTGCTGATGTTCACACGGTGGCTGCATAGCCACCTATGTTCACCTAAGTTCATGTCATGAGTCTGGTTGCAGACTTACATCCTGGGCATAGGCCTACTTTCAGACCTCTCCTCAACACTGTCCCTGGCCTGTCAAATCATTTGGTCAGCATGATCAAGACGAAACTTGTTGAGGTAACGATGTTACGAGTGCGCTTTTCGACACGCCGACTAGTGATACAAATATAATAATATTTGAGAATGATTTTAATAAAATAGTTTGTCGTATCGCTTCTCAGAATCACGCGGGGATGGAAGGGCGCATGCAAGGAATTAATTGTCTTAGAACATATCCAGTGCCGATTATATATTCCGGATTAATGTCTTACTTATTATCAACCCCGATCGGGTGCACGTGCCTGACTGCTCAACACTCCCCCTCAAGTGAAGGATATTCCCATAGATTCCATATGAATCTTATGAGCTTGCCTCGGTAAGGCTTTTGTTAACACGTCTGCGGTCATTTGTGCAGTTGGACAGTATTTTAAAACAATTGATTCATTTTTGATTTGATCACGAATATAATGATGCTTAATATCAAAATGTTTTGTCCTTTTGTGATAACGCGGATTTTGGGCAATTGCCAAGGCACCCAAATTATCTCCTTTAATCAAAGTTGGTTGATATTGTGGGTAACCAATCTCTGAATAAAGATTGCGAAGCCATGTGGTCTCGTGTGCCGCATCTGATAGACAAATATATTCAGCTTCTGTAGATGAGAGGGATACAATATTTTGTTTCTTTGATCCCCAACTGATCGCACCTCCTGCAGAAATAGATGCGTATCCAGATACTGATGTGCGATCATAATTATTCGCAAAGCTGGCATCAGAATACTGCATGAAATTGTTTTGCTCAAAATTATTCTCAGATTTAATATATTTTATTCCAAGGTCTTTTGTACCCTTGAGATATCTGAGAACACGTTTGGCAGCTGTCCAATGACACATTGATGGATTGGCCGTAAATGATGTGAGCTGATTTACGGCATACGCTATATCGGGCCTTGTAGCTACGGCAGCATACATCAAGGACCCGATCAAAGACACATAACTTGAATTTTGATTACCAGTATCCGGTTCACCGGGCTCGAGCGTTATATTTGGATCCATAGGCGTGCTTACCGGATTTGCGTCCTGTAGATTATATTTTGCTAGGATTGATTCAATATATTTAGTTTGTGCGATCTTCAGTGTCTTTTGATCGCGATCCCGGGTTATTTCAATCCCAACAATTTTACTGGGTTCACCAAGATCAGTGACCTCAAATAATTCTTTTACTTCTTCTTTAAGAAGTTTCATTGAGTGGATCGTTGTAGAAAATAATAATAAATCATCAACCCATACAGTTATTATTACTGTACCATCCGGTGTCTTTCAGATGTAGACACATGGGTCAGAATAAAGATTATTGAAACCTCGTTGTCCGAGTTTTTCATTTAATTCAATATTCCACTCACGTCCGGATTGTTTTAATCCGTATAAGGTTTTGACGAGTCAGCAAGCTCGTCCAGTATTATCATGGAATCCCTCAGGTTGCGCCATATAAATTTCTTCCTTGAGGTTTCCATTCAAATATGCACCCTTGACGTCCATTTGTTGTATTTCCCAATCTTCTTGTGTAGCCAAAGCAAGTAGCGCATTTCAAGACGTACAACAGGGGAAAATACATCAATAAAATCCATTCCGGGTACCTGGGAACAGCCTTTTGCCACTAAACGGGCTTTGTATTTTGTTAATAATCCCTCTTTGTTGTATTTCTTTGTAAAGACCCATTTATTTTTAATAAATTTACGCTCCTCAGGTGGGTCGGTTAGTACCCATGTCTTTTTATTATGTAATTGATCTAACTCGGCTCGGATGGCTTGGTCCCATTCCGGCCACTCAGGGGACTTTTTAGCTTCCTTTAACGATTCAGGATCGTCTGAAGCGAGGTTTGCACAATTAAATGCTGCATTAATTACCTCATCCGGTGAGTATATTAGTTGACCTTCTTTGGGGTCATTGGCTAATGCCACTAACTCCGTGTCATATATGAGGGGTGGTTCATTCAACATTTGATAATTATGCTGAACTCTGGGTCTCGTGCTTCGGCGTGAAGATGGTTCTTCTTCTGGACATTTCCTTTTTAGGTTATTTGTGGGATCATTTGTAATCGCATCATTTTTGTCCTCTTGTTGAGTCCGAATTTGTTCTCCTTCATTCTCCCCCTCAAATTGGACGTCTTGGGGAAATTTATTGAAATGAAATTTTCGGAAAATAGAAATAGTCCTTTTATTAGAGTTATAATATCTAATAGCTTTAGGACCATCAACAAATCCCACAAAGATTTGTTTTTCAGATTTAGGTTCAAGTTTAGAAATATTTTGATGATCACGTAAAACCCATACAGGTATCCCAAATTCTTGTAAATGGCTAACATTGGGCCGTTTATCAGTCCATGCATGTTCGGGAGTTTTCCCCTTTAGACCTCTTGTGTGTGTAATATTTCTAACATATGCGGTGGAGGCGCATAGCTCTCTCGTGGGCTGCTCCAACCACACGAAGACCTGCTGGTTCCTTGTTGTCTCCCCTCGTTTGTCTACTCTGTCTAAGTCCAACAGTCACGTGATCCCTATCCTAACTGGGTCAGTCCGTATTCTGCTGTGCCTGCGCTGCACGGTTACATGTGGCCCCCCTCTGTGTAGCAACGTCCTCGTTGCTCTGCTCAAATTCCTGAGGTCTGGTGTTGTCTTCATCGTCTTCCTTGTCTTCTACATCTTCCCATTCTGTGCTTCCATCATCCTCGATAACCGCTCTCTCCTCGACTTCCTTTACTTTGTCTTCTTCGACCTCCTGTTTGGCCCATGACTTTTCGATGGCTGCCTGGGCTTCGTATAATGCTGTGCCGTTGCGTGGGATGAACCTGCGGAGTCGTCGTGATGAGAACCTGTTGCCGATTGGTAGTCCTTCAAGCATTTCCAGTTTGTAAGAGTTACGATCTCGGCTTGTTATTCGGCGTGGTGCAGACCACCGTGGTTCCATCTTTCGCTCTGCCTTGAATGTGAAATCTAGGTCGCTTCTGTAAACTTGTACAAGTTGCCCTGCTTTGAATATAACTTCTCTTGGTGCTCGGGATACGAGTTTCCTGTCAAACGCCAGCTTCCGTTTGTGGGCATGAGATAAAATGTGGGCGTACCCATCCATGCGTTGCTGTTCTACGTAGGCCATCTGAATATCCACTTCTTCCACCGACGCTGATGATACTCAGTCCGAGGAATCACCTGGAAACACACACCAAATGATAGTCCTACTAGACCAGAGGAAGGGAGCGAGGTGGCTTTGGGTTGGTGCTTGACACAAGGCAAGATGATAAGAGAGTGTAGGGATAATACGATAATAGGACGATGACTTGTGCTTCTTGAGACGAGATAATACGATAATAGGACTCTGGAATTGAGCTCTGTGCTCTATATGATGAGGGGAAATGATTTATTGTCTTTTGTTTTCTGTCTACTAGATGTCTTATATAGATTTTCTAAGTGGGGCCAGGAAATTGAAGTGGGTGAAGAGGACCCAAGTAAAATGAGAAGGAATCAGATGCCAATGAGAAAAAGGGGGAGGGGTAATGGAATAAGGAGTGGGTAATGGAATAAAGAGTGGGTACTAGGTCAAGAAATCTACCTGGTGTAAGAAATCTACCTGGTGTAATAGGACTTGTCTCCTATCCAAAAATGCGTCCAGTGGCTTGTCAGGCAGGTGATAGGGACTGGAGAGGTTGATGATGTAATCCTGGGAACCTTGTCATGTGACCAAAATCATAGGACTGTTGATAATACCGTTCCTTGCACTAAAACCTTACACCATGATCTCTAACAACATCTCTCTTGTCCTTATCTTCTTCATCATCCTCTTGATTATGTGCATCCTGATGGCCTACCAATGGAGACGCACTATTGTGTGGGGACGATTCTCATCCGAGCTCAACACAGAAAATTTGCCTGTTGGAGGAGATGATCCCATTATCTTCTGTGACCCATTACGATGGAGCCTTGACTGGAGTGAGTGAGATATCTTCTTTTGCCAACAATGAGTTGAACAATATCAAGTGCGACCAGAGGACAATGCGGTGGTGACCCAAGCCAGGAAAGAAGAGAGTGAGGTGGATGACGGAGTGGGCCAAGAGGTGGAGGTCGATATAACTGATGTGGGAGCTAAATAGAAGAGTTTTGAGGCTGCAAGTAGCACGAGTATTGGTAGTAATGCGTGTGAGATCCTATGACGATTGTAGAATGTGGCATGAGGAGGTGTCGTTTAAAATGTGAAAATGGGACGGTTCAGAGCTTTGGACGCTCCTGATACCTATCAACGCCTCGTTCTCTGTGTTGCTGGATGGTGTGTGCTTCGTGTTGATCACAATTCCTAGGAGGAGTTCGTTGGGGGAGAACTTGAGATTCGGGAGTATGCGATTATTGAGGGCTTCGATGGCCGCTTCGAGGTGGTCTGGCCACGAAGCCGGAACGTCCATTGCGTCGTATTCATCCTCCCCCAAATCCGGAGAGCAAAGCCTCTTCAGTCTTCCCAGCAACTTCGCGTTCATCCCTTCTATCAGGCCGTTGATCCAGGGAGAGTATCCAGGTACTATTCTGAGTTCGACGTTGCGTGCTGTGCACGCGTCGCGGACTGCATTGTTGTTGAACTCGGGACCTCCGTCGACCATGAGGGTATCTGGAGCCGTGAACGTGGAGCAGATGTTGTTGAATGTTTTTCATGTTGTATTGGCTGATGCCGCTGTCTTGAGTTTATCTGCCCAGAGGTGTTGTGAGTATACGTCTACATATAATGCGAGTTTTTTGAAACCCCCTTTGCCTTTTGGCATTGATAGTGTGTCGCCAACCAGAAGTTCGAACGGGTGTCGTCGTGTGATGGGTTCTAGCAGAGAATGTAAGTGTTGTGGGCCGTGTCCTTTGCACTTACCACAATCCATGATGGCCTTGGTGATTGAACGGTCGAGATACGGGCTAGCGATCCTATCCATCAGTGCGATTTTCACGTTGTCCCTGTGGAAATGCCCATTATTACGGTGTGTCTCCCATGCTAGCACGACGGCTTCGGACTGTGGGATGCACTCTACTCGTGGTCTTGCTCGCGTGGATTTCGTGTCACCTATCTTCCATAGCTTTCCGTCTTGGATCATGTACCCTTCCGCTCGATGCTTGGCTTTTTTTCGCTCTCGGATGCTCTTCCCATGGTCTAGTTCGGCTAGGGCGTCGATGGCAGTGAGGAATATCTTCTCGTTGGCGAAGCGGATCTTGAGATTATCGTAGGTTCCAGGCAGTTCAATCTGGAATATGTCGTTCTGCAGGCCTGTCCGTATCTCCCAGTCCTCGCTCACTGTCCATTCGTGGCCGTCGTCTTTCTCAGTTGGCAAGTTGACGAACTTCCTGCTAATGCCGTCTGCCACGGGGTTTAGACGTCCTGGTCGATGTCGTACATCTGTGATCTGATGGGCTAGTACACCATCTCTCCAACGGGCGTGGGTCGAGTTTAACTTGTCGTTCAGTAAATGGTCTCGGAGGGCTTGGCAGTCTGTTTCTAGTTCGACTGGATAACCCCATATGAGGTCTGAGAATTTATCTAGAGAGAACTTTAGCGCAGCAAATTCTAGTAGGTATGGTTTATACTTCTCTTCGGCTTCAGATGTCCGTTTGCTGCTGAAGGCCACTGGGTGGATGTGCGTGACTTCCTTGCCGTTTGGTAATACTGTGGTGTGTCGCTGTGAAAGCATGCCGGCGAAGCCATATTTGCATCCGTCGGTGGTGACGATGAATGGTGTGCCGTCGAACTTTGGCCCTTTCAGAACCGGCTCCTTAGTCAGGGCGATCTTCAGCTGGAGGAACGCGTTTTCGTGTTCTGGTGTCCACAAGCCTTCTAAGGAGCATCCTTTCATGGCTCGGCGATAGGCTGCCTTCCCCTTCCCTTTTGGGAGGTCTAGGCTCCTTCCCAAGTCGGTGAGAGGTTGGGCCAGTGCTGCGTAACCTTTGACGAGGGATCTGAAGTAACCTATTAGTCCTATAAACGCAGCCAGGTTTTGCAGGTCAGTTGGTCGTTTCCAGTCTACTATAGCGGTTAGTTTCGTGAGATCTGGCCGTATTCCGTTCGGTCCCACTCTGGCTCCAGCAAAGACGGCCTCGGTCATAAAGAAGCTTGACTTTGCGGCTGATAACGAAAGCCCTTTCTCCCTGACTCTCGTGAGTAATGTTCTGATGTTGGCCAGTGTTACCGTGAAGTCGTCTCCTACCATCCCGCCATCGTCTACAAATAGTTCGAAGAGTATGCCTACCATATCGCCGAGTGCTTGAGCCGTCATCTCGGCAAAGGTGGAAGGTGCGCCTGTTAATCCGAAGGGCATGCGCTTGTAGCAGAAGTATCCTCGTCCTTCGACGTAGAAGCAGACGTACGGCTGGTCCTCGGGTCCGATCTCGCAAGCATAGAACCCTGCTGCGAAGTCGAAGGTGTGTATCCAGCGGTGTCCACTTAGCCGTTGTTGCTTAGCTCGTATGTCTCCTTGGGGCATCGGGGGTACTTTTGTTACCTTGTTGAGCTCTGCGAAGTCCTGGCACACTCGCCACTTGGTTTGCGTCTCTGCTGGTGTTGTATTGTCTTGTTCACCACTTCGCGTCGGCAGGTTCTCGAAAGTTGAAGGGATTCCGGCGGCGATGCATTGGTCATTGACTCGATACTGTAGTTCTTCGATATTTAGCCCATTGCCTTCGTGAGCTTTCTTTGCTAACGTTGTCGCCCCGCAACATTTGACATTCTTGTGGTCAATTGGTGCGATAATGCCTGCGTCTAACATCTTGTCGAGTACACCGTTGAAGTATTCTTTCTGGGGTCCACTGAGTGGTCGTTGATTCACTTTCTTTTTGAACTCGGCGCCCTCAGGTATGTTCAGTTTGTGCTTGGCCCCTGGGACTGCCGTTACTTCGCTCATCGACAGTGCGAAGCAGTCAGCAAATTCGCGAAGCAGGCTCACGATGCTTAGGCGTTCCTTGCCATTCAGGTCGTCCCCTATTGTGAGCTCGGAGAGTACTGCGTCTACGCGTTCAGCTTTGAATGGGTCCTGTTGCCGGGTAAGCACTGCCTTGTCGAGGTTGGTGGGGAGTAGTTTCTGTTCGGCGCCCTCGTTGGTGTTTGGTGATACGGGGTCGACGCTCCATACGTTGTTTCCTTGGTTTGGTTCGGGGTCTAGGCCACTGGGGGTGCCTTCGTCAGTGGATGTCATTTCGGATGGAAGGGGGGGTTCAGAATTTGATATGACTCCCTTTTGTGATGTTTTTATCCGCCGTCTGAGCTTTGCTGATTTGCGTTCTGCCCGCGTCTTCCTTTCGCCCAACTTGTTTGCAATTCGCCAGCGGTTCCGCTCTTCTTTCGTGCGTCGTGCTTTCCCTTGCTGGGTGAGTGTTTGCTGTACTTTTGGTTCTTCGCCATTCGAGTTCCATTCTTGTCCTTGTGTTCTCGAGGGGGATGCGCGGTGATCCCCTTTGGAGTTCGTGTGCTGGTTGATGTTCGGTTCTTGGTTTAGTAGCGGTTCTGGGTGGTCTCCATGTTCTATATCCTCAGTCATAGTGTTGTCAGCCACCTCGTCGTCATGGTTATTGCACTGAAAGACTTGCCTCGAGGGGGACGCGTAGTGATCCCCCTTGAGGTTTGTACGCTGTTTGTTCGTATTCGGATAGTGGTTCGTTAGGTGCGATGAGGTTGTTCCTCCCCGTTGGTATTGATTTAGTAGATTTATCCAGTCGCCGTCTTTAGGTATTTTCACGGTATCTGAGTCGTAGTCGTGTATTGCCTTGAATGTCTTCAGTAAGGATTTTCCGAATAAGGCCGACCAGGCCCCTTTGCTATCGAAGACCTCGAAGGAGCCTTGCTTCGATACGCTAGCGACCTTGATTACCCCATTCCAAACACCTATCGAGGGTACCAGTCGTCCGTCGGCCATGCGCAATATGCGGTTTGATCTCTCGAGGGCCTTGAGACGGTGCCCAACCTTTTGAAATGCCTTTAGGTCGACTGCATTTACCATAGCGCCGTCGTCGAATGTGTTCATGATCCTTACGATCTCTCCTTGTGGTCCGTGTAGTTCGACTGTGTGCTGGAAGGGTACTGTTTTCTTTTCTTCGTCTTCGCTCTGCATGCAGTACAGGTCAACAATGATTAATTCGGGCTGGACTGGATACATGCTGGTGTTTGGGCTAACTTCTACAGTTGTAGCTGGAGCTCCTTCCTCGTGGTTTGGAGCACACCCGGCGTTCGACGGCGTTTCGTTGTCCTTGGATGCTGCCTCTCCGCACCCAAGGACCGTTCCGATGTCTCGATGATTATCTTCCTGGGTCGCCAGTGGAGCTTCCTGCTCTACGCTGACGACCCTTCCTCTTTTCCCTGGCTTGCTAGGAAGCTTGCGATTACCTGCTGGTCGTACTCTTCTTTGGTGAGCCAGCTGTCGTTTGAGGCTACATAGTTGACGTTCTCTGTTACTGTCGCGTCGTTGCTCCGCTTAATGGACATCGCGATTGACCTCCAACGTTGTTCGAGTGGTGGTAGTTGATTGGGGGTGTCGCAGTTGTTTCCTATATGCCCAAGTATCCCACACTTCCAGCACTCTCCTGACGTGACAGGGCAGGTTCCAGGGGAGAGGGGATATGGTTGAAGTTCGCTCACGAACGGCCGGGGGTTATTCGCATTCCACAGGGTGATTTGTGCGTTGTACAATGTTCGACCTGCCGGCGTGTTTGGGTGGATCGGGAGGGCGAGTCGTATGATGTCTGCTGCGCGTGCCGCTGGGGGTCTGTTCTGTCTGTATGGTGGGTGGCTTGTCGTCTGAGGCATGGTGGGTGCCGTGAACCGGTTGTTTGTGTTGAACGTCTGTGCTGGGGAATGGTTCTGCGCGTGGGGGGGTTGCGTTCTGAGTGTTGGGAACCTCGGAGGGGGTGTGGGTGTACCCATGGTAAGGCGTTGTAGTGCGTTGGTGAGGTCCCTGGTCTGTGAGCTGCGGAGTTCCTGTAGTTTCTTCACTTCTTCACGTAGATTTCGTGCTTCCATCTCTTCTTCTTTCGCCTCGCTGATCTGAGAGAGGGTCGCAGTGCGAATGGCTCTGCAAAACAACGCCCAGTCGGTGTGTGCAGATCCTATTACCTTTTGTAGTGCTTTCGGCATAGCCTTCCGGGTGTTACCAATGAGTAAACCGTTGGTATCGGGAATCGCAGCTGCGAGTTTCTCGATCTTATCCGCCCAAGCTACATGTGCAAACTCTTCCACTCCGCGTGTTTGCACTCGTGTCCCGACCTCTCCCTCCGTGATCTTGGTGCGCTCGAGTTCTGCTTGTTTTTCTTCTACTGTCTTGTCCGTAGGTGTTTTCTCCGGCCATCTCACTCCGAATGCCAGGAGGAGGTGCTCCCAGGTGTCTTTGTCGGTAGCAGGTAATGCGTTCCACCATTGCTTCGCGACGGAGCCTGACCTCAGGAAGAGCTGGAATGCTCGCAGCTTCTGCGTGTCGGTGACATTGGTTTTCTGGAGGAATAGGATCTCGATGGAGCTGATAAAATCCTGGGGATTTTCGTCGTCATGTTCGTCGTCGCCCCAGAATCTTGATATATTTTCTGTCATGGTTTCAGTATCTTCGGGGGGAGTGGGGGTTGTGGGTGCAGAGAATTGTGGGGTGGAGGGTGGTACAGCTGGGAGATGAGGACTGGTGGAAATTGGGCTGATTGGAAGGTCGAATATCGATGGTAGGCTGAACAACGACGTTAGAGAAGACGGTTCTGTGGGCTCGTTGGATGGGGTGGTTGGCAGGAACCTGCCACGGGCGTCTCGTTGTGTGGCCAGTGTTGCAGATGTGAGGTTGAGCACGAGGCGAAGCGGAGAGCGAAGTCGAAATGAAAGGGTGGGTAAGCAGGTGGACCGATATAGACGAATGGACCTAAAGGGAACGGGTGGACAGATAAGCTGTAACAGGACAGATAGACAGATGAACCTAAACAATATTGGTAGCCAGACTTGGATACGCTGAAGCAGAACGGACAGACAGATAAACCTAAAGAGGACCGGTGGGCAGATGAGCCAAAGCAGAATGAGTAACAGAAACGCGCTGAGTACGAATCCCGCGGTTGTCACCATATGGAGGCGCATAGCTCTCTCGTGGGCTGCTCCAACCACACGAAGACCTGCTGGTTCCTTGTTGTCTCCCCTCGTTTGTCTACTCTGTCTAAGTCCAACAGTCACGTGATCCCTATCCTAACTGGGTCAGTCCGTATTCTGCTGTGCCTGCGCTGCACGGTTACAGCGGCATAATTTATTGCTTCATGCCATAAATATTTTGGTAAGTCGCGTGCAATTATCATTGCATGTGCTAACTCGACCAATGTCCGATTAAATCTTTCCGCAACACCATTTTGTGAAGGAGAATATGGTGCAGTTGCTTCGATTTTAATCCCTTTTTCAGCACACCAAGTGATAAGATCTTTATTAAGATATTCTTTCCCTTGATCTATTCTGATGCACTTAGGGAGACGTCCCTCTTGGCGTTCAATAAACGTGATGAATTGTTTTAGTTTTGTAAAAGTCTCATCTTTTGTCTTTATTTGTTTGCATACACAATGTCTTGTGCAGTCGTCGATAAATAATATATTATATCGTGCACCTGATAAAGCTGTAGTGCGCACCGGTCCCCACACATCGGTGTGAATAAGTTCACTGGGTACCTGAGATCTAGATGAGGTCATTTTTGGAAATGGATTACGTGATTGTTTGGCTTGGATACACGCATCACAATCATGAATTTCCGATTTTTCGTCAACATTAAATCCATCTACTAGGTTATCATGTAGTAGCCTTTGTAATCCTTTGATGCCAACGTGACCATACTTTTTATGCCAACTGTCCCAGGTTGCACATTTATTTTCATTAGTGATATTACTATATTCAATATTATCTTCTCTTTTATACATATTAAGGATGTACAATCCATTGGACAATTGTCCTTCGGCTATTATATTACCATCCTTGTTGAGAAGAGTGGCCTGATTATTGCCAAATTGAATTTTACCACCAATTTTATTTAATCTCCCTATTGATAAGAGATTATCTTTTGAATCAGGTGCATAGAGCACATTTGTTAGCTTTATTGTCCTTTGTTTATTCCCCTTAATAATAATTGCCTCAACTGTGCCACATCCATATGCTTGGACATAAGATTCTCCTAAGCCGCATACTTTAATTGGGCTTATCAGATTATAATCTACAAATGCTGATTTTGCATTTGTGATGTGTGATGTTGTGGCTGAATCAGCGATCCAGGGGTAAAAGGAAACATGCTCTTCAATCATATCAACTACATCAGTTATGTAAGCCATTTCTTTGTCCTCCTGATGATCGCACATGACATTAGCGCGTTCCCTTTGAGAATTTGGGTGGACGATTATTTCCCCAACATTTCTTGGTTTCATGCCCAAACCTTCCACATTTCCCACATTTGGGTTTGCCTTTAAATCGGCATCGATCGGAGGTGTGATTACTCTTTCCGCAAATGTCACACTTCGTCACATTCTGCTTTTGTGAATCATTTTTCGTCACCTTCCGCTTTTTGCTGGATGAGACGTTTTGGGCATAGTACGAGTGATTGTAGGCATTGTCATTTTTATTATGATGACGTTGGTATTCGTCGATTAGGAGGGAGGTTAATTCCTGCGAGGTTATACCAGCAGTTCCGTCCCTTTTAGTAGTAGTGCCTTGATATGACGATGTAAAAGGATCCCACGATTCGGGGAGTGACATGATGAGTACGGATTTGAATTCCTCGTCTGAGAGGACTTCCCCCATTTGGTGTAAACGGTTTTGTTGACGACGGAGATCATTGATGTGATCCGGAATATTGGTGTCGTCACTTGCCCTAGTTGTATAGAAATTTCTCTTGGCAGCTGTAATACTTGTATGCCCTCTTATTTCATGAATGGAGCATAGATTATTCCACATTTCCACGGCAGTTTGTGCCTCAGTCACATGTATAATCTGTTCATCGCTCACATTTATTTGTATAAGAGTTTGAGCCACCAAATCTCTCATCTCCCAGTTTTCATGGTCTTTGTCACCCTGAGGTTTAGCTATTTTTCCCTCAACATAATTGTAGACTTTATGTAGCTTTAGAATCCTCGTAATACGAGTTTTCCATGCCAACCAGCTCCCTTCCTTAAGGGAGTCTACTTTATTAGTCAAGAGGCCCCCCAGGTTAACATATTGATCAGATTTAATTTCCGGGAGATGGGGATCAACGGAGCAAGCTTCTTCCGGAATATGATCGTAGTCATCGGACATTGTATGTAGGTCGGATATTGTGAGGGCTTATGATTCTGATCCGAATAATATGATAACACGCCTAATCCCGGGCGTCAGGGCTCATAACCTGTTGAGGTAACGATGTTACGAGTGCGCTTTTCGATGCGCCGACTAGTGATACAAATATAATAATATTTGAGAATGATTTTAATAAAATAGTTTGTCGTATCACTTCTCAGAATCACGCGGGGATGGAAGGGCGCATGCAAGGAATTAATTGTCTTAGAACATATCCGGTGCCGATTATATATTCCGGATTAATGTCTTACTTATTATCAACCCCGATCGGGTGCACGTGCCTGACCGCTCAACAAAACTATAGGAAGGTCATGGTAGTGGAAGCTATTCACCCAGCAAGTGGTGACACAATCACGTGAATGTAAACAAGGCCAAAGAAATTGACACCTCGACGCGTGAGATATCAACATTCAACCTCAAGGGATTTGTCCACTATGAGGTGCTCCTACAGTTCTTGTGTCTCAATCACATTTATAGATATACACATATGTATTGAAGTATTAATTTAAACACCATTACTCACACATATGTGCGAGGCAAAGTAAAGGAAAATAGAAATAACAAAATGTCCTCTCCAGCTTGCATTTCACGCCAGAGAGGGGGGGCACCGTCGCACTGGGTAGCTCTCCTTCCACGGCGTCGGTGCCCTGCCAGTGGCTCTTCCTCTTCATTGCTGGAAGCTTGTTGCTGTAGTCGTTCCCAGTAGTTGTGGAGCTCCCGTTAGCCGCTGGTGGTTCCCCATCCTTGCCTGGTCCCTCGTCGGTGGCTCGTCCTGCTGGTGGTATCCACCCTTTCGGTGGTAGGTTCTTGGCGTCACTGGGGGCTCGTCCTTGCAGGTGGTCCCACCTTGCTGTTTGCTCCCCATCATCACCGGGGGCTTGTTGTCATGGTCGGTGTCTCCCCATGTCGCAGCTAGTGGTCCCGCGTCGTCGTTGGGGACTCCTCGCTGGTGGTGGTCTCTCCTTACCGATGGTGGCTTGTCGTCGTCATCTGCCTCGTCCTTGCTGGAAATAGTTCCTCCTGGGGTAGCTCCCCCATCCCGGCTAGTGCCCTCCGCACTGAGTCTGTTGTCGGTGCTTACCCGCTTCCCTTGAGGCCTGCCTCAGTAGCGCTGGTGTTTATGTCATATTTTGGCTGGTGCTCTTCGCGTCGTTTGCCCCTTCCAGTCATCTAGAAACACTTTGAAGTTAGTAAAAGAAACCAATAAAAGAAAGGGAAAGAAATCATACATATGGGCTCGAACGGTATTGCCTCTCCAATTGTGCCCGCCATTCCCCTAGTTGTTGTTCTCGAGCCCCTGCCCGCTACGGCCCCCGTTCGCCTGGTTGCAGTCGTTCTCACACCCCTGGTTTTGCTTCGTCGTTTCCATCCGGCGTGCTCATCGGAGGAGCTGGCGTGGGTGTCGATGGTGAGTCGTTGCGTTTCTCGTCGTTGAAGCAGGGTTGACGTGGCATCTCTTGCCAGTGTCATAGTGACGGGAGCAGATTTTAAGTGGTTGTGGTAGGTTGGCTGATGCCTAACGAAACTTCTAGGATGATCTGCAGCCTCTTTATGCAGCTGCCAGTGTGGAAAAAAGGGTCTTTTCAGCGGGCCTCGTCGAGACCCGCACGCACCCGGCGTGCGCGAGGACCCCGTCGTCTATCCGCTATTACGTAGAAGGCGGAAGTTGGAAGGCGGAGAACGCCATCACCTGTGAGTCCATCCTTGGTCAGTAGCTTATGATCATGGGTGCAGATAGCAAGTACTACTATGAAAATGTACTGCTTCAACTTTGTAGTCGTGGGGGCTCCATACACCGTCCGGTGCAAAGCGCGTTTTTTTCAACCACCTGTCCAGTTCTCTTTTTCTGTTCTATTCTATTCCTCCCAGTGCTTAACTTAATTACAGACCGCAGGCGTGCAAGGAGACCCAGCCATGCCCAAACTCGGCATGTATCCTCGCAGTGATGGCAAGAGCGCACTGGCAGGATCGACTATGAATCGCTAATTTGTGGCCGGTCACTTTGGTTAGTGATATGTGTCGACTTCACGATGACGAACAATCATTTTGCGGTGTGACCGTCCTTTTTCTGTTCTTCAAACTTACAAAATTGAATTTGTGGTATTTTTATTTCCAATTCCTACCAGTCATGAATTTCATTCCACACCGAAGCAATCTATTTATCCAGTACTAGTTCTTTTTTCCTTTCTTTCCCTTTTTTCCCTTGACCTTCTTGACCTTCTTGACCTTCTTGACCTTCTTTCCCTTTCCCTTTCCCTTGGATTTCTTGCTCCTGGGCATAGGCCCACTTGCAGACCTCTCCTCAATATTGTTCCTGGCCTGTCACATAATCTGGTTAGCATGATCAAGATGAACTATAGGACAGTCGCACCTCGAGACCCTGACTGCCAGCGACAGGGCTGGGGCTGGCCATGGCAACACCGAGAAGGGCAAAGGCGAGGATGTATGTGAATTTCATAGTGGCAATAAGAGATGTGAGTGGTTGTGGTAGGTAAAGAAAACTAGGACGAGCTGAAGCCTCTTTATAGTGAACGGTAGAGTCGCCCATTTTTCTTCCAAACGCTCGTCCCGGCCTGCGGGAGGGTCCGTCGTTGCTCCGCGATCACATAGAAGGCGGGGAGCACCATCAGCCGCATCTGGGTTTCCTAAATTATCTTTTGTCTCCGGTGCTCGTGCGTACTCCCGCCTTCGATTAATGACTCACATGTGAATATACGTCTTGGCGACACCCGTGAGTGATCCCAAAAAGAGCAGTACGACAAGGCTGCCAGTGTGATGACTGAGTGAAAGCACCAAGGCTATAGCTCCGATGGACCAAAGTATTTTATTATTCTCGTGCATGTACGTACGGGAATACCTACAAATCGTCATGTGTATTACACCCCAACCTGTAACCAGAGAATTAGTCGCCAAAGCAAGGGGATCCGGGATTTAACACACATATGCCCATGAGTGTCCACTGGCATGCTCTTCTGAATCTCGATTAAATCGTCGATGGGGTTTAATAACTGAAACTGCAGGTAGCTTTGTTCCCTGGAGCCCACGTTTCAGCAGAGAACGGCTAAATTATAGGAGACAGACCTCCGAATCTTCTGTTCCCTAGCCTCAGTGTCTCGTTCATGTTGCTCCCTTCTCATCGTGTTATATCTCTCCTGTCCGCCTGCCGTACGGGGTATTAATTCGCTTCTAGGGCCACTCACACTCCAACCCTTGAAATCTTTCAACATCTCCTCCACCGCCGTCAGAGGTCCCACCATGATGCGATGCAATGTCCCTGAATCATCGTCCCAGTGATAAAAGTCTCCATTGTCTCCTGCCTGGAGTATAAAACACAGGATGGAACGCCTGGAGTACATGATCGGTTTGATAGGCCTCGGGATCTCGTGTGCGATGGTTAATTCAAGCTCTAGCTCACGAGGATCATGAGAAGGGCCAAAGAGTGGAGTCAGCCGCCACGTTCTCCACTCGTTCGACCACCCATCTGGAATGATGCTTGGAGGAAGATGGCACCAAGTTTCGTGAACGTTGTTGGGACGCGGCCAGACTACGGATGATATTCCTTTCAACGAGCGTGTCGTAGTATGTACACTACTAGCAATCTCAGGGGCAGGAGACGCATCTGGATCGGAAGCGTGGTTCTGTGCAGGTTGGTATCAGACGATACGCCGCATTACACAAGAACTCACATTTAGGTGGTGACGATTTAGGCCAGTTGAAAACGAGCTGGTTTGAGAACTGAAAGTATCAGCGATACATAGATGGATCGAAACCACCAACTTGAAAGAGACGACCGTGCAGGCATATCTTACCTCCTATTTGTCTTCAGAGCCAACTGCAATCTGCTACGAAGAAATGCAGAGGAACGTAGCATGTCAAAGTTGCATCAAGAGGCATCGAGTCAGATTTGCAGAGTTAAATGATCACGTTCAGCCCCTTTCAAAAGTAAGGTTATGTACATATTACGGACCGGCAAGCATTGAAAGCCGTTTCCGATGGCCACGAGCCTGGAAATTTACTCAACGTAGCACATCGGAGGCGGGCGTCTCAATGTTCTGGGACTTCCTTTCCCTCATCAATGATGGCTGTCGCAGTGCGCTCAGAACGAGCGGTTCTGTTGTTGGCGCGGATATCAAAGCTTTCAGCCATTCTTGCTCCCGCCATATCGTCCAATGTTCGCTCAGTCTTCCGGTTTCTGCCGTCGCTGACCAAGTACCTGCTCTACTTTATATTTCTGATTAATGTGCGGTCTTGGCCTCTCGGGTGGCACAGTATGTTTTGTCACACATTAGCTGCTTTTTACCCCCCTGCTTATGACCTCATCAACACAAGTCCGCGTGTTCATGCCCGTGTTTAGGATAAGACTGCAGCACAAGATGGTTCACTTGCGAGCCATGTTTAAATCCCGAGCAGAAAAACTCAACGCCGAAGATCGCTGGCTTGATTCCATCTCGCCAATCGGTGCAGATCCGTTTGATCTCACCATCACTTACACGAGTTCAGCAGGTGCGTGACTACCATTGGGTTTTTAAAAAAAAAAGCGTTAACATTATTAATCCCAGGCGTTGATGATTGTGATTTCAATGGTCATTTGAGTAATTCAAGTTACCCAAAGGTGGTATCTCTTGCTCACCGCTGATTCACATGCTGACCCCCTAAAGACTCTCGATTGTGCTCGCTTCAACTCAGCTTTGACCATGTTTCCACGGTACCTCCACGCTGGCGGCTGGATCGCACTGGCGGGTAAATTCCACTTCGTGTTGAAAACATCCCTCTCTCACAGTCCTTCATAGCGACCCACTTCAACTTTATCCGGGAAATTCCAATGTTCTCTTCGTATGAGGTTAGAGTTTCCGTCGGGGCCTGGGACCACAAATGGGTGCGTCATTTGGTTGCTACCTTATGTCTTATCCCACTAACGCACAGCACAGCTATATGTCCTTGCAAAATTCGTTACCAAACCATCTAACAAGCGCAAAAAGCATCAGAAAGTCACCCAATCACCCCCTTCTTCCACTAGCGGTGCAGGCACCTTTGAGAGCGCGTCCCTTCGCACCACGAACGAGGTGACAACCCCTTTTCCGAATGGCGAAACTTCTCCACAGTTCACAGCCAATGGGGACGTTGATAACGCACTGAAAGCCGTCGCCGCTTCGCTAGCCTCTGAAACCGAACCAGACGGTGCCATTGTCAACACTATCGCTGTCTCGCGGTGTGTTTTCAAAGTTGGCAGGGTGACCGTTCCACCTGCGCTTGTCTTCGCTTGCAGTGGTTTCAGCGAGCCTCCTCCCCCCCCTGCCGCACCATACTCTCATGCTAATCCGCCCCCACATTGGGAGCACCTCAAACCCATCATGTCAGAGCCACTAGGTGGGAGTGCGAAGGCGTTGCACAGGCTATTGAAGGGTGGATGGCGGGATATCCCAGAGGATGAGCGATGGTGGGAGAGCGCGCTTGGTGGTGTCGTGGAGGAAAAGAGAAAGAAGGCTGTTGAAGTAATGCGGCACCTCGTTGTGGGGATGGATGGCGTGAAGAGCCTGTGAGAGACATGCGTTCGAATTAGAAGTACTTTAGCTAGATTCATTATCCGCATTTCCTATTTACCCAAATAAAGCTTTAATACTTTACATTTACCTATCTCCGCTAGTATATCGGTTAGTACACGCGCCTGTCATGTTGCGTGAAATTTGATGGTCGCGCGAAAGCTGGGTTCGACTCCCAGGCGGAGAGAAGCACTGAGGATTCTTTTTGAAGTTCAGATTACAAACCTAGGTTGTGTATGAGTAGCTCACGCGAGCGCTCACTACCGCAGTATGAGTGATAGCACGATTTGGAATCAATGAAGATGTGGCCTTCATTGAATCTTTCATGGCTGGGCAGCACTAACATGCCATCCTCAGAACTTTAGCCTATACTTGCCGCCTATGCCTGTGAATATTCTCTTTGGACATGTTTCCATACCTTGTTAATGTACTTGCCTGCAACCTGCTCGACCAACTTGACTTTGAATTTTACATTTAAATTTTTCAAGTAACAAACAATGTTTCTGGATGATTAAAGCTGACTCCGAGCACTCCGGTTGATCTCTGATCATTTCAAACCGAGGACTGTCCAAGCGCTCAGCTTTTCTAAATGACAAAGCTCAATCTCATCGCTCTCCCTCCCTTGCCAGCGACTACATCTGCAACTACCTCCTCGATCCAACAGCTGACATGCACCAGAACCAGGTGTGTACCAAGTACTAGGCATTTCTGGTTCTGCTGAAGCTCTGATGAGGAATCATGAGGTTTTTGATTTGCTCCGTCTCGTCATGACAGGGGATGGTGTTGGAAAGTTGCCTGACCCGACATCCATTTTGCCGTATCCTGGGCTCTTCACCATAGGAGACCGAACGACCGTTGGGTGTTCCATCACAACACAGCACCTACCAGAGCTTTTCCCACCTGCAAGACAATCGCATTTTACTTGCCCCTCACGGAACATCTCCGGCGGACAGAGGTGTGGCACAGATATTTGACGCCCTGCCTATTAGGGCTAGTAACCCCCAGATATCATATGGCACTATCCCTTTATCGCCTTTGCTTACATCTGTCTCACAGACAATCCAAAAACCTGGCGATTCGGCCCATCTTACAGATTTGTATGATTATTGTCGCTGCGAGGGGAATACTGTAAGGCCTGTTTAAATTGACCACTGCTGTGCAAATTACAGATGTGTCTAATATAATGTATAAGCCAAGCAGTAGTTTCTGATTCCCGGATGAACCAATAATAACGGACATGAAGCCGATAGGCGCGTTGTCGCATGTATTTGTGATGTATACACAACCTAAACATGGCGGATTGGCGGAACGGAGTTTGAGGCAGTCCGTGTACGTCTCTGTATTTCTTCGGCCTCTTTATCTATCAGATTTCATTCTATCCACAACTACCCTCAACACATTTACGTCGCTCCTTTACCTACAGTCCCTTCCGATGACACGGGGGACCTCCTAAATCTCCAAGCAATTTCAAACGCTTTTACAAGGCAGTTTCAATCATTATGTTATTTAGTGCTACAACACTATTTTTCCAAGGACGGGTTCAAGCAGCAATATTAATGGCAGTTATTTTGGCCCGTCTTGGTTAGGGTTCAACGCATTATAATGATGCCCAAGCAACAGTCCTGCACCACTCCTCCACGCACCAGCCATCAACCCACACAAGCAAAAGCAAGTGTGCCCGCCCAAGGGGTAGTCGCAAATAGGGTTCCACCCTCTCTAAGTCAAACCCTCGTCCCCACTACGCTGTACGGCGGGACCCCAGCCTACCCCGCCCCCGCCCTCCATTTTCGCCCCTTCTGGGCCCTCACAATCCTACCCATACCCTTACGCTCCAACACAAACACTGGATCGTCATCCTCCTGCCCGCTCGCCACTCACGCGCTGCTATCTAACAGCACGGGGGCTCCGCGCTCAATGTCGGGGGGAGTGGCCTCAGCGGAATGCGCACACGCTCGCCCATTCGGGTGCTAAGAGTCGAGTTGGCGTTGACAGTTCCGATCCTTTCCGCCCATGCTTTTCTGGAACTGCCAACGGAAGCCATCTATCCGTGCAGTATTTGGCGCCAAAGCACATTGAAGTGACCCTCTGACCTTTCTCGTATCCCCACCTCCACTCACAGTACCATATCCCCCCCCCCCTCCTAGCGCATGCAGCGGAGAATACAGGCCAGGTGCCATAGGAATGGTCGAGTGGGGGAGTCTAAACGTAGGCGAGAGTGTAGGAACCGAATTGTCATTGGCAAAGGCGATGGCGAACGGCGAACGATTTACAACCCAAATTTCTCATCTCCCTCGGGCTAGCACAACCATAAATAAAATCAGCCATGCGAACTGACGAAGATTACCCACAACCCTGGTGGGGGGGTCTCACACCTATAAATGGATCCTTCGCCCCTTCTCCTGCGAGGTTCAGGAAGGCTCGCCGGGTGCACAACCAGACAAGGTCCTCACCAGCTCTATCTGCCCATTTGCGAGCAAGATTGATGCTGAAGATCTCCTGCAGGGATTCAAGATCAGGGCAGTCCCAGATCGTGAATGTGGTGTAAGCAGTACATGGGAGCCATTTCTTCGTGTTCTCGGAGCTGCAGAGATACATCAGTAACGAAGAGCGGAGGAGATCAAGAAATTGACCCAGGGCGGACACGGTCCCACTTTGCCCAAACCACGTTCCTTGCGACCTTCCGACAACCGTTCAATGCTGGCGCCCCAAACCCACTCTTTTTTTTTTTTTTTTTTTTTTTGTTCAACATTATTTAACGTGGTGCACGGACGCAGTCCACGGCTATCTACTACAAGAGATGGTGGGTATACGATGTAAGTTGAAGGGGAGACTACAGCCCCAATAATGCACAGAGGTGCGTGAAGGCCGGCGCACCCTAGGGTTAGGGTTGTTGCGCATGGCCGGACTACGGGCCGAGGGCGCTCAGGCGCCTCCCCGAACCAGCTCACCGGCACTCCCAATGGTGCGTACTAAGGTATGGGACGTCCAAAGCCTGCCAACATCACATGATGTGACTTTTCTGTGACACATCCACCCAAAAAAGGTGAAATTATTGAGAAAAGCCTTCATGAAAATTGCAGGAGCACTGTAAGTGAAATCTGGCTCGGTCATTTTGTTTGAATATATCTTGGTAATGTGTAATACAAACCACTTAATATTTGGGCAATAATTGAATGAGGAGATGTTAAAATACTAAATTTTTTGAGTGCCAAATTTGGCTGAAGTGCGAAATTACTCCTAAGGACTAAATTATATTTGCTTTCTCAAGTTCATCCATAATGCCTGCTGGAAGCACTCTGTGACCTTTATATTTCCTTGTTGCCCAGGCTGCCTGCCTGCCATTAAGACCACATGTGTAGGCATCCATGAACCGCTGAGATCTATTTGCAAAACTGTGAGGATAGATTAACTTGAAGTACAAGAAACAGAGAAGACCAGCAACAGACCGACGCATTGACTGAAGAGGGACAGCATCTAATGCTGCCAACGCATTTTTCTCGAGATGATCTTCTCGTGAGGATTCTGGATTTAGACGATATATCCGTTTTGCATAGCCCCAGCACTGCTCGATAAAATTGAGTTCGCAGTGGAATTTTGGAAGGAAAATGACATGGAAACCAGAGGCCTTGCAAGCTGCCTCAAGGATAGACTCAACACATTCAAAGTCTGGCTGATTAAACAGGAGGCGACGACAGCAACAGTCAAGTGCGGGTGGTGCACACTTGAAACCTTTGCACTCGGCTCTCAGTTTAAATGTGTCCTTGTATCCCCGCTCCTCCAAAATAGTGGCCATACCCTTGAAGATGCCAGCACGTTCATGACCTTCAGGGAAATAGAGAGGTTGTGGCTGTCCGTTAAAGTTAGCGTCACTCATTTTTACCTTGACCTTGCGCAGAGTCCCATCTGAATTATAAACAGGCTTCCCATGCTCATTGCGCTTCGTGACTTCTACAAGCCAGTTGGTACCTTGCTTTGGTGTAAATTTGGGCATATGGCGAGCAGATAAAGAGCCATCAGATCGTTTGAGATGTGTCGTGGCGTTGTCGTAGATAAAGATGTGTTCGTACTCTGGATAACAGTCTGTAAGGATGACCATGGCATCATTGGCTTGTGCCACAATGTCATCAGAGGTAAAATATCCATCCTTGTTTTTGCCAGGCCTCAAAACACGACGAGCAGTCCTACCATCAGGGGATTGAAGCCAACCGAAGTCTGCAGACACGTAATCTGCAACCATAAATGATGGTCCATCACCTTTCAGATATGGCTTCGCAGGTGAATCCTTGTGATACCACGATTTCCGTCGGCGGTCATGGGCATAGAAGATGGTTTCGTCATGATACCAGATGACCACCCGACGACCAGGTAAGTGAGGGCCATATTCTGGGAGACTTTCCTTTGACCAACGGCGCATTCGTGTTTGCAGCTCTGACAACCACGGAAGATACTTTCTGTCACAATAATAGACGACATCTGCACGTTCATGGCCATCCCCATATTGTCCTTTCTTGGGTTGCGTGAACCTGTAACCGAGTGCGTTTAGATATCGACGCGCTGTACGAACGCTGATTGTTCTGGTTATCCCATGTTTTTCGACAACCTCTGGCAATGCAAGAAATTCCACCACTCTTTCAGCTGTGATGTTGTTCCCAAGCTCCTGCAGGTGTAGTGTGATGTCGAGTGCTAGTGCTTCATCCGTTAACATCGACTCATTCCAGTCTCCATAGGGATTAACCGGAAGGACAGTACGATCTTCGACAAATTGCCGAGACAGGATGCAGAGCTGGCGTGCACAGTATCTGCCCCTGCCGAGTCCAACCGCAGCCTGAAGCGCTGAAGCGCCCCATTGACCACGGGTTCGAGAGCATGGATCTGTGTACAGATTCAGGAAGATCCGCATACCCTCCATCCGAAATCTAACAAAGGGACCAAGGCCAGGATCCTTGTAACCCCCTCCTTTACCTCTAGACTCGCCACGCAACATCAATGTTAGATCCTTCAATGCTTCCGCTGCCCTTAGTTCACTTGGCGCCTGACGGAGCTTTCCGTCGCGTACCGACATGCCTTGACCGCATGATGATGGGCCGTCTTCAGCACAGCCGCTTGTTGTGCCATCTTCGACCTCGTTTCCATCGTGATCACCAAGAATATCCCTGTTGTGGACTGACCAATCATCATCCGATTCCCCTTCTTGGTCATTCTTGCCCATTTGGAAATTCCGAACCGACCCATCGTCAGCATCTTCGATCGTGACATTTCCAGATTTCTGGGGCGAGGCCCGAAGCTGGAACAGGTGCAGAAATTGCTCTGGAGCAGAAGAAGGAGGTTCTGTGGGACAAGATTGGTAGAAAAAGCCATTGTAGCCTTGGGATCCTGGATCCGAGAGACTTGGATGTGATGCTAAAAATACATCAGATTCGTTTGATACAGGGAGGTCTGTTGATATCATTGAGAGCCTTTCTCTGTCTGGAAGCGATGCCTGAATTGGCTTGCTGTAGTGAGCAAAGGTGAGAATACAAGAGTCTTAACTTACATTTTCCTCTTCACTGTCACATTTTCTTTTCTTTTTCTTTCTTGGTGAAAGTTTTTCGGCAACCCGTTTTGCACCCTGAATGAAATTTTCCATACGTGTGAGAACGTAACCCTTCTTTACAGGCATCTCGGGACCGGAGGATCGGGTTGGCGACGCGTCGGTTAATTAGTTATACGCGTCGCGTCGCGTTTGATGCTTATTTTGACATCTACTTTTTTTCGGTGCCTCGCTCGGCAAGCGGTTATACCTCAAACATCTTGGGACTAAATTAGCTATAAAATGACCGAGCTACTTTTTTCATTTAGGCCCCGTACATTATTTTAGATAAATTTCCTTGTATTTTTGCCCTTTTTAGGAATTGTCACGCTTGGCACGTGACGTTCGCAAGCTTTGGATGTCCCATACCTTAACACTCCCAGTGTCCTACCCCCGCTCAGCCCCTGCCAGGCCCCTATTAGTTGTGTGCGCCCACTGACGCGCCGGCCAGGAATGAGGATTATAGGCCTTCCCGCAGGTCGACCAACCCGCCAGCCATAAGGCCCAACGGGGTTCGGAGCCCCTCGGTTGCCCGAGTACAGCCCCTCCTCGCTTAGCCGCCCCACGCATGGGACAGTACCCACCAACTGGTGGGCCCCCCAACCTTGCCAGCGACGAACCCAAGGTTCGGCGTTACCGACAGAGACATCGCAGGCTCAGAGACCGAGCGCGCGTTCGGCGGCCATCAGGCGCACCAAGCCACCAGACGGGGGTCATACGCCCTGCGCGTAACCCTCATCCCGGATCCCACCCTTCCGGGGGGGCAAAGGCGAACGCCCGTGGGTTTGCCTCGAGGAGCTCGATGAGGTCCGCGATTCATCGTGGACCCTGCCAATGTTTCTTGCGCTTCACGTGCGGGCACACGCGAAGCAGATGATCCCGGTCCTGGAAGGGCCGGGGGGGGCACGCGCAGTGAGTGTCCTCACTGGGGAAGAAGCGGTCACGGTAGCTCCCGATGGGGGCATGTGCCGTGATGCACCGACAAAGTCGGGCCGTCAACCTGCAGTCGTATGCAGTTTCTTTGAGCCAAGGTCCACAGCCAGAGGCCGTGGGCGTTGCGGGGGTCTTCCGCTGGGCCCTAAGGTCCAGGAAGCTTCTCCCTCGATACTTGGGGTCCGCAAAGCGGGCCACCCAGTCCTTCTCCGCCGTCTCCTTGAAGGAGGCGATTAGCCAATTGCGAGTGGCTTTGGGGGAGATCCCCAAAGGCAGCCGTAGCGCCGTTACAACGTCGTGAGCTTGCTTGTGGACCGCCCACTCCAGTTTGGAGGGGACGAACCACAGGTGGATCTGGCGGTCCTGGCCCAGTTTGAACCAGGGCCGTAGGAGACGGCACAGCCGGAAGGCGTGCTGTTGACCCCCCCTCGGGGAGCAGTCTACACACGCATCAGCTAAAGCGAGGGCGTCCAAGAATACTACCACCTTTTTGCACCCAGCAGCAACGGCTGCGGACACTCCAAGGTGAAGGGCTCGGTGTTCGGTGTTGGTCGCTGAAGCGCGACCGAGGAACGCAGTAGCGCGGCAGACCTCTTGGTTCCCGCGGAGCACAAGGGCGGCCGCCGCGGCCTGGTGGGCTGTCCTGGGTACAGACCCGTCGCAGCCCACGATGAGACAGTCCGGATCGAGTCTGGCTAGAGCCAGAACGCGGTCCAGACGGTCGGGATATTCCTTGCGTTCGTCTGTCCCCTTGGGGGGCGGGTGGTGAATGGAGATTCTGTCCGAGAACAGATCTACCAGGTGATCTCCAGGTTGACTCTCAGGGCCATAGGCCTCGAAAGGTTCATCGGAGAGTGTGCATATGGTGACCGCGGGCGCTGCAGGGGACACGATCTTCCGGCGGGCGCCAGGTGGGAGAGCCTGAAGTCCCAGCGCGTGCCGGGGGGCATCTCCCACCAGGTCCCCCTCCAAGATGGCTCGGACGGGGTGTGTGCGCGTCAAAGTGTCCGTCCGAAGACAGCTCTTGTCAGCCAGCCGACGCAGCACCTGTGGCATAGGCAACAGGGCTGCGAGACATTCCATAGCCCCCACAGGGGTTGTACGGAAGCATCCTGTGATCCAGCGAGCAGCGGTGTGCTGCATCTGGGACAGGGTTTTGACCATGCCTTTGGTATGGGTACCTCGGCAGAACCAGAGACGGAGTCCATACGTCGCCACTGGGATGACGCAGGACCTGTAAAGAAGTCGCTTATTCGCCGGGGATAGTCCCCTGGACGAATTGCCGAGCATGCGCATTGCGCTCACAGTTGTGAATGCCTTGGTCGTGTAGAACCGGACGTGTTCCTTGAAGGAAAGTTTCCGGTCGAAGAAGAAGCCCCAAACCCACTCCCCACCCTCTTGGAATCAACGACGGGAACAGCACCAGTGCAGAAAATCTCTTACTGCTAGCATGGGGGTCCAAAGGCACGGAAGAGGCGGAAACATTTCGCTTCGATGCCATTGCTCTGGCGAGGCCCGAGCCTGAGCTGGATGAGGAGAGTTGGACGGGAATGACTGGGGCCGACGGTAAGAGAAGAGATTCCCAGCCACTGGCTCGACAGGCTCAGGGTTCGGAAAGAAAATTCGGGTTGGGAGGCGAGAGCCAGGGAAAGCGAAGAGGTTGGCACGGGAATAAGGTTGATAGTGGGAAAGGGAAGTTGCAGTGATAGTTCAGAAAGGCGGTCACTAAAACAGGAAGAAAGGCCGGTGAGCGTTTGGAGAAGGGACTGGAATTGGGATCGTAGGGGATTTGTCGTATGCGCGAAAGGTAGAATGTCCATGTCCGTGCCCAAATCCGTGCCCGTGCCCGTGCAAGGGGAGTTTGCAGTGAACGCTATTCACCCAGCAGATTGTGCGCAACACGTGAGCTTCGGAAAAATAGATAGATTACTTAATATTCATTCCGCATCTGGATTTCGCGCCAGTCAGTCTCACGTCACGACGCGCTTCTTTCATAGAAGCTTCCGTTTTCACATTGTCTGTTGAGGTAACGATGTTACGAGTGCGCTTTTCGACGCGCCGACTAGTGATACGAATATAATAATATTTGAGAATGATTTTAATAAAATAGTTTGTCGTATGGCTTCTCAGAATCACGCGGGGATGGAAGGGCGCATGCAAGGAATTAATTGTCTTAGAACATTGTCATATCCCATGCAAGCACCCCTCGGAACTCTGCCTCGGAACTCCGACGGAACTCCGTAGGAACTCCGAGTATTTCAAATTCCTCATTTCAAATTACCTCTCCTGTTTTACTTACATCACATCTTCCGTAGTTTACTCAAGTGTCTGTTCTTCATCATAGATATCATCACGAAATTTGTACTCGGAACTCCGCAGAACTCCGCCGCAGCTACACCGAGTACTAGCCTTAGTATAAAACTACTTTACATACTTTGTATTCTTCAGTTCAAATATTAGTTGTTATCAACTTATCATTTGTCAACTTTAAGACCTCGAACTTCTATCTTAATCTTCGGACCTCCGAACCTCTGCTTCATTCCTGTCCCTTACTTCGGACTTCCTAATCGGAACTCCGCTTTTGCACTTTTTCCTTACCTCGGACTTCCGCACGGACTTCCGGACTTTTCAGTTCCTTGCAAATTGGACACCGAGCGTAGAGAAGGGCGCAACCTCTTAAAGGTTGAAGCCAAGTCATTGTCGTACATTGGAACTCCGCCGGACTCCGCCGATTTCCCGCGCCTTAGGATCAGTTCTTAACAAACATATCCGGTGCCAATTATATATTCCGGATTAATGTCTTACTCATTATCAACCCCGATTGGGTGCATGTGCCTGACCGCTCAACATTGTCTAACGTCACAACAACGCGTCTTTCATAGAAGTTTCTCTCGAGATTGACACAGTCTAATCACATGTTTTGACAGTCCCGGGGGTGCCCTGCCACGAAACGCTGACTAACATTGGACCTTCAATTCGAAAATTGCAGTGTACTAATCCATTCATTTAGACAAGCTTACGACCCATGCCTGGCTCGCGTTGTTCGCCTAAGACTTCAGCACTTGGTCTCCAGCTCGTAGCATTCATTTAGATCTTGAAGACCTCTGTTTGTGCTACCTTGTTTTTCTTGAGCAACACAGCAGAGGAGAATTACATACTGCAAAATTGTACTTCGAAATTGTACTTGATACCTTGCAAGGCTCTGAATTTAAAATTGTATAATTGCATAAAAAGAATTGCAGCCAGGCTCTCAATTCAAAATTTTATGCACGAATTTGACTGAGGGTTTGGCATGTCAGTGTAAAATTGCATTGAAGAATTGCGATGAGGCTCCTGATTTGACAGTCTCGGGAATGCCGTGCCACACCGCTTAGCGCCTCAATCACAACATGCCAACTGAAAAAAAGGCAACAATGAGCTCACACAAGCCCCCAACCCTGAAAGCACCAATGCTCAAGAGGATGGGGTGATGAATATATCATGTCATATGCATAGTAGCATTGTGAGTGAAATGGATAGCTGGCCAATGGATTGAACGGAGTTTAGCAAAAGGACCCAGCGAAAATTTACCGCAGTCTTAGTAGTTGCCTGAATCAAACTTATTTCGCCCTTACTTGCAGATGAATTCCAACTTGGCATCAATGCTTTTTGGGAACAGAGTTCGAATGCTGTCTGGCAGTGGCAAAGACTTGGAATGAAAAATTGCAGCCCAGTACACGCGAGGACACAAACTCTTCAACGAGAAATGTCAGCAACAGATTTGAAATGAAAAATTGGAGGCCAGTGCCAGACATGAGGACTCAGGACACAAACCCCCTGGTGAGAGATTTTGGCGGCAGCCTGGGGAGGCTGGCAGTGGGGAGAATTTTCGATGGAAAATTGCAGCCCAGTGGACGTGAGGAAATTCTTCGAGGAAAAATTTCAGTGGCAGATGGCTAGCAGTGACGAAGATTTGAATAAAAGATTTCATCTGGCATGAGGAGACAAATTCTTTCACGAAAAATTTCAGCGGCAGAATGCTGGCAGTGGCAAAGATTAGCAATGAAAATTTGCAGCCCAGTGGGCATGGGGACAGAAATTCCCTCAACAGGGACAGGTCAGCCTGTTTTTCTTGGTGCATGCCATGATTTATAAGCAGCCAAGTACATACAAATAACCTAAGACCCCAGGAACTCCAATTCCCTCTGGTGATAGATATCTGTGAGTACAGTGAAAGCCCAAGCAGGGCAGGAAAAAATGATTTCATGGTTGAATATATAGTGAATATTGTTGATATATATATGTTCCATGAATATAGAGAGGAAGGGAGAGCCCAGAGAAGTGAAAAAAACAGGCAGGACCAACCTGATGCCCCACTGACAGCCTGAGGGATAGGAATGCATCTATACCTGGGCTGTGCATTTAGGTGGATGTGTATGTACACCAGGAGATGGAGGATAAGAATTTTTGAACAGGGAAAGGAAGGGGAGATGGACATCATTTCATGGATTTTGTGGTAGGGGACAATTGCAGCCTACCTGGTGGACAGCAAATAACCACTGAGAATTCATTATTGATTCTCACTGTGATTTTTCTAACACATAATGAACAGCCAAAATAAATAGAGGAGGACTCAGATAAGAACTTCACACCTAATCATAAATTTACATGCCAGGATCAAGCCCTACCATGACCTGTAGACAAGGTGTCACTTTAGCAATTTGTGAAGTGTAGGATATTTCTATATATATTAGAAATGACCATGTTAGCAGTAGACTCAGGCTGGAGTGAAGAGCTAATCAGTAAAGAAGTAGATAGTGGAGAGCAGTTATCACAAAAATCCAAGTTTGCCTTAAACCTCCTTAAATTTCCATAGAGCCTACTTATCATGCTTATTGCCCATTAAGTAAAATAAGCAGAAAATTCAACCCCACTCATTTGCTCCCAATTCTTGTAAATTTCCTTATTTTGGTACCAATAAGGAGATCAAGCAACAAATAAGGAGGAATAAAGGAGAACACAAGGCAAATAAGTAGGGTCTTCTGCTGTTATTTCACTTAATGGGCAATAAGCATGATAGGAATATTAAGGAGGTTTAAGTCAAACTTAAAATATGGGCTGACCCAGACAAGGAGCTGGCTTCTGAACAGTCCCTCCCAAGGCTCTTCAGGATCATACTCCTGATTGACATAGACTAACATTGGTCATTGATCACCACAGACAGTTATTTCACCACTGGAAAGCTTGGTGTATCCCCTAAATCAGTGAATCAATGAAGTCAATGATATACATCAGAAGAACTTACTCTGCATCATTCCAGTCTAGACCAGCAGGACAGAGAAGAGCGCCAGTGATGGGATGGTGGAACCCTCGGTTTGCCTTGACACTCCGGGAGAGGGGGGGGATGTAAGGGTGTGTCTTGGGGAGTTATCCAGTCAAGAACAGCATCCTTCAAACTCTTGGTATCATCCAATCTTGCACTAGATATGCCCTTTTGAATCTCCATTCAATGAGGTAAGGTTCATAAATCACTAGAAAAATTAACTTACCAAATCTGCCGCCACCATAGACTCTTCATCAGATGTGTCCATGATATGCTCAATGAGATGTGACACCATAGACAAGAGTTTCTGAAACACTCTGTACTCCTTTTGGGCCCTGCATTGCAGAAGGGTATGTTAGTACAGGATGGAGTGAATGGGAATGATTGGAATTGACTCAGAAGTAAGCAACTCTTCTGCAACTTCTCCTCCTTTGCCCATATGCAGTATACCATTTGTGAAAGGCACCTGGACATTGCACATGACATGCACTGTTCTGCCAAAATGTTGTCTATGATGGATTAAAGGCAGTCCTTCATGAATGGGAGAAGGAGGTATTGGGATCAGGAAGTTGAGCACAAGATGAGGACGAGGTTTTTGAGGTATTGAGTTTAAGTCAAAGGTAAGTGGATGAGGGAGTCTGCCACAGGGAGGAATGTTATTATCATCTCCTACAAGATGTGCAATATTTATACTACACAGTTAGAAGGTATAATGTAATGCACTCCTTTAATACATAAAGGAGGTATTCTGTAATAGACCCCTGTACCAGTTAATAATGGAATAACTATGTCATATCCCCTATACTAGTGTCAATAATAGTGACATATGATACTATGGCTTGGTAAGTCCTAGACTTCCTGCAGGGTGTGTCATAGACACTCTATCCATAGCTTTGTCTTGGATAGGCTATCATAGACATGCTGCGGTATGAGTAATCCTGTAGCATGTGTTAACTGTGGGTTCCCCTTTATGTCTCTGCATGTGTTAACTGTCCATTCCCTAGGGTTATGGTTAATCTGGATTAGCCCTAACCCTAGTGTTGTCCTAGCTTAACACATGTGTTAATATGACTTAGCATATTCTGGCAATATTCCCCAGGCATGTTAACTGCCTTGGCTTGCCTGTATACTCTTGTATACATTATCCCAACAGAAGGCATTGAAGATGCGGTGCCCCCTTCAAAGAACCTACATGCAAGCCAGTAAGTGAAGAGGGTCCCCAAGATAAACTTGGATATGAGCTGATCATAGTTAATTGTGAAGATTTGATGGCTATGGAAGATTGCACCAAAAGTGTTAGTCATAGCAAGCAAATGGACTGGCGCAAATTCATTAAACTCGATTCAATGGACTGACCGGGTTTGAAGGAGGGTGATTTTTTTGGCCTCTTTGTGAAGTGTGATGCATGTCTGCTCATCATGCATCAGATGTTTTCCTTCCACTACTGCAACCCACAAGCAGTAGATGGCTCAGAACTGACAGCATCTGAGTTAGAGTAAACAAACATGGTCACATAGATAACCTGTTGATGGTATAAGTTAGCCACAAAATCCTCTCTGCCCTGTTAAGATGCATTAAGCATTGCTCAAAACTGAGGGACAAAAGGTCATATGAGGTGGCGAATGGCTTAACATTAAACCTTGGATTAGCTGGGGTTGATGAAGAGCCATTAGAAAGCCATTTACCTGGGCATGTCCAGAACAGAATGTTTCAGTCAACTGCATCTGATATAATGAATATCAATACTTTTCTTATGACTGAATGGAAATCTGGATGAATAAAAGTAGCAAGCATGTTAGTTGTTGATCCTTCATCAGCCACCACCCTATTGATTTCCTGGAGCACAAGTAAAAGGCAGGCATTACATGGCTGACAGACCAGGGTAAGGAAGGAGAATCTCAGTGGCCATCCATGCATTCAGAGGTTTATCACTGCCCCTCCGTCAAGCCCAACTAGTGTTGCCTCAGCTTGGAGTTGATGTAAACATATTTTGCGTTTATTGGACGCAATACGTGGAACTAAGACTTGTGCAAGGGACCGAAAACGTAGCCAGCGAGCCGCCGCACATTATTGGTCACTTACACAAAGCGATCTGATGCCCCTCTCATGTGTTATTTACGTTAAGCCATTTTAACCCGGTGAACCAGGTTGAAACAGCTTAACGTGAATAATACATGAGAGGGGTATCAGATCGCTTCGTGTAAGTGACCAATAACGTGCGGCGGCTCGCTGGCTACGTTTTCGGTCCCTTGCACATGTCTTAGTTCCACGTATTGCGTCCAATAAACGCAAAGTACGTTTAAGTTGACTCCAAGCTGAGGCAACACTAAGCCCAACACCTCTGCATACCTCTCACACCAAATACCATGTGACAGAAGTTGGTAAACAAAGACTAAACCATCTTTGACCATTTTCAGCATTTGACCTAGGATTGTTGGGGGCTCAATGGCCTCTCTACAATGGTAAATCTGTGGAAAACTACTAATGTCTTTGAATTGGAGCCTCAGTTAGCCAGAGAAAGATGTCCAGGGTTTCAGGTTGAGCAAGTAAATAGTTTCAAGGGGCTAAAGGTAATCCAAATGTAGGGCTGAGCACAACTGGGCAGGTGACAAAAAGTCATACCTGCGGGACCAGGAGTTAAGAGACCTGGAACACAAGCAGAAAACATGAGAGAGAACAGGTTGAAGTCCAACTTGCCAAGTATGACCCCAGACTTGCATTGAAAACCCAAACTTGAAGGTCACTGTGAATCATCCAAGCTTGTAAGATTGAGTGACAAAAAGTCAGACCCAATCAAGGCAGGTGACAAAAAGTCAGACCTGCAGGTGGCCAGAATCAAGTAGGAGATGAAATCAAGCACAGAAAGTAGAGGAATTTCCCAGTCTGTTGACTGCAGCCTGAGTGACTCGGATTAAGAACGTTTAAATTTAAACTTGAACTTGAAGTAATAGTCAATTTCAAGTTCAGACTCTGATCACTTATATTTGCAAATATTGAACTACATATTCAATTTAACTGAAGTTTTCATGTTGCACCAACAACTTGAAATCCCTGAGATCATGAGCCTGAATCATACTCATTACATGCTTAACTTACTGCTGAACAAGATATTCCAGCTTATTGAAGATTCGAACTTGAATGTGTTAGTGTAAAAAAATATACATATGATGTCAGCATAAAGTATGGACTTCAATCATGATGGTAGATGTGCATTATGAGAACTTGAAATACTCTTTACAAATGCTATCACAGAGTGCTGTGGCCACATGTTAACAAGGCTGGACTTGCAGACACCATACTGTGGCATCGTTGAATGAGTAATGTTTGCACATTTAGAAACTATGTCTACCATGTTTGTGTGGATGACTAGCTACTAGGCACAGATGACTCAGAGCAGAAAAATAGCTGTGAGTGGGGACATACCATGATTCTCCCAATTGCTCAATTCACCATCGCTTTCATCCAGATCAGTTAGGTCGCTGGTGTCATCTGAGGAGTCTGAACTCGAAGAGTTGGAATTGGATCCTAGAAGATTGATATATTGCTGCACAAAATCTTTGTCGAATGCCATTGCCCCAAGGGTGAAGATGTTGCAGCCTGCAATTTCATTGTAAAAGGATGCAGTTCAGTTATACTGGAACACTCACCTGGTCCTGTATACATGTTGATCACTCTTGGTTTAACATGCACCTCATATCGGGGCCCCAGCCATTCAAAACATTCAGGCGATTCATATGAAGCCAAAGCATGAGGGAAATACATATTTATCAGACATTCTAGAACCACCACTGTGCAGTCCAGCTCTTCACCTTGAATATTCCTCTCCTTGGCTAACTTATTATATGAGACCAATGTGTTGATATGCTGGTCAAAGATGTCTTTGAACACAGCTTCACCATGCATAGCTCGTTTTGCCTCAGGGTCATAAAAAAGGAAATGGGCATGCCACCATTTATGAAGGTCTCTGGCCAGGCCATGGGCGTGGATTGTGCATAGCTGATCATAGTCACAATCACGATCATGTCGACATTTCATTTTGTATGCCAGTGGATTTATAAGGTCACCCAGCTCCATGATGACACATAACATGAAGAGATCAAGTGTCCCTTTGAAGGTGGAGATGTGTGGGTGGCATGTTTGGTTCTTTTCCATGTTTGACAAGAACAAAGTGAGCATAGATGACAAGCCTTTGCAGTAGAATGTGTGCATCCTGGGTATGTTCTGTATTTGTTATGTTCTTGCTGGCAATGAACATGTGATAAAGTCTGAAGATAGTGTCTCAAATTGTTGATATGGCATAGAAATGACCTCCATGACAAATTGCAGACTCTGGCATGACAACAAAATGTGGTGTATTTGGTCACATGATCCTATTGTGTGATCAGCAGATTTTCAGTCAAGTGAGTAGAGAAAGCTTACAGTTGAGATCCAGGAGGAAGAAGGACTGCTTCGAGATCCCACTTTTTGAGGTTGGCAGCATTGATCTGAAAATCCTCAGTAAAAAGGGTGGTATGGGAAAAATGAGTAGAGCCATTCTTTGGTCATGCAATGATCCACCATTTTAGCCCAGTTTGCATGTCAATGTAGGTACAGACACCATTGCAGTTGATATGTCAGAGGTGGTGAGCACCTGAGGTTGCCACAAGTCCCCATTGAGTGCTTGCCACTGGAAACAAGATGGTGCGGCTACACATTGGCAAATCAATGGTGGCATTAAATGCCACAAGATCTGATGAGAAGGCCATAGAAGGATGGGGAGCAGATAGCATTGTGAAATCCAGTGCATTGAGGATTTTAGTTTCTTTCTGGTGACATCTAAGCATGTCTCTGAGAGTACCCTTCTGGTGACAGGATTCAGAAGAAAAAGTGTTTTCCTTTGAGTAATCTATGACAATAAAAATGTCAGCAGAAACACATAGGATATCGATTGCACACACCGTGAATGGTTACAGGTGTAAGCCTGGCCCCAGACTCATGACATGACAACACCATACCAACAGTCATGCACACCAATACACACACAGGCACACTGATGCCAACCACATGCACACCGCTGCACAGACTGGTATACACTGAGCATC
Organism: Tricholoma hemisulphureum; assembly: GCA_964034925.1. Classification (NCBI taxonomy): domain Eukaryota; kingdom Fungi; phylum Basidiomycota; class Agaricomycetes; order Agaricales; family Tricholomataceae; genus Tricholoma; species Tricholoma hemisulphureum. Next base: position 1,535,145 of record OZ035932.1, read on the forward strand.
TGATACCACCCAATGCTCACAGCCACCTGCACCTACTCCCAATGGACCCGATGGATTGGGAATGGGAACAGAAACAGATTGGGTACAGAAACAGGAACAGCTACACTGTTGAATGACCAGCCTCTCCCTCAACTCCCTTTCCCTTGTCCACCTCTGAGGACCCTCACCAACTCCCAAACGACACACACCACACCCTCTGTGTTGAACCAAGCACCTGACAATGGTATTAGGCCTAATCTGGACTCCACCAATTGTGTATAAAACATGGGGAATGGACTACACTCCATGCAGACACTTTCTTACATGGTCTATGTTTCTGTTTCTAATATATATACCATCTTTTTCCACCTTTGGTGCTTCACTCTTACTTTGTGCAATGAAGGTATAGTTCTTACCATCCATGTAATGTAACTTACTGACTCTTACTTTGTGCAATGAAGATTGTTTTGTCTTGTCTTTCCAGTTCATCTTAGTGTAGGCAGCCAAACCCAGCCGCCTTCCAACAGGTTTGTAAAGATTGCCTAATGTTCTCAGGCCCTGTTCATCAAAACTGAAATCCAGCTCAAATTGATCATAGATAACGATATGTTTTCCGCTGAATAAGTCTTGGATCTTCTTCTCGCTTTTACTCTTGGCTTCCTTTTTTGAGACAATACAGAAGACTGACTCACCAGGTCTTGCCATCCACAGTGGTCAATGATCTTTATAACCTGCTATGACAGCCTGATGAATTTCTTCAAACATTGTAAGCTCATTCTCAAACTACAGTGATATATGACATTAGAAAAGCATGCAAGCATGACTCCAGAAGCTTACATGGAATGATGGGATGTACTTCACTGGATTATCCCTGCTGGGAGCCCATAGCTCTACTGATTTTCCCATGAATTGTTCCTGCAGATAAAATCTGTCATAATCAAGTTGTATCTTACATTCAGAATTGCAAGTAACTTTCCAGTTGTCAATAGGTTTGTCTTTCCAGACTCCACCTGCCAGCAAATTTAGCACAATGCTCACTGACATGGAGGAACCACTGACCATATCATGGGTTAAGTCAATCATATCAACAAGTCTACTGATGCCTCCTAATTCTATTTCCTCAAAATAATTTCTGGCAATGACATTAGTAGATTCAGTTGGTGGTTGCAGTTTGGGATTTGGTCCAGGCTCTGACTTTAACTTGCACTTCAACTTTGACTGTAGCCTAGGCTTTGGCTTTGGCTTTGGCTTTGGAGGCGATGAACTGTCCCTCTTCCTCCCTTTTGCATCATGTGATGGATTCTTTTGTTTCTTGAGGGAATTTTCACTCTCCCCTTCCTTGGTGGGTGAAGGGTTCTCAGCAGGGCCTGATTGCGTGGCTCCTGGACCCACACTCCTGTCTGAATCATGCTCCGAAGAACTATTTGCACAGCCTCCATCAGCATTGACATCCATCAGACCAGGATGCTCCCTCTCCCTTGGAACAGGGGGGTTTTTGGCCCTGCTTTCATTGGTGGACAGCACATTCTTGGCAAAGCCTGATCCTGCAGCTCCCTGATCCATGCTCCTGTCATGCCCTAAAGAATCATCCCTGTAACCTCCATCTGTGTCTGTACTTTACACTCCCCCACCTAGTCCGAACGGAACGCTCGGAATGCTAGGATTCCGACCAGAATCCTAGTCAAGTCCTAGCACACTGCTAGGATTCCGTTCGGACTGCTAGGATTCCGTTCGGACTGTTGAAATGGGTGAATTCCTAGCAGTTTGAAGTGCAAATTCCGAGTGAATTCCGAGCTCAGTCCGAGTGAGTCCGAGCAAAAATAAAAAGTTTGCCAAGTCCCATTCCTCATGAGTCCGAGTGTTGTCTGAGCGGAATCCTAGCAAAGTCCGAGCTCAGATTGAGAAAAATAAAAAAGTTTGCAAGTCCAATTCCTAATGAGTCCGAGTGTTGTCCGAGCGGAATCCTAGCAAAGTCCGAGCTCAGATTGAGAAAAATAAAAAAGTTTGCAAGTCCAATTCCTAATGAGTCTGAGTGTTGTCCAAGTGGAATCCTAGCAAAGTCCGAGCTCAGATTGAGAAAAATAAAAAAGTTTGCAAGTCCAATTCCTAATTAAGATACATAGAGTGTAGACAAACTAAACTAGTCAATATTATCACCTTTATCATCATCATCTTCTTTGTCTTCAATATTACTTGCTTTGCTTGCTTGTTTCTCAAGTACTAGTCTTGTGTGATAGAATAGCATAACATGTAAGAACCAGTTAAAATTGCTTGGAGTCATTCTTTTGAGGATTGATTCAAAGCCACCCAGCCAGGAATTCAGCTGTTCACATGCCTATATTCATTTCAATCAGCAACTTATAAAATTATTACTATATCATAAATGCCATACCTGTGTATTAAAGGCTCGTTTATAGTATTGCTGACCTTGATTATCAGTATCCACAATGACAAGATTGGGGGCAGAGCCATTCAATGGGGCTGGATTACACCATTTTCGGCACAAATAATCGGTTGTGCGATGGTTGATGTAATGGTAGGAGTCAACTATAAATCGTGTTGTGTTTTTCCATATTGCATCCCAGCTACCATTGGTTATGGCTGTGCGAAGTACCAGACAAGCCTTGTCAATGCAGATATAGTCCGGCCGTGACTCTTCATTTGGATAAACTGATTCCAGGAATGCCAGAATATTTGTTGGTGATTCTGATTTGGCAAACTTTGCCCATGCAATAACAACACCACATGGTGCACATATTGTTTCTACACAATAGAAATGGTTTGGAGTAAAATAGTTGTCTCTTTGTACCTCAGGAGTAGGCTCATCATGAGGTTGTTGATTGGTCTGTGCTACTGGTTGCCAAGGCAAGCGTTCCCCCGGTCTTTGCAACATTCTTCTAGCTCCAGCCATAGTATGCCGATTATGTCCTCGAACATGCCTATTCCATTGAATTTGATGTCTTTCACATGCTTGTGTGCCAACAATCTTTTGGGTATTGCAACCATGCACCCGGCATTTAGATCCATGCAAGTTCTCATGTAGAGCACAAAATGATCCACCCCGAGAATTTGCAAGTTCTGAAGTACAGTCATCATAGGCACAATGCTGAAATCCCAATTAGCTGATATCAATAAATTTAATAGCATACATACTGGTGGAGATATAAGAATCCCATCTACAACAACCATAGTTGTATAAGAAGTGTGAGCTGATGGACTATCAACATCCATCTCCTGATCAGTGGTAGAAGCTGACTGCAGTGCATGTTGTCTTGCTTCTTGAGCTGCCTCAGCTGCTAAATCAGCACCTTCTCCAACTAGTGCAGGTACAATTCTATTTTCATCCATCCCTACAAGTGCTGCAGGATCATCCCCAGTAATTATATCTGCAGTACTTTTATATGGTTGAGTACATTCTTTACAAGAATGTTGGTCTGCAGCACGAATGACTCCATTTTCACCTAAGACAGAAAATGCTTGTCTGGTTACATCATTGATGGCAAGACCATCTTGAAGTTCCAGGTTGATGTTACTTGCAGAAGCAAGAGTACGGACAGACTCTTGAACAAATGCTTGCCAAATGTGACGCCGAGAGAGTTTTGTGGAATTCCCAGAATCAAATTTCCAGAAACTGTTATTCCAAAATTCTGTATAAGCAGCAGCAGATGAATGGAAGCTATACATTCCATTTAGAACTGCATTTGAAAAAGCCCGATCAACCCATATGCTCTGTCCGACCTTGAGATATTTTGCAGAATTCAAGTATATTCGGATGTTTTTATTGTCATGTCCAATTACACGTTCTCTATCTGCCAGATAATTTGTTTTGCACTTGGGACACCTTCCAGTAAGGACTTGAACATTTTCAAATATGTCAGAGCCTTTAATCAGGGTAACTCTTGGTATATCCCGTATTTTGGTTATTTGGAGCAAAGAGCGGGGGTTGCAGCTGTTGGTTTCACATACCACAGCATTTGGACAGATAACTTGAGCTGCTTGAATTGATTTATGGGAAATAGGCTTGAGGTTCCCTTGAAATTGTCCATTTTTATCATATGGATATAGATTCAAGACTTTGGCTAGCATATCAAGCTTTTCTCCAATAGCCATAATTTTCATATCAGCATTTCTATCATTTCTATCCTTGAATAGCCTTTCATGGTCCTTTCCTAATTTTTCCTGCAATGCACGTGCAAGACCTCTTATCTAACCAGAATCTGTAGAGCGAAGTTCATCTGAAAATTCTGGATTCTGTTGTCTTGCATGCAAGCCCAACAAATCGGAGTTGTCTGTTATAGTAAACAGGACAAGAAGAACTTGTGAAAGTGTAATCTTGGAACAGAAGTTCTCTTTCACAAAGTGACTGAACACCTTGAATGGAATATCAGGAAACGGGCTCTCCTCTGGATGTGCAGCAACTCCTGGTACCAGAGCAAGTATAATAAAGTACCAGATTAGATGCTGAGATTGCACAATGTTTGAAATGGCAAAAAAACACAGATGACAAAGGAACCATAAACTAAAAAAGAAATTTAGAACATGCACCAAAGTTTATTTATCTACTTGACTTGCTTTTTAGCACTACCATTCCCACTTTTCCCCTCCCCCTTCTTCTTCTTCTTCTTATTACTAACATTCCCTCCAACTTCTTTCACAACTTTGCCCTTCTTTTTGCCCTTCCCATCTGCCTGTTCCAAATATGCAGTCAAGTCTTTGAAGTTGTAGACCACTTTCTCTACCCCCCACACATCAAGATCAGAAGGTCGGTTTCCTGGATCACCTTCTAGCCACTCCACCATAAGAGGATGATTAGAAACCTTGGAGAAACATTTCTTGAAGTGTGAGTGGAAATAAGACTTTGAAACAAAAAGTTCGATCAGGTCCACAGCAGTTAACTTGCTGCCAATCCAGGTTCCATCAGCAACCATTTGGTCATACACATGAGATGCTTCAAGATGTGCCTTGTACTTCTGGTATGCCACATGAAGACCACAATCGGCACGATCACAAAGGTAAGTAGGAACACCAAGTAAGCCCAGTGTTACTTCTTTAGGATTCACAGAAGGGAGTCCTGAAGTAGCAGGAGTAGACGTGCGTGACAGAGAACCTGAGTGAGGAAAAGGAGTGGTAGCAGTACTTGAAGATCCAGGATTATCATCAGTCTATAATTCATATTTGTGTAAGGTTAGTAAAAAAAGTGAAATTAAATAATAATGGACTTACAATGAGAAGTTGCAATATATCCTGGCCATTATCATGTGCCCACAGTACATCATCATCATTCTCAAGAGCAGTTTCAAATCGACCTTTCACAGCCCAAAGATCCTCTTCATAAACAAAAACACGACGATTGAATTCTACCAAAAGGTGTCAAAAAGCAGTAGAGTAAGACTGAGCATGCTTACTGTGAACTGGGGAATAATTTCTTGCAAGTGTTTGCAGAATTGGCTTGAGGGTGGATTTTACCTCAGATGTAAGTGACATGTCAGGCTTGTGAGCCTCTGGGTCGCGATGCGAGGTATAGACATGCACCCTACCCTTACGCAGGCCAGGCTCAAGCATAGCATCCATATCATCTGCGTGATTAAAAACATTCCCCCGTGCTCTACCACGAAATACTCCACCTGTCGTACGTGAAGCACCTTGCAATGTGTGACGAGGTGGACTGGTTGGAGGACTCGCCATCCGAATATCAACATCTAGATTAATAATATTTAAACTATAACCTAAATACATTAAAACCATATTCAACCTACCTTTGTTGACTATAAATTATAATGTAACACATAAGCACAACATAATAATAATAATAATAAAAACCCGTACGTTGATTAGAAACCTCGCCAGTCCCAGCAGCAGATTGCATAGAGTTGGGGATAGTGGCAGTAGTGGCAGCAGTTCGCAGTGCAGTGGCAGCAGCAGGGGTGTTCATAGCATCCTCGGCACCTTCGTTGGGCTTGCTAGTGGCATTGATGGCATTGGCCTGGGCGTTATCAGCATTGGTGGCGGCAGTACTGGTGTTGGCGGCTTCGTCGTAGTCGCCTGTGCCCTCGTTGTAGTCGCGGGTGCCTTCCTTTTGGTCATCGTCGCCCTCACCCTCGCCACCCTCGCCCTCGTCGCCCTCACCCTCGTCACCCTCGTCCTCGTCCTCATCTTCGTCGTTGTCCTTGGCATTGGCTTCGTTGTCAGTGGCTTCGTTGTCGGTGGCTTCGTTGTCGGTGGCTTCGTCATCGTCGTTGTTGGCTTCGTTGTTGTCGTTGTCGTGGGCTTCATCGTTGTCGTTTTCGTTGCCATCGTTTTCGTGGTCATCGTTTTCATTATCGTCGTTGTCTTCGTCTTCGTCTTTGTCCTCGTCGTTGTCTTCGCCGCTGTTGTCCTGGTTCTTGCTCATTTGTTCATTGGGCTCTGGCTTGCCTGTAGCGGGCTTGGTGTCTGATCGGCGTGTTCGGGAGCTGGAGTTGGTCGGTGGTGGAGGCATGAAGCTCGTTTTTACGGAGCGTGTGCGTTTGGGTGGAGCAATAGGGACCCCGCTATCAGTGAGCACTTGCTCAGTCCTGTAAAATATAAAATAGTAGTTGTTCAAAAAGAAAGAAAAAAAAAAGAAAAAACTCACGGCGTGAGGTGAGTTGGTGTGCTGGCAGCTGCATCTTCGCGAGCTCGAGTAGCCGCGGGTTTCCTACAGAATAGGTCAGCGAGGGACGGGGCCAGCAAGCAATGGGGGGGGGGGGGGGGGCAAGCAACGGGGCAGCGAGGGATGGGGTCAGCAGGGGACGGGGAAGCAAGGGTCGAGGTCAGCAAGAGACGGGCCAGCGAGCAACGGGGAAGCGAGGGATGGGGAGCAACAGGGGAGCAGGGGACGGGGTCAGCAAGGGACGGGGCCAGCCAGCAACGGGGAGCAAGGGACGGGGTAAGCAAGGGACGACGGGGTCAGCGAGGGACGTGGAAGCGAGGGACGCTGTCAGCGAGGGAAGGGGTGATGGAGGAGGGCACTTGCCTGGGCGCCTTCGCTTTCTTCGTTGGTTTCTTCCCTCCCTTCTTTTCACCTGCTGCTCCGTCGATTTCTTCATTTGTAGCCGTCGTTCGAGTTTTTTTCGTTGCTGTGGCATCAGCATCGGCTGCTGACGTGGCTCGCTTGCGCATTGTCGATGCAGTTGATGGCGGGGGCGAGCCGTTGCGGCGCAGACCGCTTCTGGTCCTCGGAGTGTTGGTATTCGCTCGGGTTTGCATGTCGAGGTGGTGGTGAGACGTTGGAAATGGGGGGGTGGATGTGGGTGATGGTGATAAGAGATGTTGATGATGTGGCGATAAGGGACGCGCGGCCAGGCTATGTTTACCCACCCTAAACCAGGTTGGGCCTGACAGTATGTCAAGCCTAAAGGCCCCCATACCAACCAAGACCTTACAGCCTAGTGGTTAAATGTTATGGTGTTGCTTACAATACTTACCTGTGAGTGTAAGTGTTCGATCCTTTGCGCGAACATTTCTTTTTCCTACATATTATGTAATGATATATAATAAGGACCAACTATGTTTGGTCTGTTCCTAATGTTCCTAACGTTCCATGTGGTTTCTGTGCGGAGTCCTAACAGACTCCATGCTAGGAAATCCTAGTCCGAGCACTGTTGCTCGGACTCTGCTAGGACTCCGTTCGGACTGAACTCGGACTAGGAACGGAAATTTAGCAGGCTTTTCTGCCAGTAAATTTCCTAGCTCAGTCCGAACGGACTCCTAGGAATCCGAGCGTTCCGTTCGGATTCCGATCGGATTCCGATCGGGTTAGGTGGGGGAGTGTAAAGTACTCATCTGTGTCAACATCCATTGGATGTGGATGCTCTCACTCACACACAGCTGAATTTTTCTTCAGAGGGTGATGCAACCTAACCTACATCCTGGACCAAGGTCAGTCATGAATATGATCAAAAGAAAGCTGACACATAAAACAGTGGAACAGAAAGTGTAGGTGACCATAATGTGTGCCAGCACCATGGGAACACTTGTTGAGAGTAATGTGCAGAAATGGGTTCACTACTTTCCCCCCCACAGTGGCAGGCAAAGAAAGTTGAAAATCGAATGAGGAAATGAAAGTAGCTTGAGTAAAATATTGCAACAGGCTATACCTTTGCATCCAGTTCATCATTAAAGTTCTTTGCCATCTTGGGCAGGGATACAACTTCTGCATTGGTGCTTCCAGCACTGATGTTTACATGCTTTGTTGGGAGCAGTGGACTTTTCCAGTTAGTACCCTAGGAGAAGAAGGATTGTCCACCAAGAACTCCAGTGCTTCCACCAGCAGGGGCCTGAATGAAGCAACCATGTCCTCAATGACTTGGTCAGGAAGCCAGCTGGGTAATTGGACAGGATATGGCACAGTATGACAGCCAAGGGGCTGAGTGAGCAGGTTTGGCAGAATAGCTTGATGATTTTGTAAAGTGTGGAAAAGCCTGCAGCAGGATGGACAGCATAGCTTTGACACACAGATGCCCCCTTTACATATTGCCTACCAGTAGAAGGTCAGACTGATTGTGTGACTTGGAGAAGGGAGGTGAGATGATTACCATACCAATCTCTTTCAATTTGGTATCATTATCTTCAATGGCAAGGTCAGGGTAGAGGGCCATTGCTGCAAGCAACACCTCATAGTAAAGCATACCAGGAAAGCAATCCTGCTTAGCTTCACCATCAAGGACTTGAGAAAATTCCAACATTTTTCAACATGACTGAAGAAGTTTGTTGTCTTGAGGGTGACACTTGAAACTGCCATTTTAAAGGCACTGATCAGACTGTCTTGCACACCAGCAGGTTTGTCAACAATGGATAGCATGGTCTTCATTACTGTATGCATGGTGTTCCTGGATGGAAACCAAAGGATGGGATGTTCCATGGCAAGTATAGAAATAGAGACAGGATGCTGCTTAATGATCCTGCATTGGCGTTTTCATTTGACATTGGGAGTAGTGTTTCAAGGTCTGGTCTGGTCTGGTTTTCTGCCTTTTTCAGGCAGTAACCGAGACTGTAACCAGTTATAAAATTTTTACTTTTCGAAGGGACCGTAACCAGACCATACAGGACCAGTTACAGTCAGTTATACATCAGTTTACAGACCGGTCACAACTGGTCACTGAGTGGACCAGTTTGTGACCAGTTGTAATCAGTCCCCCTACAGTTGAGGCCAGTTGTTTACAGATAATATACTTTAAATAATTGTATGTGTAATTACAATCCCCCCACATGCTCACATGTGAGGGGCACCATCAGTAAATGAAAATGCATAGAACTATATATATATCTAAAAGAAAATAAACTGGGGGGGGGGGGGGGTGGGGGGGCATTGCCAGTGGGGTCGCGAGAGGAGGGGGAGGCGGTGTGGGGCACTGGGTGCGTCGCAGGTCACAAGAGGAGGAGGAGGTGGCATTGGGGAGTTGGGGGCATTGCCAGCGCAGTCGTGAGAGGAGGTGGAGGTGGCATCAGGTGGGGATCACCAGAGGGGGCCACACCAGGAGGGGGGGCAGCAGCATTGCAAGAGGGAGAACCCCCACAATCCACCCCACGAGCAGTGGCTCGTGAGGCTGGTGTGGGGGGCAGCGACGTCGTTAACAAAACTAAAAACAAATGAAAAAGTTAACCATTTTAATAATATATCATTGATGACACTTACTTGCCAGTGAACTCAACATCATTGGGCCTCCTAGGCAGGGTGGTGGTGGTGGTGGTGGTGTGAAGGCAATGACGTGAGGTAGGGGGAAAAAAATAACAACTAAGACAATGATGGTATCTGTCAAAAAAATCAAAAAAAGATGGCAACTGTCAAAAAAATCAAAAAAAAGATGGCAACTGTCAAACTGTCAAAAATGACCCTAGAAAAGATGGCCCTAGCAAACAAATAGGTGCAAACTCACTAGAGGTATATAAGTCCTCTAGATTTGGAGCTCTTGATCCCTGGAGCAAGTCCCCTCTAGTGTCGAAAAAAGTAAAATAGTAAAATAATTGTAGTAAATATTAATACTAAGTATATAAGACCCCAGTCCGGTTATTAACCGGTCTTAACTGGTCCTTACCAGTTACATAGTTTACTTAAATATACTGTAACTGTAACTGTAACTGCTGTGTAACTGACTGTAGCTGAGACCAATGGTCTGGTCACACTGGTTACAGTCCGGTTACAGTCTCGGTCTTTTTTTTCTGGTCCTAGTGACTGGACCTTGAAATACTAATTGGGAGCACAGGTAGGCGAAGGCATGCACTTGAAGGGGAATGAGTTGGGGTCTAGCTTTTGTCCACCACATACCTTTTGGATGACATTGAATGAGTCAAAATCAAAAATTAGTGGGGAACTTGAAGCTAGGTTGTGTCATTGCGGAGTCAGGGTCTTTGTGACTTAACATAAAAGCCCAAAATTTTCCAACCAGGCTGATCAAACTAAACCCCTAGTATTGAGTTGACCCCCACACCTTTGAGAATAACCACTTGCTCAAGGAACTTCTGCCATGCCTGGAAATCCACAACCCCTGACTTCTGGATCTGTTCTCACCTATTGGCAGTTGCTGCTTCTTCAGCTTGGACAGGAAACCCATTCTGTCCTGTCTCTGGATGTAAAAACACTAGAATTGACCACTTGGTATTAGTATGTGATCTTGACTGCTACTGTGCCACCACTCATATATTCCATAGGCTGACTGATGGAAAAAAGTGCATGGAGCTGTACACACTGTGCCAGCATCACAAAGAACTGGCCCTCCCAGGCCATGTTCTCCAACGTCAGCGTGCCCTCAGGCACCAGGCGGACTGCTCCCTCGCATATACACTGTGCGACACGTTTATGGGGGATGGGGACCGCGTTCCCACCCTCCCTCCTTCTCCACTGGGGTCTGCCCCCCCCCCGGGGGGCCCCTCGATTCCTCCCACCCCAGCAGCTATGCGCCAAGCATCGTATGAAGCTGAAGCGGTGGAACACATGCTGAATACCGCCATCCAGTGGATGGAATGTATATCACCTGATTTGCTTGCCTCTGGCATTCCAGAGCGGCTCGCCTACCTGGCCGGGGCAACTCTTGCCTCCGCCCTCCGTTTCCCTCAAGCCGAGGGCGTGATTAATCGCGTCCTGGCAGGAGGGTCCTCCTCCTCGGCCCCTGTCATAGGCAGCGCCCGGGATCTATCTGAAGTGTTGGACAGCTTGCCTCCAGGCACTGACACCTCTGAGGGGCCCCTTCCCCCGCGGCGTCGCCAGCGTCGGCGACGTCATTGACCTGCTCGTGCGACGGACCAGGGGGGGTAACACCCCCTATCCACTGTCAGCAAGCTGCCTGTCTGGATACAGGCGGCGCTACCACGCACCCCATCGCTATGGATGGGGCGCTCCTGGGGCTCGTCCCTGGGGCTGTCATGGGCATACCAGTGGGGGCCTCGGCCGCCCAATGGTGTACCCATATCCACAGGCTTTAGGCCCACTGGGTCTCGGCCAGGCATTTCATCGGACGGCAGGGACGCCGGTCCGGTGGCCCATTTCTCGATGAGGGGAGTGGTTCTCCCCTCTGCCCGTTAGGGAACTCGGTTAACCTCCAGGACCTTCGGGGGCTGGGGGCTTACGGTGAATCAACACCACTCACCGGCTGGCTTCGGCTGGCCGCGCGTGGGGGGACCGATCTAGCTGCGGGTGGGGGGTCTTCCGGCATGCGGCGGCGCAAGGGCGCGGCTCTGCCTTCCCGCTCCAGTGAGCGTTATATGTGGTCTATCTGCCCGCCTTAGAGGTTAAAAGAGGGAGGAAGGTCTCACACCGGCGGGGGTCTGGTATAGTAGAGCGTAGCTTACTCTAGTATGTTTGTACTTCGTGCCCGCGGACTGTGCACGTACACCGCGCTATAAATTGTTGAACAAAAAAAAAAAAAAAAAAAAAAAAAAAGCATCACAAAGAACATCAGTTTCTTGGTCCCTGCCGCCTATACCCCCTGTTGCAAAGGTTAAGTGAGGAGCTGGCTTTCACAGAGGCTGCAATATACATACCAGTATTTGGTCAGTTCAGTGGAGAATATGTAGAGTGTGCAGAGAGTCGTTGCAGATACTTAGGTCAGTCCCTATTTTCGCTGATGATAGATTCAAGGACTCATACCCTACCCAGTGCCCCTGCAAAGGATAGCTGTGATGCACAGCATTCCAACAAAGGCCTTCCCCTTCAGAGGTTGGTCCCCAAAGTTTCTCAAGAACAAGAAAAGTACTTAAAGGCAATGAAGAGGCCAGTGCATTTTGCCCTCCGCCAGTCCTTCATGAATGGGAGAAGGAGGCCTTGAAGGTCTGGCACCCTCTCCAAAGAACCTATGTGCAAGCCAGTAAGTGAAGAAAACCCCAATATAAACTTGAGAACATGAACTGATCATAGTTAATTGTGAAGATTTGTTGGCCATCGAAGATCATACTGGGGACGTTCATTACAGCAAGCAAAAGGACTGGCACAAATTCGTTAAACTTGATTCTATAGACTGACTGGGTTTGACTGAGGGTGAATTCTTTGGTCTCTTTGTGAAGTGTGATGCATGTGCACTTGTCACAACATGTCAGATGTTTACCTTCCACCACTGTGATCCACAGGTGGTAGATGATTCAGAAATGTCTGACTCATAGTAAGCAAACATGGTCACATAGATAGCCTGTTGATGGATTAGACTTGTCCATTTCAATATAGATTTATAAGTTAGCTACAAAATCCTCTCTACCCTGTTAAGATACATTAAGCATTGCTCAAAATTGAGGGATGAATGGTCATAAAAGGTGATGAACAGTCAAACCTCGGAGTTGGCTGGGGTTGAGGAAGAGTGCATGGGTGCATCTGATATAAGAATGTTAATACCTTTCTATTTGGGATGAACTGAAGTAGGAATCACATCAGTTCTCAATCTTTTATTGCCACCCTATTGATTTCCTGGGCACAAATAAGGACAGGGATTGCATGGCTGATAGGGCAGGGTATGCAAGGAGGCTCTGACCCAGAGGGCTGTCCCCACATTTAGAAGCCTATTATTACCCTTATATCATGCTAACACCTCTGCATGCCACACACTATGCATGCCAACTCGATAGGGACTAGCTCAAACCACCGCCATCAAATCAAAACCTTAGCAAATCACCAATCATAACCACAGCAGTCATTTTGAGAAGTTCCTACATGATATGAGAATGCCAAAAGAGGTAGAATGAGGCAAGGACTTACCAATGATGTTGAGACTTCCACAGGGCATCCAAACAGCAAGCTCAGCCAGTGTGTGGAAGATATCCAAGATGACCTGTCAACGGTTTCAGGTTAAGTTGGTGATAGATTCAAGAGGCCAAAGGTAATCCAAATGTAGGGCTGGGTGACAGTTATTCCCTGCAGGACAAGGGATTAAGAGTCAAGGAGCACAAGCAGAAAGCATGAAGGATGAGAAGGAGAACAGGTTGAAGTACAGCCTGCTGAATGATGGCATGACCCCAGAATAAACTTTGCAAGATTGAGTGACAAAAAGTCAGACTCAATCAAGGCAGGTGACAAAAAGTCAGACATGTAGCAGCCAGGGCAAGTAGGAGACAGAATTAAGTAAGGGCAGACAAAGTAGAGGCAAATCCGAGTTTGAACTTGAAATTGAATAAGTTCTTATTGTAAGACACAATAGCCCTTGGCCTGGAGTGAATCCTGGAGTGACAAAAGTACCCTTTAGAACACTATCTGTGACTTCAGTATCTGACAAGAATTATTTGTGGAATGCACAGATCATTCAATAGCCTGTTGAGTGCCAAGAGCATTGTAATTCTGTGATTTCAATGCAGATGCACTAGCATGAGTGAGAATGTCAACTGGAGGAGATATTGGGTTGTCTGAATCCGAATCCAACATGATCTTGCAGGCAGAAATGGGACTTCTCTATTACAAGTTGAAACATGTTAATGTCACCTGACCACTTACCCACACCTGCCCTTCAAAGTTCAAATGTCACCAGACATTCTATCATGAACAGCAAAAAACATTTCACACTCTGCTTGGATCCTCCCACTGGTGATAGAAAACATCTGGGTTTGAGAGTAGAAATGTAGCAGGACATGGCAGTGAGTTGGATAGAGTTCAAGTTACCATGACATACATCATGATAGGGTTAGGATCTACCAGTGGAAGAATGGAACACAGCCACTAATCAGTTGCTTACTTATGCTTTCTCAACTGCCAATCACAGTCACAGTTACACAGGCTTGAACTTGAAGTTGAACTGTTTTCTTCAAACTTGAAGCAGTCCTCATTTTGCTCATTGTTGTTTCTCCTGGTCTCACTTGCTCTCCATTGTTTCCTACTCTTCCTGGATCCTTTGCTACTTATCTCTTCTGTGCTCTGTGTGTTTCCTGCTCATTTTTCCTTGCCAGCAGGTCTGACTTTTGTCACCTGCATTGATTGAGTCTGACTGTTTGTCACTCAGTCCATTTACTTCAAGGATCTTTTACCAGTTCAACCTGAAACCTTTAACGGACCCTCTGGGATAGATTCCTCCCACTAACTGGGCTTGCTGTTTGTGAAGGCTTGTACCTCTCTTACTATTATCATGGTTGGTAGGAATTTATGGAAATGACTGCTGCACTTATGGATGTTGATTTGCTGAGGTTTCGAGTTGATTGGAGTATGTTGAATCTTGAGTTTATGATGGCTTGCTTGCTAAATGTGCTCTTACAGGGCCAATTGGTGTGATGGATGGCAAATTCAGGGCTCTCCTCTGTGGTGGAGAATATTTTGTCACCACTCCTAATCAGACCTTTATCCCCAAGCCACTAGCTGGAGACTGTAAAGTAATGATGTGTGCTGACAGCCTCTATGCAGACGATGATCCTATTCTCTGGCCAAAGCCTTATAACACATTTAACTGTCATCACAGTGCAATTCCTAAGTGTAATTTGCTTTCTGCCCATTTGATTATACATATGGATAGAACCTATGCATGAGGACTTTTCCCTCTTGAGGAACCCAGCATCCCCCATTCAGGGCCTTGGCAAGCTCTCAGATTTGAAGTTGGGCAAGCTGAAGTCTTCAGTGTTAGTTTTGTTATCTTGGGTGCAAGCATTCATCCAAATCTCAAGCCCTGCCTTCCCTCAGTCCAATGGTTAAAATGATCAAGCATGGTCTCATCTGCCTTGAGTTGGTATGGACCAACTTCCATCAGATGGAGTTTGGTGTGAGGGATGTGCAGAGGTGTTGGCTTGTAATAATGGCAATGTTTGGAAGGTGGCTGGGTTTGGCTGCCTACACTAAGATGAACCAGAAAGACAAGACAAAACAATCTTCATTGCACAAAGTAAGAGTCAGTAAGTTACATTACATGGATGGTAAGAACTATACCTTCGTTGCACAAAGTAAGAGTGAAGCAACAAAGGTGGAAAAAGATGGTATATATATTAGAAACATAGACCATGTAAGAAAGTGTCTGCATGGAGTGTAGTCCACTCCCCATGTTTCATGCATGATCAGTGGAGTCCGGATTGGGCCTAATACCATTGTCAGGTGCTCAGTTCAACACAGAGGGTGTGGTGTGTGTCATTTGGGAGTTGGTGAGGGTCCTCAGAGGTGGACAAGGGAAAGGGAGTTGAGGGAGAGGCTGGTCATTCAACAGTGTAACCGTTCCCATTTCTGTTCCTGTTTCCGTACCCGATCCGTTTCCGTTCCTATTCCCGATCCGTCAGGTCCGTCGGGTCCATCAGTTCCATTGGGTGTAGGTGCTAATGGGCAGGCAATGCTTTGTTGGTTGTCTGGGGAAGTTGCTGAATACTCATACACCATGACAATGGGATCCATTCATGTTGGGTCGCATGTGTGTTGTGTATGTGTTCTGTGCCCATTCCCGATCCGTCGGGTCCATCAGGTGCAGGTGCAGGTGTTGGCAGGCATACAATGGTATCGGGTGTTCGTTTATTGTCTAGAGATGTCTTTGGATGTCTGTGGACATACATTGGGATCCATGTGTGTTGGATCAGATGTGTGTGTTGTGCATCTGTTCCGTACCCATTTCCATTTCCATTCCCGATCAATCGGGTCCATTGGGAGTAGGTGCAGGTGGCTGTGGGCACCAGGTGGTATCAGATGCTCAGTGTGTACCAGTCTGTGCAGCAGTGTGCATGTGGTTGGCATTGGTGCGCCTGTGTGTGTATTGGTGTGCATGACTGTTGGTACAGTGTTGTTGTGTCATGAGTCTGGGGCCAGGCTTACAATGTTGGATTACATGGAGGTGTACAAACCTCAGATGGACTCAGCTAGGTTGACAGTGGGCTCCCCACCACCTGAAGTTGCTGATACCATTGGTGTTTTCACCAATGATATTTGTGTTGCCCAGGACTTTTTCCATGCAGGTCTTCCATTCTGGCTGACATGGCTGGCCTCAGATCTTGGCCAAACAGATATACTTGCAGCTGTCTTGCCTTTGGGTGTTGAGACTGCAGGTCGCCGCTAGGCGTCCACGCAGAGGAAGGCATTTTGGTCCTACATACCTTGTGTGTGTTGCTAATATATGATCTTACTCTGGTGGTGGTTAGAGGGAAAGAACTGCTTGTATTACTACGAGGTTTACAGCGTCTTATATACGTTTAGTACATGCGCACGGACCATGTATATGTAATCAAGCATGTGACTCAGTAAGTGAGTCGTTGAGGTAGGTATTGGTTTTCAACACCCCCCCACAAGTAGTGCAGCATCTGCAGCCATAAAAGGCGCTGTGTGCGCTTACTTGACCTTGGTAAATTCAATACCTAGGTGCTCTCTGCATTTTAGGAATAAGGCGGCGGGTAGGTTCTTTGTGAACATGTCGGCCGGGTTATCCTTTCCTTCGAGAAATACGACGGAGACTTTGTCGTTCTCGATGCATTCGCGTATGTAATGATAGCGAATGTCAATGTGTTTTGTCCGTCTTTCTTGAACAGGGTTTGATCCGATAAAGATGGATCCTTGATTATCTCCGCAAATCATAGTGCGGTTCAAATTAAAACCTAGTTCTTGAAATAAGGACTGTATCCACGTTATCTGCCGACAAAAGTCAGAGAGAGCCATGTATTCGGCTTCTGTGGACGAGAGTGCGACCGTCTTTTGGAGGCGCGATTGCCAGCATACAATGCCGCTAGCAAGTGTGGCAAAGAAGCCAGTAGTGGATCGGCGTTTGATAGGATCACTCGCCCAGTCGGAATCTGTATATCCGATCAATCCCTCGGATTTTGCACCATTATAGACTATCTGGTAGTTTTGAGTTCCTACGAGATAGCGCATGATGTACATCGCTTTGTCTAGGTGTTCCTGGCTTGGATTAGCCGAGAATTGCGACATTTTAATGACAGCAAATGCAATGTCAGGTCGCGTTCCGAGCATTAGGTACAATAAAGACCCAATGACTTGCTGAAACTTCGAACGGCGGGTGGCATCAACCGGTTCGGTATTTTCCGATGGTATATAGCCAGTGGGTAATGGGGTTTGAGCTATTTTAGCATTTGTCATGTTGAAGCGATCAAGGACCTTTTTCAGGTACTTCTGTTGATCAAGCTTTATGACTTGCGCAGTCTTTTCGACGCGCATCCCCAAAAAGGAAGTGACATCGCCAGTGTCACGACATTCCCAGTGCTTCAAGCACGCCTGTTTCATTTTGTCGGCTAACTTCTTGTCTTTCGACATAAAGATACCATCATCTACGTACACAATGGCGATTACGATAACGCCTTTCTTGTTTTTGTAAATGAAGATGCCAGCGTCAGAACTGGCGCGGTGAAAACCTATGGTCTTCATGAACGCCTCTAGTTCGCGCCACCAGGCAAGCGAAGCTTGTTTAAGACCATATAATGCGCGCAAAAGGCGCATGACCTTCTTCTCTTGGCCTTTTACTACAAAGCCTTGAGGTTGGAGCATGTATATCTCCTCGTCCAGTTTGCCATAGAGGAAGGCGGTTTTAACGTCTAATCCGGTCATGTACATGCCTTCTAGACTCGCCAGGGCGAACATCAGGTGGACGGTCTCGTAGCGGACTACCGGAGAGAATATCTCGTTATAGTCAACGCCTTCGACTTGTGAAAAGCCTTTGGCCACGAGTCTGGCACGTTTCCGATCATCAGCTTTGATGTCGAAAACCCATCTGTTTTTGATCGCTTTGCGACCGTGCGGAAGATCCACGAGTTCGAAGACCTGTCGTTTGTATAAGGCGTCTAACTCGCCACGACACGCAGTCTTCCATTCTACTTGCTGCTTTTTGTCTTTCAAGTGAGCAATGTCACTGAATTGTGTAGGAATTTCCATATCAGAACTCGATGGTATTGCTTGGTTAAGCAAATAGTTCATCAATGAAGTTCCACCTTCTTTGACACGTGCAGCGAGCCATGTGTCCTCATCCATCGGGTCATATTCGCGCTGAGTTCCAACCCTCTGATTATTATCAGTTGCAGTAGAAGGGTTGTTATTATTGGAGGTAGGCACATCAACATGTGGTGCCGTAGAAGTGCTTGGTCCAGGTTCCATGTCACTTCGAGAAGTTTGTTGGGGTCTTCTCAGGCCTTGAGAAGGCTGACCAACTGTCTTCTTCCAATAATTCTCACGTCGGATATCTCGCTCAATATCCGTTGGTAAACGTTGTTCACCATACACGTTTCCCGGACGATTTGGGACGTTCCTGGATCTACCAGATCTGCGTGGAAGTTCATTCCATTCGCGTTGATCTTCCCTTCGCGGAGCAAAGTCTGCGGGGGTTACTGGAGTAGATGGCGCAGGAGGAACTTCGGCATTGTCATGTGCCTTTTGTTCTCTTGGTACGTCAGTCTGTGGTTCAGACCGTAAGAAGGGGCGGTTTTCAGGCGGAGGATAGTCATCGTCGCCAACCTTTCCATGTAGAATGTCGTGATCTCTCTGTTCCTGAGATTCGTCATCACAATTGAAGTCTTCGCCGATAGGCGTTACTTCAGGTGTGTGGGCACCAGGGCAACGAGGGAATAATTCCTCATCAAATATTGCTGTAGCGCCAATGAACATTGAATTGTCCGAGCGCATAAAGTAATATCCCTTGATTCCGTCCACATCTGCCGAGCCTAGGTAGACCATTAGCTCAGAGCGCGCTGCAAGTTTGTTTGCACGTCTCTCTTTGGGCAGATAAACATAGGCTGCACATCCTAAAACTCTGTCCCTGGTGAGATCAGGCTTAGAGCCGTTAATCATCTCGTAAGGGGTTATCCACTTTAGTCTCGCTATTGGCGTGACGTTGTGGAGATGGATGGCATGCCGCACACAGAATTCCCACCAGGAAGCCGGTAGACACGCTGTGAAGCGTAATGTCTGGGCTTTTTCCGTGATTGTCCGAATGGCACGTTCAGCACGGCCATTCTGTTGATGTTGGTAAGGGACACTTTGTTCAAGTTTTATTCCCAAACCAAGCAAGAACTTTGTGAGCTCTGTACTTTTTAATTCTCCTCCAGCGTCAATACGAATTCGTTTGACCTGTTTGTTGTGTTGAGTCTTGGCCATGGCGATGAACTCTTTAATTGAAGAGCTCGCTCCTGACTTTTTAGCTAAGCAGGACGCCCAATAGGCTGACGAATAGTCGTCCACAAAAACAATAAAATACTTGAATTTGTGATAAGACAAAACGGAGAATTCCTTGAGATCCATATGGATTAACTCGAAGGCTTCCATTGCTCTGGTGTGCGACTCAGGGAAAGACTTTGACGTCATTTTACCCTTGGCACAACCTGGACAAATTGGGATGTTCCTAGGAATCGAGATTTCCTTGGGTAATCCGGTGCATGTGGAAGGCATCTTTTTCAACGCTGCGTCGGACGGATGTCCTAAGCGTCGGTGCCAAGTTCGGTAGTCTGCAGCATATATGGTTGCGACAGAGGTTTTGGTTAAGCCCATTCCTCTTTCAATTGTCGACTTCACCACATACGCTGATTCAATCCTCTCGGAAGGGAGACTCTGAACAGTGATGCGATTTGATTGATCATAAAAGTTGATGCCATGAATGGAACCTTTCACGGTCATCTTTGATCTTAATAAAACCCCCATGGAGATCAATCTCATATCCATGCCGGGGATGTGATGAACAGGGTATAAGCGAGTAATTCGCTGTCTGTCATTCACAAGATGTTTGATGAACACTGCACCTTTGCCTACCATCGGGACTGGTCCCTTGGCGGTTTGGATGTTCTCAGGTTCATCGAGCTTCTCATAGGAGGCGTAATCTGAGATTTCGCCGGTGTAATGTTGGGAAGCTCCTGAATCTATGATCCAGGTAGCTAAGTTTTGTGAGTCTTTTTGACTCGAGCACTCAGGTCCGTTGCACATCAAAATAGTATTTATTTGTGTCATCATGACACGCGAGTCAGGTACATGCAAGTAATTTATAGGCGATGAGATCGCCGTCCTGGAGCTAGAAAAGCATCCTGGAAAACTGCATTGAGCCTCGCTGAGTGCATTAGGAAAGAGTACTGACCTTTCATCAAAAGCGCCAGTATCAAGCCCTATGGGCTGATCGTCGCTATCCATCCTATTCTGGATTTCCTCATCGACTGAGTCCCAGATGAGCTCCTCATTAGGAAGCTCGGGGGTTGATCCGAGGGATACTAGATCCTCATCAGACACTTCCTCGATTTGAGCTGTAGGCTCGGACTGAGTTTCTTCGATTTTTCGGCGTTTGCCGTCTCGCCTATCAGTAAGGCGTGATTCGAGAGACTTCATGTTACCTTGGGATCGTGATAGATCCAAAGCCTCGAGAGTGTCTCGGGCTATCTGGTAGTCCTCATATACAGACGGGGTCCCAATGAGGGTTCCCGTGAAGGCCTGAGCGGCGGGCCGCTTTCTCGGGTCTTTTGTTGTGATGGGAAGAGCCGTAGTAGGCTTGTAGAAAGATGGTGGGATGATGGCGCCGCTACCAGTTATGGTTGTGAAGAGCGGTGCCGGCTGATAAGTAGCCGAGGCGAGCTGTGAAGCTGCAGCCTTTGCCTTTTTCTCATTCCGGTCTTTGACCTGTTTGCCTGCGCGGCGATTTTTCCTCTTCTCATTGGAGGCCGGAGCCTCGGGCTTATCCTCATGTCTGTCTTTAGGTTGCCACTTTGGGTTGTTACCTTTTCTTTTGACAGCAGAGATCTTCTGAGCCGATTGAGTTTTAGAGGTTGAGGAGTGATTCCTCCTCCCGCTTTCAGCGGTGATAGCCTCCTGGACCACGTTGAATGTCAAGGTGGTCGTGTCAGGGTGCGTCTGCAGGATTGTTGAGGCCAGCGAATCGTACTCTTTGGGAAGAGCGTTCATCAAGATCATCGCTTGGACGATCTCGGGGATTACAACTTTATTGGAGGTCAGGCGGGAAAAGTATTCCGCCATTTTTGAGATCTCCAGTTGCGGATTCGCTACGGACAGGCGCATGGAGACAGCCGCCTTAAAGTCCATAAAGATCTGTGAGGGACCGATTTTCCCAAAAGCCTTGAGTAGTTCGTCCCAACACTCTTCGGCTGTCATCTCATCCGCGATCAAATGGCGCATGGAGGGAGAGATTCTCATCCCTATAGATCCAGCAGCCTTATCATTCTTGTCATTCCAGTCGGCAATATCCTTTTGCAGCTCTTTTCTTTCAGCGCTCGTGAGAGTGCTGGCGGTAGAGCGCGAGGTGCCATCTGGTCTCTCTGAGACTTGAATGGTATGATCCGACGGACAAGGAAAAGCTCCTGACGTTATTTGCCAGAGCCCTTGGGATCGGAGATAGGCTTTCATTTCAGCCCAGGAAAGGTAGTTTGAGCCGGTAAGGACGGGAATGGAAGTCAAAGTTGACGACATAATTGATGCTGCGTGATAAACACGAATCAGCCTCAATTCATTTCCGTTGCCATGAGGCGATAACGCCGAAGGCAAAACACAATGTTCCCATACTCCTTGAGAGCATGTTTGATAAGAACGTATTTTTAGACTTAAGTCACACAGCAGCTTGTGAAAGCGCTTAAGGTGTAGGGGATAATGCTATCGGTCGTCGTGTCTGCATTAATGCTGACATTTTACTCTATTTTGCTGCGCTGGGCGCTGCAGAGAGTGACAACGATAGGCACCAGGGCCCATAACCTGTTGAGACTGCAGGTCGCCGCTAGGCGTCCACGCAGAGGAAGGCATTTTGGTCCTACATACCTTGTGTGTGTTGCTAATATATGATCTTACTCTGGTGGTGGTTAGAGGGAAAGAACTGCTTGTATTACTACGAGGTTTACAGCGTCTTATATACGTTTAGTACATGCGCACGGACCATGTATATGTAATCAAGCATGTGACTCAGTAAGTGAGTCGTTGAGGTAGGTATTGGTTTTCAACATTGGGATCATGGTATCATGGGATCTGATTTGAGCCACACCACCTCAAGTACCCTGTGATATATCAGGGACCAGCCAGTTCTATTGAGAAGCACGAGACAATCCTACAGTATGCTCGTAACTTCCTGTGCAATCTGGATCTGTTTGCCCACCATACCAGTGAAATAATTACATCTCCATCAGTACATGTAGAGACCTTAGCAAGATTCCAGACATCAAAAGACAGACCAGACCCCAGGGCCATTGTGGGCATTAGCTATCACCATGGTGCCCACAAGGATAGGGGCCTGTATGGAAACAAGGGAAAAGGAGTTCATAAGTGTCCAGAGTTGTTTTGTCATATGTCACCTCACTCCTGCAACAGAAAAGAAGCAGAAATCTTCAAATGCCCCAATTGGCCACAACAAGTTTGATGTGTATGAGAGCCCTCTCATGCCACTCCCATTCCCTGTCTGGTGTGATGCATTGAAGGTGGTTAAAAGGGACAAAGCCCCAGCATCTTACCACATGCGATATCTATTTCCCGAGGCAGTGATTTTTGCTTCCACCAAAGAGGCTTGCTGCACAAACTTCTTTGCCACATGGAATGTGTTTTGACCTGCATGCATCTTGCAAGTTTTTTCAGCAGCAAGCTTGGCATCTCCCTTGTCTGGTCAACAGTGGTGTGATTTTCTTCTTGATGGGCTTCTGGCATGCAGCCATGCACCAACTGTGGTTTGTCAACATGAACAAGTCAAGGCCATCTTTGCAGATACTTTGGATGAACTCCACATCAACCTTTGTCCTCCACTGTCCAACCATTGTCCAACAGTGCCAGTTTATGAGGCACAGAGAATCCTATGGGAATTAACCAAGCTGAATTTCTGCTTTGAGCTTCTGGCACTCAATCGGCATGCCTCTGGCTCATCATCCCATACAGACAAAGATGAGTGACAGGCTATGGTGCTGAAGTGCTTTGATGTACCTTTGCTTGTTGCTATCAATGTATGGTGGGCAAATTCAGGTTTGTAAGCTCATGACTGGCAAGAAAGGTTGCCATTTTTGCTGGCACTGAGGGCCTTAATGAGGGATTGGGATGGACTGAAGCTGACACCTCTTTTGCTACCTGATCTGGCCTCACATGACATGTATACTGAATTAGATGTCCAGCAACTTGAGGATCACATGGCTCATTTTTATACACAAACTTTCTATCACTCATTTGGCTGTGCCACAACTGTTCCTACCTGCCTTCCATAGTTATCTGTTGTTTGTGTATATCATGTAAGATCTGTAAAACATCCTCCCAAAATTTTAGCTTGTCTATAGTCCCAACTTCCAGACATTTTAGTATCTGGTCAAAGCAAAGGTATGGTCCTACAATAATTATTGTTGATGATTTCCACTGCTGCTTTGAAATAGGAAACTTCTTGAAGTTCAAATTTGAATGGTATGGGGAGCCCTCAGTATTAATATTTCCTCAATTTAATATAATGTCTCCATAGTTTATTTGCTCATCACCAAATATCATGATCAGAATGCAAATTCCTCAAGTGACTCCATAGAGTGACTCATGCATAGTCATATCAACCTTTATAATAGCTGATCAAACATTTTTGACCTTTTGTTTCTCACATTGAGCCCTGGTATTTGCAGATGACTCATTGGCAGCATTCTGCCCATCCTCCTTGCAGCATCATGGACCTGCTGTTGGCTTGGTGTCAAGTCTGTGTTTGCAGCCGCACATTCTCTGTTCTACAAGCCTATACTTTCCACAAATGTAGTTGTCAGAAGACAAAGCAATGGCTTTCCAGTGCTCTGGAGAAAGCCAAAGAGGTCTGGCAGTCCAAGAAGCATCAAAAAATGGAAATAATTCAAACTCCAACTGTGGAAAACCCTCTGGAACAAACTGTAGCTGTCAAACAAGAATCAAATGAAGTTGCACTCACCTTGCAACATGAAGTGAGACATCTAATGTTGGTGCAACTCATTTCTCACCGATTAACTATTATACCATCAGGGTGCCTCCACAAATGAGGAAGGCTTGGATCAACCACTGGCAGGGCACAGGGTTGCCGAGAAAACTGCCAACTGCCCAAGCACTATCGGGATGTACTACCCAAACCTCCAGCAGCCCTTCCTCCAGCATCCCAACCAGTCACATCTCAGTATGTGCTAACCACATCTCAGCCTACTATCCCAGCATTACCATCATCCACTGAGTGTATTTATTCGTGTGTTAGGAAGCTGCTGAAATCCACATGGAATAAATTCAGTCTTTTCTGACAGTATCATGCAACCTGCTTCCCAGACCATGATCCCAACAAGAGTACAACATGTGATGACCTGATGGATACATTGTCAGATATCTTTGCTGTTTATCCAGCTGACTCCTACCACCTATATCCCACTCAGTCATCATTTTTGCTAGGTGAATGGTATTGGAACAGCAGGTTAAAGAAAATGCAGTCGGTCTTTCAGGATCTCATCAAGATAGTCAGCCATCCAAGCTTTTGACCAGAGGACGTTGCAGGGACAAACTGGCAGCTTATTGATGCACAGCTTAGTGGAGATCAGCCATGCAACCCTTTGAATGATTAAGATGGCTGGGAGGACAAAGAGGATAACAGTGATTGGGTTAAAACTCCAATCAAGATCAAGGTCCCATTCCATAAAAGGTTGCTGCATCCAGGGAAAAAGAAGTTTGATGCAGGAACCCTTCATCACTGCAAGTTGGTGTCAGTGATTAGGGAGAAAATTATGCATTCCTCTAGCCACCAACAGCTTCATTTTGAGCTGTATGAGTTATTTTGGCAACCTACTGAAGCTTCTAAACCACTCAAAGTTCATGGAGAGCTCTACACCTCAGAAGCATTCATTGAGGCTCACCATGACCTTCAGTAATCTTCCAGAGAGCCTGGATGTGACCTTCCGAAGGTTGTAGTGGGTCTTATGTTCGCCTCAGATGGTACTCAGCTCACGGTGGTCAGCACTGCTAAACTATGGCTGATTTATCTTTTGTTGGGGAATGAGTCAAAGGACAGAAGGTCAAAACCCTCCTGTCAAGCATTTGAGCACATTGCCTACCTGGAGATGGTGAGTAGGATCTCTTTGGTTTTGACCTAGTATGTGACCCCCCATTTCTTTTCAATTGACAGCTCCCCAATGCATTTAAAGTCTTCATGATGGAGCATCTTGGTGGAAAGGGCCCAAACAGTGCATTCATGGCCCATTGCCATTGAGAAATCTATCACACACAGTAGGAAATAATCCTTGATAATGAATTCCTAGAAGCATATGAGCATGGAATTGTGATTAAGTGCTGCGACAGCATTTGGTGTCATTTTTACCCTTGTATATTTACATATTCTGCAGACTACAAGGAGAAGTAAGTCAAGACCTTTTGAATGTCAGTGCATGACTCACAATTTTCACAGAATTCTTATAGCAAGCATTTGTGATATGGTACAGTGCAGGACTCTCACCCAGATTGACAATGTAAAATGGTGTACTCATGTTGAGACAGTGCATGAAAAGATATATGAGAAGGGCTATGTGGTTGACAGTAGGGCAGTGGAAGATCTCCTACAAGAAGATTCTCTTGTTCCAACAGCGGTATATGACTTCTCTACCCTATGATCATTAATTTTAATGCTCATCCTTTGTCAGAATGCATTTTCAAGCAAGCTAGCACCATTTGTTTCAACATGCTTGGAATGCTCACTGTGGATCTCATGCATGAGGTTGAACTCAGCATATGGAAAGCAGTTTTTATACATCTGCTATGCATTCTAGATTGTCAGAACAAAAGCCTCAAGCACGAATTGGATAGATGGCAAGTCATTCAAAGCCTCAGTATGTTTGATGCTGATATGTCCATTAGGTTTCAAGAAATCTCCTTTCAGAGTTGACAGGATAAGAAAAATCAGGTTGAACCAGTCAGACCTTAGGAAGATGACTGCTCATGACTATGAGGATATGTTACAAGTGGGTGTTACCAGTATTCTCAGCTTCGGCTAACAATCACATTTTTCACATAGTGTGCTATACACATTTTTGATGGTCTTCTGCCTGAACCCCATAATACATGTGTTCTCAAGCTCTTATTCAATTTAGCCCATTGGCATGGTCTTGCTAAACTCCACCTGCACACTAATCCAACTCTAGACATTTTTTCCTGTGCCACTACATCTCTGGGAAACACCCTATGTACATTTGAGGAAAAGACATGTGCAGGATTTGAGACTTGGGAGTGAGAGTTGGAACGTGAGTAGGCTGCTTGGCAATGGCACCAGGAGAAATCTGCAACTACTGTGGTGTCTAAATCAAGACCTACAGTAGCTAAGTATAATGCACAGAAGCAGAAGAAACTCAATCTTAGGACTTATAAGAACCATGTGCTTGGTGACTATGTCGACACCATCCAACGCATCAGTACAACCAACTCATATTCCACTCAACCAGTACACTGTTTTGCATGGTATTGCTTATTGTTGTGATAATCATCAGAGTGAGCTTGAGCACTGGACATCCAAAACTCGTTCATTCCAGACTTGTAGCCAATCAATGCCACTGCAAATATTGAGGGTTGAGCAATGAGAGCACCATATCAGCATGATCTGTGAGAAGCTGAATTGTCCACAACTTAGCTCGCTGACTACAACAGAACCCAAGGATGTTGTACACAATCCTGGAGTACAGTACAACATAGGAAAGTCACAGAAATTCCCTGTGCATGTGCCAACCTTCCTGAAAAAGAATGAAGGTGACCTTGCAATCAAGGCAAGTGGTCTTTGTATTCTTCTACTGAATTACACGAACCCCTATGACACAGGATTTTTTTACCAAAGTTAAGAGAGCATCTACTTCCTTGAATCCAAATGGCACTTCTCCAGGAAACTGAATCACATTCAGGGCCTTCCAGCATCAGAACCAGCTTGGATACTGCACCATTTCATAGCTCAGAAGAAAATGCATGCAATTATGTGTTCTTGAAGAATGACTGCATGTACTCCCACAAGCTTATTCGATTCCACTTCACCACTTCTGATGTTTGGTGTGGAACTGACATTGTTAACCCAGGGACATCTCATTGCAATGTCATGCTTCTTGCTGACAATGCGGAAGGTTCTAGTTCTGTTAATTCTTCAAATTCACATCATTTCTTGTATGCAAGGTCCTTGGTGTATATCATGTAAATGCCATTTACACTGGGCCTGGTATGCATGATTATGAAGCTTGCCATATTGATTTTCTGTGGGTGTGATGGTTTGAGGTTGTTAACCCAGGTTCTTCAGGGTGGAGGACTTCCAAGCTGGACTCAGTCTGCTTCCCTCCTATGAACAAGAATTATTCTTTCACTTTTGTGGATCCGGAAGATGTTCTGCATGGGTGCCACATTTTGCCAACCTTTGCAAAAGGGAAGTGACAAAAGGATGGGATTGGTATCTCACACTGTGCCAAGGATGGTAATGATTACAATTGATACTTTGTTGGCCGGTGGGTTCAATGCTTGCTTACTAGTTCTAATTTCACTTATGCCCCCAGATTCTCTGACCAGGATCTTCGCATGCATTACCACTGGGGACTGGGTATTGGCCACTTTCATGCACATCAGGTGGAATCCACCTTGGGCTGTGTTTCCAATCTGGCTGAGGATGCTCAGGATATGACCCAGGTTCTTGATATGGAGCTGCAGGATGTGTCAGGAGAGTCTCTTGCACAAGCCAATGACAGAGGTAGTGACATGGGTTATGAATCAGATAACCCAGAGCTGTGTGTAGATGACCTTGACTTGGAAGGTTGGGAGGATATTGAAATGGATGATGGAGAGGATGGTGATGTGGATGAGGACACTGAAGAGGCTGATGATTTTACAGGGATGTACTAGTCGCATATTTCTCAACACCTGTCTGCTCATTTCAAACAGACAAATGATATTTATGTCAAAGAAAACCACTCTCAAAGTCTTGTTTGATTTAGCCTGCTGACAATGTCTCACCAAGCTCCATATTCACATGGACACAGCACTAGAATCCTGGTCTCTACTCACAAAATCTCTAGGAGATAGCCTCCTGACATAATAAGCCATGCAATGTTTGTTTTCTGTATGATACAGCACTGACTGGCTTATGATATACAGACATGGAAAAGATATCAGTGAGTTCTATTTGATACACTTACAATGTGATTCTAGTATTTCACTATCCAACCCCAGTTCATGATTGTGTAGTATAATAAATCACTTCCATGGTCATAATAACTTGAAGATGTCAATGCCATAATGTTAACTATTCTCATACAATCTCCTTCTCATGTAACACAATGAATTTCATGATCAGGTCAAATTCAAGTACATGCCAGACCTCTGAGTCTCCTTGGTGGCAAGGAATGGATGGATGGGACAGCAACGCATTCTGGGCAGAAACAATGCAGATAGGTAGATGATGGGGTGATAACTAGTGATGAAGATAAGTCAGGGGCCTCATTGGATTCAGGCTCCCACAGAGGATGATGCTGATGTTTGACTCCAACTTCAACTTGGTTGAACTTCAGGTTGAAGGCTGGTGCCAGGACTTAAGATGATTTGTGATGCTTAAAGTTACTAAGCAAACATCGGAGGATCTACCAGCAGCAGAATTGAACACAGCCACCATAACTACCCCCCTGTAACTTAGCTTCATAATAATAAATGTGTAGGAATTAGAGACTACATATGAAGCACCTTGTAAAGGGATAGAAAGGACTTGGATTTGCAAGTTCAACTTGGGGCAAAAGTGATTCACATAACAGTGGTGACAGTGACCAGGTGCAGGTGACCTGGGGCTGGTGGCAGTGACATGGGCCACAGGAATTGGAGACTACATACACAAACATGAAGCTCTTCAGTAAAGCAAATAAAAATGAACAGGACTGTAAAGGCATAGAAAGGACTTGGATTTGCAAGTTCAACTCAGGGTGAAAAGTGGAAGGTGAGACAATGAGGACTACTACAATAAAAGATCAAGCTGTCCGAGTCAGTGAACCAAATTTGGTGCAAAGTGTATGAAATTTGAAGGACAGTCCAACACCATCATAACACCACAAATTTCCAGTTAAACTGTGTTGGGATACAAGATTGCTATATCCAGAGCGGTAATTATGACATTACTAATTACTGTTACTTCAGCATTACTTCAGCATTATATACTATATATACTATATGTATAGTATATACTGAGACAATTATTCCTGACCTCTGAGACATTCAGAGGAATGCCCCCTTCGTCCAAAAGCCTCTAGTCAGCTTCCAGCTTTACCTCCCTACAAACTGTGACAGTATGGTGGATTTCAAATGACAGGCCAAGGTTTCAGAAGAATTATCCCTTTGGTGCCTGTTGAATCTCTCTACAATTTTGGGAGCAGATGTAACTTCTGCATTGCTACTGCCAACACTGATGTTTGACTGGCTTTGCTGAGAGCAGTGGACTCTACTGGAAGGTGATATCAGAGGAGAATTACTTGGCATATACACCAACAACTTAAGCGCTTCCACCAACAGGGGTCTGAAGAAAGAAACCATCCACTCAACAACATTGTGAGGAAGCCACTAAGGTAAATGGACAGCATATGGCACAGTGTGACCAGCAAGAGCCTGAGTGAGCATTTTTGGCTGGTCTTCATTTTCATGCTTTTCATCATATACCTGCAGTAAACAATGGAAAAGCCTGGAGCAAGCTGGACAGCATAGCTTAGACACTCTGATACCCCCCCTGCTCAACCCCTGTCAACACAACGCCAGACTTGGAGAAGGGATCAGGTGAGGAAAGTACCTGTGCAATCTTTCTCAGTGATTGATCTTCATTATCATATTGAATGGCAGGTTCAGGGTGGAGGGCCATGGCTGCAAGCACCACCTCACAGTAAAGTGAACCTGGAATTTGATTGTCACCTTGCGCTTCAAGGCTGTTGTGAAGTGACACCAAAAGCTTGTCACCTGACTTAGCAACATCCCAAACTTGCATTTCAAAAGCTTTGATAATGTTGCTGTACTGATGGTCAGAGGGTAGCAACTTCCGGATTATATCACATACACTGGGCCAGGATGGAAAGTGCAGGACAGGATGATCTGTGGCAATAACAGTAATGGAGATAGGATACTTTGAGGTCTGAGGCTGTCTGCAATGGAGTTCCAACACTTGTTTTGCAATGAAGTGAACAACTGTTGTCTGCATCCAATTCAGGAGCACTATTAAATTGGAGTCTAACAGAGGCTGAATTAGAAATCATTAAGCATCATTTCAAGAAGTAAATTAACCTTTGCATACCTGATTATCCTTTGGAGGGTCCTCATCCTTATCTTCAATGCCAATTCCATGATCCATATCAGTTGACATTATTGTTGACAGGTACACCTTGTAAAGCTTCTGTGATTTGATGGAAGGCAGTAGAATCCCAGTGCTGGCCATTATTTTCAAGTGGACAGTGAAGGAATGGGATGACATAATAAGCAGAAGCAGTCGGTTATAGCTTTTGAGTTTATCAAAACAAACTATCATCTTGTCATTGTCTGTCACTTCTTCTGGGTCACATACCATTTTTGTCTTTGCATTGATGTTCATCAGCACTCTTTTTTTGGAAAAGAGCCTCCTTAATGAACAAAGAGTTTTTGCATATAAGATGAGGCAGCTGAGGAGGAGGTTGTGGAAATCCATGAATGTTTTCTTGGTGTAGAAACTGACTGTAAAGCCTTGTGAGGAGTCTGCTGGCACTGTTCACATGGCAGCCAACAACTTCTCAATAGAGCTCTCAGCAGCCCAGATTATTTCTAGTAATATGGGGTCAACATATAGCAGTGCCAAGTATCCTGCAAGCGATCTGTCACCCAGACCAGGCTTGTGGTTCAGCCAGTCATGTTCATCTCTTGCTTGGAGTAAGGACACAAGCCTGAGGTCCCATTTTAAACCCCAGATATTATGTATAAAACCTATGAATGGCCAGGACATAATGCGACTATGCATCTTTGGCCAACAAAGTGGTAGGTGCTCAAGGTTGCTGCATGGTCCAATAAAGAGACTGGTGAGCTGGTTATTAATTGAGAAGATGGGGTTCAGCTACCATGAAGAGATAGACAACTCACTACAAAGCATAAACCCAGCAATATTTGTAATCTCTGAACTTGCTCCAGAGATCATTACCACCTTTCATAATCCTGAGGTTATGAGGATTACTGGCCTTCCCTCCCTGAGTTCCCAGATTATAAGAATTTGTTGTTATGACAAAGTTCAAGGAAAGATGGCTTGAATCATCAGGGTTTACCTTCTTTGTCATAAAGCACTCTGGGATGACACTATATGGAACATCACTGTCCTAGGAAGGATCTGAAGTCAAGGTATCCAAACTTGCACAAAATACTCTGCCTGTCTCCAAGGTATAACTGGCTGCAATCACCTTGCCATGTTGTACCAAAATGCCAGCCAGGGCTTCCAGGGGTGCAAGGAGCGAATCATCAAGTTTGTCCACTCCAAATTTCAGTAGTGGGGACGGATACCTCCACATTCAACAGTAGGATCATTGCAGCATTGAGCACACAAGCAGCGTGAAGTAATAGCATAAGCATGGAAAACTCTGTTGGCGACTGACACTCAGGGTTATCTACTGACTTGGACTCATCAGATGGCATTGTGTTTGGGTCAGGAATGTGTAAATACACCTTGGGACTCTAATGCATGTTTGTTAGGTCAGAAGTGTCAACTGTGGTGAACCAGAGGATCAAAAAAATGACTGAGTGGAACAGCATGTCAGATGTGTGTGTGTGTGACAGGGGGTGTACACTTCCTTCCTAGGACCTAGCCCAAGAGCACTGCCCAACTCTGGCTCAAGTTCCCAGGTGTCAAGCCATATGAGAGAGGGTTGTTTCACTATTAGGAGACATTTTAGAGCATTGAGGCCAAAAAAATTGGCTGAAGAGTCTGATTGTGGTGCAGCCAGGAACTAGTCATGCCTTGCACTCTGCAGTTGGCATTGAGTAGTCATATAGCATGCCAGGCATGCCCTTGCAGCAATTCCATTGCATTGAATGGTGTGAGATCAACCTGTCCCTGGGGCGATGCATGCTGATGCTAAAGCAATAGTTCCCCACCCAAAGAGACATGCATATCCACATAGGCCTCATCAACTAGATAACCATAAGTTATTGATGTGGATGTCTGCACCAGAATCTGAATACCCCATGCAGGGGCATCAAAGATCCAGACCTGGGCTCCTGTAGCAGTGGTGGAATCTTCATTCTTGAAGCTCATCAAGTTGGACTCATTCAGCCAACCAGGTTTGCCAGAGTTGGAGTTTTTTGACTTATTCACAATATGCTGCCAGTGTAGGTGGGTTGTCACTAGGTCCACCTTCCAGCACCACTGATGCTGCCCACCCCAGCTCATCATTGACCCCACTGCTGATGAGGATGATTGATGGGCAGGAGGTAGGTGTGCAAAAATGTGATGCACAGGAATGTGTCATAGATGTTGCAGCATTTGAGTTCCCTTTTACTCCATGGACATCCTGTAGATAGCAATAGAGCTATGTGTGTATGAAAATCTATTCTTCATTTCATAGGGAGAATATCTAAGCAGGTTAAACCAGCACCTTGCAAAGAGTTAGCAAAATGTGGGACAAAGAACCACAGAATGATAACCAACATCACATCAAGTTGCTTGGGCAATGCACAGTGTTCCACCCAGATAATTCAGTAGATAAATGGATATGAGAAAACAAAGAGGGGGTGAAAGAACAGCACAAAAGAAATTTACATACCAGTGACTTAACCTGTTCTGAGCTTGAAGTTCAGATGGAAGGCAGATGGAAACAGGACAGTAAGCAAGTCACAGAATGGGGGGGAACCAGTATTTTACACTCCCCCAGGTGTTCCGCATGGATCCGCGCAAACTATGTAGACTCTGCACAGACTCCACAGAATCCACACAGACTAGTGTGGAGTCTGAGTTAGTCCGCATGGACTTGTGCGGAGTCCGAGCTAGTCTGCACAGATCCACACAGACTCCACAGAGTCTGACTACCACTTATTACATTTTTACTTCTTTTCAACCAGTAGAATATAATATTGAAATTTATTATGTATTTACTTTACAATATACACAAAAAAACATAACATAGTACATAAATTATATATATATAATGATGCCCCTGCCATCCTTTCAGATGACAGGGGCCTGCATTGCTGGGCCGTATCCCTACTGGGGTTACCGAGGGCCAAGCATTGTCATCACGCCACCCACACCCCGCCCCATGAGCAGTGGCTCGTGAGGCTAGGGCTGGGTAGTCGGTCATCATGCCCTCATGCCCCCCTACCCTCACCACTCCCCCCTGCACTCCCGTCGGGTCATGTCCGGTCCTGGGGGTTCCCAGGTGCATCCCCTGTGGTCAGGCGTCCCCCTCGTCCCCCCTGTCTTCTTGCGTCCCCCCCGTTGTCTTGCGTCCCCCCCGTTGTCTTGCATCCCCCCCATTGTCTTGTGTCCCCCCGGTTGTCTTGTGTCCCCCCCCATCTTGCATCCTTCCCTCCTTTGTCGTCTGGCCTGGACGGTCCCCCGCTGCTCCCCCCATGCTCCACCCCACGAGCAGTAGCTTGTGTGGCTGGGTTGGGGGGTATTGGTCGTTTCCGGGGTGTCATTTGTGTCCTATGGGCCTTGGGGTGCATCCTGTGGCATCCCTTGCCCCCCAGTGGGGTCCTCTAGGCTCTAGGCGCATCCCCCCCTCGCCTGGCCCTCCCCCATTGTCAGGCCCTCCCCTGTTGTGTCCCATTGCATCCTGCAGGCTGGTGGCCAGTTGGCGTCAAAAGCCACACCCATGATCCACCCCACGAGCAGTTGCTCATAGGCGTGGAGGTGGGTGCTGCATTGTTTGTTGTTCAGCATTGTTGCCACTCACATCCTGGCTGTCAGGATGGGTGTGGGCAGTCAGTGGTGACGTGGCACGTTTAAACGCATCAGGGTGCTTACCTAGTGGGTACCGCGCTTCACGGGCCTCCCAGCACCTCCCTGGGGCCGTCCTATCCCCCTTCGGGCCACTCACATCCCACCTGAGTGGGGAGGAGGGCCGGTGCACAGTCGGCGGGCCGTCGTTGCATGTACAATAGAACTAGTGAAAAAAAAGGTTTTTAGCTGAATAAAAAATGATTAGAGTGAGAAAAAAACTTACTATGGGGGCCTCAGGCCCCCATAATGGTGGAGTGGTGGAGGGAAGGAGCAGGGAGCAAGGGGGGAGTAGGGGCGGCCGTCATTGCCATCACTGAAAGAAAATAATAATTAGCCAAAAAGAATTAATTAGAACAAAAAAAAACTTAATATGGGGGCCACAGGCCCCCATATTGGTGGAGTGAAGGAGGGAGGAGGGAGGAGGGAGGAAAGGGGAGGCGGCATCGTGAGTGGTGGTGGTGAGGAGTGAGCGAGCTGGCAGTCATGGGGTGATGCTGATAGGTATCAAGAGCGATCTATGCTCTGAACCAGTCATTTTTTGATTTTCCATCAAATCTTCTGCTCAGCACACAGATCATTTCACATCCTCACAAAACATTGCTATTGCGAATATGGTGCTACATCCTATTCTCAAATGAATCTCCATCTTCATCATCAACCACATCTGTTATGTCGACTTCAAAAACTCCGTTTGCTCTTGCTGCAGCTTCATTCTCTTCCTTCCTCGCTTGAGCCACTACCGCGTTGTCCTCTTGTCGCACTTGGAGACGTTCACCTCCTATCTGATCAAAGAAGAGATGTCACTTACTCCAGTCAAGACTCCACTGTAATGGATCACGGAATACAACAGGTTCATCATCAATGGGCAGATTCTCCATCTTGAGATCCGCTGTATATTGTCCCCAGATTTCGGCCCTTCTCTGTCAGTATCCCATTAGAATGCAAAGGATCAAGAGAATGATGCAGAGGAATAAGGCGAGAGAAGCGTTGCTGGATAACATGATTTAGTGGGAGTTATAGTGAAAAAGAACGGTATTGTCAACAGTCTTATGATTGGGTCACATGATATAGTTCCCAGGGTCACATCATCACCTCCTCCACTCCCTCTCATATATCTGATGGACAGTGGGTGCATTTCTTGACAGGAAACAAGTCTCTTACACCAGGTAGAATTTTCATTATTTGGTATCCACACATACTCCATATCTCCATTCCTTATTCCATCACCCACATGATATTCCATTACCTCACTCCTTATTCAATTACCTCTCCCCATTCCTTTGACATTTGATTCCTTCATTTTACTTGGGTTCTTTACCCACTTCTTACCCCTTAGCCCCACATTAAAAATCTATATAAGACATGTAGTAGTTAGAAACAAAAGGACAAGTCAAGTTATCATTCCCTCTATCATTTAGAGCGCAGAGCTCAATTCTAGCTTGGTCCTATCATATTATCTTGTCTCAGCAACCCCAGTTCTAGTCTCATTTATCGTATTCTCCCTCAACCTTTCATCCTTCTACCTTGTGACAAACACCAACCCAAAGCCACCTTGCAACCTTCCTCTAGTCTAGTTGGAGTACATTTGGTGTGTCTTTTCCAGGTGTCTCCTCGGACTGAGTATTATCAACACCTAGTGACGTGGTGATGATGGTGCCCAGTAAATGGGCATATGTTGCCCCAGCTTATACAGCCTCATTCCCTAGTGGTTATATCACTTACCTGTCACACTCACATGTCCAGAGGGGCATTGGTTCGAATCCTTGTATTGCAAAGCTTAAATAGTCACAATATTAGTAATAAAATCCTTACTCACTTGGTTGAGCTCGGACTCCATCCACGCTGTTGTAGGGGACTTGGTTTGTTGGTGGTTCATTGACGACGGTTGTCTCGCCGCGAGTTCTGAGGTAAGCAAGGTCTCGGGGAAGAAAGGAAAAATAAAATAAATGACACAAGGGGAAAGGGACAGACAAAGAAAGATGGCAGAATATTATTTAATGTGCGGGGAGAAAAGATTCGGTGTACAGTGAGGAGATATTTGATCAACAAAAATAAATCGCGATCGTGATATGATCAACGGAGTCACGTGACATTCGCGTCTGGTCTGACCGAAAGAAAAGGGAGTCTTGTTGGGTGAAAGACTTGAGATATAAGGCAAAGAGAATGCCCATAAACTTGTAAACTTGTAGACTTATCTTAGGACCCTGCACCTTGGTGTGCAGGTAACTTGAGGGTAGCTGAAGACTTGAGGTTGATGTGAGGGAGAGATAAAAAAAAATATCAGAGGGCCAAAGAAATAAGGGGGGTGCTCCATTCAAGAGGTGGGAGGTCACCTTTATACAAATGATCTCTGACTACAAGCCCAAAACTGATCACACATGTTCTCTTGCGTCAACCAGGCCAAACAACCAAGAGAGTAGTCTAAAAATAAATAGAAGATGTTCGTCGAAGGGAATTGGAGTCGTCTAGGGACAGGGATGTAACTAGTATGGAAGAAGTAAAGTACAGGCCTTCTCATGTCCTCATCTAGGGGTTTTCACTGCTGGCAATGGCTCAGGGAGGAAATCATCATTGAGGCGTTCTATTGACGCAATGTTGCTTGTGCCCCATCAAGCACGGAAGGCACCCAAGTGAGATTCCTCGACCCTATGTCCATCAGATCTACCCGTCAATTTGGAGTTTGATGAGCCTTGAAGTGTCCGCATTGTTTGACATGGTGAATCGTCATTGTAAGAAGATATTAATAGAATGATCAAAAGAAAAATTAATGAAATCAAAAAGGAAAATTAATGAAATCATTGCCACTCTGTTCCCTTCCATCTCGGAACCTGATACTGTCAACACTGAGGTCGAGGGAGTAGAGGGGATGTGCCAGGCGCGTCGCCAGTTGATAATTTGCCTTGAAGGCCTATGAAATAAAAATAGAACATGTGTTAGCAATGCGAAGTATGAAAGAATCAAATAAGATTTAAAATGATGAGGTGTCATCAGTACAAGGTATTAAATCTTGAAGAAGTCTGGCGAATAGGTGGGGTTGATGAGTGGGCCTCGTCACCCTACCACAGCACGCTGTCCATGGAGTCTGCATGGATCTGTGTGGATCTGTGCAGACTCAAAATCTGGAATTGTGCAGTACTACAAGCCAAACTGATTTCTCAAAAGTCTGTATGGACTCACTTGGAGTCCGTGATAATCCACACAGATCCACGCGGATCTGTGTGGAACACCTGGGGGAGTGTAAAGTGCTCGGAGGAACTTGGATGTTCTGGCAGCCCTAGGTCTGGCACCATGCCCTCTTGAGGACATTGAGCAGTTGAAGCTGTGTGGATGTTTGGACAAAATTGGTGTGCTGAACCAGTGGCTAAAGGTAATAAAATACAAACACTGTTAAGTGTGATACAACAAAGTAAGTCAGCATTGTGAGGGGGGGGGGGGCAGTGAAGAAACTAATGAGTGCTACAGTTTCCAACAAAAGTACTGAACCTCTCAGGACACAGGGTGAGCTCACAGGGGAAACACTGGGCCAGACCATGCATGTGGGTACAGGTGCTGGGTAGCATGTGGACATCTCCTGTGAGGGAGGAAGGCTAAGCCACCAGACTCTCTCTGGGTCTCTGGTTCCAGAGACAGATCCTGAACACTGAGAAGAACCCCCCTGCTCTCCAACAGAGGCCACACTGCAAGCTCTCCAAGGACAAGGTTGGGACCAGAGCCATATAGAGGGCATTTTTCTACATGCAAACATGGCTGCTAGTCACAAGGATCTGCATCATCTTTAAAAAGGGCAGCCATGGTGTGCTGAACTTCCCAGAAATAGGACAGGAGCCATTCATTGTCACTCACATCTGGTGTGGGCAAAACTGGTACAGTCCCATGCTCCAGATTATTTTTAGAAGTTTGAATAAGGGACAACCAATTTTCCAACCTGGCATGGCCCTGTTCAATGAAGCAAGTCCCTTCATGGTTACAGGAAAATGGAGAGATGCAACACACAAATTTCTCCATGGAGGGCACCACACCATGCTGTTGGGGGTACTTCCATGCCCTTGTCATGGATGAGGGTGGGGGTGTTGAGAAGATGATATTGAGAAGCTCCTTGATGATTGCATCACCAGTATGTTTCCTGAGTCAGGTAGGGCAACAGAGAGAAGTGGCTGGCTCTCCATTTCAACAGAGGGTACTGATGATAGTTTCTCCTTTTCATGAATGAAAGAAAAATATGCCTAAGTTCTGAGTCAAAGGTGTGGTGAAATCTGAGTCAAGACTCAAATGCAGTTAACTCTCTGAAAGCAAGGAGGTGTTCCAACTTTTCTAAACCC
This sequence comes from Tricholoma hemisulphureum, assembly GCA_964034925.1. Lineage (NCBI taxonomy): Eukaryota > Fungi > Basidiomycota > Agaricomycetes > Agaricales > Tricholomataceae > Tricholoma > Tricholoma hemisulphureum. Next base: position 1,573,693 of record OZ035932.1, read on the forward strand.
CCCACAGTGGTCAAAATATCTGTCCTCTTGACACTTGTATGACAAAAGTACTCCTGGTGGACCATGAAAGTAAAAATTGAACTTGTGATGAGGGAGTTAGAATATGGTGGGAAGCAGACAACTGCAAGTCCATCTGAAGGGTCAACACAGTCCATCACAGCCCAAGACAGGAGGAAAGTATTCAGGTGGTATATAGTACTAGTAGTAGTTGTCTGACAGAGTGACTTGCTGACTCTGGAAGGGGCAACTCATGTAATGAAACAAATGGATGCAAAGCCAGCTGCAGTGACCCTTAACCCTACTAGCAGCCAACTGTGAGAAGTATTACTACAGCAGAGTAGTTCTCACTAGTCTCTCACTTCCTGTTCACAGCCAGCCTACTTCTTACACCTCTCTCTTTCCCAGCTATCTGTAAGCCTGGACCAGGCATCCCAGCCTTACCACATGCCTCTCTGCCCCCAGCCACAGTCCTGTCCCCCTGCAGTGTGACTTGTGTATTCTTGTTTGTATTCTTGTTTGTATATAGGCCTACAGTTGTAAGCCAAACATTAGACTAGAGTAAACATCATAACACTTACCATCATGTAGTCCCCTTGTGTTGGGAATATACTGGGTTACTGTTATGCTTGGTTTTGTCTCAGTGAGCCTGTAGGACACAGGCTTTCACTATCTACCCTGACTTCAGTGTGCTGTGGGTTGAGATGCCATGCATCAGTCCTTCAGATTGACTTGGTGTCATCTGTCCCACACTGTCCCAGTGCAGTGGCTTCAACACTCTGACAATTGATACCCTGCCCTGTGTGCCTGCTGCAATACTTTACACTCCCCCCCATTCCTTGTGGATTCCTAGGATTCCTTGTTCATTCCTCACATTCCTAGGAATCCTGGTCCATTCCTAGCCCATTCCTAGTCCATTCCTAGCCATTCCTAGTCCATTCCTAGTCCATTCCTAGTCCATTCCTACACCCATTCCTAGTCACTATTCTTGGAGGTACAAGTCATTATTTCAATATTATTACTATTTATGGAAACATCACATACTGCCAAAAAATCTAAAAACCCCCTGACTCACCACAAGGCAGGGGGGGATATTATTTATTAATATGATACAGGACTACATTAAATTAATTAAAAACCCCTCATATTGCTCAGAGTGAGGCAGGGCAGGGGACTTGGCCACTGTGTCACATCACAGTGACCCACCCGCCATATAGCACCCCACCCTACAAGCAATGCCTTGTGGTAGGGGTTGGGGGTGCTGATGCAGGGGGTTGTGGCCTGCTTGGCATCATTGTTGCTCCACCCACACTCCAACCCAAGGGATGTGGCTTGTGAGGCTGGGCTGGGTGGTGTCACATGGGCTGCTGGCACTCAGCATGTCCCCTTTGTTCCTGGTGCATCCTGGAGTCCCATTGCATCCCCCTGCCTGGTGGTGTGTCACATTCCCCCAGCCAGTAGGGGGTCATGGGGTGTCCTGTGGTGTCCCCTCTTGTTGGAGTGATGTGGCAGTGCCAGAAGGGTCTGCAGGTGTGGGTTAGTGACATGGTGGCCTGGGTGAGCTGTGCTGTACTCACCTCATGAGTGCTTCACTGCTTGGGCCTCCAGGTACTTCCCTATCACCCTCCATTTCCTCATATCCCAGGTGAGTGGGGATATGTGGGGTGTGATGCGAGTGTGAAAAAAAATAGTTTATTAGTTTAAAAACATAGAAATGAAATGAAAATACTTAATATTGGGGCCCTGTGGCCCCAGAATAATGAAGTGGATGAGGGAGGAGGGGAAAGGGAGGACAAATGAGGGAGGGGCAGGCAGTTGTGCAAGCAGCTGTGTAGTAGTAAAAAAAGACATAGGTAAATAATGTGTGAACAATCAATGAAAACATGATTACTTTGTCCACACAAGGCAAAATGGCCTGTGTGCATGCCAGGAGTATATAAACCCTCCCATTTCAAAGCCCCCACCTGGGCTCACCCCACCTATTTATTTTTTGATATGTAGTTATGTGACTTTATGTAAATTATTTAATATATTGTGTTCCCCACCCCTTGTCACCTCCCTCTTGGTGATGGGTAGGCATGGGTAGTGGGTAACCAGTCCATGACCCATACCTGTAACCCACACAGGTTGTGAAACCTGTGTTATTCCCTACCTCCCCCCCCTCTCTGATGTGCCACATCACTAACCACTCCCTCTCACTAGGCATCACCTCTGCAACCTGGGGTGGTGACCCCAGCACCCCCCCAACCTGGTAATCCCCCCCCCACCCCTGCATGTGCCACATCACTGACACCCACATCACCCTCCCCCCCTCCTCCACCACCCATGTTAAGTTTGTTTTTGTTTATCTATTTTTTTAAGCTCACTTTTTTTTTTTCAGTTTTCAATTCTAACAATGAATAGCAGATGCACGTGCCTTCTGCAGTGTGGATGCGAAATGTTCCAATGCAGTAATCTCCTGGATTTCATCACTTCCTTCATCACCATCATCTGAATCTGATTTGGAAATGTCATCATCAATCATTGCAGCACCTCTAAGCGCCCTGATAATATCAAGAAGCTCAGGGTCACTGGTGATCTCATCTTGTTGGCATGAGGATGCATCAGCATTTTGATGGGCATGTGCACTGGGTGGGCAGGGATTTGTGTTGGGAATGGAGTGCTGAACAGTGACAGGAAGAGTTAAGGGCAAGGTTAAGAAGATGAGGTTTAATCTCAAAGGCTAGTGAGTGAGGGAGTCTGCCACAGGGAGGAATGTTATTATCATCTCCTACATGATGTGCAATATTTATACTACACAGCTAGGAGGTATAGTGTAATGCGCTCCTTTAATACATAAAGGAGGTATTCTGTAATAGACCCCTGTACCAGTTAATAATGGAATAACTATGTCATATCCCCTATGTAATTCTCCAGATAGACTTGTCTATCATTGTATATTATAGGGGGTTCCCTGGATAGCATAGGAGACAGTCTTGGCAGTCTTTGTAGTCTTGGCCAGTCTATTAAGGGTAACAGCTTGGGAATTAATATTATTCCCTGTGGCTGTGTTGGATTCTGCCAGTGGCAGATCCTAACCCTAACCTTAAGCTTAGGACTTGTATTCCATCTCCATAGGCTTGTTAACTGCCTTGGCTTGCCTGTATACTCTTGTATACATAATCCCAACACTCCCCCTCAAGCCTAGGCAGTGTAGGACAATGAGTGGAATGGTTCTGTGAATGTCATCACTCCCCCTGGAGTGGTTAATAATTTTCTTTCAGGTGCGTCAAAACCTCTGTGGATGGAAAACCCATTGGGAAAAACCAATCTCACCAAGGAAAGCTACTGAGTTATTTTTGACTGAATTCCCATCTCTTCCCTATGCCGTGAAAACTTAGGCTTTGGTAAAGCCTTTGTTAATATGTCCGCTGTTTGTTCCGGATCACGACAGTTTTGAATATCAATAATTTTGTTGGTGACTAAATCTCGGACCCAGTGATGCCATATAGCGATATGTTTCGACCTCTGATGAAATTGAGGGTTATGGGTTAAAATTACTGACCCTTCATTATCGCCTTGAATAATTGTCGGATTTTCTTGGGTGTATCCGAGTTCACCATACAAATTTCTTAGCCAAGTGGCCTCGCGTCCAGCTTCGGATAATGCGACATATTCTGCTTCCGTTGAGGATAGTGCAATAATTGTTTGTTTCTTTGATTTCCAAGTTATTGCTCCCCCTGCTGTCAGGAAAACATATCCTGTGGTGGACTTGAAGTCCTCAGAATTTGCAAATGATGCATCAGCAAATCCATGGAAAAGGTTATTGTTTTCAGTCTCATCCTGGGATTTTCTGTAAATAATTCCAAGAGTTTTCGTACCTGCTAAGTACCATAGTATCCGCTTTATTGCACCGTGGTGTTGTAAGCCCGGGTTTGCGGTATATGCTGCCAATTTATTAACAGCGAAGCTAATGTCAGGTCGCGTGGAGTTTGCAATGAATTGTAGACATCCCAGTAATTTGGCGTATGAATTGCTCCGATTCGGCTCATTATAATCTGGGTTTTCAATTAATTTAATATTTGGGTCCATTGGCATTCCAACAGGGTTTGCATCAATCATGCCTTCTTTGCGAAGGACATTCTCGATATATTTTTCTTGAGATATTTTGATGCTATCATTGGCGCACGTAATTTCTATGCCCACAATTTTGCTAGGCTCTCCAAGGTCGGTGACGTCCCATTCTGATGTTAACGCATTTTTCATATGCTTCATCATTTTATCTGCTGATGCAAAAAGCAAGGTGTCGTCTACCCATACTGTTATGATGCCTATATTTTCTTCATCCCGTCGAATATATGCGCAAGGATCTGCCATTAATCATGAATTTTAAGTTTACCATCAAATTCGTTATTCCACTCTCGACCTGCCTGCTTTAATCCATAAAGCGGTTTAAATAGCTTGCATACTCGGCCTGTTCCATCATTACATCCTTCAGGTTGTTCCATGTATATAGTCTCTTGTAGCGTGCCATTGAGGTATGCGCCCTTTACGTCCATCTGTTGTATTTTTAGACCTTTCTCTGATGCGAGTGCTAAAATCGCTCGGAGTGTGTCCATTCGTACAACTGGTGAAAAAGTTTCTGTGAAATCATAACCGGGTCTTTGTGCATACCCTTTTGCAACTAGCCGCGCTCTGTATCGTACAATTTCCCCTTCTTTATTTCGTTTCCAAATAAATACCCATTTATTTTTGATTGGAACGGCATCTGGAGGTTTTTCGACAAGTTCCCAAGTACCCTTTTCTTTGAGCAAGTCTAATTCAATTTGCATTGAATCTTTCCATTCCGTCCAGTCCGGGGATTGTTTTGCGTCTTTGAGACTGTTTATTTCGTCTCCGGCTATTATTGCATAGGCTTCTTCTATATTTAGAAAGGTTTCGTCATCTTCCTCTTCCGCAAGGTGGTAAAGATGTTTGTAGTCGGTACGAATTCCACGAGTTTTCCGTGGTTCATTATCACTTGCACGCGTCTTCCGTGGTCTAGTGATATCTATGTTTCCCTCATTTTCATTCCGTTTACGCTTCCGAGGCTGCCTTGCCGGTTCCGTGATCCGTTGATCGGAGTTACCCGTCGGCGGCACATTCAGTGTTTCCCCACCAGACTCCCCCTCCGTCGAGGGTGTAACATCAATGTCTTCGGGAGGCTCAGGTTCATCTTTAGCGTCTATAAGTCGGAAGTTCCGAGAGGTGAGAACATTTCTTGTTTCGGCATTGTAGTATTTTATTGCTCCCGCGCCATCGTCATAGCCGACATATGCACGACGCTTTGATTTAGGTAGCATTTTTCTTTCTTCTTTCTGGCCTTGTAATAATACCCATACTGGAGCTCCGAATTCACGTAAATTTGATACGTCCGGTTTTTTATTGTGCCAGCCTTCATAAGGTGTTGTTTCCCGAAGATGTTTGGTAAATGATCGGTTCCGGATATAGGCAGCATGTAAGACTGCAAATTCCCATAAAAATTCTGGAAGCTGGTTAGCAGCCAGCATTGCTCGGGATAATTCGACCAGGGTTCTGTTCATCCTTTCCGCAACTCCATTCTGTGATGGTGAGTATGGTGCGGTAAATCGATTTTCTATACCTCTTTCTTTGCAATATTTTTCCAGTTTTTCGTTAACAAATTCTTTTCCACAATCAATTTGTATACCCTTCGGCTTCTTGCCTTGTGTTTCCAAATGGGCAAGGTAATTTATTACCCCCTGTGCTGCATCACTTTTCTCTTTGAGACATTCAATTGTGACGAACCTTTTAGCATCATCCACAAATAGGAGATAATAATATTTGCCATTAATAGATTTGATGGCGTATTTTCCCCACAAGTCTATGTGGGTTAATTCTCCTGGTTTCGTGTTTCTTTTTGTCGACTTCGGAAAAGGCTCCTTATGTTGCTTTGCACTGATGCAAGCTTCGCAATCCGGTTTAGGACTATTTTCGTCGACATTGAAACCGATCACCAAATTTCGGCTCAATAATTGTTGAAGTCCAGAATATCCTACATGTCCAAATCGTCGGTGCCAAGTTTCCCAACTAAGTGGCTTTACGTTTCCGACGAATGTTTGATTAACGGCAGGAGTTTTAGACGGCTTGCTTGAATTTTTTAATACCATTTTCATCTTGTATAAATGGTTATTAATTTTCTTTCCTTCTGCAAGTTGTTGTCCGTCTTTTGTTGTGAGGATTAATTTTCCTTGTCTTTTCCACCGGCCGCATCCCATCGCCCCAACAAAATTAAATTGTTTCGTGTTCCAGGCACATGTAGGACGTCTTCCAGATGAATATTAAAATTTTGATTATTGCATGTTGAAATTATTTCAACAGTTCCTTTGCCTGCAATTTTAGCTTCCAATCCACCTACCCCAGTTACGGAATTATTTTTCATTGGAGTGTATGTTTTGAAGGCTTCTCTTTGATGCGTGACATGCGATGTTGTTGCTGAGTCAGCCAACCAGTCGTAGTAGATCAAACGCTCGTCCATTATGGCATCGTTACAAGCATCATAGGAATCAAAATTGTAATGTTCTTCTTGAGCTGAAAATGCAATAAATTCCTCCACAGCATTGGACTGTTCCACAGGTTTTATTTTCCCTTTTTCCTTATCTTTCTCCTTTTTCTTCCCCCAACAATTTTTTGCCTGATGTCCGATTTTTCCGCAATGATGGCATTTATTGCCTTGGAATTTTCGGCATTTACTGGACCAATGTCCAGGGCGCTTGCAATGATCACAATATGGCTTCAGGGATTTTTTACAATCGGTAAGACGGTTTTCAAGGGTTTTCTCCTTTTGGGCGGTCGTCTGGATTTTAGCCAGGTTTACAATTCCGCCGGAGTTATTATTCCCGTTATTCCGGTTAAGCCGTAATTTGTATTCTTCCCTTAATAATCCAATAAAGGCGTCCGAAGTTAAGCGACGCTTTGGATCTAAGTCATTTGGATCATTTGCGTTTCCGTTGTAGGGCTCGACATATGTTTGCCAAGAGTTTGGTAAGGATGCCGAAATGATCGATTTAAATCGGATATCTGAGATATGGAAATCTATATTTGGAAACCTGTTGATCCGGTCTCAGTAAGACTTCAAGACGTCCAAATGCTTTAGGAGGTCGTCGGAATTATCAGCCTTTGTCTCATACAATAAACACTGCAGTTGATTAACTGTTTGATGTGCCTTGTTTTCATGAGTGACCGATAATGCGGTATACATAGCTTCTGCGCTTTGTTTTGATCCGACGTGATTTATTTGCGAGGAGGTGACGTTGTGGATAATGACTTGTTGTGCCCAAGTATCGTTTTTGTCCCAGTTGTAAGCACTCTCCGGATCTATATTTGGATCCGGTCGGTTTACCTGACCAAAAACATATCCCGTTATGTCACAATTAATAAAAACACGCAACATTCTCTCTTTCCATTCGTGCCAGTTTTCATCCGTCAAATGATCGCGATCAGCGATCTTGTTTACGTTTGAGTATTCTTTGGTCCGAATTAAGGAAATAGGTATTCTTATAACCGGATCAATTTCTGGTGTATTGATCCGTTGTCTGCGCTTCTCTTGTGCTCTGGAAGTATATACTCTTCCTGATCGTTTAGGGGTTTCTTGTGCCAGGGGTTCCCCAAATAATGATATATGGTCGTCTTCTTGGTCCCCTTCATAATCCATGTCTAGTTCAGGGTCAGGGCCCATAACCTGTTGGGAATGGAGTGCTGAACAGTGACAGGAAGAGTTAAGGGCAAGGTTAAGAAGATGAGGTTTAATCTCAAAGGCTAGTGAGTGAGGGAGTCTGCCACAGGGAGGAATGTTATTATCATCTCCTACATGATGTGCAATATTTATACTACACAGCTAGGAGGTATAGTGTAATGCGCTCCTTTAATACATAAAGGAGGTATTCTGTAATAGACCCCTGTACCAGTTAATAATGGAATAACTATGTCATATCCCCTATGTAATTCTCCAGATAGACTTGTCTATCATTGTATATTATAGGGGGTTCCCTGGATAGCATAGGAGACAGTCTTGGCAGTCTTTGTAGTCTTGGCCAGTCTATTAAGGGTAACAGCTTGGGAATTAATATTATTCCCTGTGGCTGTGTTGGATTCTGCCAGTGGCAGATCCTAACCCTAACCTTAAGCTTAGGACTTGTATTCCATCTCCATAGGCTTGTTAACTGCCTTGGCTTGCCTGTATACTCTTGTATACATAATCCCAACAATTTGTGTCAATGCAATTGTCATCTTCTATGTCCTCAACTGTTGGCTTGGTGACTTGACTCTGCCAGTTATGAAGTGCACGATTTGCATGGGTTTTTCTAGGCATTTTCCCTTGAAATATGGCTGTTCCTGCTCTCTTGCTTTGCTGGTCATACATCACGTGATGCAATTAGTCAGCCGCCAAATCTAACATCCCAAAATTGTAAAAACATTCAGTTTGACGTAAAATTGCATTTGAGAGTTGAAAAAAAAAATGGGGAAAAAATCCTTACTGCATGAGTTGTAGCAAGAATTAAAATAATCTGACTACTGCAACTTCTTCCTAACTATATAATGCACCATTCCTAGCTTTCAAAGTACTTTCTGGTGGTTGTGGGCATGAGCAGTAGTGGTCATTGTTCTTGCTTACATAAGGGTGTTGGTTCCTGACTGCCACTATCTTATGCTCCAACCCATTGTGTTAGTGCAGCTGTTCAGGATGATGTCTCAGAAAGGCTGACATATCACATGGATACTCACAAGGCCATTGATGCTTGCCACCAGGCTGCTATGCTGGTGTGTGTACCCTGAATGTCCTGGTGTCCATGAAAATACTGGTCAGGCACTGCTGGGGCTATGGCAGTGCCTGTGCCCAAGTCAGCGCTGGTGGGCTGGCCTCTGTGCCATACCACTGCCTGGTGAATTTTCTGCCACCATATCATACACTGCACTGTAGTCCTTTCTTATTAATTGGTCATTCACTGGCAGTCAACAAACCCATATCATATGCTACACTGTACCCATTTGCTGGAGCATATCATACAGTACCCTGTAACTGCACTATGAGGGATGAGGTGCATTTTGATGCTAGCCATGCTCTTTAGGATCACTGTTTACAGTCATGTACACAGCAAAGTGTTTGGGAAGCATCATATTCCATCACAGAATGTGAGCAGTACAGCAGGTTCTTCCATGTCCAAATTAGCTGTCCAACGTGCTGCCCAAGAGCAAAGGAGAATATCCTAAATAGTTGTATGTCAATAACTAGCACAATAAAATGTAGCCACACATGCTATAACATAACATAACATAACATATTTTATGTTCAGCAACAGACAATCAGGATATACTGAACGGGATATACTTCTGGAACAGTTCAAAAAATAATGTCAACCATGGCAACCTTGATAATAATTTAGTTCATAAAAATATATTTTATGTTCTGTGACAAATGATCAGGAAATACTGAACTAGACATACTCCTGGAACAGTTCACAAAATGATGTTACTGACTGGAGTGATATAGTACATTAACAGTCTTGCCCTTAAGGCAAAGGCTGCCCTGTTAGGCAGTCATGGATCTTTCCCCCTCATTATGGAGACCACACTGTCATGCAGACCTCTCATGCAATGTGTTTAAACTTTAGAAAGCTTCCTGGAGGTAACACTCAGTGAAAGGCTGCCTGGTTAGGTAGCCTCACTAAGTCAGACGGTAAGACAGGATCACGTTATCTTTGTTGCACAAGGTAAAGAGTCAGTCTAAGATACATAAGATGGTCGGTAAACTATACCTTTGATGCACAAGGTAAAGAGTGGGGCAACAAAGGAAAAAAAGATGGTATATATATGAGATTTGAAACCGTGTTGGAAAGTGGCCGCATCGAGTGTAAGTTGATATATGAGTTCGCCGATGTTCAGGGTGGCTGTGTAGCCATTGTAAGCATCAATGTGTGCCGATGTTTGCCGATGTTCGTGGTGGCTGTGCATGTTTGTGTCGTGAGTCTGGTCGCAGGCTTACACTCCTCCCCACCTAAAAAAATTGTGAGGGTGTCAAACCTCTGTCCCATTCTCAGCTTCCCATCTGTCAAGTGCATCTGTTTCAGTCATTTCTGAACCAGGGCGCCACTCATCATGTTCTTTCCCGTATCCTTCATAGCGGACAAGGTATTGTACACCTCGTCCACATTGGTGAGCATCCACAATCTTGTCAATGTACCACTCCTCAGTGCCGTCTTCAGTAATGATGGGTCGTGGCCGGGCAGGCTCATGGTCAGGGAAGAGGAGGGGATTGTTTGGGATGTATCATTTGAGTAGGTGGGCATGGAAACCAGGGAAGGTGTTTGGGTTGTTTGGGAGTTTTAGTGTATATTCTGAGTGTTCAGGGAAGGTGTGTGTGATGGTGTAGGGGCCGTCATTTCTCGGCATGAATTTTGCAACACGCATTTTTCCTTTGCATTTGTAGTTCCGGCGTCTGTTTTCTGTGGAGAGCATGACAAGGTCGCCGATCTCATAGACATCTTCTGGGGCCCGATGTTCATTGGCATGGTATGCCTGTCTGATTTTTGCAGCAAGGAGATTGTCCTGCGCTTCTTGGATATCAATTGTGACTCGGGATATTATGTCATGTGTGGTAGTTTGTTCGGTAGTGGCATTACTAGGGAGTGGTGGGATCGGAGGGATGATTTGGGGGGATCGTCCAGACCTCAGTTGGAAGCCTGAGAAACCGGTGGATGAGTTCACGGTGTTCATAATAGCAAAACGCACACGAGGGAGTTTGGCTAACCACCCCTTCTGGTTGTTGTCAACATGGTACCGGATGGCTTGGTTCACAGTTTTGTTCGTCCGTTCGCTGCTGCCGTCAGTCTCAGGGTGGTAAGAAGTTGACATCTTCAGTTTTACGCCAGTGAGCTTATGGAGGGCTGTCCAAAGTTCAGCAGTGAAGAGAGCATCTCAGTCAGAGATGAGATGGAGCATCAGGCCGTTTTCACAGTACCATTCATCAAAAAGGACAACGGCAACTTGGGCGGCAGTGTATGTGGAGTGGGTACTGGCAATGCATATGTCAGCACCAAGAAGGTCAGTCATGGTCAGGATGGTGTCCTTTCCATCCTCCTCGGGGAGTGGTCCGATGAAATCCAGTGCGACGGTGTCGAAACGGTCATCAGGAACTGGTAGGGGGTGTAAGGGACCAGTGGGTTTGGAAGTGCGGGTTTTATTGCGCTGGCATTCAGAGCATGATGGGATGTATGCTTTCTCCAGGTCCTGACACATGTTTGGCCAGTAGTAGGAGCCATGGAGGGATTCATAGCTTTTGTTGAAGCCAAAATGGCCCAGAGTGTCATGGGCAAGGTTGTAAAGGAGTTCACGGACTCGGAGATCTTGTGGGATCACCAGCCAGCGGCCAACATAAAGGAGTTGATCAGTGAGGGTTGCCCCTTCGATGCTCCCCATATTGATGTCCTTGGTGAGTTGTTTGGCAAAATCATCGGTCTCATAGCCGGTAATTATTGCGTCAACTAGGGATTGGTCAGCGGCAATATTGAGTATGCCAGTGACTGGGGTTTTGGGTGCATTACGTGTGTGTGTGTTACAATTTCCTTTCATGCCTATTTCCTTCTCCGTCGCGGCAGTGCTTACTATGACTCGTCTCTCTTGTTTCCTTCTTCGTCGCGGCAGTGTTTACCATGACTCGTTTCCTTATCTCTGACTCGTCGGGCAGCGCCCATATTCCCTTTTCCATTAGACACCGAGTAGATAGCTGTCCGTTTACATCGCACTCTACAGCTTTGCACCCATAGATAGTTTACTGACTCTTACAATACGTGTAGACACGTATTCAACACGTAGCCAGGTAATTAGCTATATAAACTGTAGTAGACAGAGGTCAAAGCTCCTTAGCTTGACCTTAGGCAATTAACAGCCTTATACTGCTCTCGAACGCGCGACTTGACCTAAGCCAGAAAGCCTCTGACTTAGCGTGATTTAACTTAGCAACGAAAGCCTCGTTGTTAACGAACTCAATACTTGAGCTGAGTAGTTGAGGCTCTCGCCTTAACAAAAGGTCAAGCTAATCCACGACGTCCTCTTACTCAAGAGCAGACTCCCCTCTCTCCAGACGACCTACCTGACACTCCCCCGATCGACCGCCGCAAGGTGCCACCCCCGAACCCGACACCCTTTGGTACAGACACAAAGGTCGACTAGTACGTTACTCTGAACCCTCTGAACGCTGGTACAGCCAGAGAACGAACACTGAACCACCTCGATACATCCCTGACAAAGAATTCGAACCAACCAACCCAGACGAAGAAACCGAACCAGAACCCACAAATCAATTCCTTGACACCACCGACACCGACGCTTACGACATGACGTCTAAAGAGATCAAGATCCGCGCGCCCACCGACTTCCACGGAGAAAGAACGAAAGCAAGCACGTTCCTCTCTCAGGTCTCACTCTACCTCCGAGCAAATGAAGATATCTACGACACCGACAATAAGAAGATCATCTTCATGCTCTCGTTTATGAACGGGGGCACAGCAGCAGGATGGGCAGAGTCGAAAGCAGGAGAGACAGCCTTAGGGACGTGGGCAGAATTTAAAGAAGCATTCAAAACCGCGTTCTCGCCAATCGATGATGCAGGAGATGCACGACAGAAAATGAAGGCACTCAGACAGACCGGAGACGTCGAAGACTACATTGCCCAGTTCAGAATCTTGAAAGGAAGGGCCAAGATCAACGAAGATGTCTCCCTTATCGAATATTTCATTGACGGATTACATCCCAAGTTAACAAAAAAGATCTACAACATGGAGAAAGTCCCCACCACCCTCGACAACATGATGGAGGCAGCCGCAAAGTACGACGGTCAATGGAAGAGAGCGCGCGCCATTGCAGGAAAAACGCGCACGATCTACGAACCCAAATCTACTCCCTCGATCAAAAGAGAAGCCACTGATATCAACCGACTAACCACCACCGAACGAATGGAGCATATGCGAAAGGGGCTATGCTTCATCTGTCACAAACCCGGACACCGCTCCGGCGATCACAAGAAAGATGGGACGATCACAACATCTCCCTCCCCCAAGCCTTGGCAGAAGAAGACAGGGCAAGGGTTATACAACAACCTCCGCACCATGATGGGAGAGTTAGACGAAGAAGAACAAGAGAAGGCTCTCGCAATCCTCGAAGAAAAGGGTTTTTAAAGAAGCGGACTGGAACGACGTCAGACCCTGCTGAGTTAACGGTTTCATCTGTATTAGTAGCTGATATGAGACAACGCTCCATGAGAGTACCCATTAAGCTAGAAACAGGAACCAAAATCGTCGAAACAGAGGCGCTCCTTGACTCAGGGGCCGCCGGAACTTTTATCAATCGAGATTTCGCACGCAACCGCGGATTTCAAATGACCCCCCTGGCTAAACCAATCAAGACATGGAACGTTGACGGGACACTGAACAAACAAGGAACAACTCATTCTACAACGGCCTGACTCACCGTCGGAGAAAGACAAACGGATGAACAATACCTGGTAACTGGCTTAGGAAAAGAATCAGTGATCCTGGGATTACCTTGGTTCAGAAAAGAAAACCCCGATATCAACTGGAGAAAAGGTACGATCACTTTCCCTGACAAAGAAGAACGATTCGCCCGGATTCGGAGAATCGTTGCTAAATCTAGGGAAATGATCAAAGACACGGCATTCAAACAAGGCACTGAGGAACAGATCAGGAAAATCACCCCTATCAAAGAAGAACACCCGATCAAAGACAACAGTAATGGAACCCCGGACAACATCCCATTAACGTCAGACAAAGTCGAAACTGAACCAACAGAGGACCTCGTCATTGCTTACATCAAAGGAGAACCCGTCATCGGAATATTCGACCCTACCACCACCAAACCGCCCCTCACCTTGGAATACGACGCGCCGAAATATTCATACTTGAACAACACGAAAAGGATATCGAGGATAATGTCATCAAGAACATCGCCACGGTTTTGCCTTGGACAAGGGATCTGGATCAGAGCTAAAACCTCTATTTCGCAGAAACTCGCTCACGACAATCAAACGGACAACCCAGAAAAGACAAAGACACTCGATGATATCCTTCCAGCACAGTATCAAGAATATCGAAAAGTATTCGAAAAAGCAGCATCGGAACGGTTCCCTGAATCAAAACCCTGGGATCATGCAATCGATCTAAAAGATGATTTCCTACCAAAAGATTGTAAAGTCTACCCACTGACACCAGCAGAACAATCGAAAATGGACAACTTTCTCAAAGAAAACCTGAAGAAAGGATACATCCGACCGTCAAAATCACCTATGGCATCACCTTTCTTCTTCGTCGCAAAGAAAGACTCCGAAGCACTTCGACCCTGCCAAGACTACCGATACCTCAACCACGGAACGATCAAAAACACCTACCCACTCCCGTTGGTCAGCGACCTCCTTGACAAACTGAAGGGAGCGCAATGGTTTACGAAACTCGATATACGATGGGGTTACCACAACGTTCGAATCAAAGAAGGTGATCAATGGAAAGCAGCCTTTAAAACAAATAAAGGACTGTTCGAACCAACGGTAATGTTCTTTGGATTATGCAACTCCCCTGCTATGTTCCAAGGTATGATGAATGATATCTTCAAAGACATGATCGACGAAGGATGGGTCGTCATTTACATGGATGACATCCTCATCTTTTCAAAAGACAAACAAGAACACCAACAACGGACGCAACAAATCTTACAACGACTACTCGAGAACGATCTTTACCTCAAACCAGAAAAATGCAAGTTCAACGTCCAAGAAGTCGAATTCCTCGGGCTAATCGTCAAACCGGATCAAATTCTGATGGACCCCACAAAATTAGCAGGAATCAAAGATTGGCTGGAACCGACAAACGTCAAAGGAGTACGATCATTCTTAGGGTTTGGAAACTTCTATCGAAGATTCATTGGGAGGGTTGCTGAACTAGCCAAACCGCTAAATGATCTGACCCGAAAAGATATTAAATTCGAATGGACAGAAGCATGTCAAACGTCATTTGATGGGTTAAAAGCTAAATTCGCACAAGCACCAATCTTGTCAATGCCAGATCCGGCAAGACCCTTCACAATTGAATCAGACACTTCGAAATTTGCTACCGGCGCGGTACTCAGACAACAAGGCACCCATGGACAATGGCATCCCTGCGGATATATTTCACACTTGCTCGACGCAACGCAACGGAATTATGAAATCTACGATCGGGAACTCCTGGGCATCATACGTGCCCTGGAAACCTGGCGCCATTATCTCCAAGGAAGCGCACACCCAGTAACAATCCTATCCGACCACAAGAACTTGACATACTTCCGCACCGCCCAAAAACTAAATAGAAGACAAGCTCGATGGAGCTTATTCTTATCTGAATTCGAACTAAACCTTTTACACGTACCAGGATTGCAAATGATACAATCCGACGCACTATCACGAAGAGAAGATTGGAATCAAGGGACGGAAAACGACAACAAGAATATTACACTCCTTCCCCCAGAAGTCTTCATAAACGTCATCGACACCGACATGCAAACAGCCCTAATTCAGGCAACAATGAAGGACGAACTAGTCGCAGACGCAATCAAAGCACTCAAAACCAACAGAACCCCGCCGATCAAATCCGATCTAACAGACTGGGAAGTAAAAGACGGTCTAATGTTTTTTAAGAACAGGTGTTACGTACCGCCCGACACCGAACTCAGAAAGAAAATAATCGAATTATACCACAACTCGCTACCATCCGGACACCCTGGACAATTCCAGACGATCGAACTCATCCGCAGAGACTACTGGTGGCCGGGAATGACGGTATTAATCAAGAACTGGGTAGAAGGCTGCACAAAATGCCAACAAATGAAGGTCATTACACATCCGACGACACCACCGCTCACGCCAATAAAAAGCAATACAACGCGCCCATTCGCACTCGTGACAACTGATTTCATCACCGACCTACCCCTCTCCGACGGGTTCGATTCATTAATGGTCGTGGTAGACCATGGACTTACTAAGGGGGTAATTTTAATCCCTTGCAACAAAACGATTGATGCATTAGGAGCTGCGGACGCGTATCTAAAAAATGTCTACACCCGGTTCGGACTACCAGACAAGATAATCTCCGACAGAGACCCCAGATTCACGTTGAAACTTTACCAAGAACTCAGAAAACTCCTCGGAATCAAACTCGCAATGAGCACCGCCTTCCACCCTCAAACAGATGGAGAAACGGAACGTGTGAATCAGGAAATCGAGGTCTACCTTCGGATGTTCTGCACAAACAACCCTGAAACATGGAGAAGACTGCTTCCCACTGCGGAAATTCGCCCACAACCAACGCACGCATTCAACGGTGAAACATTCCCCGTTTTACCTCATGATGGGATACGAACCCCGAGCGATACCCATGGCCTATCAGAAAAGCGACGTACCCGCAGCAGAGCAACGCCTAATTCAGCTATTAAAAGCACGAAACGAAGCACTTGCAGCGCACGAGCTAGCTCGACAAATCATGGCGGAACGAATCACAAGGAAATTTACCCCATTCGAGAAAGGACAGAAGGTGTGGCTTAACTCGAAAAACCTAAAACTGACAGATGTGACAAGGAAACTCTCTCCGAAACGAGAGGGACCCTTCCCCATCAAGCAGGTTCTGTCACCACTCTCCTACGAGCTGAAACTCCCCCATCAATGGAAGATTCACCCTGTATTCCACGCCGCCCTCCTTACACCTTATCGCGAAACCGCCGCCCACGGCCCCAATTACCTAAGGCCACCCCCTGACCTGATCGACGGACAGGAAGAACACGAAGTGGAGTCAATCATCGCCCACAAAAAACGAGGCAGAGGACACGTATTCCTGGTGAAGTGGCTAGGCTACCCCACGTCTGAAAACACATGGGAGCCTACGGACAATTTAAGAAATGCTGCGGACCTCCTTGCTGCATATAAGGAGAAGAAACATCTCTAAACCGACCCAGCGAACTCATCCGCAACCATCACCATCAAACAAACATGTCTGACCTCCCCTCCTCTCACGCCCTCAAAACCCTGAACATTCTCCCCCCTCTCGCTGAATACACGAACAACTACCTCCAAGACCCCGGACATCATGCCGAAATCCTCCGCGAGGTCCACAACCGACCCCTCGAAGAAACCCTCCGACAATACGACCTCACCCTCGATACCATCTCAAACCTAGAACGACTCGCCCATAGTATGATGTCCCAAATGTTAGAAAAAGGAATGGCCTCTGTAGTTAGTAATTACGAATTAAAGTACGCAAAGCCCAACACCTCCACCGCCCCGACACAAACCCGAGCAGAAACACATGCGTTGCAAACGCCCCCATCTGGATCCGCGACCTCCTCCTCCTCCTACCACCTTTGAAAATCCGCATGAGCCGCATCCGCCAATGCCTGGCAGCCTTCTCCCCCGAAACGAAAAGAGCGATCCCCAACCCCTTTTTACGTCCGAAGCATGACCCTGACCGCTAATCAACCATCCTCCGCAGTTCCGCCCCATATGAAGAACGAAGCCTGTTTCAGATGCAAAGGGCTGGGACATTTTGCGTCCTACTGTCACCTCTTCACCTGCGACATCTGCAAGAAACGAGCGCCAGGGCACTACCCCAAAGACTGTCCCCGGAACAAGAAGTGATCGGTCACCCCTGATCAGAAGCGAAGTGGGAGCGAAGAAGAAACGGCATATACAGCGGCCGAATACTTCTCCGATTTCGACGACAGCGCTTGGGCGAATTCGACCGGTGAACCCGGACCAGGGTCGTTCCACCCCTATTAAAGGACAGATGTTCGTTGACATTCCCCAGCACCACCAGAAATCCCCACTCCAACCATGACATACATGCAAATAATCGCCCTCGCCCTTGGGCTCTTCTTCTTTAGCTGCTGGATGATCCTATTATCGCTCTCCTACATCTCTATTTGCGAAACTGAACGCCGACACAACATATACGAACTCGGTGAAATTCTCTCCCACATCTCTCCGACACCCTCGAACGCCCTACTCGACTCGACCCCCATCGCCGTCCCCGCGCCCGCTTATATCCCACCTGTACCGCGTGTACCACCGCCAACGCCACCTACCTTCTTGCCAATCGACCAAGAGTTATGGGTCTATCAACCGCTTAACAAATCTACAGACCGGGTGGAAAAAGGGTTAGAATAAAGCAAAGTTGGAAACTTCGAAGATAGGGGGGGGGGGTAGTGTTACAATTTCCTTTCATGCCTATTTCCTTCTCCGTCGCGGCAGTGCTTACTATGACTCGTCTCTCTTCATCTGTTTCCTTCTTCGTCGCGGCAGTGTTTACCATGACTCGTTTCCTTATCTCTGACTCATCGGGCAGCGCCCATATTCCCTTTTCCATTAGACACCGAGTAGATAGCTGTCCGTTTACATCGCACTCTACAGCTTTGCACCCATAGATAGTTTACTGACTCTTACAATATGTGTAGACACGTATTCGACACGTAGCCAGGTAATTAGCTATATAAACTGTAGTAGACAGAGGTCAAAGCTCCTTAGCTTGACCTTAGGCAATTAACAGCCTTATACTGCTCTCGAACGCGCGACTTGACCTAAGCCAGAAAGCCTCTGACTTAGCGTGATTTAACTTAGCAACGAAAGCCTCGTTGTTAACGAACTCAATACTTGAGCTGAGTAGTTGAGGCTCTCGCCTTAACAGTGTGCCATTGCACAGGCCGCAAGGCAGGCATCAGGCACAGTCAGGCATGCGGGATAGGGCATCAGCAGTGGTGTTGTCTTTGCCACGGATGTAGGTGATTTGATAGTCGAAGTCTGCAAGATACATCGACCATCTCATTTGTCGTCTCGACATCTCCTTCTGCGATTGGAAGTACTCGAGAGTTCTGTGGTCAGTGAAAACTTCGAACTGGGCACCAAGCAGGTGGGATCGCCATTTCTTCAATGCCTTGATAATGGCAAGAAGCTCCTTCTCATGGACTGGATAATTCTTCTCAGCGTCATTGAGCTGGTAGGAGTCATAGGCAACTGGCCGGGATGTATCCCAGGTTTTTCCAAAGTTTAACACAGCCCCAGTCTGGTGGTCACTGGCATCAGTGGTGACATAGATGTTTGATGCTTTGTCTTCGTAATTAATTACGGTGAGACAGTCAGCACTGAGAACAAGTTGTTTGATGTGGTCAAATGCATTCTGATGTACTGGGGTCCATGTGGGGAATCATTGGTCACATTCCTTGGTAGTGAGGGGGGTGAGGACACTCGTGTATTCTGCGAGTGCTGGAAGGAAGGTGGCAATGTATCTGGTTAGTCCTAGGAAACCTCGGACATTGGTGGCAGTTGTTGGTTGGGGCCAGGCCGCAATACAGTCGGTTTTGCATGGGTCAGGTTTGATCCCAGCCCCAGAGACGATGTGGCCAAGGAAACATAACTTAGTGGCAAACAGGCTGGATTTCACCTGGTTGCAATAGATGCTGGCTTTGCGGAGGGCCTGAAGGACTGTATTGCAGTTTCTTTCATGTTCCTCCATGGTTTGTGACCAGATGATAATGTCATCGAGGTACACATAGCAAATTTTTCCAACGTGTTCTCGGAGCGCGTCAGTCATTCGGCGCTGGTGTGTGGCAGGGGCATTGCATCCACCCTGTGGCATGACAGTCCATTCATAGAGTCCCCACGGTGTTCTTACAGCAGTGAGGTGAATGTTGTCAGGGTGTACCCATGTTTGGAAGAAGGAGTTAGTCATGTCCATCTTCCCAAAGATCTTTCCCTTCCCGCAATCGGCGAGTATGTCGTCAATGCGAGGTAGGGGGAAGTTATCTCGGACAGTGTTACTGTTGAGAGACCGGTAGTTGTTTACCCAGCGGGGGTCGACTGTTAAGTCAGGGACGCCAGCTTTATATTTTGGGACACAGAATGCTGGCGAGGCATATTCTGATGAAGATGGTCGTATTCGGCCAGCCTTTAGGTGGTCATCAAGTAATCTTTTCCGTATTTCTTTGGTGCTGCATATCCTTTGCCATTATTGACCTTGGTGGGGTCTTTGAGCCGGATGCGGTGGAACATGTGTCCAGGGACTTCAGAGGTATTGTCTGGGAGTTGGAGTGGGAAGCGGTCAGCATATTTTAGTTTCATTTTCCGGTCTGCTTCTTTGAGGACCTCTGGGAATGCAAGGCCTTCAATGCGGTCTCGAACAGCAGCCATGATGGGGCCAGGAAGGAGGTAACCAGCAAGTGTTGGTGCTCCAGTCTGCTCAAGAGTGGTAGGCTTGGGTGCCCAAACTTTCTTTGGCATTGGTGGCTGTGCTGTTCGCCGATGTTCGTGGCTGTGTTCCAATCCTGAGGTGCGAGAGGAGGGGGGTTTAGGAGGTTGTAGCCTGTGCGTTTGTCAATGGCTGTTCGCTCATGTGGGTCTATCAGGATCTGTTCTGATGAAAGAAATGGCATTCCTAGAATAATGGGGAATGGTAGCCCCTTAATTACTTTCATCTTGTGTACTCCTGACTTCCATATCCCCTGTTCAGAGCTGAGGTCTAGTTTCACATACTCCTCAGAGACAAGTGGCAGCATTGATAAGGAGGACATGTTGTTCTCCTTGGCAGGGAGACGATATCATCGGAGACCAAGTTTCTTGACGAGCTCCAGGCTAATCACTGTGCAGGCCGATCCAACGTCAATTAGTGGTTGGACTGGCATGGGGAATTCGGAGATGAGGGGGCCAGTAGCAAAGAGGTTGGTGTATAATTGTGGGACAGTGAGGGGGACATTGACGGGGGAAGGGACGTACGAGTCTGTTTCAGAATCTGAGATGTGTCCGGCAGCCATTGCCATGTTTTGGGCTGGCGCTGTCAGGGTCATGTAGGTCACCGGGTCAGGCCATGAGTTAGTTGCAACCATTGGACAGTTGGTGAAGGTGTGCCCAACGTTGAGCTTCCTGCACCGGGTGCATCAATTGTGGTCATGGATGAGGGTTCTCTCGGCCTCGGTGAGGGCCGGCAGGCGAATTCTCTCAGCCTTCTTAGTTCAGCTGGTGGGGGTAGAGGTAGAGGCATGGGAGGTCAAAGGTGCATCTGTGAGGCGGGAGAGGAGATCCTTTTTTTCACCTCGGCGTGCAGTGCGGGCAGCGGCCGAGGCATCGATCATCTTTTGGGTCCAGGCGTTTTCAGCCCACATACGGTCATCCCGCTCCTTAACCTCAAAGGCCCAGGTAGCAAGATCAGTGGCTAGGACTGGTTCAAGGCTTAGATTGAGCCTCAGGTCCGGGTGTAGGTTGGATTGGAGTTGGACCTTGAGCTGGTCCTTGGTGAGTGCTTTGCTTGGCGCCAAGGTGGTGAGGATTGCTTTGAGGTTCTCAACCTCTATTTTCCAATCCATAAACTCCCGGTTGCCTTGGGTTGTGGAGAGGATGGTTTCGAGGATGTCATAGGACCAGTTCTTCTCGAGGACCAGTTGGGCCAGCTCAGTGAGATACTGATCCAGGGTGAGGGCATCAATCCAAGTTTGATCTGCCTGATACCAAGAAACGAGGCGCGGCTCAAACATCCCCTCAGCAACGTAACTGACAATTTCAGTGCTGGTCTTCCCACCATGCTTCTTGTATTGTTTGCATGCAAGGGTCCACAACTGCATGATGAGTGGGGTGATTCTGCCCGCAGTGAGCATCGGGCATTCCTTCATCTTCGTGACCTTGGCTTCAGCAAGGGGTTGTGTGGTTGGTGACATGGCAATTCGGGCAGCAGGTAAGGTGGCTTGGTAGTTGCAATGGGAGGTGGCTGTGGTAGGTGCACTTTCGTCGGTAGACGAGTCAGTACTAGGTGATGGGGACAGTGGTAGAGACACCAGGCTGTTTGGCTTGGGGCGTCGATGTGTGTCCGTTAGGATCTGTAGTTTGGCAGGTTGGCCAGGGTCCTGCAACTTTCTTCTCGCACTCCTGGTGAGGAGTGGAATTGAGGTAGAGGGTTGCCGAGACAGTGTGGGTTCGTCAGGTATTGAAAGATGCAGTCGGTGTCAAAAAAAAAGTGAAAGGCTACCTGGTTAGGTAGCCTCACTAAGTCAGACAGTAAGACAGGATCATGTTATCTTTGTTGCACAAGGTAAAGAGTCAGTCTAAGATACATAAGAAGGTCGGTAAACTATACCTTTGTTGCACAAGGTAAAGAGTGGGGCAACAAAGGAAAAAAAGATGGTATATATATGAGATTTGAAACTGTGTTGGAAAGTGGCCGCATCAAGCGTAAGTTGATATATGTGTTCGCCGATGTTCAGGGTGGCTGTGTAGCCATTGTAAGCATCAATGTGTGCCGATGTTTGCCGATGTTCGTGGTGGCTGTGCATGTTTGTGTTGTGAGTCTGGTTGCAGGGTTACACTCAGCAATGCATGCAGTCATCCTGTAGTTTTCAGTTACTGTGAGTCATTCTGTAATGAGGGCTGCAAACAGGTCCAATTATTTGGATGAAAATGATATCAGGACATGTCATTATCGCATGAGAATAACACAGTTGATGCTCTATATGCCTCTTTGGTGGTATTTTCACTCAACCTCACATGATGCTCATGGAAGGAACTTAAGAGTCTAGAGTGGAGAGAGGTGGCATACTGGAATATGGCTATCACCACTTCTTCTTACAATATGCCATGCGCAAATAATTTCAGAAGTTGTTGTACAGGTACTTGCCTTTTTGTTGTCTCTTGGGAATGCAACTGAGGTATGTATACCTATAGCTGGGGTTGTAATCAAACCATCAAACTGCCTGTTTTATTTGTCATTTATGTATTACAAGAATGTTGCAATATCTTCAATAAATGGTCATTGGGATCCTGGTTAGTCATCCAACTAGTAGTGCTAAAAAAGACTCCAACTTGAAACTCAAGTAGAGGGAAGGTACATCTGTATACTTTGTGGAATTATTCTGCTGAAAGTAATTGTCACCAGTGTTCATCATCTTGAACAGAAGAATGCAAAAGGTGTCATAAGGTCCTTGGATAGAGGAGTGTGACCACTGGAATTTTGTATGATCATGTGCAGTGTGGAAAGTGGGGTTCATTATGCATAACCTTCATCAGGAAATCAAGGGGATGCCAGCATGACCAGGTGGAGTTTGTAAGCAGTAAGCAGCCCTGTGCGGATTTGTATTGAAATATACTGCAATATATGAGTTTGATCAACATAATACAAGAAACTGTTGGTCATAGTTAGATCCAATAATCATGACAACAGATCATATATGTCCAAGGCTGGCAGGGAATAGATACAGTTTTGCAAGGAGCAGGAAATAATTATGTGGGTTTGATCTACATGCATGAATTTTATAACTGATCCACAGATTCAATAATTGTAAGTTGTAACAATGGATCATTTACATCTATGGCTGGCAGAAAATAGATAGTGCTTTGCAAGGAGTAGGCAAGAAATATATGGGTTTGGTCTACATAGTGCAAGGAATTATTAACTGATCATTAGATTCAATAATTGTGACAACAGATCAATTGTGTCCAAGGTTGGCAGAGAATAGATATAGCTTGGCAAGGGGTAGGAAATAATTATATGGGTTTGATCTGCAGAAGCAAGGGTTTCATAACTGATCATTAGATTCAATAACTGCCAATCAGGAAATTGGAGGGACCCTGGTATGACCAGGCAGAGTTTGTAAGCAGCAAGCAGACTGGTGGTTTGTAGTGAAATATAATGAAATACATAAGAACTTTGTAACTGATAGTTTGATCCAATAACTCTGACAACAGATCATCAATGTCCAAGGCTGGCAGAAAATATATAAGGAGTAGGCAAGAAATATATTCATATGATCAATATAATGCAAGAATTTTGTAACTGCTAGTTGGATCCAATAATTCTTTGTGGCTGGTCTTGGTGCCAGTGAGTCCCTCCTGGAGATACTGGGTGTTAGCAAACATAGGTGAGAAGTCTCCATAGGATACAGGTGCCTGGACATCCAAAAGCCCTGTTTGACATGGGCCACCAGACTCAGCCAAAGCCAAAGATTAACCCATACAACATGGGTGGGCTGATACAAAATAAAGCCCATTCAACATGGTTCAGCCCACAAAAAATGATCCCATTCAATACAGATGGGCTGAACAATGCTGAGGCTGAGATTGCTGAGGCCAACAGGAAATGAGGGCTGAGGCCAAAAATACAACTTGCACTGAGGCCAAGAATATAACTTGCACCAAGGCCAAGTGTCATGAACTGATCTTGTAGGTCAATATTAACAGCAGTGGTCCACAGAGTTCCGATGCAATAAGAGACTTGGCTTCAATCTGAATTGGATTGTGCCCTTCACTATGGCTGGTGTCTGATTTACTTAGTTGACAATAAGTAATGGCAGAGTCTGGCAGAGTCTGTAGGTTATAACAAAGTAAGGCTTAAGAGTAGAGGGGCTGGGGGAGATGACAATACAATAATCAAACTGGAGATACAAGTCAAGTAACTACAAGTTGAATTCTAAGTAAGTACTTGGGGTAATGCGGTGGTGTCCTGCGGAGTGCCACAATGTGCAGTAAGTAATTTGTAATTAAGAATAGGGAGTTTGGGTGCTATAGGAATGTGATGTAAGTGAAACATAAGTATGAATTTGAAATAGTTGGCGGCTCCATCGGAGTCTGCTGGAGATCTGTCTTGAGCCTTGCACAGGATATGACACCAAGAATATAACTTGCATCAAGGCTGAACTTAATATAACTGGCACTGAGGGCAGGAATATAACTTCTACCGAGGCCAAAAATATAACTGGTGCCAAGGCTGAGGCCAAAAAAATATGAGAGGCTGAACAACAAGTCACATGACATATAATGCAGGGGATTAATAATTGGGCAATTATATTTATGTACTATCAGTAATAGTATATAAAAGTAACAACCTGAATTTGGCAGCTATAGTATTTACTTATATCTAAATTATCTGATGCTGGGTACAGGGGCAGGGGTTGCTCAATAAAGACTTATTTTTTTATATATTATCTAACATATACATTACAAACATTGTAGACAATGAAAAAAAAATCTATGAAAAATATAAAACAGGGGGAATATAAGGTGTTGAATAAAATAAGCAGGCTTTATATACCCATGCAAATGTGTACAAATATAAACAGTATCATGTGATGGAGGGAGGGACTTAGAAACAAAATGTAGAACATTGAAGCTGAGCCCAGAACTCTCGGACCTGGCAGATGATCCAAATATGCTGATAGAATGTCTGGCCTTGGGCTTGGCAGTAGTTTGGAGTCAGGACTTCGCCACATCCTGTGTGAGGCTCAAGACAAATCTTTGGCGGACTCCAACAGAGCTGCCAACTATTTCAAATTCATACTAATGTTTCACTTACATCACATTCCTATAGCACCCAAACAACTCCCTATTCTTAATTACAAATTACTTACTGCACATTGTGGCACTCCGCAGGACACCACCGCATTACCCCAAGTACTTACTTAGAATTCAACTTGTAGTTACTTGACTTGTATCTCCAGTTTGATTATTGTATTGTCATATTCACCAACCTTCCCACTCTTAAGGTTTTACTTTGTTATAACCTATGGCCTCTGCCAGACTCCACTGTTACTTATCATCAACTAAGTAAATTGGTCACCAGGCATAGTGAAGGGCACAATCCAATCCAGATTGAAGCCAAGTCCCTTATTGCATCAGAACTCTGCAGACCGCCACCATTAATATCAACCCATGAGATCAGTTCTTGACAGTATAATCAAACTCACACTTCTTACACCCTCCTTCACAAAATCATTAATCATATCTCCATTTCACACACAGTCACTATGCACACATGATCAACTGCTAATTTAATTCTTCATAATGCCGCTAGACTCTAACAACTCTGCCATTCTCAGACTAAACTGGCTTAGGCAGACCAATCTGTAGATCGACTGGGCCTATGGTCAAATATCTTTCTGGATGGTGGGGCTGAGAGGTCCAGCTCTGTTGAAAACAATAGGTGAAGCAATTCCCTTGCCTAAACCTAACACTCCCCTAGAACTGTGTCTACCTGACAATATGGCAGAATCTCCAATCCCCACTGCTGTCAACAAACCTATTGACATCAGCTTCATCAATGCTACTGCCTACTCTCATGCCTCTCACCTCCCTGGCTCCCAAACATTCTTGGTATCTCTCTCTGACAATGGAGTATTCAGTAATGCCACCATGCCCACCACAGATGACATTCCGGACTTATCCAAACTCCCTGAAGAGTATCATGAGTTTGCTGATGTCTTAGTAAAGGGAAGGCTGACACACTTCCACCACATCACCCTTACAACCTCAAAATTGAGTTAGAAGATGGAGCAGAACCTCCACCAGGTTGCATGTACTCCTTGTCTGCCTCAGAGCTTGATGCTCTTCATGCATTCATTGAGGAAAACATCTGGATAGGTTTCATACAGCCATCTAAATTGCTGCATGGTGTGCTGATCCTTTTTGTTTGCAAAAATGGCAGTGAACTCCATTTGTGTGTTGATTACTGTGGACTTAACAAACTCACAAAAAAGACCGCTACCTGCTACCACTCATCTCTGACTTACTAGACACCCCATGGCATGCCTGCATCTATACCAAAATTGATTTATGACATGCTTATCATTTGGTAAGGATTGCCAACAGTGAAGAGTGGAAGACCACTTTCTGCACTTGCTATGGCTCCTTTGAATGGCATGTAATGCATTTCGGACTTACTAACACACCCGCCACTTTTCAGCAGTTTATGAATGATATTTTTAGTGATATGCTTGACATTTCCATCATTGTTTACCTAGACAACATCCTGGTCTATTCCAACAACATGACCCAGCACAAGAAACATGTCAAGGAATTCCTATGCCAACTCCACAAGCATGGCCTTTATGTGGCCCCACAGAAATGCAAATTCCATGCTGACACCATTGAATACCTCAGTTACATTCTGTCACCAGCAGGATTACAGATGTCTGCCAATAAAGTCCAAACTATTATGGACTGGCTGGAGCCACACAAGATCAAGGATATACAATCCTTTCTAGGTTTTTGGAATTTATATCAGTGGTTCATTAACAGGTATTCTGAGATTACCATTCCCCTCACTAGACTAACTAGGAAGAACATTCCTTGGACTTTCACCAACAAATGCCAGCAAGCCCTCCAGAAACTCAAGGAAGAGTTTACACATGCACCAGTATTAACCCATTGGACCCCAGATAGCACAATGATTGTTGAAACAGATGCCTCTGATTGTGCACTGGCTGCTATACTATTGACCTATACCACTGATGGTGAACTACACCCAGTTGCATTTCATTCACACTCCTTTACTCCTCCCAAATTGAATTATGATACTCACAACAAGGAATTACTAGCTATCTTTGAAGCCTTTAAACATTGGTGTCAATACCTTGAAGGTAGTGGTACCCCAATCTCTGTTGTTACTGATCATAAAAATTTAGAATACTTCTTGACTACAAAACTGCTTACTCAGTGGCAAGCCCACTAGTCCAAGTATCTTTCCCAGTTCAACTTGATTATTTGCTTCTGCCCTGGGAAGCTCAGTACTAAGCCTGACGCACTCGCTAGACTCTACTGCAAAGGGGGAAATAGTGACTCTATTATGGAGAGTCCACACAATTTCTGCCCAGTATTTTCCCAAGAACAAATCTCTGCATCATTGGGTGCTACTTACCTTGCTGAACCAATACTATGCAGCACAGTTACTCTTGACTTAGAGAAACTACACGCAGACATCCACATGGCACTTCCATCAGATCCCGCCATTGCATCACATTTTCATATCCCTACTGCACCCAACTGGTAGGAGATGATGGACTCCTCCAACTTAATGATCGCATCTATGTCCTGGACACTGTGGACCTCCACCTACACGTTCTCCAATACAAACATGATCACATCCTTTCAGATCATTTTTGCCAGAACAAAACATTACAACTGGTATGATGAGAATATGTTTGGCCTAACCTACAAACATTTGTAAAGGATTATTGCAATACTTGCACTTTGTGTAAGCACACAAAGGCACCATGGCATAAGCCATATGGACTACTCAAACAGTTGCCCATACTGGAGAAGCCATGGAACTCCATTTCTATGAATTTCATTGAACACCTCCCACTGTCCCTTGGCTACACCTCTGTCTTAGTAGTTGTTGACTGACTCACTAAGCAAGGTATATTCATCCCTACATTTGACAAGATTAACTTCCCAGAGCTTGCCTGACTGCTGATCTTACATGTGTTTTCTAAACATGGAGTTCCATTGCATGTAACTTCTGACTGCAGCTCTGAATTTATCTCTAGGTTTTTCCAGTCACTCAGCAAAGCACTCAACATGAAGATTCACTTCACTTCAGGTTACCACCCAGAAGCCAACGGACAAACTGAAAAACTCAATTAGACACTAGAACAATTCCTATGCATTTTCTGCAACTATCAACAGGATAACTTGTCAGAACTCTTACCCCTTGCCAAATTCACTTACAACAATGCACCTAGCTCAACTACCTGCATATCCCCATTTTTCACCAACAAAGGTTATGACACAAACTTCACTGTTTACCCTGAGCGTGAGCTAGCTTGACAAAAGGCTAGGTCCTATGTTGTGGATCTTGATGAACTTCACACAGAGCTCCACCAGCAGATCAAACTTGCCCAAGAGCATTATCAAATTCCCATGGACCGCCACCAAAATTCTGCTCCACCATATAAAGTTGGTGATCAGGTCTACCTTCATGCTGAAAACATTCACACTACTAGGCCTTCAAAAAAGTTGTCAGAAAAGAACCTAGGCCCCTTTGAAATCATTGCCCAAGCTGGCACACATTCCTTCACCCTTTGCCTACCAGACCACCTCTGCACTCTACACCCAGTCTTTCATGTCTCACAAATTGAGCCAGCCCCACCCAATACCATTCCTAATCAGATACAGCTGCCACTGCTGCTGATCACTATTGATGACAAACTTGAGTACAAATCACTGAAATTCTCAACTCCAAACTTGATAAGCAGCAGCACCACCCACTGATCTATCTGGTATGCTGGTTATGTTATGAAAACACTGATCTAGAGCAATCCTGGTTACTTGCTGATGAACTCAAGCATGCACAGGAAGCCATCATGGAATTCCACATGCGGTACCACAACAAACCCAGTCCTCAATAATTTCCTTACCCCTTCCTTCATCACCCTCATTCAAAACAAAACAAAAATAACAAAGCCATTTCCTTTTTTACTATTACTGTTAACAACTTTACTTACAAAAAATAAAGCCCTCAGATATCACCTACATACAAAACAAAGTCAACTACCTATCAAACACCATCCTTACTTACAAGAAAAACAAAGCCAATTTCCTTATTATCAAAACACTGACATTTACTTACAAAACCTTTACTTATCAGATTCACTCCTTACTTACAAAACAAAGACCAAAAAACAAAGCCATTAGGGTTGTTCACAGTAGCCATTCTTTGCTCATTTTCGGCTCATTTTCAAACTCATTTTCGGGCCATTTTCATGTATTTGGCAGAGGAAAGCACAAAAGGGAACCAAAAATGAAATGAAAAATGATGTGAAAAAAGGTTACTGTGAACACCCTGGGAAGTGAAATTAAGAAAAATGATGCGAAAATGCATTTTGCTTGCCAGGCACAGTGCCAAAAAGATGTCGGTTCCCTTTTTGCAAAAGCGAGGGTAGGGTTCCATTTTACATTCATTTTTTATTCATTCTCAGTTCATTTTTGAGAAAAATGGAATCAAAATGAAATGGAAAATGATGACAAAATGAGTCAAAAATGAATGAAAAATGGCAACCATGAACAACCCTATTACAACAAATCCTCTCTACAATACAAACCCAAGTATATACATTCTAAAACAGTCCTCCACAGACCTCTGTATATACTATATTACTTTTACTTTCCCCCCCCCCTTCTACACCTCCTACTCCTCACCCCCTTGCACCCCACTTGGCCCCACCTCCTTTTCACCAGTGGCACCTGCTGCATTCAACACCTTCCATGCCTCATACTTCTCATACATCTCTTTCTCCTTTCCAATCCCACCAAGTCTGCTGCTACCTCCTCTTCATCAGCAGCCCCAACCTCTTCCTCCATCGCCTCCTGGTTCTTGAACTGCATCCAGGTCATCCACTCCTTCATCATGTCCTTCAACTCCCATACTTGGTGCACCACCATCTTCACGGAGGACAAAGCTCCCTAAGCTTGTCGCACACCTCCATGACCCAAGCTGGCTCTTCCGCTGGATCAGCTGCCGCCATCACCCTCGAACCCCCTTCGCACTTCTGTTTGATGCAGTGACACGTGTTGCAAGTAAGGTGGTGGGGCATGCTGGACCTCACACATTGCACCCCCTGTCGACAACACCTAGAACCAAACAAGGAAGAAAATCAGACAAAAGAAAAATCAATACCAAATTTATTACTCACCTATGACAGGTGGTTTCCACCGAAGTCCCCACCTCTGACTCTGACGGCCCCCTCTGCTTTTTCAACAGAGGCCCTTCTGCCTCATCACTCTCATCAGCAGCAGGCTCCGCTGCTTTCCTCTTTCCCGCCCACTTCCCTGCTTTCCAATGCTCCTTCTCAGCATTATGGCGCTGTTTCTCCTCACTAGTCATCATATGGGCTCCGCCATCAGCATTGGACAGGCCTGCCTTGCGCTGCTGCTGCATTCACGCAAGCAGTGTGGCATGTGTGTCGAAAGCAGAGGGGGTATGTGGCAGTGTGGACAGCACATATTCTGAACTGGATGACATGATGGTTGAAATTGAGTGGCACAACATTGAAAAAAAGCCTATTTATAAACACTGAATGTCACATGCCTTGGAGGCTTGGCACTAAGGTGGAAATACTGTCATATCCCATGTAAGGCTCAAGACAAATCTTCAGCAGACTCTGATGGAGCTGCTGACTATTTCAAATTCATACTCATGTTTCACTTACATCACATTCCTATAGCACCCAGACAACTCCCTATTCTCAATTACAAATTACTTACTGCGCATTGCAGTACTTGAGCTCTTTACACTCACCCACCTAATCCCCATGGACTCCGCACAGAATCCTAGCTGTCCGCTTGGACTTCACTAGGATTTATTTTGGCAGAAAATAATGCCAAGGGGGGGGACAGGGAAGGGCAACGAGAGGGCAACGCACCGTGCCCCACTCCCCCGCCCCCTCCCCTTTAATTTTCTTTCTTGTATATTTATTTTATTTGTACTCTATTTTAATTAATATAAATACCACTCTGTCATAGTGAGGGGACGTGCGACCACACAACACTGGGGCGACAGAGCACCCCCCACCACTGCTGCAGGCAACTCCTTGCAGGGCAGAGGGGGTGCAATAGCCAAGGGTGACGGAAGGGCACGGGGAAGGGGAGGGAATGGGGGACAGGGGGGGGGGGGCAACGACGCCTTTTGAGTGCCATTGCTTGATGTGAGCAACAGTAACTTTTTTTTTATTGCTAGCATGTATTTGGAATAGGTAATAAATAGTAGTAATAATATCAATATTGTGTGCCCATTTGGCATCGTGTTTAATTGTGCCCAGTTTGTGTAATCTTGATTAAAGTGCCTTGGGTTCAAACCCTGCCAGGTACACCAATATTTTGATCTTACTCTCATGAAAAAATTCACCAAGTCTTTATTTACTTGGACATTACTCGGACCAGCTAGGACAACTCGGACATCATTAGGACTTCTTACAGTTCCAAGATGCTAGGACTCAGCCCAATTCTTTAGTCCGCATGATGTCCGAGCTGTCTGTGTGGACCACTCGGAATTTACTAGGAATCTGCGCAGACAGCTAGGAGTCTGTGCGGACATCTGGGAGTCTGCATGGACTAGGTGGGGGAGTGTGTTGGGATACAAGCCTATAATTGCTATATCCAGAGCGGTAATTATGACATTACTAATTACTGTTACTTCAGCATTACTTCAGCATTATATACTATATATACTATATGTATAGTATATACTGAGACAAGTAATTCCTGACCTCTGAGACATACAGAGGAGTGCCCCCCCTTCATCCAAAAGCCTCCAGTCAGCTTCCAGCTTTACCTCCATACAGGTTATGGGCCCTGGCTTATTTTAAACAACCCAAAAATCTATTTACAAAACCTTCTACAACATGTCAAGAGCCCCAAGCAATATTGAAGAATTTGTCCTGGACAGTGATGAAGAAAACCCTCAAGAATATGTCCAGGAGTATGATCAGGACTTAGCTGACCATATGGAATTATTTGGGCCGTCACCAGCCACTTCCCAATACGCTACAGCTACAGCGGGAGCGCCGCCAGCCGCGCCCAAGGCGGGAATCCCGCCAAAACAAAAGAAGCCCACGATTCTTCTAATTCGTACCAAAGAATATTCTAATGTAAACAAGATCTCCGATTGGGATCACCTTACTGATGAGAATTGGCACGAATGGAGAGAAAGGATGAAACGGGTATTTATTAATTGTGACATCACTGGATATATTAACAGGGCCGTAAAATGCCCAAAAGAATCCAGGGATGCCGAGGGGGGGCGCAACTGGGACAAGAACGACACCTGGGCACAGCAAGTTATAATACATAACATTACCTCTTCGCAAATGAATCACGTCGGATCAAAAACTACGGCAGAAGCAATGTACTCCGCACTATCCGTTACTCACAAAAACAAGGCGCATCAAACCGTAAATCATATTCAGTGCCTACTGTACAAGACAAAGGCCGACGCTACCGACAATCTTCTAAAGCATATGGACACCCTGAAATCTTACCGTGACCGCATCAATAAATTCCCTAATAAGGAATTTCATATCTCCGACACCCGGTTCAAATCTATCATATTGGCATCTCTACCATCGTCTTGGCAAACTTATGTGGAACCATGCAATGGCAACGCAAATGATCCCAATGACTTGGACCCCAAGTGCCGCTTATCATTGGACGCGTTTATAGGATTATTACGAGAGGAATATAAACTTCGGCTAAATCGGAACGGGAATAATAACGGAACCGGTGTGGACGGGGTCTCGGCCCTCTTGAGGTCGATCGGTCGGGTCGTCACGTCGCGCTGGCAAAGGTAAGGCTGAAGGGGGTAAACGCGTGACAAAAGTGTCAAACGCGTGGTGGAAAGGGAAAAGAGACGAGACAGAGAGTTCTCGAAAGGAGTCAAGAACCTGAGAGCCAAGGGGTCAAAGCGGACGCGTTCGTGAACGACGCGTTGCGATCGGATCGATCGATGATCGAACCGCGTGGGAAAGGGGCGAGAGACAATGAGATCGAGGCCGAAGGCACTCGATGTGAGAATACGCACGTGGGCGTGGTACAGGAAACAATGGACTCGTTGGTCCAATCAGGAATGAACAAGAAAAGGGCCGTGGTGCCCAGTAACCGTAGAAACAAGAATACTTAACTTGGAAACTACACGTCGTGTGTAGCTATCTTGAGGAAAGATGGGCCGTCATAAGGGAAGCTTACAGAATCCAAGAAGAGAGAGGGGAAGAAACGTGCTCCATTCGAAAGGTGGGAGGACACCTTATATACAAGCTGAGAGTACTAACTATATGCACATGTGATTGCGCGCGTACTCTTGCACCAATCAGAACTCGAGAGATGAATAATAAAATAAGAAAGAGGCGGAAATATACAAAAAAGGAAGTGGTGATAAAAATAGATCACTCAACAAATGCAAGAACAAGTGGTTGTCGGACCGGCATCGTCGAGTCCACCTCTCAGAGCCTCAACTGTCAGGAATGGCTCAGGGAGGGGACTAGTACTGAGGCCCTCTATTGATGAGACGTCACCTGGGGCCCAAGCAAGTGCGGAGTACCATCCAGTGCGCCCCCTCGACCCTACTCATCTGACAGATCAGCCTGTCGAGTCAGAAACAGCTAGCCGTGGGAGGGGGTACATGCCGGAATCTTGGTTCTCAAAGGGAAGTGTGAAGAATAAATCAAAGTGTTCGAAGAAAGGAAAATAAAACCAAAACCAAAACCCAGCCCTTCAAGTTGGGCATACAAATCTTGATGAGAATCTTGAGGACACACGACAAATGATAAACCCAAGAGATCGACATGTTGAGGCATTTGTAGACCTTCAAGGACGTCATTGACTTCTACCTGTGTCTCAAAGTTGGGGAGGGGGTTGATTAGATATATGATTAAACAATAAACAAAAGAAAGAAGGAAACTATACATATACTCAATGAATATCCAAATATCTTGCAGCCCCACAGGAAATGCATCGGAACGGGGAAGTCGACGGGTGTGTCTACTTACCCTTCCACAGTGGGCAGGACTTAGAATGATGCCCCCATCATTCCAGGGAGATGAAAAAAGGATGTCGAGAGACGTCTTGATAGTCATGGCTGACGTGCGATGTCGACGGTCCTTAAACGTTGGAGGTTGGGGAATGGGGGTGCAGGCGGAATCGATAGCGTCTTGCGTAAGCATGTTGGCGTCGCGATTATGTACAAAATCGTGTAGAGCATGCGCGTCGACGATGAAACGGAATAGAATACCCAGCGTTCGATGTCGAAGATTCTTGAATGTTTTTATGGCCTCCTCTACGGATCGCCTTGGAGAGGATTTCATGAGGGAGACATCTTGTCCGTCGGGCAGGGCAGGTGTAAGCGCAGGAGGGTGAATGATGACAACGGGCCTGGTGGCATTGCGGACAGAGCCGACCAGGATGTCTTGCGTGCATGTGAAGAGATGTCGAAGATGGCCAGAGAGAACGGTTGTTCGAGTTTCGAGATTGTCTTTAGGCCAGGAAATACCCAAAGGTCTTGAAACGACAGGCAATAAATGGAACAAATTTCTGAGAAACTCTCCGTTAGTTCGGTCCGTATGCCAAGGAACAGGTAACAGAATATCGCAGCGTTGTTTTGCTCGTCGAACGGGGGATCGTCTGACAGAAACGGTGTTAGCGAGAACAGCTGTCGAGGTGCTGTGCCGTGGCACGGCGCCCTCTGTATCGACGGTGTGTTGTGAGTCCAGGGGCTCGAAGTCCGGCGTAATGTGGTCGGTTGAGAGTACATCACCAGGAGTCTCGTCATATTCACAAGTTTGATTCCTAAGCGTCGAATCGTCCAGTAGTAGAGCTTTTGTAACGAGGTCGATATTGTACTCCGAGCCTTTGGGTATTCTCATGGCGAATGGGAATAAGGCTTGAGGATCTGTTGACGTTCGAAAATGAGCAGTAAATTCTTTTGGAGCGCAATCTAAGAGAGCCGTTGATGTCCGCTGAATCACATAGTCAGGGTTGTGATTATACGTGTCTTCAGGACCAGAATCTTGAGGCGTTTCGAGTCGATCTTCCACAGAGGAGAGGGCGTCGAATGCTGAGAATGTGGGTGTAGGCCCCTGTTGTGTGGGCGGTGCAGATTGACGATGGGATGAGAATGTCGAAGGAATAGTGCGAGAGGAGCTGGGCAGAACTTGATGAGTAGCAGAGGGAGATGTGTCCGTTCCAGGAGGTTGTTGAGGCTTATTGGTCGAGCTAACGTGGGCTGAAGCGTCCGAGGCATCGAGAGGCGAATTCTCGGCAGTAGAGTTGATGCTGAGTTGCGAAACGTCGGCGGTTGTCATGACTGCTAACTCAGAGTGATTTTGAGAGTCATCTGTAGTAACGTCACCGTGATTAACAACAACATCTTGGTATCCGAAATCTTGAGGCATAGCTGACGAATCTCGCAGGGCGTTGTTGTGGTCAGTTCCTCCATGGTCTTGTGCATTGATATCAAGCTTGGACGATAAAGTCTTGTTGGCGCGTTCTGAAATACGGGCGTTACCATTCAAAAAGGATTGGGGATCGACGCAATCAGCTCCCGAGTTCGTAGGTGAAGGCCCTTGAGTTGCAAGCGGGTGCTGGGGTACGAAGGTAGGGATGTTCCTCCGTCCGTGGCTGGGCAGGACTTGGTCGTGACTAGGCCCGGAGTCTTGAACGATATTCTCTTTGCTCTTAAGGTCTTGAGGGAGCGATGGCTCGGGAGGAATAAGACGAGGTGAGAACGTCAGATGAACCTTCGACGAGGAGATGGGCAGGACTTGCAGAGGGGCTGGCAGTGGAGGAGTCATTTGCGAGCGTCGATGTAGGTGCGAGGGACATTGGACGGGTGCAAACGAAGACTGGACCGGTAGGGAGTACGCCGTATAGTAAGGGCTATCGATGGGATCCACGTCGTCACGCCGGAAACTGGAAGTTCTGGAGGTGGAAGGACTTTGAAGAGTGGCCGTGTGCTCATCGCGTAGAGCTTTGGCAACGCCGCCGCTGCCGTGCAGACCGCGGGGGAGATCGGATCCATCTGGGCGCATGAGTCGTCCTACCTGGTTGAAGTCCGCAAGGCCGTCTTGAATGAGGAGTTGTACCTCTGGGCAGTTCCGCGGACCTAAAGGATGGGCATTAAGTAGATCACAAATAAAACATCTCTTCTCATGCTTTGAAGCCGCGATTGGAGCCTTTGTAGTGGGAGGGGCCATGGCGACCAGCCCCCGTAGCATAACCTCTTGTTCGATCTTGACGGCTTGAATTTGATATTGAATTCGATTGGCGAGGGCGTCGAGGGTTGGCGGCACTTGAGGTTCGGTGGTAGTACCTGTAGGGACGCGTCGTACATCAGTTTTCACCTTTTTCTTCTTCAAGTCGCGTGTGCGAGGGCGTCTGACTAGAGGGTCCAGGTCGTCGTCGATGTCTGAAACGTCGGAGTCTTCATCAGAGTCTAAGGGAAATTCCACGCCGTCTGAGTCGTTGTCGATATCGTCCTCGTCGAACTCGGTCCTAAGGTAACTGAGCATGTTGGGAATTGATGGCGCAGTTGTGACCGTCTGTTGGTCGTCAGGGATCTTGTGTCTGATTTTCTTGCGCATAGAGCTCGGTATCCCTTTGTAAAACAATAGATTAGCCTCGTTAGTCGTAATAAGAGACTTAGTCTCGAGCTGAGTGGACTGGGCCGTAAATTCCCTGTAGTACTGGTCGACGTCTTGAAGACTAGAAATACACCCCGTTTCAGCATGCAATCTTACCCATTTCCGGAGTCGTTCAGGTGAGATCCGTGGCCTGCGATCGTTTGAGCCATACAAGTCGATGAGATGAGACCGTGCCGCGGCCCAGTCACACTGAGCCCAGAGGGTCGACGAGTCTATAATGTCGCGGACACGTCTGTGGCAGTAACGTAGAACATATGCAGGGAGTTCACTGAGGGGTACCCTAGCGGCGTTGGCATGTGCTTCGAGAGTATTTAGAAAGTCAGCTACGCGTCGTCCTTTGAAGAGAGGTGCGTCCGGAGTTCCAGGCGTTGGCATGGGCATAGCAAAGACGGCGGCGTGTTGGGCCATCAGGGACTGCGGTGCACGCGAGTTCGTTGTCAGGGATTGTCGTAGGAGCACGTTGAAGGATGCCAGGTCGTCCAATGAGAAGGAACGCGAGTTTGAACCGTAAAAGACGAAGGGAGGGACGGGGAAGCGGCTGTTTCCGCCTTCAAAATGTCCCGGAAAGCGTCAAAAGAGGAGTCGTCGATGGAAAGGTGACGTGGGCCAAGCAGGGTGCGTATTTGCGTGTCGTTGATGTCCCAGAACCTTGTCGAGCGGATTCCTTGAGCCCGGAATTGAGTTGACTGTGTTGGGTAGGTCAAAAGATGACGTGTTGGTATGTGCAGGAACGGGGATCGTTTGTGACCGAGATGTGAGGCTGTTTCAAGATGCGGACGAGAGTCTAAGCGAGCTAAAGGAAGCTAGAATGACACCGAGCCAAGTCTAGTCCGTCGACTCCAAGTCAACGCCGATCCTGGTCTTGAAGGGCACAGCAGACACCAAGTCAAGCCGTGAGAGCGACAGACACTGTCACACTCGAGCTTGAGGAGTCTTGAAGAGTCCGTGTATGCGGTTTGCGATGAACGCGTTGGGATGCGTCGACGTGGGGTGAAAGGGAGTTCAGAAAGGAGGACGTTCGAGCGTTGCAAAAGATGGTGCGGGCGTTGATGTGAAAGGATCGTGGCCGTGAAAGGTGGGAGCTAGGAGATTCTAAGGAGTCGTCCGAGCGGCGAAGAAAGAGAACGTTGCAAAGAATTTGAATTCGATGTGAAAGAGCTGAAAGTCCCGGAGGAATCTAGGAGTGTTGGAAGTGTGGGGCCGTGGTTGTGTGTATGCGCGTCGGCCGTGTTCGTTGATCAAGGGATAGACCTTTGAACTACAAATCAGCGACGCTGTGCAGGGAAGGTGCTTACCTGAAGTGGAATCCGCGTCTTGTGAACTGAGTACCCAACCCCTGTCTCGGTCACCACTGTGGACGGGGTCTCGGCCCTCTTGAGGTCGATCGGTCGGGTCGTCACGTCGCGCTGGCAAAGGTAAGGCTGAAGGGGGTAAACGCGTGACAAAAGTGTCAAACGCGTGGTGGAAAGGGAAAAGAGACGAGACAGAGAGTTCTCGAAAGGAGTCAAGAACCTGAGAGCCAAGGGGTCAAAGCGGACGCGTTCGTGAACGACGCGTTGCGATCGGATCGATCGATGATCGAACCGCGTGGGAAAGGGGCGAGAGACAATGAGATCGAGGCCGAAGGCACTCGATGTGAGAATACGCACGTGGGCGTGGTACAGGAAACAATGGACTCGTTGGTCCAATCAGGAATGAACAAGAAAAGGGCCGTGGTGCCCAGTAACCGTAGAAACAAGAATACTTAACTTGGAAACTACACGTCGTGTGTAGCTATCTTGAGGAAAGATGGGCCGTCATAAGGGAAGCTTACAGAATCCAAGAAGAGAGAGGGGAAGAAACGTGCTCCATTCGAAAGGTGGGAGGACACCTTATATACAAGCTGAGAGTACTAACTATATGCACATGTGATTGCGCGCGTACTCTTGCACCAATCAGAACTCGAGAGATGAATAATAAAATAAGAAAGAGGCGGAAATATACAAAAAAGGAAGTGGTGATAAAAATAGATCACTCAACAAATGCAAGAACAAGTGGTTGTCGGACCGGCATCGTCGAGTCCACCTCTCAGAGCCTCAACTGTCAGGAATGGCTCAGGGAGGGGACTAGTACTGAGGCCCTCTATTGATGAGACGTCACCTGGGGCCCAAGCAAGTGCGGAGTACCATCCAGTGCGCCCCCTCGACCCTACTCATCTGACAGATCAGCCTGTCGAGTCAGAAACAGCTAGCCGTGGGAGGGGGTACATGCCGGAATCTTGGTTCTCAAAGGGAAGTGTGAAGAATAAATCAAAGTGTTCGAAGAAAGGAAAATAAAACCAAAACCAAAACCCAGCCCTTCAAGTTGGGCATACAAATCTTGATGAGAATCTTGAGGACACACGACAAATGATAAACCCAAGAGATCGACATGTTGAGGCATTTGTAGACCTTCAAGGACGTCATTGACTTCTACCTGTGTCTCAAAGTTGGGGAGGGGGTTGATTAGATATATGATTAAACAATAAACAAAAGAAAGAAGGAAACTATACATATACTCAATGAATATCCAAATATCTTGCAGCCCCACAGGAAATGCATCGGAACGGGGAAGTCGACGGGTGTGTCTACTTACCCTTCCACACCGGCGGGAGCGAATCTGGTGCGAACCCAGATAGCTACCGGTCCCAGTAAATCCCTGGAAAACCGTTTTACCGAAAAGAAAACCTCCATTAAATCTTATTGCAATCATTGCAAGCACGCGGGGCATTGGACGAGCAAATGCCGAAAATTTGATGGGAACAAATGCCGTAACTGCGGGAAATTTGGACATTACGTGAAGAATTGTTGGGGAAAGAAGAAAGAGAAAGCAAAAGAGAAGAAGCCCGGGGATACTTCAATGATAGTAGAAGAACATATTACTTTCTCAGCAGACAAGGAAGGGCATAATTTTGATGCATGTAATAATGATGCCATAATTGATGAGCATCTGATCTATTATGATTGGCTGGCCAACTCAGCAACCACCACTTCACATGTAACACATCAAAAAGAAGCATTTACCTCCTATGAGCCTATGAAAAATATTTTCGTAACAGGTGTAGGAGGGAAAGAGGCAAAAATAGAAGGACGAGGAAATGTCGATCTAATTGCGACATGTAATGGAGAAAAATATATTCTTCATCTCAAAGACGTTCTGCATGTTCCGCACGTTCCAGGAACACAGAACAATTTAATTTCACTAGGAAGATGGGACGCAGCAGGAGGAAAATAGAAAGGGGGACAAGGGGAAATAACCCTCATCAATAAAAATGGTAAAGCCGTTGCACATGGAAATAAAATCAATAATCATCTCTACAAAATGGAAATGATTATTAGAAACCCGAGCGACACTGCCAACAACGCTGAAAACGATATAACTTTCAGTGGAAATGAAAAATCACTCAGTTGGGAAACATGGCATCGACGATTTGGACATATCGGATATACTGGGCTACAATTACTACTTGACAGAAATATGGTAAAAGGATTTAATGTTGATCTGGCCACCCCAAAAC
Organism: Tricholoma hemisulphureum; assembly: GCA_964034925.1. Taxonomy (NCBI): domain Eukaryota; kingdom Fungi; phylum Basidiomycota; class Agaricomycetes; order Agaricales; family Tricholomataceae; genus Tricholoma; species Tricholoma hemisulphureum. The sequence continues at coordinate 1,614,224 of OZ035932.1, forward strand.
CAGAATGCGAGACATGTATAGCCGCAAAACAACACATTAAACCATTCCCAAAATCAGTCAAACAGAATACTGAAACCGGAGAATTGACGCATATAGATTTATGGGGAAAATATGCCATCAAGTCCATCAATGGAAAACACTATTATTTATTATTCGTTGACAACGCCAAGAGGTATGTCACTGTCGAATGTCTAAAAGAAAAGAGTGATGCAGCACAGGGAGTAATAAATTATTGGGGATTCAAATCGATTGCGGAAAAGAATTCGTCAATGAGAAATTGGAAAACTATTCTAAGGAACGCGGGATACAAATACGATTAACCGCGTCGTACTCTGCATTGCAAAATGGCATTGCAGAAAGAATGAATAGGACACTTGTCAAATTATCCCATGCAATGCTATCCGTGAGCGAGCTCCCAGAATACCTCTGGGAATATGCCATCATGCACGCCACCTATCTCCGCAACCGATCGTATACGAAGCATCTTCAGAAATTAACTCCTTACAAGGGATGGCACAATGAACAACCGGATGTTTCACACTTACGTGAATTTGGCGCACCAGTATGGATCTTATTACAAGGTCAGAAAAAGGAAAGAAAAATGCTTCCTAAATCAAAGCGCCGCGCATATCTTGGATATGACGACGGTGCCAGAGCAGTCAAATATTACAATGCCGAAACACGTAATGTATTAACTTCGCGGAATTTCGAGCTATTGACTGGTACTCCAAAATCTAAACCTTCTGAAGACAATACAATGGAACCCTCGACGCGCGAGGGGGAGTCTGATGGAGGCGCGCCGCCGAGAATTCCAATTATAGAACTCGAACGTAGGCAGATTGAGGCACAGCCACCCCCACAACTGCCGATCACAAATGATGAATCTCTGATCAGAGCCGCATCACCGATCGGAGAAGAACCGGATATACTGGAAATAGAACCTCGTAACCCGGAGAAGCAATCCTGGAAGCGGAAACGAGTTGATAATAATGATCACATTGATATTGATGAACTGCGCAAGACGCGTGCAATGCAGAGAAATGAACCGCGACAAATGCGTGGAGTTCGTACCGACTATAAACCCTTGTTACACCTTACAGAAGAGGAAGAAGTGAATACCTTCCTGGAAAATGATGAAGCCTATGCAATAATCGCTGGAGACGAAATAAACATGCTCAAAGATGCACGGATCTCCCTTGATTGGCCGGAATGGCAAATAGCCATACAAAATGAATTGAACCTATTAAAGGAGAAAGGGACATGGGAATTGGTCCAGAAACCTCCTGATGCAATACCGATCACAAACAAATGGGTCTTTGTCCGGAAAAGAAATAAACAAGGGGAAATTATAAGATACCGAGCGCGATTAGTTGCAAAAGGATGTGCACAACGACCAGGCTATGATTATACGGATACCTTCTCACCCGTAGTCCGGATGGACATGCTCGGAGCAGTATTAGCGCTCGCATCAAAGAAGGGTCTAAAAATACAACAGATGGACATAAAGGGCGCATACCTCAATGGCACATTAAAAGAAGAAATATATATGAAGCAACCTGAAGGACAAGAAGATGGAACAGGCTGGGTATGTAGGTTAGTGAAACCGCTTTATGGACTAAAGCAGGCAGGGCGAGAGTGGAATAATGAATTTGATGGTAAACTCAAAATTCACGAATACGGACGCTTATTTGCAGATCCATGCGCATATATTCGAAGGGTTGACAATGACTTGGGAATAATAACAGTCTGGGTCGACAACACATTACTCTTTGCATCTTCCGATTCTATGATGAAGCATATGAAAAATATGCTCAGTACGGAATGGGAAGTAACTGACCTTGGGGAGCTGAGCAAAATCATCAGCATAGAAATTATGTGCCAAGACAATGCAATCAAGATATCTCAGGAGAAATACATTGAAAATATTCTCCGCAAGGAGGGAATGCTTGACACGAATCCAGTCGGAATGCCAATGGATCCCAATATTAAATTATTGGCAAATCCGGATTATAATGAACCCAACAGGAGTAATCCATATGCAAAATTATTAGGATGTCTACAATTCCTATCAAATTCCACATGACCCGATATCAGCTTTGCCGTTAACAAGTTGGCCGCCTACACCGCTAACCCAGGTTTACAACACCACAGTGCAATAAAGCAAATACTCAGGTACTTGGCTGGTACAAAAACTCTCGGGATAGTTTATAAATCCCAAGATGAGACTGAAAACAATAACCTCTTCCACGGATATGCTGATGCTTCATTTGCTAATATTGAAGATCTTAAATCCACAACTGGCTATATTTTCAAAGCATCTGGGGGAGCAATAACATGGAAATCTAAGAAACCAACTATTATTGCACTATCCTCTACCGAAGCTGAATATATTGCATTATCAGGTGCTGGACGCAAAGCTGTATGGCTAAGAAATTTATATGAAGAACTCGGATTTGCACAACAATTCCCCACAGTGATTAAAGGCGATAATGAAGGGTCAGTAATTTTAACTCAGAACCCTCAATTTCATCAGAGATCAAAACACATCGATATCCGCTATCACTGGGTCCGGGATCTCGTGGCCAATAAATCAATAGAAATTCAAAACTGTCGTGATCTGGAGCAAACTGCAGACGTATTAACAAAGGCTCTGCCGAAGCCTAAATTTACACAACATAGGGACGAGATGGGAGTTCAGTCGGGTTAACCCAGCAGCTTTCCTCGTGTGAGTTGGATTTTTTCCAACGGGTTTTTTCCACCACAGAGGTTTTAATGCAACTGGAGAAACTTATTCCACCCTTGACTTCAGGGGGAGTAATTTAACCATTTCACCCAGCCGTTTTAGGCTTGAGGGGGAGTGTTGGGATACAAGCCTATAATTGCTATATCCAGAGCAGTAATTATGACATTACTAATTACTGTTACTTCAGCATTACTTCAGCATTATATACTATATATACTATATGTATAGTATATACTGAGACAAGTAATTCCTGACCTCTGAGACATTCAGAGGAATGCCCCCTTTGTCCAAAAGCCTCTAGTCAGCTTCCAGCTTTACCTCCCTACATCAGATGCTGTCAGTTCTGAGCCATCTACTGCTTGTGGGTTGCAGTAGTGAAAGGAAAACATCTGATGCATGATGAGCACACATGCATCACACTTCACAAAGAGGACAAAAAAATCACCCTCCTTCAAACCCGGTCAGTTCATTGAATTGAGTTTAATGAATTTGCACCAGTCCATTTGCTTGCTATGACTAACACTTTTGGTGCAATCTTCCATAGCCATCAAATCTTCACAATTAACTATGATCAGCTCATATCCAAGTTTATCTTGGGGACCCTCTTCACTTACTGGCTTGCATGTAGGTTCTTTGAAGGGGGCACCACATCTTCAATGCCTCCTTCTCCCATTCATGAAGGACTGCCTTCAATCCATCATAGACAACATTTCGTCAGAACAGTGCATGTCATGTGCAATGTCCAGGTGCCTTTCACAAATGGTATACTGCATATGGGCAAAGGAGGAGAAGTTGCAGAAGAGTTGCTTACTTCTGAGTCAATTCCAATCATTCCCATTCACTCCATCCTGTACTAACATACCCTTCTGCAATGCAGGGCCCAAAAGGAGTACAGAGTGTTTCAGAAACTCTTGTCTATGGTGCCACATCTCATCGAGCATATCATGGACACATCTGATGAAGAGTCTATGGTGGCAGCAGATTTGGTAAGTTAATTTTTCTAGTGATTTATGAACCTTACCTCATTGAATGGAGATTCAAAAGGGCATATCTAGTGCAAGATTGGATGATACCAAGAGTTTGAAGGGTGCTGTTCTTGACTGGATAACTCCCCAAGACACACCCTTACATCCCCCCCTCTCCTGGAGTGTCAAGGCAAACCGAGGGTTCCACCATCCCATCACTGGCGCTCTTCTCTGTCCTGCTGGTCTAGACTGGAATGATGCAGAGTAAGTTCTTCTGATGTATATCATCGACTCCGTTGATTCACCGATTTAGGGGACACACCAAGCTTTCCAGTGGTGAAATAACTGTCTGTGGTGATCAATGGCCAATGTTAGTCTATGTCAATCAGGAGTATGATCCTGAAGAGCCTTGGGAGGGACTGTTCAGAAGCCAGCTCCTTGTCTGGGTCAGCCCATATTTTAAGTTTGACTTAAACCTCCTTAATATTTCTATCATGCTTATTGCCCATTAAGTGAATAACAGCAGAAGACCCTACTTATTTGCCTTGTGTTCTCCTTTATTCCTCCTTATTTGTTGCTTGACCTCCTTATTTCATTCTTAAAGGTGCCAAAATAAGGAAATTAACAAGAATTGGGAGCAAATGAGTGGGGTTGAATTTTCTGCTTATTTTACTTAATGGGCAATAAGCATGATAGGTAGGCTCTATGGAAATTATAAGGAGGTTTAAGGCAAACTTGGATTTTTGTGATAACTGCTCTCCACCATCTACTTCTTTACTGATTAGCTCTTCTTCACTCCAGCCTGAGTCTACTGCTAACATGGACATTTCTAATATATATAGAAATATCCTACACTTCACAAATTGCTAAAGTGACACCTTGTCTACAGGTCATGGTAGGGCTTGATCCTGGCATGTAAATTTATGATTAGGTGTGAAGTTCTTATCTGAGTCCTCCTCTATTTATTTTGGCTGTTCATTATGTGTTAGAAAAATCACAGTGAGAATCAATAATGAATTCTCAGTGGTTATTTGCTGTCCACCAGGTAGGCTGCAATTGTCCCCTACCACAAAATCCATGAAATGATGTCCATCTCCCCTTCCTTTCCCTGTCCAAAAATTCTTATCCTCCATCTCCTGGTGTACATACACATCCACCTAAATGCACAGCCCAAGGTATAGATGCATTCCTATCCCTCAGGCTGTCAGTGGGGCATCAGGTTGGTCCTGCCTGTTTTTTTCACTTCTCTGGGCTCTCCCTTCCTCTCTATATTCATGGAACATATATATATTCACTATATATTCAACCATGAAATCATTTTTCCTGCCCTGCTTGGGCTTTCACTGTACTCACAGATATCTATCACCAGAGGGAATTGGAGTTCCTGGGGTCTTAGGTTATTTGTATGTACTTGGCTGCTTATAAATCATGGTATGCACCAAGAAAAACAGGCTGACCTGTCCCTGTTGAGGGAATTTCTGTCCCCACACCCACTGGGCTGCAAATTTTCATTGCTCGCCACTGTCAGCATTCTGCCACTGAAATTTTTTGTGAAAGAATTTGTCTCCTCATGCCAGATGAAATCTTTTATTAAAATCTTTGTCACCGCTAGCCATCTGCCACCGAAATTTTTCCTCGAAGAATTTCCTCATGTCCACTGCACTGCAATTTTCCATCGAAAATTCTCCCCACTGCCAGCCTCCCCAGGCTGCCGCCAAAATCTTTCATTGGGGGGTTTGTGTCCTGAGTCCTCATGTCTGGCACTGGCCTCCAATTTTTCATTTCAAATCTGTTGCTGACATTTCTCGTTGAAGAGTTTGTGTCCTTGCATGTACTGGGCTGCAATTTTTCATTCCAAGTCTTTGCCACTGCCAGACAGTGTTCGAACTCTGTTCCCAAAAAGCATTGATGCCAAGTCAGAATTCATCTGCAAGTAAGGGCAAAATAAGTTCGATTCAAGCAACTACTATGACCGGGGTAAATCTTTGCTGGGTCCTTTTGCTAAACTCCGTTCAATCCATTGGCCGGCTATCCATTTCACTCACAATGCTACTATGCATATGGCATGATATATTCATCACCCCATCCTCTTGAGCATTGGTGCATTCAGGGTTGGGGGCTTGTGTAAGCTCATCGTTGCCTTTTTTTCAGTTGGCACGTTGTGATCGAGGCGCTGAGCAGTGTGGCACGGCATTCCCGAGACTGTCAAATCAGAAGCCTCATCGCAATTCTTCAATGCAATTTTACACTGACATGCCAAACCCTCAGTCAAATTCGTGCATAAAATTTTGAATTGAGAGCCTTGCTGCAATTCTTTTTATGCAATTATACAATTTTAAATTCAGAGCCTTGCAAGGTATCAAGTACAATTTCGAAGTACAATTTTGCAGTATGTAATTCTCCTCTGCTGTGTTGCTCAAGAGAAACAAGGTAGCACAAACAGAGGTCTTCAAGATCTAAATGAATGCTATGAGCTGGAGACCAAGTGCTGAAGTCTTAGGAGAACAACGCAAGCCAGGCACAGGCCATAAGCTCATCTAAACAAATGGATTAGTACACTGCAATTTTCGAATTGAAGGTCTGATGTTAGTCAGCGTTGCGTGACAGGGCACCCCCGGGACTGTCAAAACATGTGATTGGACTGTGTCAATCTCGAGAGAAGCTCTGTACTTTACACTCCCCCACCTAGTCCGTGCAAACTCCCAGCTGTCCACGCAGATTCCTAGTAAAGTCTGAGTAGTCTGCACGGACAGCTCGGACATCATGTGGACTGAAGAATTGGGCTGAGTCCTAGCATCTTGGAACTGTAAGAAGTCCTAATGATGTCCGAGTTGTCCTAGCTGGTCCGAGTAATGTCCAAGTAAATAAAGACTTGGTGAATTTTTTGGTGAGAGTAAGATCAAAATATTGGTGTACCTGGCAGGGTTTGAACCCAAGGCACTTTAATCAAGATTACACAAACTGGGCACAATTAACCACTGTGCCAAATGGGCACACAATATTAATATTATTACTACTATTTATTACCTATTCCAAATACATGCTAGCAATAAAAAACAAGTTACCGTTGCTCACATCAAGCAACAGCACTCAAAGGGCGTTGTTGGCCCCCCCCCTGTCCCCCATTCCCTCCCCTTCCCCATGCCCTTCCGTCACCCTCGCCTATTGCACCCCCTCCGCCCTGCAAGCAGTTGCGCGCAGCAGTGGTGGGGGGTGCTCTGTTGCCCTGGTGTTGTGTGGTCCCCTTGCTATGACAGAGTGGTATTTATATTAATTAAAATAGAGTACAAATAAAATAAATATACAAGAAATAAAGTTAAAGGGGAGGGGGGGAGGAGTGGGGCGCAGTGCGTCGCCCTCTCGTTGCCCCCCTTCCCTGTCCCCCCCCTTCCCCATGCCCATCTGTCACCCTCGCCTACTGCACCCTGCCTCCGCCCTGCGAGCAGTCACTCACAGTGGTGGTGGGGGTGCTCTGTCACGCTGGGTGTCATGTTGGGTGCATCCCCCTGTCCCCCGGCATCACCCCTCCCTCCTATGGCATCCCCCCGTCCCCCGGTGTGTCCCGCTCGGTCCTGGCGCGTCCCCCTGTCCCCCCACATGTCCCCTTTGGTCCTGGCGTGTTTGCTTGTCCCCCAGTGCATCCCATTGTCCCTGGCGCATCCCCTCGCTCTGAGGGACCTCCCCCTGTCCCTGCTGGGCCTGGGGGCAGATCGTGTGTCGGTGGGGGTTGTCCCAGGCTGGGGGAGGGTGCTGGATCGGTGGGTGGTAGTGACGTGGCAGCGGCGGGTGCTGGGTCAGTGGGCACTGGTGGCATGGCGGCCTGTCGTAGGCGTTGTGCTCCCCTTGTGTCCTCCTTGCATCCGGTGCAAAGAGGTGGAGGCGGAGTGGTGGCAGTGGGTGCTGTGTTGGTGGCTGGTGGTGATGTGGCAGCCGTCATCACCCCCTCTCCCTTCCCTGGCACCCCCCTGGTACTGACCCTCATCTCATGAAACCCCCCAGCTCCCAGCTAAGTGGGGAGGAGGGGCAGCGTGTCGTTGCATACAGAAAGAAAAACTGAAAGAGAAAAAAACATTTTATTAGCTTTAAATAAGAATGAAATAGATTTTAAAATACTTAACATGGGGGCCTTAGGCCCCCATGTTGCGCTAGAGGGAGGGAGGGGTGGAGAGGAGAGGGAGGCTGTCGTTGTGATAGTGGGTGGCAATGCGTGAGTTGGCAGTCACAGGGTGACACATACTGACGTTGTGACAACGGTGCCCAGTAAATGGGCATATGTTGCCCAGGCTCATACAGCCTGGTAGCACAGTCATTATATTACTTACCTGTCACACTCACATGGCCACAAGGTCCTGGGTTCAAACCCTTCCCTTTTAAATAGTGACTTGCTAGGACAGTCCATGCGGAATCCATGCTAGGAATTTTTAGTCCGAGTTCATCCGCATGGACAAAACTCGGACAAGACTCAGACAAAACTCGGACTAGGAATGGAGATTTGGCAGTGACCTTCTGCCAAAAAAATTCCTAGTAAAGTCCAAGCAGACAACTCGGACTCCATGCGGACAGCTCAGATTCCGTGCGGAGTCTGCACAGATTAGGTGGGGGACAGTAAAGACCTTGAGAAGCTTCTGTTTTCACACTGTCTAACGTCACAACAACGCGTCTTTCATAGAAGCTTCCATTTTTACACTGCCCATGGATACCAACAGCATGGACAGCCCATCAAAGCTGTTCCAAATGCAGAAAATCACTCCCTTGTGACGTGTCACACTTCAAATTGATGCGCGAAGGATTCTCAAAGCTGTGTCGGCAATGTTCGGGAAAGAGGTCCCAGCAGGCTACAGAGAAGAAACACAATAGCAATAAGGAAAACTTGCCAGCTCCTAATGGTGATCTCTCTGACCTTTCTATTGTGGACCTGAATGTCTTCTTGGAATCACTTGGCTCTCTCTCTGACTCAGAGGATGTGATTTCTCTTGAAGCATGTGTTGACCTGTCTTCTCTCAAAACCAAGGCAGAGAGTGAAAGAAGTATAGCAGATTCTTTGGCTGAGAAGATCTGGACACAGCTGAAATACAGATTTGTGTAAGTTTACAGTTCTGCAAAATTTACAATGGACCCTTTGATCTCAAACTCATGGTTTTGCAAGCTATCATAGTGTTTTTCATCACCTGCATGCACCATGCTCTCAGTTCATGTACCACTGTGCTTGTGACAGCAAAAATCCAAGAAGTCTGAACAGGAGAATGTAAAGCCTCAGGACAAAGATTCAATGGATGTATTTGATTGCTCTGGCTGGCTTCATATCACCATTACAACAGGGGAGCCAGTAGCCCTTGTCAAGTTGAAGCATGAGAATGATCATGTCCCATACTGGTGCATTGATGTTCCACAGGATGTCAAAGACTTTGTACATGCAAATCCAGACTTGAACCCAACTCAAGTATGATGCATAGCTGTTCAACATTGAAATTAATCTAATTGTTTATAGTTATGGGTGGGATTCCATACTCAGAACCCATCCCTCACCATGATTTTCACAGAAGGCAATTTATCATATTTGGTTTGATCAAACCAGTCAGAAGTGGAAGCAGGACTCTGATGAAGTTGAGTCAGCTAAAATTTTAATTGAAGAAGCAGCTCACTCCAATGGGCATAGACATACATCACTGTATGCTGTTCAGCCCATTCCTCTCCATGAGGAGGAAGGATTTACTGTACTTGCATTTGCACTGCCAGAAATGCTCCAGCAATGGGGTGGACAGATATGAGAGATTTCTTTGGACTCTGCCTGGAATACAAATGGCTCTACTTATGAGCTTTATGATCTGCTTGGAGAAGTCTATGGGTCGGGTTGCCCACTTGGATATTTACTTCTTCGTAGTTCAGACCACAGGGATTTGGGGGGCAAAGAACAGTTCATTGCAAAGCTTCTATCCTACTTCAAGAATACCTGGGATCTGCAGCCAATCATTACCCTGACTGATAAAGATTTCTCTGAGATCAATGCTTTTCTCAAAACTTTTCCTGATGCAAAGCATCAACTCTGTTTCTGGCATTTTCTATGGGCTATTACAACACAGCTTGCAATTCTTCACTGATGACCAAAATTTTACAATATCCTTGAAGCAAAGAAAGAATTTGATTGAATTGATGCAGAATTTGTGCCTATTGCTCAAGCCAAGGATACCAATATGGTATAGTCTTATATGTTTAATATGTTTGACTCATTGACTAACAGTGTCTCCAATTAGAATATTCATGTAGCTGAAAAAGCAATTCCATGACTCACTGTTTGTCTTGGAGGCACACTGGTTAACACTGTACCAGAACCTACTTCATATGTTGTTACGATTTCCTTTTACATCTATTTCCTTCCTCGTCGCGGCAGTGCTTACCATGACTTGTTCCCTTATCTCTGACTCGTCGGGCAGCGCCCATATTCCCTTTTCTATTAGACACCAAGTAGATAGCTGTCCGCTTACATCGTACTCTACAGCATTGCACCCATAGATAACTTACTGACTCTTACAATATGTGTAGACACGTATTTGACACGTAGCCCAGTAAATACCTATATAAACTGTAGTAGACAAAGGTCAAGGCTCCTTAGCTTGACCTTAGGCAGTATACAGCCTTAGAACTGCTCTCGAATGCGCAACTCGACCTAAGCCAGAAAGCCTCTGACTTAGTGTGATATAACTTAATGACGAAAGCCTCATCATTAACGAACTCAATACTTGTACTGAGTAGTTGAGGCTCTCACCTTAACAAAAGGTCAAGCTAATCCATGATGTCCTCTTACTCAAGAGCAGACTCCTCCCTCTCCAGACGACCTACCCAACACTCCCCTGATCGACTGCCACAAGGCGCCACCCCTGAACCCAACACCCTTTGGTACAGACACAAAGGTTGACTAGTACGTTACTCTGAACCCTCTGAATGCTGGTACAGCCAGAGAACAAGCACTGAACCACCCCGATACATCCCTGACAAAGAATTTGAACCGCTCAACCCAGACGAAGAAACCAACCCAGAACCCACAAATCAATTCCTTGACACCACCGACACCGATGCTTACGACATGACGTCTAAAGAGATCAAGATTTGCTCACCCACCGACTTCCACGGAGAAAGAACAAAAGCAAGCATGTTCCTCTCTCAAGTATCTCTCTACCTCCGAGCAAATGAAGATATCTACGACACCGACAATAAGAAGATCATCTTCATGCTCTCGTTTATGAACGGGGGCACAGCAGCAGGATGGGCAGAGTCGAAAGCAGGAGAGGCAACCTTAGGAACGTGGACAGAATTCAAGGCGGCATTTAAAACCACATTCTCACCAATTGACGATGCAGGAGACGCATGACAGAAGATGAAAGCGCTCAAACAGACCAGAGATGTCAAAGATTACATCGCCCAGTTTAGAATCCTGAAAGGAAGGGCCAAGATCAAAGAAGACATTTCCCTCATCGAATATTTCATTGACGGATTACATCCCAAGTTAACAGAAAAGATCTACAACATGGAGAAAGTCCCCACTACCCTTGACAACATGATGGAGGCAGCCACAAAGTACGATGGACAATGGAAACGAGCATGTGCCATCGCAGGAAAGACGCGCACCATCTACGAACCTAGATCTACCTCCTCAATCAAGAAAGAAGCCACCAACATCAATCGACTGACCACCGCTGAACAAATGGAGCATATGCGAAAGGGGCTATGCTTTATTTGTCACAAACCCGGACACCGCTCCGGAGATCACAAGAAAGATGGGACAATTACGACATCTCCCTACCCCAAACCTTGGCAGAAGAAGACGGGGCAAGAGTTATACAACAACCTCCGCACCATGATGGGAGAATTAGACGAAGAAGAACGAGAGAAGGCTCTCGCAATCCTCGAAGAGAAGGGTTTTTAAAGAAGGGGACTGGAATGACGTCAGACCCCACTGAGTTAATGGTTTCATCTGTATTAATAGCTGATATGAGACAACGCTCCATGAGAGTACCCATTAAGCTAGAAACAGGAACCAAAATCGTCGAAACAGAGGCGCTCCTTGACTCAGGGGCCGCCGGAACTTTTATCAATCGAGATTTCGTGTGCAACTGTGGATTTCGAATGACCCCCCTGGCCAAACTGATCAAGACATGGAATGCCGACGGCACCCTAAACAAAGAAGGAACAACTCACTCTACTACGGCCCGACTCACCGTTGGAGAAAGACAAACAGACGAATGATACCTAGTAACCGGCTTAGGAAAAGAGTTGGTAATCCTAGGGTTACCTTGGTTCAGAAAAGAAAACCCTGATATCAACTGGAGAAAAAATACGATCACTTTCCCTGACAAAGAAGAACGATTCGCCCAAATTCGGAGAATCGTTGCTAAATCTAGGGAAATGATCAAAGACACGGCATTCAAATGAGGCACTGAGGAACAGATCAGGAAGATCACCCCCAAAGAAGAACACCCGATTGAAGACAACAACAGCGAAACCCCAGACAATGCCCCACTAACGTCAGACAAAGTCGAAGCTGAACCAGCAAACAACCTCATCATCACCTACATCAAAGGAGAATGGAAGGAGGCCAGGAAAGGCCACCTCACTAAGTTCAGTCAGGCAGACAGGACAATGTTATCCTTTGTTGCACGTAGTAAGAGTCAGTAAAATACATGAGTGAGTAGTAGTAACTATACCTTTGTTGCACGTAGTAAGAGTGAGGCAACAAAGGGGAAAAGATTGTATATATGTGAGGGGTTCGGACCGTGTTGGAAAGTGTCCGGATCCAGCATTTCAAACATGGCCGCATCAGGCGTAGTTCTCATATCGGGTAAGTGGTCGGGCCATTGGTACCTGTGCACATGTCCAGCCATGGGTATTGGGTTGCCGGTGATGCGACGTGCATCGGTCTGGCAGTGGCATTCCTGTCGGTGGTGTTGCCGATGGGTGATGCCGTCGGTTGGTGTGTCCAACAATGTACGTCGGCAGTGACATGCCCATCAGTGGTGGTACCATTCGGTTCATGTGCAAGGGCACCAGTCAGTGTGCAGCGGTGTGCATTGGCAGCGGTGTGCTCGTCGGTAGTGGTACCGACCGGCAGTGTCATCGGTAGTGTTACCGATCGGTACTGCCGTTGTGGCTGTGCACTTACCGCTCGGCAGTGGGCATTGGTCTGTGTGCATTGGCAGCAGTGTGCCATCGGTATGCATTGGTTCACCGTCGGTGCACCTGTTTGCATCGGTGTGCACCAGTCAGTGTGTAGCGGTCACCTGTGGTCATGCCCGCGGTTGCCTGCGGTTGTGGCTGTGCACTTACCAATTGGCAGTGAGCATCAGTATGTGTGTGCATCGGCAGCGGTGTGCCATTGGTATGCATCAGTTCGGCGTTAGTGCGCCTGTGTGCATCGGTGTGCACCAGTCAGTGTGCAGCGGTGTGCATTGGTTCGGCATCGGTGTGCCTGTATGCATTGGTGTGCATTGGTCAGTGTGCAGTGGTGTGCATGTGTTCGGCATCGTGAGCCTGGGGCCAGGCTTACAGAGAACCTGTCATCGGAATATTCGACCCTATCACCACCGAACCGCCCCTCACCTTGGAATACGATGCACCGAAATATTCATACTTGAATAATACAGGAAGAATATCAAGGATAATACCGTCAAAAACTTCGCCACGGTTTTACCTTGGGCAAGGAATCTGGATCAGAGCTAAAACCTCCATTTCACAGAAACTTGCTCACAATAACCAAACGGACAACCCAGAAAAAGCAAAGACACTTGACAATATCCTTCCAACACAGTATCAACAATATCGAAAGGTATTTGAAAAAGCGGCATCGGAACGGTTTCCCAAATCAAAACCCTGGGATCACGCAATTGACCTAAAAGACGATTTCTTACCAAATGATTGTAAAGTTTATCCTCTGATGCCAGCAGAAGAAAACTTAAAGAAAGGATACATCCAACCATCGAAATCACCTATGGTGTCACCCTTCTTTTTCATCACAAAGAAAGATTCTGAAGCACTTTGACCCTGCCAAGACTATCGATACCTCAACCATGGAACAATCAAAAACACCTACCCACTCCCACTGGTTAGTGACCTTCTTTACAAACTGAAGGGAGCGCAATGGTTTACGAAACTTGATATACAATGGGGCTACCACAATGTCTGAATCAAAGAAGGCAACCAATGGAAAGCGGCCTTCAAAACAAATAAAGGGCTGTTTGAACCAACAGTAATGTTTTTTGGATTATGCAACTCCCCTGCCATGTTCCAAGGCATGATGAACGACATCTTCAAAGACATGATTGACGAAGGATGGGTTGTCATTTACATGGACGACATCCTCATCTTTTCCAGAGATAAACAAGAACATCAACAACAAACGCAACGGATCCTACAACGACTGCTCGAAAACAATCTTTACCTCAAACCAGAGAAGTGCAAATTCGACGTCCAAGAAGTCGAATTCCTTGGACTGATCGTCAAGCCAGATCAAATTTTGATGGACCTCACAAAATTAGCAGGAATCAAAGACTGGCTGGAACCTACAAACATCAAAGGAGTACGATCATTTTTAGGGTTCGGAAACTTCCATCGAAGATTCATCGGGAGGTTTGCTGAACTAGCGAGACCATTGAACGATCTAACCCGAAAAGATACTAAATTTGAATGGACAGAAACTCAAACATTGTTCAACGCGCTAAAAGCTAAATTCCCACAGGCACCAATTCTGTCAATGCCAGATCCAGCAAGACCCTTCACAATTGAATCAGACACTTCGAAATTTGCTACCGGCGCGGTACTCAGACAACAAGGCACCCATGGACAATGGCACCCATGCAGATATATTTCACATTCACTTGACGCAACCCAACAGAACTATGAAATCTACAATCAAGAACTCCTTGGCATCATACGCGCCCTAGAAACCTGGCGCCATTATCTCCAAGGAAGCGCACACCCAGTAACAATCCTATCCGATCACAAGAACCTGACATACTTCCGCACTGCCCAAAAACTGAATAGACAACAAGCTCGATGGAGCCTATTTTTATCTGAATTTGAACTAAACCTTCTGCATGTGCCAGGATCACAAATGATACAATCCGACACGCTATCACAAAGAGAAGACTGGAATCAAGGAATGGAAAACGACAACGAGAACATCACACTCCTACCTAAGGAAATCTTCATGAATATCATTGATACAGACATGCAAACAGCCCTGGTCCAAGCAACAATGAAAGACAAATTAGTTGCAGACGCAATTAAGGCGCTCAAAACAAATGGAATCCCGCCGATCAAATCTGATCTGACAGACTGGGAAGTGAAAGACAGTCTAATCTTTTTTAAGAACAGGTGTTTCGTACCACCCGACACCAAACTCAGAAAGAAAATAATCGAATTATACCACAACTCACTACCATCCGGACACCCTGGACAATTCCAGATGATTGAACTCATCCGAAGAGACTACTGGTGGCCAGGAATGATGGTGCTAATCAAGAACTGGGTAGAAGGCTGCGCCAAATGCCAACAAATGAAGGTCATCACACATCCAACGACGCCACCGCTCACGCCAAACGCAATGCGCCCATTCGCGCTCGTGACAACCGACTTCATCACGGACCTACCCCTGTCCGACGGGTTTGACTCATTAATGGTTGTGGTAGACCATGGTCTTACTAAGGGGGTAATTTTAATCCCTTGCAACAAAACAATTGATGCATTAGGAGCTGCGGACACGTATCTAAAAAAGTCTATACCCGATTCAGATTACCTGACAAAATCATCTCTGACAGAGACCCCAGATTCACGTTGAAACTCTACCAAGAGCTCGGAAAACTCCTCGGAATCAAACTCACAATGAGCACCGCCTTTCACCCTCTGAATCAAGAAGTCGAGGTCTACCTCTGGATGTTCTGCACGAACAACCCTGAAACATGGAGAAGACTCCTTCCCACTGCAGAATTCGCCCACAACCAACGCACGCACTCCACGGTGAAACACTCCCCGTTCTACCTCATGATGGGATATGAACCGCGAGCGATACCCATGGCTTACCAAAAAAGCGACGTACCCGCAGCAGAGCAACGCCTGATTCAGCTATTAAAAGCACGAACCAAAGCAATCGCAGCGCACGAGCTAGCTCGACAGATCATGGCGGAACAAATCACACGGAAATTTATCCCATTCAAGAAAGGACAGAAGGTGTGGCTTAACTCGAAGAACCTAAAACTGACAGATGTAACAAGGAAACTCTCTCCAAAACGAGAGGGACCCTTCCCCATCAAGCAAGTTCTGTCACCACTCTCCTACGAGTTGAAACTCCCTCATCAATGGAAGATCCACCCTGTGTTCCATGCCGCCCTCCTCACACCCTATCGTGAAACCGCCGCCCACGGCCCTAATTACCTAAGACCACCCCCTGACCTGATCGACGGACAGGAAGAACACAAAGTAGAATCAATCATCACCCACAAGAAACGAGGCAAAGGACATGTATTCCTGGTGAAGTGGCTAGGCTACCCCACATCTGAAAACACATGGGAACCTACGGATAATTTAAGAAATGCTGCGGACCTCCTTGCTGCATATAAGGAGAAGAAACGTCTTTGAATCGACCCAGCAGATCCATCGACAACCATCACCATCGAACAAACATGTCTGACCTCCCCTCCTCTCACGCTCTCAAAACTTTGAATATCCTCCCCCCTCTCGCCGAATATACAAACAATTACCTCCAAGACCCTGGACACCGTGCCGAAATCCTCTGCGAAGTTCATGACCAACCCCTCGAAGAAACTCTCTGACAATACGACCTCGCCCTCGACACCATCGCAAACCTAGAACGACTCACCCATAGTATAATGTCTCAAATGTTAGAAAAAGGAATGGCCTCCGTAGTTAGTAATTATGAACTAAAGTAAGTACACAGAACCCAACACCTCTACCGCCCTGACACAAACCCGAACAGAAACGCACGCCTTGCAAATGCCCCCATCTGGATCCACGACCTCCTCCTCCTCCTACCACCTTCGAAAGTCAGCACGAACCACATCTGCCAGTGCCTGGCGGCCTTCTCCCCCGAAACGAAAAGAGCGACCCCTAACTCCCTTCTACGTCAGAAGTATGACCCTGACAGCTAATCAACCGTCCTCCGCAGTACCACCCCACATGAAGAACGAGGCTTGTTTCAGATGCAAAGGACTAGGACACTTCCCGTCCTACTGCCATCTTTTCACTTGCGACATCTGCAAGAAGCAAGCGCCAGGACACTACCCCAAAGATTGCCCCCAAAACAAGAAGCGATCGATCACCCCTGATCAGAAGCAAGCTGGAAGCAAAGAAGAAGAAGCATATACGGTGGCCAAGTACTTCTTGAATTTCGACGACAGCGCTTCGGCAAATTTGACCGGTGAACCCGGACCAGGGTCATTCCATCCTTATTAAAGGAGAGAAGTTTGTTGACGTCCCCCAGCACTACCAAAGATCCCCACTCCAATCATGACATACATGCAAATAATCGCCCTCGCCCTCGGGCTCTTTTTCTTCACTTGCTGGATGATTCTCTTATCCCTCTCCTACATTTCCATCCAAGAAACCAAACGTCAACATAATATCTATGAACTTAGCAAAATCATGTCCCACATCTCTCCGACCCCATCTTCGAACGCCCTAGTCGACTCGACCCCCATCGCCGTGCCCGCGCCCACCTACATTCCGCCCGCACCATGAGTACCACCACCAGCGACGCCCAGCTTCTTGCTGATCAGCGAAGAATTATGGCTCTATCAACCACTAAACAAGTCTGCAGACCGGATTGAAAGGGGGTTAGAATGAAGCGAAGTTGGAAACTTTGAGGATAGGGGGGGGGGCAGTGTTACAATTTCCTTTTACATCTATTTCCTTCCTTGTCGCGGCAGTGCTTACCATGACTCGTTCCCTTATCTCTGACTCGTCGGGCAGCGCCCATATTCCCTTTTCTATTAGACACCAAGTAGATAGCTGTCCGCTTACATCGTACTCTACAGCATTGCACCCACAGATAACTTACTGACTCTTACAATACATGTAGATTTGACATGTAGCCCAGTAAATACCTATATAAACTGTAGTAGACAAAGGTCAAGGCTCCTTAGCTTGACCTTAGGCAGTATACAGCCTTAGAACTACTCTCAAACACGCGACTCGACCTAAGCCAGAAAGCCTCTGACTTAGCGTGATATAACTTAGTGACGAAAGCCTCATCGTTAACGAACTGAATACTTGTACTGAGTAGTTGAGGCTCTCGCCTTAACATATCCACCATGTCTCATTATATGACTAAATGCAGTCATCCATAGTTTAGTTCCAATTCCAGAGCACTCTGATGACAATAATGATGATGGGCCTGGCTGTAATGAAGACAGAGATGAAGATGGAGATGAAGATGAAGATGAAGACAATTTAAGTGAGGTGGACAGATACTGCAAAAAGGGTGGAAATAATGATCAGGATGCTGAAGATGACCCTGATTGGATGTTTGATGCTGATGAAGTAACTTCAAAGGATCCATCCTATGTCTTTTGTCCTGCTGCCCATTGACAGCAACTCCTTCATTTGTTTCAGTGTTTTACAGTCCCCCATCTATTCCAGTTGGACTCCCCAGACTCCAGAAAGTCCAGGTGGATTCTGGAAATTACGGGTGGATTCTGGTTTGTTCAACCGGATTCCGGGTATTCTGACTGAAATTTGTGGGGTCAAATGAACAAGGGCTTTGCAACACCAAGTTAAACTCAAAATAAGATGTCTCAAGCCAGGATTGAACCCCCCACCTCTAGATTACTATTTACAGATTTTCCAACAACTTAACAGGTACACCATGACACCTTTATTAGTATAGAATATTATTGTTACTTTAATACCTATTTACAGAATAAAATACATTACATATAAAATTTATCTGTAGGGGGGGGGAAGTGGTTGTATCCTTGGGCATCGCGTCACATCACTTTGGCTGTAATATATATATATATTACCTACTTACAAAATGTTCTAAATATATATAATACTGGTATAGAGGGGGGGGGAGTGGGACGCATCATGGCCTCAGGTGTTGCATCCCCTCTGTGCCCATCCCTCCCCTCCCCTCGCATCACTCGTCCTGCTGGTGCCACTAATGTAGCACCCCTTTCCACCCCACGAGCGATGGCTTGTGGCAGTGGTTGTAGGTGCTGGGGTGTGCACTCCAGCGTCACTGTCATTTCACCCATGCTCCACCCCACGAGCAGTGGCTCGTGGGGCTGGGCCGGGTGGTGCTGGCTGCATCCCCTGTGGTCTGGGCACCCCTCCTCTGCTTTGGGTGCCCCCCCGCTTGTCTGGGCATCCCCCCCCCCTCCCACTCATCTGGTGGTGTCTAATGGTGGCCCGTTGTGTCCCCCGTCTGCAGGCAGTGATGACATGGCATTGGAGGGGGTGCGGCTGGTGACGTGGCGGCTGTGGTCTTGGGGTCATAGTATCCCCATCGAGCCCCCCACCTCCTAGCTGAGTGGGGGAGAGGGGTGGTGCATCGGGGGCTTGTTGAATGCACATAACAAAACTGAAAAAAATAGTATATTAGTAAAATATAATCAGTGATAATAAAAAATACTTAGTGGGGGGCCTGAGGCCCCCATACCATTGGACTGAAGGTGGTGGCGGCATCATTGATGGGCAAGGGAAGGGGGGGGCAATGGCAGTGCCGATAGGTGATGGAAGTGGGGTGGTGGTGGTGGTAGTGGTAGTGGTGGCCTGCAAGCAGTGTGAGGGGGTGGTGGTGGTGGCATCGTCAGATGAGGGAGGAGGGCCCGTCACCCCCTGCTCCTCTGGGCATCCTCCCATTGCCTGGCACGTCCACCTGCCGTCTAGTGTCCCTCCCCACCATCTGGCATTCCCCCCCCATTGTCTGGCATTAGGCAATAGCACAGGTATGGGTAACCCGTGCAGGTTGCGGGTATGGGTAGGCACGGGTACGGGTACGGGTAACCCGTGCAGGTTGCAGGTACGGGTAGGTACGGGTACGGGTACGGGTCATGATTCCATGACCCGTAACCCATGCCTACCTGACGCCAAGAGGGAGGTGAGGGCAGGTTCAAAATCTACATACAGTAAACTATATACAAATTTATAACTACTTATTTTTAAAAAAATGTGGGGCGAGCCCAGCTTACCTGTAGAAATGGGGGCCTTATATACCCCCAGGATGGGCACAGACCATTTGGTCTTGTGTGCGCAGAGTAGTACACGTCACGTCTTCGTTATCGTTGACGCGTTATTTACCTATGTTTGTATTCCCTCTCTTCGTGCCACTCACCGCCCACACCTTGTGCAGTATCATGACCACCACCTCTCCTCACTCGCAAACATGAGGTGGGGGTGGTTCTATGCCAGATTCACTCTGCATGGCCGCAGCAGACGACAACAGACGACCCAGCCCCGGGGACGATAGGGAGGACGAGGACGATACAACAAGGACGACTCGACAACAAGGAATCGTCAAGGATCAGGACCAGGACGACCTCCACCACCACCACCATGACCCCCAGAAGACAGGAATGACCAGGACGGCGACAACGACAACGACAACGACAACGACAACGAGCAGGACTGGGGTGGAGATTGGCAGGGGCAGGGACAATGATGAGGACAACAGGAGGAAGACCCGACGAGAACAGGATGACGAAGACGAGACGGAGAAGAAGTACATGATGACAAACCTAACGAGGAGAACGCAACGACGAACCATGGAGGAGAACGCGACCAAGCACCCAGCCCACCAACAAGGACACCGACGGGAGGGGTGAGACTCTGGCAGATGACAACGACAACGGGAGGGGTGGGGACAATGAATGCGACAACGACAACGACAACGACGAGCACAAGACCCACCCAATGCCCAACCAACGCCGCCAAACGACCTCACCCCTAAACGCACCACAAAAAGGGCCCAAGAGACATCCCTTGGGCTGTAAGTTGATTCTATTGATTTCTTTCTTATTTAATTCTACAACAACTGCCCCCCCGCCCGCCACGAGCTGCTTGTGGGGTGGGCAGATGTAAAATAATATTAGATAGTTTATATATATATATATTACCATGTCTACGAAACCCGTGTGGGAACCCGCACCCGCCGCTACCCACCCAAACCCGCTGTGTATCAACCCGCAGGTCAACGGGTTACTACCCGTGTGGGTACGGGTACGGGTCAAGGTCCTGATACCCGCGGGAGTACCCGTGCTACAGCCTATCTGGCATTCCCCCCCCATCGTCTGGTATCCCCTTGGTGTCATCTAACATCCCCCCCTCATCCTGTGAGTTGCCTGGTGTCCCCCATCCTCCCCTGTGCCCCCCCTGGTCGTTGTGATGCCACATGGTTGGTGATGTGGCACTGGCAGCTCGTGACATGGTGGTCAAGGGGGGTTGGGCTTGGGGCTGTACTATCCCCCATCGAGCCCCCCACCTCCAAGCTAAGTGGGGAGGGGGGGCAGTGTGTCGGGGTAGGTGAATGTAAACTAAAAATATAGTAAATTAGCAAAATAAAATTTGATATCAGTAACAAAAAATGAAAAAACTTATATGGGGCCCAAAGGCCCTGTGTGTGAAGTGTGGTGAAGGAGGGTGGCAGCAGCAGCAGCATCAATGGGTGAGGGAAGGGGCAGCGGCAGTGTTGATGGGTGAGGGAGGGGGTGTGGTGGGAGGGGCGGTGGTGGCGGTAATGGCGGCTTGTGAGCTGGGTGAGGGGCAGCAGTGGCAGAGTGGGATGGTGAGGGAGGGGGGCCCATCAATGGTGGTCATGGTAGGTGGCTGTGAGTGCATGGGCCTGTGAGCTGGCAGTCACCAATGGGTCATAGGGTGGGTCACGGGTATAGGCGGGCATGTGACCCAGTCAGGACTCCAGGTATTCTGCTTATTCCAGCTTTGTTTGAGTTCAGGTAGATTCCAGGGATTCCATAATAAAATTCAATAATATATTTACCGGAATTGATTGCTACAGTGGAATTACCATACAAACAAAGTCCACCAGACTCCAGGGAATCTGACCAGAATCCAGTATTCTGACTGGATTCCAGCTGGAATAGGTGGGGGAGTGTAAAGGACTCGAGTTGATCATGCCAGTAGCATTGAACTCGGGCTTGGTATGTGATGAGGATCTTCTCCCCATGTGAATGCCCCCAAAAAGGGCTTGCTTCCAGGGCTATAAAGATGTGAGCTAGGGCATTGACATGGTTTTGGGGCCATCCAGCCTTGTTAAGGTGTTGGAGGAAGCTTGTCTTTGCATACATCATTTGAGCCCAGGTGAGGTCAACATCTTGGATGGCATTTTTTGAAGCCCAGACTGCAGAGATGGATCAGAAGGAAACAATGTTGCCAATCTTGGCAAGCCCATATGAATCATCAGCTTCAGTGCATTGGTTGTTTAAGGTCTCTAAGCATCCTTCCTGCATGAAATAAAAGAGTTCAACATACTCAAAGTTTTTGAGTTTGTTGATTTCATAGGTCAATGGGCAGGGAGTGATGTAGGAGCCAACTGAGGAGTTGAGAAGCCAATGATCTTTGGCCTCTTCTTCTTGCATTCACAGCAGGCAGTTGCTAGTTCATCTTGTTCCTGCTCCCTGACCTTATGTTCTGCCTTGTCTGTGGCTTGTTGGTCCTCTTCAACCTGTTGATCCCAAGTTTCCTTTCTCTCTTGGTTCTCTTGGTTCCAAGCATCTGTGAGCTGTGCTATGGCTTGCTCTTCTGTGGCACCTGTGTTGACTATTAGGGCACAATGAGAGACATAGTGAGGACTGGCAAAATTGGAACAGGTTTTGAGGCCTGGGTCTCTTTTCATTTGAGGCATAGAACTTGGAGGGATTGGATTGTTGAGAGTGAAATGACAGTGGGGTAGATTGTATTGAAGTAAGGAAAAGAAAGTCTCAAAAAAAGGAGCAGGAGCAGGACTGGACTGCCTGCTGAATGCTGGCAAGCAATGAGGTGGCACAGAAGAAAGGAAACATGTGCCACACTACATGCTTGCCCAAAGACATGTGATCCACCCCACAAGCAGTTGCTTTCAGGGCTGGGTGCTGGGTAGTTTGGTCATGAGCCCCAGGTTGCTGGTCCACCCACAATCCTCAAGCAGTTGCTCATGAGGCTGGGGGTGGGTGGTGTACTGCTGGTGGGCAGGGTCAGTAATGTTAGAATAGGTAATCTAGTTAGCATCAGACTCAACCTATGGCCAGTTTAGTCAGTCCCCATTTTGTCGTTTAGTGTATAGTATTGCATCATCAGTGCCGGAGCGCATGATGTCGTTGTACAGTCAATGACATCATGCACTCCACAGTCCATGACATCAGTAGTTTATACTTAGCACAGCTTTATGTATATAAGTAGATGTAACTGGAGACTACCTCTCCAGTTACAAAGACTCTTATACACTGGTTAATGCCCTCATACCTCTTAAGCTCTGTTGGCTGTCTTCAGTGACACCTTGTATCACTCAACAAGTAACAATGAGGGGTGGTCAGGGGATGCTGGCAGCAGTGAGGTGGCTCATCTACAGGTGAACAGGGGTTGAGTAGGGGGAACAGGGGGGCACAGGGGGTGAATGGGTGGTGGATGGCTTGAGAGTGTGGGGGATAGCAGGTGTCATCCAACACAATACAAAGGGGGTGTCAAACTCATGGCTGTTTGGCCATTGTGGGGGCAGGGGGTGCATCCTGGGCATTGGGGACAACAGGGGGATGGGTGGGGATGTAGTAGAGGGGTGTTCCAGGTGTGGTAGGTTGGACATTGCTGGCAGCCTCATCAATGAGATAGCAGGGCCAGCAGGGGGTTCCATCATCTCCCACTAGTTGTCAGGGCACTGCACCACACCCCCCAGGCCCTGGGGACCATGCTCTAGCTGACCCAAACACTTTGGGGGTTAGTGGTGATGTGGCACATCAGAATGCATCAGGGCATGCACCTAGTGGGTACCCTGCTCCACAGGCCTCCTGGTGCATCCCTGGAGTTGTCCTAACCCCCATCAGGGCCCCCACCCTGTTGAGTGATATAAGGTGTCAGTAAACACAGCCAACAGAGCTTAAGAGGTATGAGGGCGTTAACCAGTATATAAGAGTCTTTGTAACTGGAGATGTAGTCTCCAGTTACATCTACTTATATACATAAAGCTGTGCTAAGTATAAACTACTGATGTCATGGACTGTGGAGTGTATGATGTCATTGACTGTGCAATGACATCATGTGCTCCAGCACTGATGGTGCAATACTATACACTAAACAACAAAATGGTGACTGACTAAACTGGCCATAGATGAGTCCGATGCCAACTAGATTATCTATTCTAACATACCCAGCTGATTTGGGAGGAGAGGCAGCGCATTGTAGGGGGGGCATTGTTGCATTCACATACAACAGAAAGCACTGAGAAAATTGGTTAGGTTAATAAAAATTGAGTAGAAAAGATTTCCCTGTGGTAGAGGGAAGAGCTGGCCATCATGGGGTTAGTTGAGCACCTGTCAGATGGTGGTGATAGAGGGATGAGGGAGGGGGCATTGTGTGTTACATTGCTATCATTGTTGATGGTGTGCATGACAAGGCCACATCACACATGATTGATTGGGGATTAAAATAATACTGTTATTATGTTAGCACCTGAGAGGCTGTTAGCAGCTAAGAAATGACTGTAAAGAGTCATCTGCACCTAAGGATGATCATTAACAGCCATTAACAGCTAATGGCCCCTAACATAATAACATTAAGTTTTAATACTCACAGATCTCCAATAAGTTATAACTGACATGGTGTTGTCATGCATCAACAATGATGGCAATGTTGAACATGATGCCCTTCACCCCTCTACCACCACCATCCAATGGCATATGCCACTCAACTAACACCAACACCACTGCTGTGGGCCTCTGCTCACAGTGTGGATAAAAGAGTGAGCACCAACTCACAGCAACATCAGGGAGGTGCTGGGAGGCCCATGTAGTAGGGTACCCACATGGTATGCACCCCAGCTTCATGCTGCCATGTCACCACTAACATTACACAGCAGCAGTGGCACCACCAAAAACAGCAGCAAATGAGACGGCAATGCCAAATGACCCAGCACCCACCCCAGCCTTGCAAGCAACTGCTCATGGGGTGAATCACAGGTGCAAGTGACAAACATCAACAATGACAAGCAAGTGCTCACAAGAAGTGGGGAGGTGGGATGGCCCCAGGGTGTGGGGGACAAGGGCACAGTGAGGGCACAGATGGCCATCATGGCCAGCCACAACCCATGACAGAACCCCTAACCCCTCCTGCAAGCCACTGCTCATGATATGGAAAGGGGTGCTATGAGAGGTGCAGGCAGGTGAGGAGGCTGCAATGGAAGAGGGACATGGGTACAGTATGACTACAACAGCTGGGGACAGGGCAAGAATGGGGGGGGACTGCCTACCCCCCACCACCCTGTTTTCCAGTGAAGCAGGGCTTTTTTATCTTCCATGGTGTCTACAGGATGGTGACCCATTTATAATTATGCATGTAAAGCACACAAAAAATATGTTAGAAATACCATGTGATGCTTTGTTACATTACATGTCCATTTACTCAAAGTGGGTATGCTAAAGATATGTTGAAAAATATGTTATATCTTTGTTACCATTTATAGTCCCAATGTATACTAAGAATATGCAAAAGTTTTATATGCAAAACACTTACATTTTAAAACACAGTATGCTGAATTTTTTTAGTATACTATTAAACAAAATATACTGTGATATATTCAAAATATTTTCAACATATTTTACCAAAAAATATGGTAGAAATATGCTGAAGAATATTTGAATGAAAAATATGTCAACTTTTTCTAACATATTTGAGCTCAAATTGAGCTAAAAAAATACAATGAATATTGATACCATAATTTGAACAATGATATATTTTGTATATATTGCTTCTGATTTACATATTTCTAACATATTTTCATGGAAATAGTCTTTCTCAAATCCTGTGAAGGGCTGTCTGGTTAGAAAGCCTCACTAAGTCAGATGGATAGACAGGGTCAAGATATCTTCATTGCACAGAAGTGGGAACCATAAGTTACGAAATGTAGTAGAGACAATATTAACTATACCTTCATTGCACAGAAGTGAGAATGAAGATAGGGAAGGAAAAATTAAAGGTATATGAGCAATCTCTGTCCCATAGAAGGAAATAGCTGCATCAGGCCTGATGCAGATGAAATATGATGGGTTTCTGATATTGCAAATTTAGGAAAAAGATTGTATCACCTAGGTCCCTGTGTGATTGGTAATATTGCCATTCGAGAACAGTAGTGTTACCAATGCCAGTCATTAGTGTTACAGTGGAGTACCGATTGTTGATTGGGAGTGTTGCTGTTGCCATTCTCAAATGGTGGCATGAGTGTATGCTGATCAGTAGTGTTGCTGTTGCCATTCCCAATTGGTAGTGTTGCCATTGCCAATGTGTGGTGAGTCTGGGTAGCAGGCTTACACCCTGTGTGATGACTTTTTGTTCAACAAGCTGATGTTTACCAGTCTCAATGATGGGAAGGGGATCAGTATAGTGGTATGCAGCCACCTTTGACATAGTAGTTGTGATAATAGTTGATTTTTCAGCCTAATATAGATTAGCATGGGGAGTCCTTTGAAAAAATAAAGATACATTTTCACAATACTATACCATTTCAATCAATTTGCCAGGTCACAGGTCACAAGGCCTTTTGGCAAACTGAAATGTCATGGATGTCACAGCAAATTCCAAAGGCTGGCAAAATGTCACAAGTTGATCCCTTCCAAAATAAGTATATATGTCTATTTTTGGGCAGCTTCATGGTGAAAAGTGTCTTGGTCACAATGATTCTCCTGACCTGGTGGAAAATATCCTGCCAGGGTGGTCATGGGTCACATTCCCTGGCAAATTGATTGAACTGGTACAGTAGAGGCTAACAGAATAAGCAGGTACAGCATCATGGTCGAGTGTATAGAGAACCACTCTCCAATAATGCATTTTCTTCAGACAGAGACCCCTACTCACGTGAGAACATTCTGATTGGATACAGGAATGCTGAGGTGGATACAGTGTGTCAGCAGCTACTGTACCATTTCAATCAATTTGCCAGGGGGTGTGACCTGTGACCACCCTGGCAGAATATTTTTTCTGCCAGGTCAGGAGAATCATTGTGACCAAGACACTTTTCACCACAAAGCTGCCCAAAAATAGACATATATACTTATTTTGGAAGGGATCAACTTGTGACATTTCACCAGCCTTTGGAATTTGCTGTGACATCCATGACATTTTGGTTCACCAAAAGGCCTTGTGACCCATGACCTGGAGGCTGGCAAATTGATTGAAATGGTCCAGTAATCCAAGACCATGTCCATACTTGAGAACCACCTTATCAAGATGTGGAGTGATGAAGTCATAAGTGCCCCAAATAGGCTGCCTCAGTTCATCCCACAACAAGCACACATCTTCCAATGAGATTGCTGTTGTAATTTGGGCTTCACTGGGATACAATCGAGTTACTCCACATGACCTTGTTGATTACAGTTTGTTTTTGTGCAGTTCCCCCTCAGTTGTTGCACACAACAAGCTGAGGTATGCACTCTCATTTTACTCTAATCACTCTTTACTTACCACTACTAATTTATATAGCTTTCATTAGGTAGTATTTAATCTAGTCATTGCACACAATGAGCTGAGCTTTCAATAATTGCACAGAAAGAAGTTTATTTACACTCAGAGGTAAGTAAGACTTCTGGGGCCTCATCTTCAGGTTCTTCTGCTGGTTGGGCAAGCAGAATGTCATTTTTGAGTTGTTTGGAAATACAAATGAAGTTGAAGAGACCAATAATTGAGGAGGTAGGCACTTGGGTGGCGGTGTTTACAAGGGACATACTACTATTGGTTCCATCGGAGTTGAATTTGCACATAGTAGTTGAATCTCATTTTTATGATTCTATCTCTGCCCTCAATTCTTTTGGACATTTACAGGTTCATATTATATACATCTTTTTCATATGTGTCAAAATATGGATGGAATATGGCAGCCAGAAGTAGCTGCAAGAGAATAGCTGGAATGATGGAATGGGTGATTCAGAAGTGAACACATTGTTTGAGGTCTAAGAGGATGTTCTGAGTTTCTAAAAAAATTCACAGAGGTTCATATATAATAAGGAAGTACAGGCCAATATGTACTTCATATTTCTAGTACAGTTTCTATGTGCAATGTACAATAGACCTCCAAGCAACTTAATGTGACATTCTGTGACCACTGGAACAAAATGTGTTCTTCACCCTCATGAATGAGGAAATTGTCCTGGAAGTGCAAAGTACATGTATGCTTATGATATGTGGTGATATTAGAGCCTCCATGAATTTTTTTAGAAACTCAGAACATCCTCTTAGACCTCAAACAATGTGTTCACTTCTGAATCACCCATTCCATCATTCCGGCTATTCTCTCGCAGCTACTTCTAGCTGTCATATCCCATCCATATTTTTGACATATATGAAAAAGATGTATATAATACGAACCGGTAAATGTCCGAAAGAATTGAGGGCAGAGATAAAATCATAAAAATGAGATTCAACTACTATGTGCAAATTCAACTCCGATGGAACCAATAGTACGGTAGTACAGGCGAAAGGAATACATCACGTGAGGTAACCGGTAAGCGGACAGGGGCCGGACAGTCGGACACCCAGCGGAATCCAGGTCACAGACGTCCTCAACGGAGCATCAACTTGAGCCAAGATCAAAATAGTACTACAGCCAAAGTAGGGCGATTACCGCACGATGAGTCCGGGATTATTACCAAAAATCATGACAATAATCCGAAATTGTACTAGTAACTTGAAACATATCGAACTTGCGTAATGCTTGGCTTCGACCAAAAATCCGAGTCGTCGAATCGTCTCCAGAGAAGACTCGACAGTTTTCCCGTGTTCCAAAAATTGTGGACATAATCAGCGGATAATAGCCCTGACCGCTACTAATGTTTGGCAGTCCTGTGCCGCGTTTGCGCCGCACAGCAATTGAACTTCAAGCGCACAGGAAACAACCGCGACTCCACAGGCATTATCAAGTCGTGCCTCATGCTGCAGTCACACCATCTAAACACAATCTAATTCTACTCCATAGTCACAAAACTGGGCTGGTAAGAGTACTTTTGGTTCAATTCCCACGGAAGTTCAAGTTCATTCATTCTCCATCACCACTGTGACTAAGTAATACATTTCCTAGTAGAACCAATTCGGGACCAGTGACCACTGGTCAGAACCGACCTACAACTGGCTACACTCAGATGATTTTCAAGTTCAAGTTGGATCACTTGTGAAGTGACAAAGCTGGCAAAAACTTAGTTTTATGGGGTTACTAGTAGTAGATATACCAATGTTGGCATAGAACCAATAAAGATCTTGGTAGTAGGCTCTCGACAATTGGTTCAGTCGGGTGTCGACCGAAGAGGCATGTTACAAGCTCGATATGTAGAATCAGGGTCTAGAAATTGGCATGATTCGGTTCAGGGCACTCGAAATCAACCATGGATCAGGATCTTTTGGAGTAGTATAGCTTGAATTCTGCGATTAGTAGTTCATAAGTTGTACCCATCATGACCATCCCGTCCACTCGGCAGAACTTCTGCGGCCTCACTGCCACAGTTCTACCGCCTACACTACTAGTAACACCGAGTCTCGTAATGGGAAACAAGTTGAAGTCCGTATCGAGTCTCGACACAGGCTCGAGCTCGCGGCACCTGTCAAACACATTGTCGTGTTGATGACCTTTGGGCATTTGTATGCATGCTTCTGTATTGCCAAACAGAAAAACAGGCTATAAATGTGCTCATCAATCCTAAGCACTCGTAACAACCCACCTACTAGTAGTACCATGCACGGGTACAAATATCTCGCACTCCTCGCTGTTCTCTATAGTATCTCTGGGGTTTCTGCAGCAGTCCTATCTGCTCGCGATATCGCCGAAGACTCCGAGTCGGCGGCTTGCAAGCCTCCCACGGGGCACTGTACCACGAACCCGGATAACTGTTGCGGGAAAAGTAGCTGCTGGGTATCCGATCAT
Source organism: Tricholoma hemisulphureum (assembly GCA_964034925.1). Lineage (NCBI taxonomy): Eukaryota > Fungi > Basidiomycota > Agaricomycetes > Agaricales > Tricholomataceae > Tricholoma > Tricholoma hemisulphureum. The sequence continues at coordinate 1,644,042 of OZ035932.1, forward strand.
GTAAGTGGAATGGACGAAAGCCCAGACGTTCGTGAAATCTGACCCTATCATATTATTTGAAACTCGTAGTATTGCCACTCCCGTCCGGAATTGTAAGCTCCCATTTACAGTTGAATGAAACCAATGACCATGGTATCTTCCACATTCTCATCTCTCTCCAAAAATGCTTACGTGGCCATTGGATGGTAGCAGAAGTTAGAGCTGGTGATTCACGTATGAGTTTATTTCTGGGATCATCGAGCAGCTGATTAGTAGGAGGATGAGGTTTCTTGTTATTTTTCCGAGTCATTCCTGGTTCATAGATCATCGCGGTATACCAGATGTTAGAGCTACATACCTAGCATAACTTATGCCCAGAACCCAGATAAACTCCATCTTTGTATGAAATTTCAATTTCCTGGACAGGTCTGGCCATCCGAACTTGAAGTTGCTTCAAACAGTCGAGACAGAACTAAGTAAATCCAATCATAACTTGAGTACACCCAGCAGGTTTTGACGCATCACGTGTGCTGCTCGCAGCATGTGATGGGAGCCATTTCTGTTGAATTGTCCAACTTTGAACGTCACGGTAATGAGGCCTAAACGACCATAGACGTACCCACTAGCTGTTTTCATTAGTTTTCATGCCTGTCCAGATGGATAATTAGCTCATGACGACAACACAAGCATCGGGCCCACTACGACGAGGAACAGCCCAGCACCTCCCCCAGCTCCCCACGACGACACCTACATTCAGCCCTGTGAGCCACTGCTCGCAGGGTGGATCGTGGGTGCTAGCGGCTAACGACGACAATGAGCGCCAGCATACGACTACCACCACGGGAACGAGGTGGCGACCGAGCACAACCCAGGATCCTCACCACTGGCGACACCACCCTACAACAACGGCGGACACCAGCACGACCACCTGACACCCCACAACGACGACGGTGGACTCGCGTTCGATGGCAAGGATAGGAATAGTAGCGGGAGGGGCATGACGAGGGTCAGAACAACAGGGACTACCGCGAGAGGATGATGATCATGGCAAAAAACGGGGAAGGACACGACATTGACCACGCATGGGCGACCTACCGCTAATGATGCTCCGGGACGAAGCAGCACCCAGCTCCACCGTGAGCGACTGACTGCAGGGTGGGTAGGTGCTGCTACCGGTACGCGGGAGATGGCAGAGATGGCAGGCATAGAATGGACAACAACGCTGCATCTTGCGCGAGGGAATTTAATTAGGTTCACGTCGGCCAAATTTTTCACTAGCTACAGTCATCCATGACTGTTTGGGAATATATGGCCATTTGGGAAATTTTAGAATTACAAGCCAACAGCAGGGCTTTTGGCCTTGGACTTTGGGGAACCATGATTCAGCATACTAAAGTCATGCATGACTTATATATTAGGGCACCGGAGCAGGTAGATCGAGTATGCGACATTGATCAGTGTGTGAACTGACTCAAAGTGAAATTAAATTTCAGGCCATCCACAATGAGGACGTGGTCTGATGCTGTAAAAGTGTGCCAAAGTTGAAGTTCTTGGCATTCCTCTTGTATTGTATGAATTTGTTGCGCCATGAAGCAGTGAGAGTTTGTAGGAGCAACAAATTACACAGAATAAGATGATTTGGGATGCTGGTCATTGTCACATCACAGGTTGTCTAATTGGGTCAGACCTCAATTTGGATGTGTTGCATCATAGGAATCTTTAGCAGCTTGGATGCCTGGTAGGGCCAAATCTGACAGGCAGAAGAAGGCTAATACAGACCTCAAGGAGAAATGGATGCAACAAGCAATTGAGCTTTACAAGGAGGCACAGACACAGACGAAGCCCTGAGCACTCAAGAAAGTCTGCCTCTAGGTGGAAGCAGAATGCTTGCAATTGTCTGGCAAGTTAGTGAAGGTCACAATGTCTTCTCTACATTGACATGTCCACAGTGGCAGAAGCCATACAGCTGCTCATGAAGGATGGAGATGGTTGAACAATGCTGAGACAGAAGCAGTATTGGTGGACATCATTCAGAATGCAGAGCATGGATTTCCTCCCTCCCATGGACAAATAAAGGAACATGTGGACAAAATTGCTGGAGCACGTCATGGGTCATCCTTTCCAGAAACAGGTGTTGGAACTGACTGGACCCACTGGTTCACTTCTGATCATGACGACAGAATTGTGCATATTGGTCTAAGGCATTGGACAGGTCCAGGGCAAGGGCAGTCAATCCCTATACAAAAGCAGGCTACTTTATCATCCTAGGTGAAGTGATTGAAGGTGAAGGAGGGGGTGATTGTATCCCTGATGAGCTCAAGTACAGTGTTGATGAATCTGGTTTCCAAAAGGGCATCAGCCAAAAGGAAAGGGTTGTTGGGGCAAAGGTAAAAAGACTCAGCATCAACAACAGAGTGGAGACCAAGAGAACATTACCATTATCATGACTATTTGTGGAGATGGAACTTCCACTGCTCCAGCTGTCAGCTTCAAGGGCAAAGGATTTCAATCCAGCTGGAAGCAGAATAATCCTGCAAATGCATCGTAAGCTGTATTCACTTATCCCTTCTGGACAGAAAACTTACATAGTGTGTTAGACTGGGCTATTCAAAGAAGGGCTACATGGATAGCAAGATAGGGAGAGCATGGATTGAGAACTTCAACAATGAAACGAAAGGCAAGGCAAATGGTTAGCAACACCTGTGACTTGTGGATGGACACAATTCACATTATACTCTTGCTTTCCTTGAATTTGCAAGGGCTCACCAGATCGAAGCTGTTGGGTATCCATCACACAGTACCCATGTCTACCAAGGCCTTGACGTTGTCATCTTCAGTCCAATGAAACACAACTGGAGTGTGTCATGAGATAACTGGGAGCAGAGAGGCCACACCATTGACAAGACCAATTTCTTGGAGGTGTACATGGAAGCACACAGCAAGACACTAACACCAGGAAACACCAAAGCAGCATTCCGTAAAACTGGTGTAATCCCATTTGATCCCAATGTCGTGACAGAGGAAATGATGGCTCTGGGCTTGGAAACATCAACACAAACCACAGTCCCTGTCCAACAATCCAGCACTATCAAGGCAATGTCAGAGATGGTTACTGACTATATAGACTATCAAAACATTCTGTTGTCATCAAGAGGGACAGGGAATGAGGCACCATCTGGCACACCTGAGTTGACAGCACCATTATTCGTGTGGTCTGCTGTCAAGGGTCTTGGTTCCACACCCACATTGTTTCTTACATTGCCCTCTGCTATCAAATCAAGTTCTATGCCACTGGCAGACATTCCTTTGTCAATCTCACCTCACAAGCCATCACAGTATCAGCAATTACTTGCCAAACCAACATGGACAGTTCACGAATCTGCACTTCATGATGCGTTGCTCGAGTCTGAGGTGAGAGCTGAGACAAGGAAGGAAAATCATGGTTGAAATGCAAGCAGGAGTTGTGTTAGCCAATATATACACAAGCCAGGTCAAGGGACAACTGCATGCATCAGAGCAGAAAAAAAACAAGAAAGGAAAGAAGCGGTTGATGGGAGATGGAAAAGCAAAGTACTTCTCAGGCAATGACTTCTTTGCACTCTGTGTGAAGATCACAGCAAAAGAAAAGGTGACATTGAAACAGAACCATGCAGAGGCACTAGCAGGGTGGAATAAGGTAGGGTGCATGCACAGGCGGGGTCATCACATGATCTGTGACCAAACTGTGACATTATCAGGTGGCAGATGAGACAGATAAGAGATGCAATATTATAATGAGTAGAACTTGATATCTATACACCATATGAAGTATATTAATGATTGATATACAGCAGTTAATCAGTTAATTAGTAATAATTAAGTGTTCAGGTCTCAGACTCTCAGTGCATCATGTTCTGTGAGAATAGTATCTGGAATGGTGCGGTGTCCAGCCTGATGACCACATCCCCTGCACAGCATGAAGATCATGCACCTTGGAAGAACAATTAATTGGTGAGATATAGTATGTTGCTCTCTGCAACTTTGGTGCCAGACCCTTGATCAATCCAATGTAAATCAGTGATTCAAATATATATATATATCCATGCCTGCATTTTCCTTGTCAGAATCAGGGCTCAATTCACATTTTCTTGGACAAGAATAATGACCCAGATTAAGATAGAGCTTATTATGATGTCCCATAGCTGCCAGTGCCCAGGAGTCTATTTAATCAGTTGACATGTTGTGATGCATACTTTGGCCTTTACCAAAAATTTCCTTAGATGGCAAAAGATTGATCTAATGCTAATTTCTCTTCATCGTGGACAAAATTTGATGATTGGCAACCAACACCCTCTCCAGAAATGAATTTAAGGGGGACTTTGGGAAGTCATTTATGTAAAAGTAGAAGTGGAGAAGGAAATTAGAAATATAGCACTTTGTCATGATTTGTCACTCTTTAGTCATGTGATGACCCCGCCTGTGCATGCACCCTACCTTAAGGGAAACAATGGAATCAGACAGAGGAACAAGGAAAAGAAAGATGATTACATTGAATCACTTGGTGCCTGGGGTGCCAAGAGAGATGCCGCAAAGACTGAGGAAAGGCAACCTTGCTGGGAAAAACCAAAGTGGAAAGATTGGAATCCTGAGAAATTGCTGCCAAGGCCAAAGAAAAACCCAGAGGAGGAGAATGACAATGGTGAAGGCAATGGCGATGGAGAAGGTGATGATGGTGACCAAGAAGGTGATGGCAATTGTGGGGGCAATGAGATGGATTAGATTGTGGGGTATGTGATAGCTGGTATTGCTGGTGTGATTTGGTCACATCCCAAATGGCCAGAATTGCACAATAAGGACTTTTGGAACAGATCCTCTTAGATATTACTTATACACTCCCCAATTACCATTGTAATGTGATAGATACCTAACTTACATATCAAAGCAATGATCGCTCAGCTCAGATGTTCTAGCAATCCAGCAGAATATCATTCCAAGGCACAAATAAATTTTGCCATCCCAAACAGTCATGGATGACTGTAAGTAGGACATGCCCCTCATGGGTTAAAAAATATATCTGTCACAAGAAAATCCCTCAAGAATAACTATGTCATATCCCCTATAACAGTGTCAATAATAGTGACATATGATATCATGGCTTGGTAAGTCCTAGACTTCCTGCAGGGTGTGTCTTAGACACTCTATCTAAGGCTCTGTCTCTGATAGCCTATGATAGACATGCTGCAGGATGTTTAATCCTGTAGCATGTGTTAACTGTGGATTCCCCTATATGTCTCTGCATGTGTTAACCTCTGTTAAACATGTGTTAATATGACTTAGCATATTCTGGCAATATTCCCTAGGCATGTTAACTGCCTTGGCTTGCCTGTATACTCTTGTATACATAATCCCAACACTCCCCCTCAAGCCTAGGCAGTGTAGGACAATGAGTGGAATGGTTCTGTGAATGTCATCACTCCCCCTGGAGTGGTTAATAATTTTCTTTCAGGTGCATCAAAACCTCTGTGGATGAAAAACCCATTGGGAAAAACCAATCTCACCAAGGAAAGCTACTGAGTTATTTTTGACTGAATTCCCATCTCTTCCCTATGTCGTGAAAACTTAGGCTTTGGTAAGGCCTTTGTTAATATGTCCACTGTTTGCTCTGGATCACGACAGTTTTGAATATCAATAATTTTGTTGGTGACTAAATCTCGGACCCAGTGATGCCGTATAGCGATATGTTTTGACCTCTGGTGAAATTGAGGGTTATGGGTTAAAATTACTGACCCTTCATTATCGCCTTTAATAATTGTCGGATTTTCTTGGGTGTATCTGAGTTCACCATACAAATTTCTTAGCCATGTGGCCGCACGTCCAGCCTCAGATAGTGCCACATATTCGGCTTCCATTGAGGATAATGCAATAATTGTTTGTATCTTTGATTTCCAAGTTATTGCTCCCCCTGCTGTCAGGAAAATATATCCTGTGGTGGACTTGAGGTCCTCAGAATTTGCAAATGATGCATCAGCATATCCATGGAAAAGGTTATTGTTTTCAGTCTCATCCTGGGATTTTCTGTAAATAATTCCAAGAGTTTTCGTACCTGCTAAGTACCATAGTATCCGCTTTATTGCACCATGGTGTTGTAAGCCCGGGTTTGCGGTATATGCTGCCAATTTATTAACAGCAAAGCTAATGTCAGGTTGTGTGGAGTTTGCAATGAATTGTAGACATCCCAGTAATTTGGCATATGAATTGCTCCGATTCGGCTCATTATAATCTGGGTTTTCAATTAATTTAATATTTGGGTCCATTGGCATTCCAACAGGGTTTGCACCAATCATGCCTTCCTTACGAAGGACATTCTCGATATATTTTTCTTGAGATATTTTGATGCTATCATTGGCACATGTAATTTCTATGCCCATGATTTTGCTAGGCTCTCCAAGATCAGTAACATCCCATTCTGATGTTAATGCATTTTTCATATGCTTCATCATTTTGTCTGCTGATGCAAACAGTAAGGTGTCGTCTACCCATACTGTTATGATGCCTATATTTTCTTTGTCCCGTCAAATATATGCGCAAGGATCTGCCATTAATCGTCCATAATCATGAATTTTAAGTTTACCATCAAATTTGTTATTCCACTCTCGGCCTGCCTGCTTTAATCCATAAAGCGGTTTAATTAGCTTGCATACTCAGCCTTTTCCATCTTCACATCCTTCAGATTGTTTCATGTATATAGTCTCTTGTAGCGTGCCATTAAGGTATGCGCCCTTTATGTCCATCTGTTGTATTTTTAGACCTTTCTCTGATGCGAGTGCTAAAATTGCCTGGAGTGTGTCCATTCGTACAATTGGTGAAAAAGTTTCTGTGAAATCATAACCGTCTTTGTGCATACCCTTTTGCAACTAGCCGTGCTCTGTATCATACAATTTCCCCTTCTTTATTTCGTTTCCGAATAAATACCCATTTATTTGAGATTGGAACGGCATCTGGAGGTTTTTCAACAAGTTCCCAAGTACCTTTTTCTTTGAGCAAGTCTAATTCAATTTGCATTGAATCTTTCCATTCTGTCCATTCCAGGGATTGTTTTGCATCTTTGAGACTGTTTATTTCATCTCCGTCTATTATTGCATAGGCTTGTTCTATATTTAGGAAAGTTTCGTCATCTTCCTCTTCCGCAAGGTGGTAAAGATGTTTGTAGTCGGTACGAATTCCATGAGTTTTCCGTGGTTCATTATCACTTGCACGCGTCTTCTGTGGTCTGGTGATATCTATGTTTCCCTCATTTTCATTCCGTTTACGCTTCCGAGGCTGCCTTGCCAGTTCCGTGATCCGTTGATTGGAGTTACCCGTCGGCGGCACATTTGGTGTTTCCCCACCAGACTCCCCCTCCGTCAAGGGTGTAACATCAGTGTCTACGGGAGGCTCAGGTTCATCTGTAGCATCTATAAGTCGGAAGTTCTGAGAGGTGAGAACATTTCTTGTTTCGGCATTGTAATATTTTATTGCTCCCACGCCGTCATCATAGCCGACATATGCACGGCGCTTTGATTTAGGTAGCATTTTTCTTTCTTCTTTCTGGCCTTGCAATAATACCCATACTGGGGCTCCAAATTCACGTAAATTTGATACGTCCAGTTTTTTATTGTGCCAGCCTTCATAAGGTGTTGTTTCCCGAAGATGTTTGGTAAATGATCGGTTCCGGATATAGGCAGCGTGTAAGACTGCAAATTCCCATAAAAATTCTGGAAGCTGGTTAGCAGCCAGCATTGCTTGGGATAACTCGACCAGGGTTCTGTTCATCCTTTCTGCAACTCCATTCTGTGATGGTGAGTATGGTGCGGTAAGCCGATTTTCTGTACCTCTTTCTTTGCAATATTTTTCCAGTTTTTCGTTAACAAATTCTTTTCCACAATCAATTTGTATACCCTTTGGCTTCTTGCCTTGTGTTTCCAAATGGGCAAGGTAATTTATTACCCCCTGTGCTGCATCACTTTTCTCTTTGAGACATTCAATTGTGACGAACCTTTTAGCATCATCAACAAATAGGAGATAATAATATTTACCATTAATAGATTTGATAGCATATTTTCCCCACAAGTCGATATGGGTTAATTCTCCTGGTTTAGTGTTTCTTTTTGTTGACTTTGGAAAAGGCTCCTTGTGTTGCTTTGCACTTATGCAAGCTTCGCAATCTGGTTTAGGAGTATTTTTGTCGACATTGAACCTGGTCACCAATTTTCGGCTCAATAATTCTTGAAGTCCAGAATATCCTACATGTCCAAATCGTCGGTGCCAAGTTTCCCAACTAAGTGGTTTAACGTTTCCGACAAATGTTTGATTAACAGCAGGAGTATTAGACGGCTTGCTTGAATTTTTTAATACCATTTTTATCTTGTATAAATGGTTATTAATTTTCTTTCCTTCTGCAAGTTGTTGTCCGTCTTTTGTTGTGAGGATTATTTTTCCTTGTCCTCCAATATATTTTCCGCTAGCCGCATCCCATCGCCCCAACAAAATTAAATTGTTTTGTGTTCCAGGCACATGTAGGACGTCTTCCAGATGAATATTAAAATTTTGATTATTGCATGTTGAAATTATTTCAACAGTTCCTTTGCCTGCAATTTTTGCTTCCAATCCACCTACCCCAGTTACGGAATTATTTTTCATTGGAGTGTATGTTTTGAAGGCTTCTCTTTGATGCGTGACATGTGATGTTGTTGCTGAGTCAGCCAACCAGTCATAATAGATCAAACGCTCGTCCATTACGCCATCATTACAAGCATTGTAGGAATCAAAATTATAATCTTCTTCTTGAGCTGAAAATGCAATAAATTCCTCCACAGCATTGGACTGTTCCACAGGTTTCCTTATCTTTCCCCTTTTTCTTCCCCCAACAATTTTTTGCCTGATGTCCGATTTTTCCACAATTATGGCATTTATTGCCTTGGAATTTTCAGCATTTACTGGACCAATGTCCAGGGTGCTTGCAATGATCACAATATGGCTTCAGGGATTTTTTATGATTGGTAAGACGGTTTTCAAGGGTTTTCTCCTTTTGGGCGGTTGTCTGGGTTTTAGCCAGGTTAACAATTCCACCGGAGTTATTATTCCCGTTATTCCGGTTTTGCCGAAGTTTATATTCTTCCCTTAATAATCCAATATATGCGTCCGATGTTAGGCGACACTTTGGATCTAAGTCATTTGGATCATTTGTGTTTCCATTGTAGGGCTCAACATATGTTTGCCAAGAGTTTGGTAAGGATGCCGAAATGATCGATTTAAATTGGGTATCTGAGATATGGAATTCTATATTTGGAAACCTGTTGATCCGGTCTTGGTAAGACTTCAAGATGTCCAAATGCTTTAGGAGGTCGTCGGAATTATCAGCCTTTGTCTCATATAATAGACACTGCAGTTGATTAACTGTCTGATGCACCTTGTTTTCGTGAGTGACCGATAATGCAGTATACATAGCTTCTGCACTTTGTTTTGATCCGACATGATTTATGTGCGAAGAGTTGTGAATAATTACTTGTTGTGCCCACATGTCATTTTTGTCCCAGTTATAAGCGCTGGCCAGATCTGTGTTTTCATCTGGTCGCTTTATTTGTCCAAAGACATATCCCAATATGTCACAGTTAATAAAAACTTGTAACATCCTTTCTTTCCATTTGTGCCAATTTTCATCTGTCAAATGATTGCGATCGGTGATCTTGTTTACGTTTGAATATTCTTTGGTACAAATTAGGGGTATTGCCATAGGTAATTGAATATTCCCTGGTGGGCTGTTATTTTCTTGGCGCCTTTCTTCTGCTCTTTGAAGAATGTCTGGGGGGATATTCAATTGTCTTTGTTTCTGTTTTGCTTTGGAGACATAAACTCTTGTAGGGTTTTGTTCTGTTGCTGAAGGTGATCTTGGCTCTCCAAATAATGACTCCATGTCATCACGGTCCCCAACATATTCCAATTCTTTATCCATGTGCCCCTTTTTAATAAGTTAGTTAAAATATTGGCCAGGGTCCATAACCTATTGGGATCAGGAAGTTGAGCACAAGATGAGGATGAGGTTTTTGAGGTATTGAGTTTAAGTCAAAGGTAAGTGTATGAGGGAGTCAGCCACAGGGAGGAATGTTATTATCATCTCCTACAAGATGTGCAATATTTATACTACACAGTTAGGAGGTATAGTGTAATGCACTCCTATAATATATAAAGGAGGTATTCTGTAATAGACCCCTGTACCAGTTAATAATGGAATAACTATGTCATATCCCCTATAACAGTGTCAATAATAGTGACATATGATATCATGGCTTGGTAAGTCCTAGACTTCCTGCAGGGTGTGTCTTAGACACTCTATCTAAGGCTCTGTCTCTGATAGCCTATGATAGACATGGCTATATCTTGCCTATCCTGTGATAGACATGCTGCAGGATGTTTAATCCTGTAGCATGTGTTAACTGTGGATTCCCCTATATGTCTCTGCATGTGTTAACCTCTGTTAAACATGTGCTAATATGACTTAGCATATTCTGGCAATATTCCCTAGGCATGTTAACTGCCTTGGCTTGCCTGTATACTCTTGTATACATAATCCCAACAGCCTTTGAGCCACATCAAGTCACTCATAGAGTTCTTTCTCAACCTAGAAATTTACCCCACATGCAGTCACAAATACGGTCATCTATTAAGCCAGGGTCCACCAAAACTGGCATGACAAACTCAAGCACAACACTGGGTTCAACATCACAATCATGAACAACACTCTCCTCCAATCTATTTCAGATGAATTCTGGGATAGTCTACAAGCCAAGAGCTTCTGGGAGGTATGAAAATTTCTCTCCTATTCATACACTATACTAATTTCACCAACTCTTTTCCCTACCCCCACCATGACACATATGTCCACTTCTGGACTTTTCATATGCTGCGCTTCACTTCTGCTTATCCCACAAATCACCCTTAACTTCGACTATATGCTTTGCTTCAGCTGTACATGCCTTGCTTCAACTGTACTTGCTTCATTCTGACCATATACTATTTGGTGTCCTCCAATCTCCTCCATATGTACATCTATACTTCAGGGTCCATTCCACTTCAATGCTTTTCCTGCATGTATATTGCAGACTTGCTTAAAACATTGTGGTGTTACCCAATGTATTGTAACTTGTGATTAGATTGAAAACATGCAATTAAACCTACAAGGTTCAGCTGCATCAGAGTGAGGGAGGGCTAATCATCACCCAATAGCACAAGAGTTCCATTGCAAACACCATTCACAGTCTAGATCCCTGACCTGCACCAAATACCACAATCACACTCCACACCCCCATTGTGACTCCCCACCAGCCTACTCCTCCCCACAAAAACCCTCTGGATGCTACCAGGTTTTTTGAGAAGGCACAAGTTCACAAAGTCATGCAACTTGCACCATATGCCTTGGAAACAGGCCCCACAACATCACAAAATGTTCATCAGACAACTCCTGGGACGGTGCCAAAGCCAGATGCTGCCAAAACAATGATGGCCGAATTATCAGCCCCTCTGGTCAAATCCTCTATATTGATTGGCAACAACCAAAAGGATGCACAGTTCAAGACCACGATCACCGGCATGAGTGCTCTGGGTGTGGAAAACAGGATCATGGAGCTCAACAATGTCCTTGAGCTCAGAAGGACTAATGCGCTCACACCATACAAGGCTGAAGCTTGGCTACAACTCCTATCACATCATAACCTCCTCCACAAATACCCTCATCTCCCACACCAGATCCAGTATGGGTTTAATGCTGGGATTTGTCCTCTCGAAATCTTTCACCCCTGAAAATAGTCCCACATTATACACTCACTCTGATGAATACTCTTGAATCCTGGACAGAGAGCTGTCGTCTGGATGTTATATCGGTCTGCTTTCTCAGTCTGATGTGGAACAGCTACTGGGCCCTTTCCAAACCTCCCCACTCTCTCTGGTACCAAAGCCAGGAAAACCAGGAAGGTACCACGCTGTCCACAACTTCTTGTATCCACATTCCCCAAGCCCAGGCATATCCTCAATTAATTACACTATTGACTCTAATCTCTTCCCATGCACCTGGGGAATCTTCTCCACTCTCTGCTTCCTGCTGTGGAATCTCCCACCAGGCTCACGGGCTTTGGTTTGTGATGTGGCCGAAGCTTATTGAACAATCCCCATTGCCCCCAAACAATGGCCTGGCCTTGTTGTCAAGTTACAGTTTGCTATCAACACCAACAACAATTTTGGGCTCACCTCAGCAGGTGGCATCTATGGCAATCTTGGCAATGCAGCTGTTGACATCTTCCGGGCATATGGTATTGGACCTGTTTCGAAATGGGTTGACAATCACATCTTCATATGAATTCTCTGCAAGCACCTTCCAATGTACAATGAAAAACATCATAAGTGGCACTCCACTATTCTTGCCAATGGTGGCCAAATACAAAATGGAAGCTGTCTATGGTACCATGGAGAAACCATGCCAGATGGTTGACCAGCAGAGTTCGATGAGGATTCTGGACCCCCATTCAAAGACTTCTCCCATATTTCTGCCCATGAACATCATAACATATCCTTTGCATACTGTGATGCAGACATTGATTATCTTTTGAATCTGCTGGGCATACCTTGGGAGAGCTTGAAAACAGTTCCTTTCAACTCTACCACTCCATATCTGGGTTTTATATGGCACCTTGAAAGGCACACTGTTTCTCAACCTGACACAAAGAAGTGCAAATATTGTGAAGCAATTGCTGGCTAGAATACCAAGAAGTCTCACACACTGCAGGAACTCCAGCAAATCTATGGTAAACTCCTACATGTGTTGCTCATCATCCCAATGGGATGAGCATACATCACCTCACTGGAAGCCATGCTTGGCATCTTCCACAATTGTCCATTCATACCTCGCACCCCACCAAAAGGCACTGTCAGTGACCTTCTCTGGTGGGCCAATCAAATTTCCAACCCCAGCCTTACCCATGAAATCCCAGGCCCCATTGAGCTCATTGACAAAAATGTCCCAGGATGGAAATCAGAAGGTCACAACATTGGGTGGGCAGAAGCTGTTGGATTTGAATTCCTCATCAAAACCATCTTATCTTTGAGCTCACCAGGAGACAACTTCAAAATCTTTGGAGATAATTGAGGAGTTGTTGAAGGTTGGTGGAAAGGCAGGAGCAAAAACAAAGCCATGAATGCTGTCTTCTGCAGAATCCATGATGTCACAAGTCTTTACCAATGCACTGTATGTTAGGAAAGTGTTGCAGGCAGCTCAGGAGAGGCTTTTGGACGAAGGGGGGTGTTCCTCTGAGTGTTTCAGAGGTCAAGGAGGTATTGTCTCATATACACAATTACATGTAGTATATATACTACAGAATGTTAAAGTCTCAGTAATTAATATAAATATTATTACTGTCTTAGATATATCTCTAGGCTTGCTATCCCAATACTCCCCCCCAAGCCTAGGCAGCTGTTTGAGGAATAGTTTATAAATCATTACTCCCCCTGGAGTCTAGGGTGGAATAGTTATTATTTCTTTCAGGTGCATCAAAACCTCTGTGGATGGAAAACCCTTTGGGAAAAACCAATCTCACCTAGGAAAGCTACTGAGTTATTTTGACTGAATTCCCATCTCTTCCGTATGTTGTGAAAACTTTGGCTTTGGCAAAGCCTTTGTTAATATGTCTGCTGTTTGATCCAGATCACGACAGTTTTGAATATCAATAATTTTGTTGGTGACTAGATCTTGGACCCAATGATGCTGTATAGCAATATGTTTCAGTCTCTGATGAAATTGAGGGTTATGAGTTAAAATTACTGACCCTTCATTATTGCCTTTAATTATTGTTGGATTTTCTTGGGTGTATCTGAGTTCACCATACAAATTTCTTAGCCATGTGGCCTCACATCCAGCTTCAGATTGTGCCACATATTTGGCTTCTGTTCAGGATAATGCACTAATTGTTTGTTTCTTTGATTTCCAAGTTATCGATCCCCCTGCTGTCAGGAAAATATATCCCATGGTGGATTTGAGGTCCTCAGAATTTGCAAAAGATGCATTGGCATATCCATGGAAGAGGTTATTGCTTCCAGTCTCATCTTGGGATTTTCTATAAATAATTCCAAGAGTTTTCGTACCTTCTAAGTACCGTAGTATGCACTTTATTGCACCGTGGTGTTGTAAGCCCGGGTTTGCAGTATATGCTGCCAATTTATTAACAGCAAAGCTAATGTCAGGTCGCGTGGAGTTTGCAATGAATTGTAGACATCCCAGTAATTTGGCATATGAATTGCTCCGATTCGGCTCATTATAATCCGGGTTGTCGATTAATTTAATATTTGGATCCATTGGCATTCCAACAGGGTTCGCATCAATCATGCCTTCTTTTTGAAGGACATTTTCAATATATTTTTCTTGAGATATTTTGATGCCATCGTTGGTGCATGTAATTTCTATGCCCACAATTTTACTAGGCTCTCCTAGGTCAGTAAAGTCCCATTCTGATGTTAATGCATTTTTCATATGTTCCATCATTTTGTCTGTTGATGCAAAGAGCAGGGTGTCGTCTACCCATACTGTTATGATGCCTATGTTTTCTCCATCCCATCGAATATATGCACAAGGATCTGCAATTAATCATCCATAATCATGAATTTTAAGTTTACGATCAAATTCATTATTCCACTCACGGCCTGCCTGCTTTAATCCATAAAGTGGTTTTATTAGCTTGCATACTTGGCCTGTTCCATCTTCACATCCTTCAGGTTGTTTCATATATATAGCCTCTTGTAGCGTGCCATTGAGGTATGCACCCTTTACATCCATCTGTTGTATTTTTAGACCTTTCTCTGATGCGAGTGCTAAAATTGCTTGGAGCATGTCCATTCAAACAACTGGTGAAAAGGTTTCTGTGAAATCATAACCAGGTCTTTGTGCATACCCTTTTGCAACTAGCCGTGCTCTATATTGTACAATTTCCCCCTCTTTATTTCCTTTGTGAATAAATACCCATTTATTTGAGATCAGAATGGCATCTGGAGGTTTTTCGACTAGTTCCCAAGTACCTTTTTCTTTGAGCAAGTCTAGTTCAATTTTCATTGAATCTTTCCATTCTGTCCATTCCAGGGATTGTTTTGTGTCTCTGAGACTATTTAATTTGTCTCCGGCTATTATTGCATAGGCTTCAATTTTATCATTGCAGTTTTCAACTTTTTCTTCTTCTGTAAGGTGTAATAGAGGTTTATAATTGGTATGAACTCCACACATTCTATGCAGTTCATTGTCTTGCATTGCACGCATCATGCATGGTTTGTTAATGTCAATGTGATCTTTGGGATCATTAATTCCATCTTGTTTCCGCTTCTGAGATTGCTTCTTCGGAGGTGTATTGATTGGTGCTTCCCTTGTGATTGGTGTGATCGGTGCTTCTTTTGTGATCAGTGGGCTTGTGATCGGTGCTTCTTCAGTATCCATAATATCCATTGGTGATGTGTCTCTGTCAGACTCCCCCTCACGTGTTGAGGGTATTAAAGTTATGTCTTTGGATGGTTTGGGATTTACATTGCCAGTTATTAGTTTGAAGTTCAGTGAAGTTAGAACATTATGCATTTTGGCATTATAATATTTGACTGCGTTGGCACCAATGTTATATCTGAGATAAGCATGCTGCTTTGATTTTGGGAGTAATTTTCTTTCCCTTTTTTGCCCTTGTAATAATATCCACACTGGCGCACCAAATTCATGCAGGTGCAACACATCTGGTTTTTGATTATAACATCCCTCATAGGGAGTTAATTTCTGTAGGTGCTTTGTATATGATCAGTTACGGAGATATGCAGCATGCATTATTGCATATTCCCAGAGATATTCTGGAAGTGAGCTTGCAGATAACATTGCACACAATAATTCCACTAGCATCCTATTCATTCGTTCTGCAACGCCATTTTGTGATGCAGAGTATGGCATGGTCATCTCTTCTTGACTTGTTACCGCCACCATGTGCCGTGGGAACTTTCTGTACACTGCCTGGCTCGTTGTCCAGCAGTCTATCCCCTGGCCTGATCTCTGATCAGACCAGCCTATCCCACTCCCCAGGAGTCGGTTGGGAGCTATCCCAACCCCCCTGGCGATTGGCCTGACCAATCCCCACGGATCGTGCACGGATGCCCACTCAAAGGGTGTCCTACTGTCCGCCATCTTTACCTACCTGGGCTCGATGATCCTGGGCTCTGGGATGGGGCACCTTCCGCCAATCGGTGGGGGGGTTCGACGGTGAAGTAACACTGCCAGCTTAGGCTGGGGGTCCCGTTCTGGGGTCGGGGGGAGAACACGCTTAGGGGGGGGGGGCGATCCTTTGGATTGCCAGATCCCTGGAGAGGATCTAGGGACCTGGTGCGTCTGCTTTCACTTCCTTTTAGGATCTTAGCTACTCTACGACTACAGGACACTACTTTCTCCCTGTGGGTGGGTCCTTGCCTTGCACCAGGGGTTTGCACGCCGGCGCTTCCTCTTACCATGCTTCCCTTGGGCACCCGTGCTGTGCGTGTGCTCTGGGGACAGCTTATCTGCTCATCCAGGATGTGCAGGGCTGGCGATCCCTGCTGCTTACAAGAGACCGAGCCATTCCCACTGTCCACCTGTTAGCAGGGGTCAGCGGAGGATCTGAGATCATTGAGATCAGACAGCAGAGGGCAGGGGGAGACGCTCCCCCAGCACTGCTCTTTATGGCCCTACAACATTGCGTGTTGGGGACCACACGTATCCTCCCCGGCCGCGTTCGTCAATGCGGCCTGTGGATCTTCTGGACGATCAGCGAGCGGGCCTGCTGAGGCTGCCACTGAGACTCCAACGGGGCCCCTTCCCCGCCGCCGCCATCGTCCACGACGGCGGCACAACTGATTGATCGATCGGCGACGCCATCGACCTCTCGTGTGTCGGACCAGGGGGGGTAACACCCCCTATCCATTGTCGGCAAGCTGCCTGTCTGGATACAGGCGGCGCTACCACGCACCCCATCGCTATGGATGGGGCGCTCCTGGGGCTCGCCCCTGGGTTCGTCATGGGCATACAAGTGGGGGCCTCGGCCGCCCACAGGTGTACCCATATCCACAGGCTCTGTTTAGGCCCACTGGGTCTCAGCCTGGTATCTCATCGGACGGCAGGGATGCCGGACCGGTGGCCCATCTCTCGATGAGGGGGGTGGTTCTCCCCTTTGCCCGTTAGGGAACTCGGTTAACCTCCAGGACCTTCGGGGGCTGGGGGCTTACGGTGAATTAACACCACTCACCGGCTGGCTTCGGCTGGCCGCGCGTGGGGGGACCGGACTAGCTGCGGGTGAGGGGTCTTCTGGCATGCGGCGGCGCAAGGGCGCAGCTCTGCCTTCCCGGCTACAGCGAGCCTTATATGTGGTCTATCTGCCCGCCTCAGAGGTTAAAAGAGAGAGGAAGGTCTCACACCGGCAGGGGTCTAGTATAGTAGAGCGTAGCGTACTCTAGTATGTTTGTACTTCGCGCCCGCGGACTGTGTACGTACACCGCGCTATAAATTGTTGAACAAAAAAAAAAAAAAAAAAAAAGAGTATGGCATGGTTAATCTGATTTGTATTCCATGCTGTTTAGAATATTTATCAAGTTTTTCATTGATACATTCCTTTCCACAATCTATTTGAATTCCTTTTGGATTTCGGCCTTGAGTTTTTAAGTAGGCCAAGTAATTCATTACACCCTGTGCTGCATCACTTTTCTCTTTTAGACATTCAATGGTGACATACCTTTTAGCATCATCAACAAACAATAAATAATAATGTTTTCTGTTGATGGATTTGATGGAATATTTTCCCCATAAATCTATATGCGTTGATTCTCCAGATTCAGTTTTTTGGTTGACTGATTTTGGAAATGGTTTAATGTGTTGTTTTGCAGCTATGCATGCTTTGCAATCTGGTTTTGGTGTATCCAGATCCACATTAAAACCTTTTACCATTTTTCCATCAAGTAACATTTGCAATCTGGTATATCCGATATGTCCAAAACATCGATGCCAAGTTTCCCAACTAGGCAACTTTTCATTTCTTATGAAAGTTTTATTGTTACCTTTCATTGTTGGTAGTATTTTCTGTGTCTCTAATAACCATTTCCATTTTATAGAGATGATTATTGATTTTATTGCCATGTGTGATGGGTTTGCCATCTTTGTGACAAGAATTATTTCCCCTTTTCCTCCCATATATTTTCCTCCTGCTGCATCCCATCTCCCTAATGAAATTAAATTATTTTGTGTACCGCAAACATGTAAAATGTTTTGTAGATGTATAATATATTTTTCTCCATTGCAGGTCAAAATTAAATCGACAGGTCCTTGTCCTGCCACATTCACCTCTTTTCTGCCCACACCAGTTACGGAAATATTTTTCCTTGGTGTGTAGGAAGTAAATGCATTTATTTGATGTGTTACATGTGAAGTTGTTGCCGAGTCGGCCAACCAATCATAATAGATCAGACGCTCATCAATTATGGCATTGTTATTACATGCATCAAAGTTATAACCTTCTTCGTATGTCAAGAATGTTATATGTTCTTCTATAATATTAGATGTGTCTCCAGGCTTCTTCTCTTTTGTTTTTTCTTTTGTTTTCCCCCAGCAGCTTTTGGCTAAGTGACCGAATTTCCTGCAGTTATGGCATTTGTTCCCATCAAACTTTCAGCATTTACTAGTCCAATGTCCAGCATGCTTACAATGATCGCAATATGATTTCATGGAGGATTTTCTTTTGCTGATACAATTTTTCAGGGATTTACTGGGACCAGTGGCTTTCTGGGTTTTCACCAGATTTATGCTTCTGCCAGCGCTGTTATTATTCCCATTTCTGTTCAGCTGAAGTTTATATTCCTCCCGCAATAATCCTATAAATGCATCTGATGACAGTTGGCACTTCAGGTCCATATCATTTGGATCATTTGCATTGCCATTATATGGTTCAACATATGTTTGCCAGCTCAATGGTAGGGATGCCAATATAATAATTTAAATTGGTTGTTGGAAATATGGAATTCCATATTGGGAAATTTATTGATGCAGTCTCGGTAAGACTTGAGAACGTCCATATGCTTTAGGAGGTTGTCAGTAATGTCAGCCTTAGTTTCATATAATAGGCACTGTATATGGTTTACAGTTTGGTGTGCCTTATTTTCATGGGTGACCAATAATGCAGAATACATTGCTTCTGCCATAATTTTTGATCTGACGTGATTCATTTGTGAAGAGGTAACGTTATGTATAATAACTTGTTGCGCCCAGGTGTCATTTTTGTCCCAATTATGCACCCCTTCAGGATCCCTGGATTCATTTGGGTGTTTTACAGCCCCATTAATATATCCAGTTATATCACAATTAATAAATACCCTTTTCATCCTTTCTCTCCACTCATGCCAATTTTCATTGGTAAGGTGATCCCGATCTGAGATTTTATTGACATTGGAATATTCCTTGGTACAGATAAGAAGGATTGTGGGTTTTTTCTGTTTAGGGGTTATTTTTGTTTTGGGCAGGCACATTGGGTGCGTGTGGCTGTTCTTTTTCTCTACTGGAGGTGGATGGTGATGGCCCAAATAATTCTACATAATCAGCTAAATCCTGATCATGTTCCAGGATGTAGAGGTCTTCACCCCCACTGTCTGGAATGAATTCTTCATTGTTATATATTGGTTGAGACATGTTGTGGAATATGTTTGGATTGTTTTTAAATAAGGCCAGGGCCTATAACCTGTTAGGAAAGTATTGCAGGCAGCTCAGGAGAGGCTTATGGACGAAGGGGGGTGTTCCTCTGAGTGTTTCAGAGGTCAAGGAGATATTGTCTCATATACACAATTACATGTAGTACATATACTACAGAATGTTGGGGTCTCAGTAATTAATATAAATATTATTACTGTCTTAGATATAGCTCTAGGCTTTCTATCCCAATACTGTACACTCATGGTATGTCTCAAGCAAGGAAAACCCAACAGATGATCCCTCTCGAGGCATCTACCCCCCAGAATCCCTCCTCCTCCCAGCTGTGTTGATCCCAGCTGAAATCAGCTGCTTTGTCATCAACTACCACCAACCTCGACAACCCACTGAAGTCAATGCTCATTGATGTGGAGCCACACCAAATCCCTTCCCCAAACCAGCTAAGGATCTGTCCTTCTCTGAGCAAGCCATCATCAATGCCAAAGCCCAACAGTGGGGTGAAACCCTGTTCACAACAGTGGAAGACTGGTAAACAAAGGGTACAGTGCTTACCTCTGCCAGAAATGGTCCCAACCCCAACTCAGCCCATGCTGTATCACCCTGAGTTCACTCCCACCAAATCTCCCCTCTGTCCGCACTGCCTTGCATGTGAATGAATCCAACTGTGGAAGCCACATTCCCCCTGTTCAACATGTGGCTAAACTATCAACTTGTCAGTGGAGGACCTTACTCGCATTGGAGATATCATAGGACATGCCTGGATGGAGAATACAAGGCAAACCTACAGAATGGGCCTCCTTACCTACCACATCTTTTGTGACAAAAAACAAATTCCTGAGCCTCAACAGGCTCCAGCAGACCCTGTTCTAATTTCAGCCTTCATGGCAAGTCTGGCAGGCTCATACCCCGGAAAATCCATGGCAAACTATCCATATCACTTGAGCCAATCTAACCTGGGGCCAGGACCGAAACAGTTTACCTTTTACTGAACTATTCATTCCACACACCAAGGCAGCACTTCATGGTGAAAAAGTACAACAGAGCCAACAGAATGGAGTGACAGACCTGGAAGAGGCCCTCGTCAACCACTTCTGTATCAACAACCCCATGCACAATACACACCTCATCTCTTACTGCTCAAACAAAGTCATAAAACCCCTCACCAAGACAAAGTTCATCAAATGCCTTGCACAAGCAGCCAAAGTGGCCAGAGAAGATCCTCTTCAGGGACACAGCATATGCATAGGATTGATGCTTGAGTATCTCCTTTGAAACATCTTGTTCAAAGCAGTCAAAACAATGGGCTGATGGACCAGCCAAGCCTTCACTTTATACCTAAGAAAGCACACACAGATCTTAGTCCCATACCTCCAAGCTCAGCCAGAGCTCCACCAGGAGTTCCTTCATAACACAATCGAGCTCCCCAATGCCTGCTAGCTTCATGTCTGCTCAGTTATGCTTTATAAGTCCACTGTCTACCTCCTAAAGCACAGGCCACAAGACAAATGACAGTTTTGCTGAAGCATTGATTTTTTGCTTTACACAGCAACTTTCACAACTTGTTATGGCAGAGAAAGTTCTCATATTTTATATTCTCTACAACCTCTTTGTGGCCAATTTTTTTAATTGCAACTTTGTTATTGAATAAGAACAGAAATACATCTTTTTTTGAAGTCTACAGAAGCAATAAGAAAGAAATTAAAAAATCTGACATGAAGAACTTGTAGCCAGGCAAAATTTAAGTAAGCTTTACCAATGACATAAGATGCCAATGGTTGGGGTAAAGCATGGGTGCAGGTAAACCTGTGGTATACAGGCGGCGGGTTTGACAGGTACAAGTAAGGTTGCCGAAATGCCATACCTGTGGCACACTGTACCTGTTTTGGCGGTGTCATGGTTATTGATGGGTATTTAGGTCACTAGCCAAGGAAGATGCCAGACATCGATCGACAAGCCATGTTGCATCACCATTGTGAGAAACCATGACAAAATTGTCATTCATAAGTTTTGTTTACTTTCTTATTTCACAGCTCACTGTTTTTTAGGTCCACTACTACACCTGCAACATGAAGCAAACCAAATGGGCCCAAACAACGTTTATCGTCGTTTGGGCCCCAGGTAAGTTTTTCTTTCTTTGTTCATATCTAGTTTTTATTCAACTAACTTTATTCTCATCATTTACAGGTTTTAACTACAATGACGCCACTACCCAACCAATGCACCCACACCTGCCAACTGAGGAAGACCTGCCTACCAACAATGACACACTGCCACTGTGAATAACTGCTCATGGGGTGGAAACAGGGAGAAACAGGGAGGGGGAGGGGATGGGAGCAACGACAACAGGGGGCGACACTATGAATGACCCAGCACCCACCCTAGCCCTGCGAGCCACTGCTTGTGGGGTAGATCATGGGTGCTAGCAGCCAATGATGAGGGATAACAGAATGGGGAATGATGAACAATGAGATGGGACAGGGATGTGAGGGATGAGAACAACAGTGACAACGAACCACAGGGGGGGACCATGAACGACAAACCACCACCACCACCACAGCACCCCAAACCACCATCACAAGCGACTGCTTGTGAGGCAGAAATGGGGAGCAACGAGATGGGATGACAATGCCACATGCCACAGGAATGGAAACAGGATGACTGACAATGGAGACAGGCTTTGAATGACAATGGCAGATGTGGGGGATGGGGAGGGTGGGGAGGACAACAAGGACAACAAGGAGGACAACCACCAGAGCAAAGAGGACAAGGACAAGGACCAGCCTGATGAATGATGACCCACAGGCTTCAGTGACAATGACACAAACAAGGCAGACCACACGGCCACCACCAGCACCACCAGCACCCTGAACCACCATTGCGAGTGACTGCTTGGGGGGTGGAAACAGGGGGCAGCGGAGAGGGGAGGAGTTGGCTAATGGATGGCTACTACAACCCTGCCATCTACAATCCAGCAGCACCCCCATCGTGTTTTTGCAAGGGAGTTGAGTTATATACAACACAGATATTACTATGTTTACATGTAGAATGCCAAATATAAGTCAAAAAATATAGTCACAACCATGGTGTGTATACATGGTGTTGCACCTGTGGTGTTTCATGGCAGACCGTGGTAAAAACCTGTCACCACAGTTGCAGTGTTAGAATGGGTGCAGTGTTGGCAGGTGCAGGTGCAGTGTGCAAAAAGTTACCCATGGTGTGACCCATGATGAACCCTAGATGCCATTGTGAGCAAGGGAGCCACAAAATGGGTCATGGGGTTGCCTATTTTTGAGATGTGACAGGTGTGATGGTGGAGTTCAAATTCAGTGATTGATACATCCAACCAGTGTCAAGGTCAGGAATCACTCCCAAATACTCCTATAACACATCCAATGTCAGTATATAGGTGAAATAAGGTATTTTATGGATTATGTGTCACTGAATCATTATTTCCAACTTCCAGGAGGTTGTAGGATAGATTTATACTACTAATTGACTTGTATTATTGTTGTTTTAGAGCATGAGCACCTAACTGAGCTGTTGAACAATAAACTATGGGACCCTGTGAATGTAAACCAACCATTAAGTGACTCTTAAGGTGTTTAGAAGTGGTATAGGAATTAATAAAACTGTAAATTATGGAGATTATGATAATTTCACATTTTTGACTGGCATTTTCTCTCTGGCTCTTACAATAAATATACTGCAAAAAATGGCATAAGTGGCATGCACAAGGTTATTTTGGATATCATAGAAGTCATGTATATAGAAAAAGCTATAATATTTGCTTGGGAACCCCATGAAAATGGCCTACTTCACTCAAAATGATGGTTTAGGTATGTTTGTTTACTTAAGTTTGACTGCAGCTTTACCTGAGATTGCCCCTCCCCACAATTATATTCACAAGCCCAACTCAGATGCCAGCTATCTCTGCCCTTGCAATCCTTTCTTCCACATTCCATGCAGGTATAACTGCATTGGTCTCTTCTTTCCTTTCTTGTCCACACTTCCAACATTTCTTCTTGTTGCAAATTTAATTATGTCTGTAACTCTCCAGCAGCTCTTCTCATACCAGTTGAATCACTTGAAGAATTATCATTTCTCTTTCACTTGTGACTTGAAGAGCTATCACTGCTTCCAATATTATTATCATTTGATAATAACATATTGTAACTACTGTGCCTGGTCAGGAAGTTGGGTACTCAGACAGTGTCCTCCTTCTCTTATCAGGCAAGGTTTCTGGTGACTTACTGTTGTAGATCTATGAACTATGTACATGGCAAGGTCTGTACCAACTTCCAATCATTCAGCCCTCCTTGTTCAGGAGCTGTGCCTGTTTGATGGATGACCAGTGCAAATTTATCTGATTTTGCTGTTGTGCCTGGGATCCCTACTTCAGCCAAGAGCCAGTTCTCTTTTGTCTTTTTTTCAATTTTGGTTCAAACTTTTGATGCTGGATACCAGAAAACTCAGGTCTTCTTTCTTGGGGACCCTTACTATCTCTACTACTGTCAAATCATGCCACTCCTTGTGTTTGGAATGTTGACTCTCTGAAAGTTGATCTTTATCAGGCAGGATGAACATGAGTGCAGGAAGCAAACAAGCATGAGTTGGCTCTACTTTTTTTTGGTACATCAAAAACCACTGCTATCCCTTTTGCTCTATGCCACTGTCTGATTTTTTCTAATTCTTTAGGGGCCAGAAATCCATGTTCATCACTTATTATGTGAAAATGTGCTACATAAATCTCAAATTAATTCCAGGAGAAGGGCATTGTGAGGAATAGAGCTGGGGGAAAAGGTGCAAAGCTGTACCTAATGTGCATCCATTGAAGGCTAATTGGGTCCCTCTAGGTGCAGTTTGCAAACTCCCAATGCCACAAAAATCCCCATGTGGTTACTAATTGTGATGATTTTGATTGACATTGATATGTACTGGTCAACATGTTTTCAGCCCTGACAACATTTTTTTCTTGTCCCTGTCTATGCTCTGTGAATGTGTTGCAAGACTTGAGGGCTTACAGTGCATGTTGCACAACTTATCATCCACTGACAAATCATCCCTGTCACAAATCTATACTGTTCACCATGCCTCAACCCCATCTAGTTGCATCCTAGTGCATCCACCCCTTGTCTGGGTTTCCCTCCCCTCATCTAGTCATGTCATAGGGCAGTCCATTGTGTCCCCCATGTCCTGGCATGTCCTCTGAGTCATCTGGTGTCACCACTGTCATTTGGTGTGCCCCACCCAGTCCTCTGTCATCCCTCCTCTGTCATCTGGTGCATTCCCAGTAGTGTGGTGCCCCCCCTCATTTGACCCCATCCTCCTCCTGGTTGTCAGGGCACCATGCAGGCAGTGGAGATGTGGCATTGGAGGGAGGCTGTGGCTCATGACATGGCAGTCAGGGTGGGCTCTGTGCAGCCCCAGCAGGTCCCTTACTCCTTGGTCTCAGGGCCTATCTTCCCCCATTGAGCCCCCCACCTCCCAACTGAGTGGGGAAGAGGGGCTGCACATCAGGGGCTTGTTGAATGCACACAAAAAACTGAAAAAGAATAGTTTATTAGCAAAATATAATTTGTAATAATAAAAAATGCTTAATGGGGGACCTGGAGCTCTCATGGTGCTGGACTACATCAGCAAACCATGATTTTTCCCACAGATGTCTATGTTCAGTTGTGTGCAGATTACACAACTTAATGTACAGGGTTGTGTACTTACCCTGACCTCTGCATAGTTAGCTGTAGTACAAAGATGTGCATATTCAAGTTGTCCAAGTTTCAAATAATTAAATTCAGTTCAAAGATAAACTACTCAGTTTTGAGTACTACATTTGTCAGCAGGGCATGAACAGGGTGAGGTGCACTGCCATGTGGCATTGCCCCTCCTCAGGTGCTGCCTCCCCTGGTGGTATTGTCATCCCTGTTTCCCTGTTTCCCTGTCATTGTTGTCTTGTGGTCTGGCATCATGTCATAATCAGCATTCCACCTGCCAATCCTACCCTATGAGCAGTGGCTTGTAAGGCTGAAGTGGGTGGTGTGTTGTTCATCATCTTTGTCATCACATTGCATAATGGGGGCATCCCTGTCCTCCTCTCCTCATCATCCCCATGCTCTCACACCCCATATCCACCCTGCAGGCAAGGGGGAGCGCTGGGTGCTGTGTCACAGGCATTGTCCTCATCTTGGTGCTGGGTCCTGGCCTCATCAATTAGTACCTCTAAAATAGTTACAAAAAATTGAAAGAGAAAAAAACACTTACTTATAGCCTGTAAGACATATTGCCATCTCCTGGGCCCTGTTCCTGTCAATTCCCAACCTCCAGCACCATTAGCACCCTGTTTCCACCCTGCAAGCAGTTGCTCACAGCAGTGATGGGGGTGATGGGGGTGCTGGGGGTGCTGGGTTGTGTGGGAGTTAGTGGTTGCAGGGTGATGTGCCATTCATTGCCTGTCATGTCATTGTCATCTCCCTCCCCATCATTGTCTCCTTCCCCATTGTCCTCTCCCTCCTGTTGTTGTTGTTGCTCTAGTTTCCTTTCCCTGTCCTTGCTGCCTTGGTTAAGGGTGCTATGGATGGTGGTGGTTACTGTTGTCCTGTTCCTTCCCATCATTTGTGCTCTCATTTGTTGTCTGTTTGTGTATGCATCATTGCAAGGTGATTATAAAAGGTAATTAGTTAGTAAAAGAAAAGTTCCCATCATTTATGCTGTCATTTGTTGTCTGTTTGCATAAGGTGTCATGGGGTATGTTGTTGCAAGATGATTAAATCCTAAAAGGTAATTAATTAGTAAAAGAACAAAAACTTACCAAGGACCCAAATGTCATTTGGGCCCATTTTGTTTGCATTGTCTTATTTACTGGAACTTACTTTTGGTCTACCCTTAACTCATCATGTGACATGCATGTTGAATATCTTCCAATGATGTTCACACTCTCAAGATCTCATCACCCATCCACCACTCTTGAGTCTCAACACCAGCCACCACCACTCCTACACCCACTTCCACTCCACCATGAGCTGCCAACTGGTCCAGGCATGTTTTTCTCCTGTCCATCCATATTTTTATTAACTAACTAAATATATTTTATTCATTTTTTAGGTATACTACTGGCAACAACACATGCCAACATATAGACCTGCCTGGCAAGCAACAACAACAATGATGCAGCCCGTATTACCAGGACCCCCAGAATGCAAGGAACACTTGCAGCACACCCCAATCACAACAGATGACCCAGTGCCCACCCCATGCCTGCAAGACAACAGTCACAGTGATGACAACAGTGAGGACAAGCCACCACCAGTGGTGACAGGTAGCAGCAGCAGCAGGACACTAATGCTGTCAACACTGCAAGCACTGGGGGACATGGATGATGGGGAGATGATGAGGGGGAAATGAAGAGCCCAAGAGATGTATTTTATGTTTTTCCCCCATTTCATTTTCTTAGTGCTAACAGTTACTGACACTATTGATGATGATGATGATGACTGGCCCCCTGAACCACCCCCACCACTGCCATGAGCAACTTCTTGTGGGGTGGCAAGGTGGTAGCAAGACCATTAGGCATACAAGGAGGACCACAATGAAGGTGATGACCACAACAGCAACACCCCCAACTACCACTGTGAGCAACTGCTTGCAGGGTGGAAACAGGGAGCAATGATGCAATGTGACAGGGCCCATGAGTGATGGTGAGGGGAGCATAATGAAGTGGCAAGGTGGAGGAAGAGGAGTAGGATGAGTAGAATGACAGGGATGATGGGAGTGTGGAGATGACACTGGGGATGATGCTGACATACATACTGCAACCACTGATTCCCAGGATAACCACCCTCCACCACTGCTGCAAGTGACTGCTCACAGGGTGGGTGTGGGGTGCTAACAGAGCTGGAGGCCCCCGATTGATGGGAACACAAGCAAGGGGGGCCCAGGAGACTGTAAGTAAGTTTTTTTTTGTCAGGCAATTATGTCCTTTTCATACATCAAAGTACTGTAGTGACAGTTTATAGTGTGGTACATGTACAGCTGTAATTACAAGTCTATCTGATATATCAAGAATACACATGAAGTTCAAATCTGGTGTGCAGTTCCCAGTGGCTTTTTGCTCATTGGGTGCATTCCTGCTAGCCATATCTTTGCTCCCTCAGCTACAATTAATCCTTTTTTATCTGGGTTTTCTGTGGTTCTATCTGTCAATCAATCCATCACTGTTCCTTTGATAGGTACAATCTGTGGTAGCAGGCTGTAGCAGGCCACCAGCTTGGCAGCAGAGGTTATTAATAACCATGATCAGCATGTGATGGTATTTCTATGAAAACATAAAACATGGAACTTATCTCAGCTTTGGTGGCATTCAAAGGCTCTGGCAAGTTGCAACTATGAACTGCAATCAACTTGAAGAGGTTCCACTGACAATGACTGTGGATGTTGATGATCACTAGTGGCATGTGGCTGAGTTGCTGGTGGCATGATTGACACTTGAATGCTAGGACTGCTCATTGGACAGATTCCCTGCCTTGCACCCTCTGCCACAACTTGCCATTTTATATCTGGTGCTTTATCATGCCATTCAGTCCCCAAAAATAGACAGAGTCTGTCAAAGTTGCTCAGAGGTATTTTTAGAAAATGGTTGTCACCTTCAGTTTTCCCAATTTTTGACTTGGTTTTCTTCCCTCTGTGCTGTCAGTATTTCATAGGGATGTCCAAGGTTGATGGTGAAACTAACTTTACTTGCAATTTATTTTTGATATAATTGGATTCAAGAAAACATGTTTCATGAAAGTTTACCCCAAAATCTCCACGCTCAGCCACTGTAGTGGATGAGCTGTACATGGCACATGCCAGAACCTCAAACCTTGTGGCCTGTCACAAGGAGATGCACATGTAAGATGCAATGTACATACATGTAGGTAGCACTAGTATTAGTAATAATGTTGGCACAACTTCAACTGGCTTCAACCATTTTTATGGTGTCATCTGACTTTTACTCAATTCTTGACCTCCCCAATGAGATTTAGTCACCCACATATTCTAATATACCAAATACTGTATCCCAATGCCTTTTAGACCCTCAGACTACTGTGTTGGAGTAGGATGAAACTCCCATTGCTGTTAATTCCATGCCCCGAAGTGTGGGAACAGGTGGCAATACACTCTTTTTCAACATCAAACAACTTGACTTGTTGTTGTTGAGTCACAATGCACCCTTTATATCAATTAACTCAATCCCCTTCTAGCCCTTCTCTGGCCTTGACTCAGATTGCACTATACTATAGCTGGTCACCTACTTGGCCACACTGGGTACTCAGCCACACAGGTATTTGATGGTTGAGTAGTTGCCAAGTTTGGTAGTTATGCATTTTAATTTTGAGAATTGGACCTAAGGAAAGTGCATATTGAACCTTGTTCACCAATTTCGATCCCTTGCTGAGATATGATGGCTTGATGCATGCCAAAATGTTGTTTTGATGTATTTCCTGATCATGCCCAATATGGTAATCCACTGTGTCGAGCATCATTTTCCTTCCTCTCGCCTCAAAACTTGCTGCACATATACCTCCTGTGGGCCTGCTCTTCATTTGCCTTGATTTATGGGTTTATGTACCTTGTTTACTACTCTAGTTCTTTCATAAGGCTGGGTAACATGCTTCTTGACCCTGAGAACACTGTGACTTTGAGTTAAGGATTGTGAATGGATGGTCCCCCTGCTGCTTTCAATATTCTTATATGGTGTTCCTATCACTATTCCTGTTCTGTATATGACATTCTATTATTTCTATACATTTTTCTTCTCTCATATGTGACATGCTTATGCTAGGATGCTATTTTTTCCATATCTGTACTTCAGAACAAATTTTTTGTCTGGAGACAACATTAGGGCAAAACTGGCTATACAGTTGCATAGCTGTATCATTAAACGTTGTTATGGGACTTTCTTGAGGCACCCCACAGAGGTTTTGTCCATCCAACAGCCAACCTCCTGCTCCCTCTCTAATGCTACCTCAGCTAGATTTTTACATCACTAGCAGAGAAGGAGCTAGAGAGGTCACAGTGGAAGGGAAAGATGTAGGCATGTATTTATTAATATTTTGAGGGCTTCTTAGAGCAGCATACCTAGTGGTGCATTGATGAAGGCTGAGAATGTCGCAGGGAATAGGAGGGATACCTCAGATGTATTTTAAGGCATGAAACTGCTTTATAAGAGTTGAGATATATATTTTCTTGTAATTATACCTCTGGATATAAAATAGTAACTTGTTAGCAGTCAAAGACACTTTCAAAGATGACATATGTGGCATATCAGTATGGTTTCCCACACCTGGCTGACTTGCTGGTTTTTCTTAATTTGGCAGTCACAGTCAAAAAATATTCACAGTGTGCATAATACTTAGTGTAAAAATACAAAACATATACCAATTGACTCACAACATCCTAGACAGGGTCCCACTAGCAGTTAAACACCATTAATGCATAGTCATTCCCTTTTCCTCCTGGACTGTCATGTGGCTGACTACCCAACCTTCTATAGTAACTGCTCAACAGATTTCCAACCTACACCAACAGCTAGTCAACTTCTGAAGAACACAAAGGAACATGAGTAGAACCCACTAGGTATGGCAGGTATGGGTTAGAGGGTGTTGAATGGGGGTGCTGGAACAAGTGTACAAATCCATCACCCCACCTATTCTTGTCTTTCAGGCTGCACCCAGTGGCAAGAGACCAATATCCTCCTGTCATCTTCACATTTTTCCTCCCACTGCAGTCCTCTTCCTCTGTGCCATTACATGCTGACCCTGCAAACCAGCAGGGCAATGTGCAAGTGGTGACTGCAATATGGCAGGACAAGGTAGATAATGGGATAGGATGATGGGGCAGAGGGGTAAAGGGATGATGGGGTGACAGGATGACAGGGTAATGGGATGATGGGGTAATGGGATGGTGGGGCTGGAGCAAGAGAGTATCTCATCAAGCAATGGGAGTTGAGGCATATTCCATGCAGTGATGTGAGCATTCAATAGGAGAAAAATAAAAATAAAAATAATTCTAAGAAGTGAAAATAAAATGACAAAACATCAGAAAGTGAGAGACATATCTGACAGGAATCAAACATACAGACACAAGAATACATCACAAAGCAGATACAATTGGAAACATTGTGGGCCTGTCAAACCAAGCATATATAGGACCTGTCAATCCAGCATCAATCATACAAGAAGCATGGGTCAGTAACAGATCTGAATGTGAGATAACAGGCTATAATTACCCAAACAGTGGGCAAGCAAATGGCAGGCAATGACTAGTGGTGTGGTCATCATGTGGGGCAGTGTTGACCTGAGGCTCAATAAGTGGCCAAAGGCATGGTAACTACAGTTGTTCTGGTACATCATTTCATACTCTAATGACAGCTGTGCATGTACCAGCTATAAATGGTAAGTACAGGTAGTTATATATCATCCTGCTAGGATCTAGCACCCTTGTGTGTTCTTTTTTTTGCAACTTGTTGAGGTAACAATGTTATGAGTGCGCTTTTCGACGCGCCGACTAGTGATACAAATATAATAATATTTGAGAATGATTTTAATAAAATAGTTTGTCGTATCGCTTCTCAGAATCACGCAGGGATGGAAGGGCACATGCAAGGAATTAATTGTCTTAGAACATATCCAGTGCCAATTATATATTCCGGATTAATGTATCAACCCCGATCGGGTGCACGTGCCTGACCGCTCAACACAACTAACTAAACATTTTAGGTATTAATTTCTTGTATTGACAAGGATGATAGGGATCCAGCATTCATAAGATAGTAGCCTTGTGTTTGTAGCACTGCTGACAATGATATATGTTTTCTCACCCCTCTTTTATTAACTATGAGTTATTGAGCTGTATTAGATAAAATGAACTGATATTGCCTAGTCTCACATGAATTTACAGATATGCCTGAACTACCCAGAACTATCCAGTGCTCCACAGTATTGTACCCTATCTCCATAGATTCCATGGATCTGTGCATGGCTGCACTGACATAGATGTTTGCTGTGGCACTATGGCACACTATGGCACTGTGCAGGGCTCAGCACTGTCACAGACTGTTCCAGGGCACCCATGGTTTTCTGATGTAAAGGTGGCAGCAGTGGCATCAATGGGTGAGGGAGGGAGGGGGCAGTGGCAGTGTCAACTTTGGGTGATGGAAGCGGGGTGGTGGTGATAGCAGTGGTGGTAGTGGCAGTGGTGGTGGTGGTGGCCAGTGAGCTGAGTGAGGGGGTAGTGGCAGCAGTGTCAGATGGTGTGGCAGGGCCCATTGAAGGTGGTCATGGTGGTGTGAGCTGTGAGCTGGCAGTCATGATGGGTCACAGGTGGTGGCCCATGGGCAGGCATGTGACTGGGTGAGGAATCCAGGTATTCTGGTTATTCCAGCATTGTTCAAGTTTGGGTAGATTCCAGGGATTCTGGTAATAAATTTCAATAATATATTGACCAGGATTAAATGCTGCAGTGGAAATACCATACAAAGAAAGTCCACTGGACTCCAGGGAATCTGCCCAGAATCCAATATTCCAGCTGGATTCCAGTTGGAATAGGTGGGGGAGTGTAAAGCACTCAGAATAGGTCAGAGATTTTAGCAGTCAAGAATCAAAAATATGAACTTTCAGTACTTTGTGTGCACTATTGGAACATGTAAATTATGAAGGTGGAGATGAAAGTGGGATGTGAATTTGTGGACCTGTGGGAACTCAGACTCGCCATGCATAGCAGCAGTCAACCCCAGCAATAAAGTCTGGCAAGATCTATCTAGTCATACCAGACCCCTGCTGATCCCCAGACGAAAGGGCTGCTATGGCATGCAGGGTATCATGATATTATCTAGATATTAAGGCATCAAGAGTATCGACAATCCTCAGGTCTGTCTATATGGTCATGTAAGGATAATTTAGCAGATTCGAACGAGATGGTAAAACCTCAAATTAACAAATCCTACTGTGTACGAGGCGCAGGGTTTCGGCCAGTGTTACCGAGTCTTCACTCAGAGAAGGGCTGGCAACTCCCGGAGACATGAAACGCCATTTAGCAAGGAACCATTCATGGCCTACCAGATATTGTGAGTCACTATCGGCATCCTCTATACCAGCAGGAAAATCGTCAATCCACTCCGGGTCCAGAGGATCTCGAGGAGAGGACGGCGTATTGACTGCGTTACGAATGCCGGTAGGGCGTTGGCATTGCGAAGAAAATATGTCGTGCTGGGCATAGAACTTGGCTATCTCGTGTGGCCACAATCCCCGCACATCAGAGTGCGGCGAATCGAGCACCATGGGGTATCTGGGAGACCGAGGGTCGTCGGCCTGGCTGGATGAGGCATTGTATCCACAAGTACGAACATCCATCGTAGGGAAGGAAGATGGGAAAGGAGATTGCGCGTCATCGTGGGATCCAACCAGCTCCGTGGTGTATCTGTTATGAAAAGGCGTTGCGTCAGCAAAGAACTTTCGTGGCTACGGGTAATGGTTAGACCTGATCGAGGTGCCAGAGATGTTCCGCCCACCGACGACTGGCGAGAATGGAGTCAGTTCAGTCCTTTCGTTTTCGATGGGTGTTCTTGGTATCTCGGTTGCCGTGGCTGGCGAGGCAGCGGGCATTCTACGGGGTGGAGCCGGTGCGGCCAATATCACCTCATCGTTACTTGTAACCGGATCCGCCATGTAACGAGCCGTATATGTGCCGGCGGTCGTCGAAACGGACGTTGTTGAGGGCAATGGTTGGCGGATTTGTATGTCAAGCGGGCTTAGACGGGCGATCCTGGGAGGGGATGGAGATGATCGTTGGGGGTGATCACTACTCGTCTTGGATGAAAGAGGCGTCGGCTCTGCAGAAGTGGTTTGAATATCTCCCACCGAAGCCACGGACGACCCGACCCGAGGCGTCCCAACTGAGGGCTGGGAAAGATCGCGACAAGGAAGCGCCATTGGCAGTCCTTCAGTACCAACCCATAGAGCTGATTCTCCTGCGTCGGGACCACCTATGTTCATTTCGCCTTCCCTAGGATTGATTTCCTCATCCCGCGGACCCGAATTAGGATGCTCGTGTGGTGCCGATGACCTACTAATGGCCTGAAAGACGGCTAGCCCATTGCCACGAGGGGTCTGGGCTGGGGCGTCACGGGAAGTTCGAAGAATGTTGCTTGGAGAACTTTCGAACGAGGGGGGATTTATAGTTATTGTGGAAGCTTGGGAGGGAGATGCGTAGGGAGGAGGAAGGGAGCTCCTTCTTGGGGGAGAACTGTACAACGGAAGCGTCGAAAACGACTCAATACTCTCTGGGGTCCATTCCTCCCATTCACTGTCTTCCTCCCATTCGCCGTCGCCCTCCTGCCAGTTACCATTCTCATCCACCCAATCGCCGCCATCCTCCCTTGCCAGGGTCAAGGTACCGTTTTCTATGGGGGAGTCCCCGCTGCTTTGCGGTGACCATAGCTCGAGTGATTCCTGGACTGGAGAATCCTCTCCGAGTTCAACGTTCTCGATGACCGGAGAACACACAAGGACCAGAATTCGGATTAAATACTGCTTAGAGCCAATGAAGACAGTCCTATGTTCTCCAGGCCTGATACCACCAATGGGACAGTGAGTAATCTGGCCTGGGACGACGCCGTGAAGAATTCCAGGTAAAGCCATTACAATTGCCACTAGAAACGGGTATGGACCAATGAACATGGGAAGGACGTGACCAATGTCAAGGTCGGGGTGATATTGATCCACAATACGAGAGTCCGACATCCAATCGCTGTCGAACGAGTATGAAAAGTCACCAATCGGCCATGTATCCCCATCTTCGTAAGTAACAGTGTCTTTCTCCCACTCGGGCTCGTGAAAATCGTTAGGAGACTCTTCATAGTAATCTGAACTGTTGGAATAATCTGATTCCGGGTCCGGGACTGGCAATGGATAGCTCGACATTGTCGTGGCCGGCAAGGGCACGGTGGATTTTGTGAGTTTGGACTGTTGGTTTTAAACTTGTTGTCAGTAGGTGGGTAACGTCCGTGTTAAGTACTACCAGGTCCTGACCAAAGGTAGTATTCGGGAATACGCCGTCGTCAACCACTTTTGTGGTATACTTGATGTGACGCCATCCGCTTTGTTAACGTGTCCCAATTCAAAAGAACCTAGCAACCGGACTTTTGTGTGATGTCAAAACGTCAACGGTGACAATATACAATAGGATCGAAGAGATGATAGTAAATGCAATATAGGGACAAGAATGTCGTTGGAACGTAGCGGAATATCGAACCATAGAGCAAGCACACAGGCATAGGTTGTGGACGGAACTGCAGATGAGTAGGTAAGGGACTTGGAAGCTTGAAGTTTGAAGGCTGGCAAGACGCGGAGGGGTAAATTATGTAAAACAACAGCACTGGCAGATATTGTTGTTCTCGTGTCTCTGACTTGCTGAAATTCTGTCACTTGTACGTATATGATTGTCTGGGTTACGTCAACCCAGAGTTCTTCAACCTAGACCGTGAATTTGGCCACGCTTGCAAGGACCTTTTATGGTTTACATAAAGCCGGATATGGCTGACTATTTGTGCAACAGAATCGTCACTGAACGCTCCATGGCGCTCTCAACATAACCTTTGATTCAGTGTATGCCTGCTGAGGCCTGGATAGTAACAACGAACGTATACTATTACAATGTGATGGTAAGTATATTGAAATAATAGGCGGCGTAGTGCCTTCGCAAGCTCACCCGTCACAGAGTTTTGTCCGGCCATTAATCGAATCCAACTGGGCTATAGTCGAATATTGTGGTGGCAAGTTCCTTCGATTAGAAGTTCTGTCATATGACGATTTGCTCGAGGTCCATACCGATGTCCTGCGCGACATCTGTGCATCTAGACCTGTACATGCACTACTTCCCCGCCTTCGTGAGCTTCGCATGTATCTCGATCCCAACACCAGTACAGTCAAATACATCCCATTTTTGCAGGCGTTCATAGGCCCGGCTCTTACATTCATCGATATTGGGATATTCTGATTCCATGAATATTGATGAGCTCCCTCAGACATGCATTTCACCCCCAACCTTCAAAGACCTCGAATCAAGCTCGAGTTTCCCCTTGAAGGGACTGCCGCCAGAATGTTCTCCGAGTTACTTAAATGAACTCGTCGAGTTGTCCTGCCACTCGAACAAGCTCTCGGAGCAAGCAACCCGCTACCCCGGTGATCCCCAACATCCCACACATTTGCATTTGGGGACGAGCCAAAATC
Source organism: Tricholoma hemisulphureum (assembly GCA_964034925.1). NCBI lineage: Eukaryota > Fungi > Basidiomycota > Agaricomycetes > Agaricales > Tricholomataceae > Tricholoma > Tricholoma hemisulphureum. The sequence goes on from OZ035932.1 coordinate 1,680,021, forward strand.
GATTCCCGGTGCTCTCGAATTTTGATTTCATGATTACCGATTGGTCGTCAGCGGCCGCGATGATGCACTCCATGCGCTGCCGCTTCTCGCATTTGAACATCTCCTGTAACGGGGAATTAGAGCCACTTGGCGATTTTCAAAATGTCATGCAGTCCATGCGGTGGCACCCAGCATGTACTTCGTTAACACTCTCTGGTCCAGGCCTTTTGTTGCATGAAGCGGAAGGTGAATCCTCGATTTCCAACATTCTCTGGCCATTGTTCGACTTTGGAGCCTTAGAGCACGTCAATTTGGATTTTATTGGTCTCAGCGAATTGGATGACGACTGGTTGGCGAAAGCGGCAGTCTCATGGCCAAAGCTTTGATACTTGGATTTAGGGAAGGGTCCAGGTGAACTGAAAATGATTTTAGCGGGTCTAATCCCGCTCCTCAAACACTGACCTTAGCTTATCCCTTTTCGTGAAACCAGTCGACCCTAATCTTCATGCGGGTGTTTTCAATGCTGTTATTGAGCAGTTGAGATTCCGTTTCTCGCGCATCCTTTCGCCCGAAAGGGTCTCTCGGTCCCTCGTTTTGATGTTTTGATGCCTCTGCACTGTTGATATTGATCCTCAGATCCAAGAAAGTGGTTGGGAACAGATAGATTTATGACTTAGCGATAGTGTTTATCATGGCTGGCATGTGCCGATAGTAGCACGGTACTATCTATGTATTGGACTTTTCCGACAAAGGCTGGCGCCTGTTCACAATCTAATACAAGTATCATATCTGATTTTCTCTGTTTATATTTATCCCCATCCTTGGTAGAGGAAAGGTAAAGTCCCCCGGTATGCCCCACTATTGCGCTGTGTTCTTCAACAGGATGCTGGCTCAATAATATTAATTCGGCTGTCACGGAGCGAATCTGCTGTTGTCGTCAGAATTCTCATTCCTGACCCTGACAAAGTTTCTTCCTTGTCGGCTATAAGAAAGGAGCAGTCTAGAACCATTTTTCGCTGTTCGACCGTGCAGCTGCGGAAGGGCTATAGATGCGTGTTCGAGGGTTTTAAACTCGATGTGGCCTTGGCCCGAGAGAATCCCAGGGCTATCATGAACTGCGAAACAGCTTCACAAGAAGAGATTGGAATACACGAACGGAACTTACAGAATATGATGCGTTGAATGTTAGATTGAAAATCACGGAGAGCGTCCCAGAATGCTTGCTTGGTTCCAAAGTAATCGCGGAAATAGAGTATTTTACTGGGTTTATGGGGTTTCTTGAGTTCGACAACAATGAAGTGATTCATAATTTGCATAGGATCTTGGGCCGAGGCTCGATATGCAGTCATGGCATCCTCCGAGTTCACATACTCCACATGACAAAATGGAACTACATCATTGTGAGCATTTCGCCCGTAACCTGCAACCCCGTCAATCAGAAACATACGTAGTCCTAAAAAATCCTCACCGATCCTAAGCCATTTGATTTCGCCGAAAGGCTCGAACATCCGTGTAAGCCTTTCTTGTAGATCTTGCTGTGATAGCGACTTTGGCAAGCAACCGATGAAGAGCTGTCGGATCGGATACAGCTGCTTGAGCTGGGGCTCATTCGTGCTTCCATGCAGCTTGGGCGACAGGTCAGGAGAGGGCGATGGAGAAGATGAACAGTACGCCTGGGTGCTACCGTCGCCTGAGGCCCGGGACGAAGCATGCCATATACTGAGATTGATATTCAGCTCCTTCAACTTGGGGCCCGTCAGAAATTCCAAACCCTCTAAAGCCCGCGCCTCATTGTCAAACTGAATATAACCATTGCCGGTCCATACGCCGGCGGCAGTGTATCTGACTAGCAAGGATTACATGACAAAAGCACGACAGACACGAGATGTCATCAACTCACAACTAATGCGCTCTACATAATGATCGAACCTTTTTGCCAAGGCCTTCCGAAACAGCCTCTCGTCTCCTGAAAACTCGCTAAACTTTAGTATCCGACTCGAATCGGTCTCAGCAGGTCTTATTCCCGGCGCCATATCCACGTTAAGATAACTGTCCATTATGGATAACCGCTCTTTGTTTGCTGACTGAAATGCCGCCCAAGCGTCCTCTGCTTTCGCAAACACCACATGGGCAAAATGGCGAGGTTGGCCCTGCGAATCCATGGCTGATGACTTTCGTTAGCTCCCAAAGTGGACAAGCCCCCAGTAGGGACGTCAGACGCACCAACTCTGATGGTCGTGACTCTACCAAAAGGCTGGAACAATTCCCGAAGGTGTCCTCGCAATTCCCACTGTCCTACACCATGAGGTAACCGACCAACAAACAACGTCTTGTAACCATCGCCTGGGCGCCCCGAGGTATGTTCATCTGCTATGGGGGATGAGTCTGTAACACCTAGTGCTGTTGAGCGTGGCCGCAGAAGTCGACTAGAATGTCTTGAAGGACTTTCTACCGTTGCTCTTGCAATATCACGTAAAATCGACAAGTTTCTTGCTTGTATTCGAAAAGCATTGGAAAACATTGCATTGGTACGTCGGGGTTGCCGCTGCCAGCAGCAGTGAGGAGTTTTATTTGGATGTGTTGACCCTTCCTTTTTTTCCTTTTTCTTTTATTACAGCCGTTTCCGAATGTAATGAGACACGTGTTTTTTTTCGGAGTTCCAAGAAAGGAACATCACTGTTACCATTCTCCCGAGATTGGAACAGTCCCATCACATGTTTTGACAGTCCCGGCAGTGTCTTGTCACACATCGCTGACTAACATCGGACCTTCAATTTGAATTCATAAGGCTATCACTTGGCTATCACTGTAAAATTGTAATGAAGAATTGTCATGAGGTTCCCAATGCAAAATTGCATTCAAAAATTGCAATGAGGGGTACTATGACTGTAAAATTGTAATGAAGAATTGTCATGGGGTTCTCAGTGCAAAATGGCATTCAAAAATTGCAATGAGGGGCACCATATCTGTAAAATTGCAATGAAGAATTGTCATGGGGTTCTCAGTGCAAAATTGCATTCAAAAATTGCAATGAGGGGCATGAGGCTATGACTGTAAAATTGTAATGAAGAATTGTCATGGGGTTCCCAATGCAAAATTGCATTCAAAAATTGCAATGAGGGGCACTATGACTGTAAAATTGTAATGAAGAATTGTCATGGGATTCCCAATGCAAAATTGCATTCAAAAATTGCAATGAGGGGCATGAGGCTATGACTGTAAAATTGTAATGAAGAATTGTCATGGGGTTCTCAGTGCAAAATTGCATTCACAAATTGCAATGAGGGGCATGAGGCTATGACTGTAAAATTGTAATGAAGAATTGTCATGGGGTTCCCAATGCAAAATTGCATTCAAACAATGAGGGGGCACTATATCTGTAAATTGCAATGAAGAATTGTCATGGGGTTCTCAGTGCAAAATTGCATTCAAAAATTGCAATGAGGGGCATGAGGCTATGACTGTAAAATTGTAATGAAGAATTGTCATGGGGTTCTCAGTGCAAAATTGCATTCACAAATTGCAATGAGGGGCATGAGGCTATGACTGTAAAATTGTAATGAAGAATTGTCATGGGGTTCCCAATGCAAAATTGCATTCAAAAATTGCAATGAGGGGCACTATGACTGTAAAATTGTAATGAAGAATTGTCATGGGATTCCCAATGCAAAATTGCATTCAAAAATTGCAATGAGGGGCATGAGGCTATGACTGTAAAATTGTAATGAAGAATTGTCATGGGGTTCTCAGTGCAAAATTGCATTCACAAATTGCAATGAGGGGCATGAGGCTATGACTGTAAAATTGTAATGAAGAATTGTCATGGGGTTCCCAATGCAAAATTGCATTCAAACAATGAGGGGGCACTATATCTGTAAATTGCAATGAAGAATTGTCATGGGGTTCTCAGTGCAAAATTGCATTCAAAAATTGCAATGAGGGGCATGAGGCTATGACTGTAAAATTGTAATGAAGAGTTGTCATGGGGTTCCCAATGCAAAATTGCATTCAAAAATTGCAATGAGGGGCACTATGACTGTAAAATTGTAATGAAGAGTTGTCATGGGGTTCCCAATGCAAAATTGCATTCAAACAATGAGGGGGCACTATATCTGTAAATTGCAATGAAGAATTGTCATGGGGTTCTCAGTGCAAAATTGCATTCAAAAATTGCAATGAGGGGCATGAGGCTATGACTGTAAAATTGTAATGAAGAATTGTCATGGGGTTCCCAATGCAAAATTGCATTCAAAAATTGCAATGAGGGGCACTATGACTGTAAAATTGTAATGAAGAATTGTCATGGGATTCCCAATGCAAAATTGCATTCAAAAATTGCAATGAGGGGCATGAGGCTATGACTGTAAAATTGTAATGAAGAATTGTCATGGGGTTCTCAGTGCAAAATTGCATTCACAAATTGCAATGAGGGGCATGAGGCTATGACTGTAAAATTGTAATGAAGAATTGTCATGGGGTTCCCAATGCAAAATTGCATTCAAACAATGAGGGGGCACTATATCTGTAAATTGCAATGAAGAATTGTCATGGGGTTCTCAGTGCAAAATTGCATTCAAAAATTGCAATGAGGGGCATGAGGCTATGACTGTAAAATTGTAATGAAGAATTGTCATGGGGTTCTCAGTGCAAAATTGCATTCAAAAATTGCAATGAGGGGGCACTATGACTGTAAAATTGCAATGAAGAATTGTCATGGGGTTCCCAGTGCAAAATGGCATTCAAAAATTGCAATGAGGGGGCACTATGTGTTGGGAGGCGAGTCTGGAAGCTAACTGGAGGCCTTAGGACGAAGGGGGGTGTTCCTCTGAGTGTCTCAGAGGTCAAGAAGAAATTGTCTTAGACTAGACTATACATGTAGTATATATACTACAAGATGTTTATGTCTCAGTAATTAATATTATTAATATTACTGTCTTGGATATAGCCTTAGGCTTGCTATCCAGATATTATCCCAATACTCCCCTTCAAGCTGAGGCTGTTTAGGGCATAGTTATTCATTCCCCTTTTTAATAGGTTGGAATCATTACTCCCCCTGAAGTCAAGGGTGGAATAAGTTTCATTCAGGTGCGTTAAAACCTCTGTATGGTGGAAAAAACCCTTTGGGAAAAAATCCAACTCACACGCGAGGAAAGCTACTGAGTTATCTCGACTGAACTCCCATCTCATCCCTATGTTGTGTAAACTTAGGCTTTGGCAGTGCATTTGTTAATACGTCTGCAGTTTGCTCCAGATCATGACAGTTTTGGATTTCTATTGATTTATTGGCCACGAGATCCTGGACCCAGTGATAGCGCATTGTGATGTGTTTTGATCGCTGATGAAATTGAGGGTTTTGAGTTAAAATTACTGACCCTTCATTGTCGTGTTTAATCACTGTTGGGAATTGTTGTGTAAATCTGAGTTCTTCATATAAATTTCTTAGCCACATGGCTTCGCGTCCTGCATCTGATAGTGCAATATATTCGGCTTCTGTGGAAGATAATGCAATTATGGTTTGTTTCTTTGATTTCCACATAATTGCTCCCCCTGATGCTAGGAAAATATAGCCAGTTGTGGATTTGAGATCTTCAATGTTAGCAAATGAAGCATCAGCATATCCATGGAAGAGGTTATTATTTTCAGCCTCATCTTGGGAATTTTTATAAATTATCCTGAGAGTTTTCGTACCTGCTAAGTACCTGAGTATCCACTTTATTGCACCGTGGTGTTGTAAACCTGGGTTAGCGGTGTAGGTGGCCAACTTGTTAACTGCAAAGCTGATATCAGGCCATGTGGAATTTGATAGAAATTGTAAACATCCTAGCAATTTTGCATAGGAATTACTCCTGTTCGGTTCATTATAATCTGGATTTTCCAATAATTTAATATTGGGTTCCATGGGAGTGCCAACAGGGTTCGTGTCATTCATTCCTTCTTTTCGAAGGATATTCTTGATATATTTTTCCTGAGAAATTTTGATCGCGTCATCTTGGCACGTAATTTCTATGCCGACAATTTTGCTCGGTTCTCTGAGGTCAGTTATTTCCCATTCCGATCTGAGCATATTTTTCATAAGCTCCATCATAGTATCGGAGGATGCAAAGAGTAATGTGTCATCGACCCAGACTGTTATTATTCCCAAGTCCTTGTCGTCCTTTCGAATATATGCACATGGATCTGCAAATAAGCATGAATTTTGAGTTTACCATCAAATTCATTATTCCACTCTCGTCCTGCCTGCTTTAATCCATAAAGCAGTTTCACTTACCTATATACTCGGCCTGTTCCATCTTCTTGTCCTTCAGGTTGTTTCATATATATTGTTTCCTTTAATGTGCCATTGAGGTATGTGCCCTTTACGTCCATCTGTTGTATTTTTAGACCCTTCTTTGATGTGAGCACTAAAACTGCTCAGAGTGTGTCCATCTGGACTACTGGTGAGAAGGTCTCTGTATAATCATAGCCTGGGCATTGTGTGCATCCTTTTGCAACTAATCGCGCTCAGTATCTAATTATTTCCCCTTGTTTATTTCTTTTCCGGATGAAAACCCATTTATTAGCAATTGGAATCACATCAGGAGGTTTCTGGACCAATTCCCAAGTCCCCTTCTCCTTTAATAGGTTTAATTCATTTTGTATGGCTGTTTGCCATTCCGGCCAATCAAGGGAGATCCGTGCATCTTTGAGTGTGTTTATTTCATCTCCGGTGATTATTGCATAGGCTTCATTGTTATCTAGGAAGGTATCAACTTCTTCCTCTTCTGCAAGGTTTAGTAAGAGTTTATAATTGGCATGAACTCCACACATTCAACATGGTTCATTCTTCTGCATTGCATGCATTTTGTGCAGTTCATCAATATCAATGCGATCATTTATTTCATCTTGCTTCCGTTTCCGAGATTGCTTCTTCGGAGTGCAAGGTTCTTCCAGTGCTTCTCCGATCAGTGTTACGGCTCTGATCAGAGGTTCTTCTGTTGTGATTGGCGGGGATTCTTTGGTTCCATATATATCCATTGGCAGCACGTCTCCGTCAGACTCCCCCTCGCGCATCGAGGGTATCAATGTAATGTCTTTGGAAGGTTCAGGATGTGGTTTGGTAGCTGGTAGTTCATAATTCCGTGAAATTAAAACATTGCACATTTCTGTGTTGTAATATTTCACTGCTCCGGCACCATCATCATATCCGATATAAGCACGGCACTTTGATTTAGGAAGCATTTTTCTTTTCTTTTTCTGTCCTTGTAATAGGATCCATACTGGGCAAATTCGCGTAGGTGCAAAACATCTGGTTGTTTATTATGCCATCCCTCATAGGGAGTTAATTTCCAAAGATGATCAGTTGCGGAGATAAGCGGCATGTATAATGGCATACTCCCAGAGGTATTCTGGAAGTGCGCTCACAGTTAACATTGCACGCAATAATTCGACAAGTGTCCTATTCATTCTTTCTGCAATTCCATTTTGTGATGCAGAGTATGGTGCGGTTAATCGGATTTGTATCCCTCGTTCCTTAAAATAATTCTCCAATTTATCATTGACAAATTCTTTTCTGCAATCAATTTGAATCCCTTTTGGTGTTTGGCCTTGTGTTATTAAATAGGGGAAATAATTCATTACTCCCTGTGCCACATCACTTTTTTCTTTTAGACAATCAATGGTGACATACCTCTTGGCATCATCAACGAATAATAGATAATAATGTTTTCCATTGATGGATTGACAGAGTATTTTCCCCATAAATCTATATGTGTCAATTCCCCGGCTTCTGTATTCTGGTTGACTGATTTTGGGAATGGTTTAATGTGTTGTTTTGTGGCTATGCATGTCTCGCAATCTGGTTTCTCAGTGTCCAGATCCACATTAAAACCTTTTACCATTTTTCCATCAAATAATAATTGTAATCCAGTATATCCGATATGTCCAAAACGTTGATGCCAAGTTTCCCAACTGAGTAACTTTTCATTTCCGATGAAAGTTTTATTATCGGTGGAGTTGCTGGAGGTGTTGTCCGGGGTTTTAATAATCATTTTCATTTTGTATAAATGATTGTCAATTCTGTTGCCATGTGCGATGGATTTACCATCTTTGGTGATAAGGGTTATTTCACCTTCTCCTCCAATATACCGTTCTCCAGCTGCATCCCCTCCCCAATGAAATTAAATTATTTTGTGTTCCGGGAACATGTAGAACATTTTGTAAATGAAGAATATATTTTTCTCCATTGCATGTTGAAATGGAATCAACAGTTCCTCGTCCTTTTATTTTTGCCTCCTTTCCACCCACACCTGTTACGGAAATATTTCCCATAGGTGTATAGGAAGTAAATGCCTCTCTTTGATGCGTTACATGTGAGGTTGTTGCCGAGTTGGCCAACCAGTCTTCTTTGTCTGTTGAAAAAGTTATATGCTCTTCCATCATATTTGACGTGTCTCTGGGCTTCTTCTCCTTCGCTTTCTCCTTCCTTTTTCCCCAACAATTTTTTGCTTGGTGTCCGAATTTCCCACAATTACGACATTTGTTCCCATCAAATTTCCGGCATTTACTCGTCCAATGTCTGGGGCGAGCATTGATCCCTTGGCACTCCGGGAGGTCTCATTCAGCACAGCCCACAACGTCTCCAGAATTTCCCCATCGATCACCCCACTCCCTATAATGAACAGTAGTGCAAACCGCGTGAAGCAGTCATCCACATGGCCCTTTACATGGAAATCCCCAATCCCTCCCTCTACAACCATCCCCTCTGGGACTGAAAGGTATGGTGAGTGATCAACCCGGATTTTGAAGTTGATAAACCATTGGCAAAATATATCGTATATGAGCAATGCCCGTTTCACCTTCTCCATGTTCTTCCCATTCAGGGCCTTGCAAACTGCACAATCAATATTCTTTTGTCTGTGATTATTTAGCATAACTGTGCACTCAGAAACAATTCAATAACGCACTGTTCTCCTCTCTGAAAGTCGACTGTGGCTTCTGGTTGGAAGAAGCCATGCCAAAGGCATGCCACTGCTCCGATCCCTGTGGCATCATACCCGGCCACGTCCACTTTCCGGTTCGCCTTGAATTCATTGCATGTACTTGGAGCCGATCTGGACTCGAGAGCCACCTTGAGATGTTCTTTATATGTCACCAGTTCCATCATAAATGAATGACCATTTGTTAATGGGATGTCATCTTCAGGACGTTTCTGACGTTGGTGAGATGCTGTGAAATTCCCATCAATCGCAAATGATCTGGTGTATACCCACCTGGGAAACAAGACTTCAATTCCTTCCAGGTCATCATGGGATGGAATGAACTCACTGTTCATTATCATTTTCCCAGTTTTCCGGCAAGTTCATCCCTGGTTGTGGGCATGCCGGACAAAGAATGGCCAGATCTCCAAGACCCGGGCTTCTGGCTTCATGGCCGAAGCCATGCCATTTGAGATGCTTCAGGTTCCTGTATTGTCTCGTGCAACGTAACAGCTCCCTGTACTGGTCCTATATTATGTATGAGAAATAAGCTATAAATCGGTAGTGAGACAGACCGGGACACTGTGCGGAAAACAGCTAGATGTGAACTGGCGGAGCTTCTGATAGTAATGCCATGCCGAAGTTTTACATTCTTGATTCTCTGTGAGGAAGGAATCAAGGCCCTGGAAGGTGAATAGCATCTGCAGTTTCTTAAATGACGCTGGAAAGAAGTGGAGGTCCAGGGCCTGAACATCGTCCGGTGCATGTCCTAGGCACCTACACCACTGAACAGGCAAGTGATGAATGCCATTTTGATGAACAATGACCACAACATTTGTCCCATATTTCAGGTTATCCCTCGTCCACCTTGCCTGGTCATGTGGGTCTAAGAACTCCCCTTCTGAGTGTTCCGCCTCATGATGTCCTTCGTCGGCCTCTGCTTCCATGAACCCCTCAGGCAGAGGATCGGCATCCAACTCATCTTCCATGTTGAGCTCATCAGGGATGTCCAGAAGTCCAAATGGGATGTCCGGGATTCCTGTCAAAGTTCCTGTCAGGGTATACAAGGGGCAAGGCTTCCCCCCATGTCCAAAGTGGAGCATAAGGCCTGTCTCCATCAGCCAAGAATCTTGATAAAATTCACCAGTCCATCATTGAATGAGATGGAAGGGGGTGCATGCATGGGAAGATCTACAGCATGAACTCCAAAAGAGGGGATAGCCCAGGCAATTCTTGCACCGCCATTCCGCTGCCAAGCCACATGCACTACACTGACGCGAAGCTGGGCCAGCCTCTGAAGCCAGCATCCGTGAGAGGTAGAACTTTCTTTTCACCACATATTCCCTGAGGTAATCATTTTGTGACTAGAAGTAGCAAAATAATTAAAGTTCCCCAGAGACCATGACTGAGATCGATGTACCTTGGATTGGGGAAGCTTCAATGGTTCCATCATAGCAGCATCATAATCAAACCCATCATGATGTACTTGCTCATGGCAGGGGGTGAAGACATGCATGTTCTTCTGAGACTTGGAGGGCAAAGCATTCGGGGTGGAGTTGGCAGAAGATGCTCATGTGCTGGCTTTAGTTTTTTGGACCAATCCCCTCAATGTGTAATAGCTGGTGGAGCTTTGAATGAGAACATCACCAGTGCCAGAATTGTGAACATTGGCCTTGAACTTTTTAATCGGCATTATTTTACTTTAGAGGGGTAGGCGGCGTATATGTGGTGACAGAATTAGAAGGTGGAAGTCCAAATATGGATAGGATGACCAATCACATGAAATGTAACTGGGAATGTGTTCATATGACTGGTCAACCTTTGGGGTGGTATGTACTTGAAGAAATGGTTATAATTGCCTATTGTGGTGGTTCCATTAGATATATAATGTTGGGGCAACACTGAGACTCCCACCAACCCAGGCGGCACACATGCAGGCTCTACAAGAAGCAGTGGCAAGATGGGATGGGCGGTTATATTTAGAAGTCAGCGGAAGTGAGTTTGCATTGAGATAGGCATGTCACACCAAACAAGGTGGAATATCCTAAGAGAACACAACTAGTGTTCCCCTAGTGTACATTCATCGTTGTATACTAGGTTACAGTTGTTGTACACTATTTCTGTAGGTAACAATGATATCATACTACATAGGTGAATAGTTTGTTCTCATCTACTAGGTAGCAGATGTTACAATCATATGTAAGTAATGTGCCATCAGTAGCAGCTAAACCCAGCATACAATTTCAGCATATAGTACTCCGCCTCAGCCTTGTCTTGCCTGTCCCAACTGCTTGAATCTTGATTTACATTCCTCGTTGCCACATCAATGCAAGTTGTTCCCAAAATGGTTCCATCATATCATGAATGTCATATAAGCAAGCTGTGGTGCACATGAAGGAACCATTATGATCATTCCCGAAATTAGCAGTTACGAGCTCTGAGGCATTAGGATGTGATATGTAACTTGATGATTATGTTGTGTTCTCAGTTGGATACTGAGGTCGACATAGTGCCATATATCTTGGCAGCATAATGTGATGGATTGGTAAATACTGAAACTAGTCATGCAAATCTGTATTTACAATTGACTCAGACCATGTGTGAAAACATCATAATTGGACATATGGTTTTATTGCTGGGGATTTTATTGAGGGTGAGGCCTACGCATCTGAAAGTAGTAATGCAAGGTAGTCTCATTATCACAGCAACTCCATCTGGTCAGTGTGAATGTACATTTAGTAAAAGGAAAGAACTTCAGGCAATGAAATCTGGATGAAGCCATGGTATGGGCATATTTTCATCAAGATGTGGGTTTATTCAATGAGTCTGAAACACCGCAGTACCACAAATGAGTTATTATGAAATCAATTAGAAGGGCTTGATCTCAGTCATGTTATCTGCTGATAATTACATGTATCATATGCATAGAACCATGAGACACGGGCAGACCTGTCACTCACCAATCATGATTGAATTGCTGATCATTGATGCCGATCATGATTGACACTGGACTTTAAAAATGATCCTCAGTTCCGCCTCCTGATCCGTTGTCTCATAACCACCCCCATCACACTACCATCACTGCTTTGGAACCCAATCTTTGCCTGAATATGTCTGAACTTCCTCAAGTCCCTCTTGAGCTTGTACGATTCAAACTGACCACAGAGGATATCACCTGCTTGCATGACCGGAAAGAACAATGACAGGCTGCCAATCGTAACAACCGATGGAAAATTGCAACCAAGGTGTATGAGGACTTGAAGAAAAATTCGCCACATTGGTCAGAGTCTGACAGAAAGCTGAAGAAAGAGGTAAGCTGTATACCATGTCTCATGGAATAAAATCTCAATGCCCTAACACATGGTTACAGGGTATTTACACATGGTTCCACACTTATGGATGGAAAAGGGAGTCCATCAAAAAATTCCGGGATGTGAAGAAATGGATGGCAAGGAAGGTCCTAGGAGTTGAGGCTGACACCGACCTCAAGAACACCATCCGAACAAAGTCAGGTGGATGGAACGGCTCAGAGTCTGCCAAGGCAGACAACCAGCATGCATTCAGCATGTACCAGGCCGAACTGACAAAGGTATGGGATAGGACGTCGGATGAGGAGAAACAGCGCCTGGAATTGGTGGCTGAGCTGTGGAACCAAATGGGGCCACCGGCAGCCCAGCAAGCAAAGTAAGTGAATTGATGTCGGTTATTGTCATGATGTAAACCAGGCTCTAGGAGTGCCACCAAGGCATACAAGTATGTCCGGTCATTCTGCAAGGAGATGAAATGATCATGTGGCATGGACTGCGTGATCCTCAGCTTCTATCGGAATGAAAATGGGACAGTGGTTGTTAATGGGTAACATGTACTATTTTACTCTTCTAAATCATCGGCACTTACTCGTCTTGTAGGCAGGAATATATGGAACAGCTCGGCGGGACATTGTTCTTTAAAGCACATCCAGATTGGGAGTCCAAGCCGATCATGGTGCTTTTGAGCCAGCATGCAACAGAAATGCACAGTGAGTATTGTTAATTATATCTACTGTAATCTACAGGTGACATGGATCTGCAGACACAAATAATGCTATGACGATGACCTCTGGCGGGACAAGCCGGAAGCCATACCAGGACCTTCCAACCGATGGGGAAGGCCACCCACTACTCCCGGACCCATCGCAATGGCCAAAGAAGGGGATGGATAAAAAGGCCTTGGTATGGTCTTATGTTGCAGTGGCATACAATGAGTAAACACAGTGTTCCATTATCCCATGGCTTATCCCTGCATCTTCAGGGTGTGCGACCAGCAAGCAAGCCGGAATACCACTGTGGACATCCATTGTTCAAAAGCTGAGCGCTTTGATGTGGACCAAGTGCCAGAAGGGTTCACTCTTGTTGATCCCTCTAAACTGAAAGGGCCACAATTAGAGGAGCTTCTCGGTTATTGGCATTCAAGGCAAGAGGACAGCGAGAATGGCATTGGGTTCCAATTCCATACCGAGGGTGAGATCAGTCTGGCAAGGACAAGCAGGCTGGCGACCCCCCTCTCTCCTGATCCGCCAGCAAGGAAGTCAACAAGAGCCAAGGGGAAAGCAAAGGCAGTGGAATCATGGTTGGACCCTGTAGCCCCAGATTCACGGAGGAGGAAGAGGAAGATGTTGGTGGGGTCTGACTCTGACTCAGGGGAGGCATTCGACTTTGGCCCAGTCGACGCAATGGACGACAGTGATGATGAAATTCCAAATGGTCCTTCAGGCTCCAGGCAGACACCGAATCCTCCAAGAGGGAAGGTGATTCAGTTTGAATCAGAGAACAGGGAATCGGGTGAGTATTCCTCTGGTGTCTCAAGTAAAACCCTGGTTATCAACGTTGAAATTTCAGTGGTCCGGCGGAGCACATTCGGCCCAAGGAGCAAGCAGAAAGATCTCGACATCATCTCAGTGCCATGGACTGCCAATTGGGGTCCTGACAAGGAGGCGGCATCCCTAACCAACCGGCTTGCCTCGACGACTATCTCAGAGAATCCCCGCCCACGAGGCCGTCCACCAAAGAAACAGGCAAAACGACAAGCATTTAGCATTGATATTCCTCCACCCCCTCCCCTGGGAGCAAACACGAGGGCAAGGACTGCTGCAGCTTCACTGCCGCTTCCGTTCACTGCCAGTTCACCGCCATGTCCCGGAGCTCCAATACCATCCTGTTTAATGGTGCTCCTGTGCCGGGAAATGTCCTGTGTATTTAAACAGAGCATTGAGTTGTGGACCACCCACTTTCACCCATCCACACCAAATGTTCCCTGAAAACTCTGTGTTCTATCTTACCAATGTACTGGCCACATATGTTCAACAACGGTTTTGTTACATTCTGTCTATGACACCTCCCATTCCACCGGTCCAATTAATGGCAACACCATCACCGATATTTACACCTTGCAACCCTGGCCCAACTCCACCTCTGAATCTGCCAGTATTGTTGGTCAAGGATGCTGAACTCTTGGCAACAAAGGCCAGTCAAGCACTCCTTAATCACAGTAATAATAAACACATTATGCACCTTTCTTGTTTCTGATGGGACTTCCCAGTTACAATGCCGACCATGGATGTGCAATGGTATGATCGTATATTACCAAAGACTGCGACCGGCCGAAAGCAGATGGAGGAGGATTGCATGGCATCCCATGCATATGGGAAGGTGTTAGCATGGTATGTTCCAGGGGCCCTCTCTGAGGAACAGCAGGTATGTACCAGTTGACCAAAGTCTATCGAAATCATTATGCTGATTCACCATTCTCTAGAAGGATTTATGGCAAGCCGCCTTAAAGATGGACAATGCTCTGGGCGGCTTGTTAACAGGTGACAAAGGCAGCTGGCAAACCGATCCGGCATACTACAAACCCGTGGGCAGCTGTGCCCCACAACCCAGTAACATTAACCTCTCGCCGGCATGGTTTCAGCAAGCCCACAATGTGAGTCTAGTTTAATTCATCGTCGCAGTCAGGCTACTGATCAAGTTATAGACCAAAGAATTCTTGCCGGAGATCTCTGCGACCCTCAAGCCTGGAAGCATCAGCCCGGGAACAACATCCTGGCTTTTCCACACTGCCGAGTCATTTGCACTGATGGGGGCCTTCCTCTCAATTGTCCACCCCGACCTTTATCGTGCTGGCAGGACAGTCTTTGAAAAAACCATCAGTGATCCTTCACAGGTCAAGGAAGGGGAGGCTGTGTTAGAGGTGTTGAAATTATGGAAGTCACCATTTTCAGGATACGGAATCATCAGCAACTGCAAGACCCCACTTCACCGAGATAATAACTCACAAGGTGCATGGTTTGACTTACTTATGACCATTGGACCATACTCCGGTTCCAGATTAATTCTGCAGAACTTAGGGTTAGAGCTCGAGTACAAGTCCAGGACAATGGTTGTCGTCTTAGGAAGGATTGTCAGGCATGGCACCACAGATTGCAATGGGAGCAGAGTATGCATAGTGCAATACATGCAGGATAATGTGCTAGACCGATTCGGTATTGACTCACCAGGGTTTGTTACCATCAGCCACTATATCACTTCCATGCAGCTGGATCTTTTCTCTCAACTTACTTTGCAGCCTTCATGAATTCATTCTCGGTCTATTGTAACTATACATCATCAAATTGTCATACATATTTTCCATTACAATTGTAGATTTGAATCTTCATCCTGTTCTTCTGCCATCAACATCCGTACCACCCGCTCCTTCAGCCCTGGTAACATGGATTGGGCACGCGTGAGAGTTTCATATGATTTGACCAAGTCTGGGATAAGTGCACTTGATGAAATGGGCTGACTTGGCTCTGCTGGGATCCCTTGATTCTACAGAAATCTTAGTAGTGAAGTTGCGAGTGAATGAAATAATCACTGACATGATATTTGAAGACAGCCAGAGCTTCTTCAAGTGGCTCGGCCCAGCTTGCCTCATCATTGTGAACACACCAGGGAAATTCGTTTGGCCCCAGGTGGGTGGGGTCCTGATCACCATCCCAGAGATCAATCCCTTGAATTGCCTCGGTTTCAGGGTCGCTGTCCTCACTATACATGCTATGGACTACTTCAGTATAAAATGTGGATGGTTTGATATCAAAGCCACTGATGTAGCATCTGCCAGCAAACTTTACTCCGGCAGTCTGATGTAATCTGAATGAGGTTTTGCTCCTAGAACAAACATAGAAGGGTACATACCAGTTCATTTTGAATTCTATCATAACAGTCTTGACAATCAGTGCCATCAAGCTCAAGAAACCTTCTGCAAAGCCCTCGCATCCTTGTGGCCAAAAGATTGGTGAAGCATTGTGCCTCAGAAGTGGAGCTGAATGGGAAGGAATTACATGCCTCCAAAATGAAAGGGGGGAGACTACACCATTCCACCAACTGTATCTTTAAGCGAGCAAAATCCATGGTGAAGATGCCAGTTCAGGTCAAAGTTGAAATGATATTATGATCACATGCTTCAGGATCAATGAACTGGGATTGACAGTGATCCCGGCTTGTCATGGAAGTTCCTGTGTCGATGTTACCAAAAACCACTTTGTAGTGAGCTTAGAGAAATGGCAGATCATGTATCTGGCTTCCAGAAGGGTATTGTTCATAAATCAAGATACTATCATATTACTAGTCCAACGGCTAAACTTCCGGAATCTCCCTGTCACCAGCTCCCTCATCCCCATGTTCTGGATCATCAATGCATCTGAACATTACCTCTCTGACCACATTGTGTACATTTTTCAGCGCCAAAATTGATAGGAGATAAGAAAGGACCACATCACAGTGAAGTTGATTATCAAATGACGCAGAGACCACATGGTCATAATGATCTCCCTGCTGCATGGTATACATATGTAAAATATGCCGGAATACTATACCTGAGCCATAAAGTCTTCAATGCCCCCCAACAAGAACACCGCATTGGTGTCAACCGATGGTTTATCCCACCATGGATCAATGTACCGATCAACTACATGGGTTGGATCCATCGGGTTACAAGTTGGATCTAACATCATTAAAGCTGACTTTAGATCCGGGAGATCCTGGGCTGCATAGACTGCAGTATGGAGCCTCTTGTAGAACAGCACTATGTGGTTGAATCATTCAGTCATGACCAGATACCCAATGATGACTTCAAGTGCTTCCTGGAAAGAAATTTGGTTAAGAGGGATCACAAGTGTTAACTTGGTTATGAACTTAATATGTCCAACTTCATTCTTGCATGCCAGATTGTATAATACTCATCAGGACCATTTTGTCGTCTGTCTGAAGTGGCTTTGATCACAGCCGCACGTGCACGAGAACAGTAAAAGTCAACAACTGCCTGAGAGGACCCAGACATTGATTAGAGATGGTGTTGGTCTATTGGGAGTCACCGGCTTGTCCGATATACTTGAATTCACGTGATCAGTTCTGTGGAACCGATGGCTAGATTAATGGGGAACAGGAATGCACATGCAATCTCGATTACACATAGTTCCCATTGCCATTGAGTCTGGCATTCTGTTGCACTACTCATTGAGATCACCATGGTTTTTATTGGTTGCACCTATGATGCCACCTCTCAGTATCAATGCCGGTGTCACTGCTGGTACAGTATCACTGCCGTTTAGTCTCGCAGCTGGTGTTCACTCTGCTCAATCACACCATTGCCATTATGTATCACTGCCAGTCTGTCAGACCTTGACGGTAGCACTCCCGGTTGGTAGCACAATATGAACTATCACTGCCAGTTAGTCCCACTGCCAGTCAGTCCCACAGCCATTTAGTATCACTGCCATTCAGTATCACTGCCATTGAGTCTCACTGCAGGTTTCACTGCTGCTCATTTGCACCACTGCCATTCTTTATCACAGCTGGTTGGTAGCAGTCCCCATCGGTACCACTGCCCGTCAGTCACAGTACTGCCATTTTGTATCACTACCGGTCAGTCGCCAGACAAACGTTTTGCATGTGCTCATAAACGGTTTGCACGTGCTGCTGAACAGTGATGCTGTAGACATCAAATGCACAGGAGGCCTTTTGCTCCTGTCACTGATAATTCAATAATGACCAGGGTCTATTGAGGCTTGAGTCAAGCTGACTACGCGGCCTGTGGAACGCGCACACCTTCTGGCACACCACGGCCAGCCAGAACGGTTCCTGACTGGTAGTGTCTCAATGGCAGTCATACTTACCTGCAGTGATACTGACTGGCAGTCTCGACGGCAGTGATACTCACTGCCGGTCAGTATCACTGTCATTGAGACTCACTGCCGGTCAGTATTGCTGCTGACAAGTACCACTGCCATTGAGACTGCTGGTCAATACCACTGCCATTGAGACTCACTGCCGGTCAATACCACTGCCGGTCAGTATGACTGCTGGTCAGTATCATTGCCGGTCACTATCACTGCTGGTCAGTATCACTGCCAGTAAGTTTCACTGCCGTTGAGACTGCTGGTCAGTATCATTGCCGTTGAGACTGCTGGTCAATACCACTGCCATTGAGACTCACTGCCGGCCAGTATCACTGCCGTTAATACTGCACGTTAGTATCAATGCCAGTCAGTTTCACTCCCATTGAGACTGCTGGTCAGTACCACTGCCGTTGAGACTCACCACCAGCCAGTATGACTGCTGTTGAGACTCACTGCCAGCCAGTATCACTGCCGTTGAGACTCACTGCCGGTCAGTCTCACTGCCGATACTCACTACTAGTCAGTATCACTGCCATTGAGACTCACTGCCGTTGAGACTGCCGGTCGGTACCACCCCTGTTGAGACTCACTGCCGGTCAGTACCACCGCCGTTGAGACTCACTGCTGGTCAGTCTCACTGCCAATACTCACTGCCCCTCAGTATCACTGCTGTTGAGACTCCAAATCATCCAATGAACTAGTCACCCTACATCCTTCAGTCCCACCCGATGTCCTGTTTCAATGCTAATGTCAATATCAGCTCAGTAGTATATATTGGATGTTTTTGCACAATCGATTTCCAAGTTGACATGTCCTCCAGGCATGACACCACGTGACGATCGGGCGTGGAGTTGATACTCACAGCGTAGAGACTTCTGTATTTTTCTTTAGGCAGAGTATAAATAAATAGCAACCATTCACTCACTGCAGTTGAGCCTCACCACTGGTCAGTATCACTGCCGGACAGTTTCACTGGCGGTCAGTGTCACTGTTGAGACTCACTGCCGGTCGGTCACTGGGGAGTACCTGGTCAGTGCTACTGGCATTGAGACTCACTATCCGTCAGTATCACAGCCGGACAGTATCACTGCCCCTGAGACTTACTGCTGGTCAGTATCACTGCTGGTGTCACTGCTGATTCCAATGCTGGTTCATATCACTGCCGTTCGGCATCAAACTCCACCTCCCATTCGGTAGCACCACTCCCATTCAGTAGCACTCATTCCTCACCATCCAAGTTCCTTCCCCAGCCATTCCCATTCCGCTTCATTGATCTGCCCTTCCTGCTCATTCCAGAACGGTTCCCGCTCATTGACGGTAGTCAGGAAACAGGGGGGACATTGTAGCTAGACATGTTGCCTTGCCTAATGGCTTCCGGCATGTTCCCTGAAACTTTCAGTGGCAAAAGGGATGGAATGGGTGATAGTTAATGAATTATATATGAAGTATGACTCACTTATGCAATGTATCTGATAACCGAACACCCCCGTGGGTCACAATTTTGTTCGACATAGCTGGGAGCATTTATTTAGTGTGCACAGTTACAGTGAGGGCACAGGAATTTCTTACTGCACTCTATAACGAAGTCTTGTATCTGATAAACCCCGATTGATTTTGTACACA
This sequence comes from Tricholoma hemisulphureum, assembly GCA_964034925.1. NCBI lineage: Eukaryota > Fungi > Basidiomycota > Agaricomycetes > Agaricales > Tricholomataceae > Tricholoma > Tricholoma hemisulphureum. Next base: position 1,699,773 of record OZ035932.1, read on the forward strand.
GCGGCACTTTTGGTAGATGTACAAATATACATGATAATATAACTGGGATCAATGCATTAGTCAAGGTGAAGGATATTTAATAACAGAATGAAAAAGTATCACTTACCTATACAAGACACCGGATATTATGCAAGTCGACGATGATTACTCACTGATCGTCGAGGACTATCATCCCTCCGACACATTGTTGCTCCTGCTATCCCGCCAATATCAGTAAGGAAAAGAACCAAAACGGAATGAACAACTTACAAATCTCAGCCGACACCGCCCTTCCCTTTGAAAGGTACGCTGAAGGGTATAGTCGTACCGGTTGAACCTTCCTCTCCTCCACTGACCGCTCACCCATGCCTCAACTCACTGACCACACTGTTGTAATTCAAATAAATGTTTACATATGAAAAATGACAAATGGAAACTTACTCTAAATGGCCGGCAGTGTGGAACAATTGGACGGCTAGTGTCTCGAGGGGCCATTGAGTAGTGGATGAGTAGATGAATGAGTAGATGGATGAGTAGATGGATGAGGTATGAAAAGCGGTGACTGTGGACGTGAATGTCGTGGTGAGGGTGTCGGGACTTCAACATTCAAACAGGAATGCAAACGATGTGTGCAATGGGCAAGGCAATGATATTGCCCATTTTTAAAAAAATTGAATAGCATCAATGAATGGCCTCAGGAAAATCTGAAAAAAAATTTGAACAGGCTTAATCTCAGCTTAGAGTGCTTATTGGTTGCTAACCACAAATAAGCCAAAAATAAGAAAACAACCTAGCTTACTGCTTAGCAAGTACTTATTTGGGCTTGGGATTCAAAATTTGGTGATCCAAGCATGAAATCTGGTAATCTTAGTTGAATCAAGCATGAACCAAGTTCATTAAGTTGCAAATTGAGAATAAGTCAGTTTAAGATTTTCCTGATGGGAATAGGCAGGTCATTAATTGATGGAATTCAATTGCCATTCCTCACTCCCATTGTGCCCAGAATACAACTGGTAATTAGAAAGGGGGACAAAGATTTGAAAGTGGAAGACAGCATGGACTAGACCCAGGATCAGGAACTGGAAGAGGGCACAGATCTCTACTGGGATTGGGAATTGGATGATGGCATGGACCAGGAATTGGGAATAGGAAGAGGGCTTGGATTAGGACCAGGCAGATCCATCAGTCATTACACATGCTCTCTGGTAGCTGATGCATGGGCCCACCTATCACCCATGGTCTACTATCTGCAACAGGTCACCCATGGGCCCACCCATCACCCATGGTATAATGTCCCAGGTAGCTGAGCCACAGGCCCATCCATCACCCATAGGCCCACTCATCACCCATGGTATACTGCCTCCAGTGGCAGACCCATGGGCCCATCCATCACCCATAGTCTACTGCCTCCGATATATCACCCATGGGCCCATCCATCACTCATGGTATACTGCCTCCAGCAGCTCACACCTGGGCCCACCCATCATCAATGGTCTCACTCACTCAGTCACATCACAATGGGCCCACCTTATTCACATGGTGTATCCCATTAACATGGGCCCACCCTTATCCTATGGTCTATCAGACAAGATGGGCCCATCTTAGCTGGACCATACTACATGGGCCAAAAGCCACCATTAAATGCTCCATATGTAATGGGTCAAATACACTGAGAGTTGTGCTGCTGGATCCCGGCTGATGCATTTTGGCAAATGCCACTCAGCTTCCAACTATCACTTTTGTTGTAAGCACTTAGGGGTTTCTGATACCCCTCCTGTCACATCCTATCATCCACTACCCTGAGTACTTTCGTTATATATACACAGAGGACAGGCATCATTACTGGTCAATTCTGACTTATATCACTGCGAAGGTATAACATGACAGGATTGCATGTTACTGACTCGGAAGATGGAGAGATTGGTCGCGGATGCCAAAATGATTCATTGCGAGTTGCTTGCTTCTCAATGCTATGCTCATTGTACATGGACTGAACACTACTGAACAGAACTAGCAGAAAAATCTTCTCCTCAATGAGTAAGCTGTTTGTATGCTTAGTCTGTTCACCGGTAGAAAGGCTCAGTATACATCACACTCTGCCAGTCCCAGAAACAATCGTTCTCTCCCACCTCAGATGATGGTGATCTTGTGGTACCACCGATCATGGACAATGATACACCACCACCACCAGAACATCCACTCCTTCAACAGCCCATAGCCTTTGTGAGGGGCAACTCCTCATCTCCGAGTACAGCTCCTCCCACCATAAATACGTATCAGGCCCATATACAACCACATCTTTGTCCAGCAGCAGAGGTCTTTACAGTGCCCCATATGTTCCGCGCGGATCCACACGGATTTTCACAGACTCCGAGTTAGTCCATACGGACTTTTGAGAAATTCATTTGGCTTGTAGTCCTGCTTAATTCCAGATTTTGAGTCCGCGCAGATCCGAACAGATCCGTATGGAATTTTTCTTTTTGCGCAGATTCCACGGAATTATTCCGTCCGAGTCTGAGTACAGCACAGGTCGGACAGCTCGGACGTCCGAGCCCATCCGAGGGAGTAATTAATTTTATTAGTGAGTAATTAATATTTTTATTATTGTGAATCTCTAAAAGGTAGGGGGGTCAGGAGGATTTGAACCCACGACCGCAAGGCCATGTGAGTGTGACAGGTAAGCAATTTAACCACTAGACAAACAGACTGTATAAGCCATGCCAACATGTGCCGATTTACTGGGCACTGTTGTCACCACATCACCAACATCACCCCGTGACTGCCAGCTCATCACCCTCACTACTACCACCCACGACACCGCCTCCCTCTCCCTCCTCCCTCCTCTGACCCTCCCCCTCCTCCACTCCACCAATAGGGGGCCCTGTGGCCCCCATATTTAAGTTTTTTATTAATCCGAATCAATTTATATTTAGCTGATTCTTTTTTTTCCAGGGTTTCTACTGTCCATGCAATGACGGCCCCCATCGCCCCCCTGCTTCCGGCTCCCCCCCCCCCCTCCACCACTGCACCATTCTGGGGGCCTGGGGCCCCCATAGTAAGTGTTTTTATGTTCTAATCATTTTTTATTAAGCTAACTAATTTTTTTCATTGCTTCTATTGTACATGCAACAATGGCCCCCCAACGGCGCGCCCACCTCCCCACTGAGCTGGGAGGGGGGGACTCAAAGGAGGATAGGACAGCCCGAGGGAGGTCCCAGGAGGCCTATGGAGTGGGGTACCCATGAGGTACGTGCCTCATGCCCCCCCTGCTGCCACATCGCTAACTGCCCCCCCCCCCCCCCCCCATGTCCTGCCATGTCACCACCACCACTCCCACCACCATGATGTGACCAAGACGCGATGCGCCTAGAGCCCAAGGGACACAATGGGACCAGACGAGGGGGGGGCGCGCCAGAACACACCGGACGAGGGGGGCCTGCCCAGATGACGGAGGGGCCGATGAGACCAGGGGGGGCACGTCAGACAAGGGGGGGGACGCCAGACAATGGGGGGGCTGACAAGACAAGGGGGGAGGGGGGACGCCAGACGAGGGGGGGGGGCGACGAGATGACGGAGGGGCCGCCCTGATGAGGGGGGGGGGCGACGAGGGGTGGGGGCCGACGAGACGACGAGATGAGGGGGGGGTGAGACCCGCCCAGATGAGGGGGGGGGGCGACAAGACAACAAGACAAGGGGGGGGGGCCGACAAGACGACGAGATGAGGGGGGGGTGAGACCCGCCCAGATGAGGGGGACATTGGACAAGGGGGGGTGCGCCAGATGAGAGCAACACCCCAGATGAGGAGGGGGGGTTGTTTAATAAATTAGTGTAATTTAATATCTATGTAAAAACTGCAGAGCCTGTGGAGATCCGCGCGGAGTCCGTGCTAATCCGCACAGACTAGCACAGAGTCTGTGGACTCCACATGCAAATCATGTGGAGTCCGCGGATGTCCGCATAGTCTGCACGGATCCATGCGGAATACATGGGGCAGTGTAAAGTATTGGAATGTCAGTGAAGAAAAGGCGGGTCACAGAATAGTCAGGGCAGACTGGGCATTTTTGTCTGAATGCATATGATCCAACCCAGACTCAGGATCAGCTCTTCTCTGAGCTCATGCCTGGAATGCGAAAAAGATTTACTCTCAGTATGAGGACAAGGTCTACGGAGACTGGAGATGAAGTTCTAGCAGATCAAGTTACACCAGCGGCTTCACTTGTTACACAAGCCATCCTGTTGCTGCTTTGGCATCTCCTTCAGACCTGTTGTCTCAATCAAGGACACTGCAATCAAATTTGAAGCTTTGATATCTTTGTTGTTGTTGTCGCACAGAAATTGAAGAAGCGAGTCGATGAGGCGCCACTGTCAAAGTAAATCAAGGACCTAGCTCAGGCAAATTGACTTTACAGAATGAAACTCTAGGTGATCTACAGCAAGAATTCGCCTCCACTCTTGAGAAAGGCTAAGAGCTTCTGGTCTATGGGTCAGGATTTAATGTTGTATTTGCCAATCTGATGGAATCTGCCTGTTTGCTGGTTACAAAGTTTGTCATGCACATTTTACTAACATTGATTCTCTGATCAGTGACAGCTGTAAGTTGTTACAGCTGTTATCATGTCAATAGGCCCCATCACAACAACATCTGTTTAGTGGTTGGCCGGAGAAGCAACACAATGCACTAATCAGGTACAGAAATATCCTGGCCATCAGTTCATCAGCATTTAATGGGATTGAACCAAACCAACTGGCTGACTAAACAAAGCATGTTCAGGCCCTATCGACCTGATATTGGCTGTAAATTGTAGAGTTGCCTTTTCGCATTTGGAGGCCCAGTGGCTGTGCAATTCACTTCACTTGTCTGCATCGCTACAGTTTCTGTTGCTCGTTCCCCCAGCAGTAATGTCAGGGGGGAGTGGCTGCCACTGGGAACTAATTTTACCACAGCCACAGTATCATTTTTGATTGGCCTGGTGGTTGACAGGTAGGGTCCTTCCATACTAACCTCATGACTGGCAGTGGCTGTACACTTGAACTTGAATGGGTCTGTGACATAACTTCTGCCTTCTAATGTAATTGATGTTTGAACACTCCATTGTGGAAGGGGAAGACGACATACCCATTGACTTCCCACTTCCAAGGTGCTTGCCTTGGGATCCTCAAGATGGTCACGTATCTTATTATTCCTTTCTTTCTTTTGTTTATTGTTTATTCATATTTCTAATGAACCTCTTCTCCTCTTCTGAGCCTCAGATAGATCGTTGAGACAATCCTGAAGACCCAGGGGTTTACTCTACGTGCTGATCTCGTGGTCCAATCATGCACCATGCTCCCTCAAGATTTCCCTTGAGTCTCCCACTCTCACATCAAAGGACTGGTTCTTGGTTTTACTTTTGATACCCTTTCTTTGTATGTTTCTATTCTTTCTTTGTACTTCCCTTTGAGGTCCAAGGTTCTGGCATGTACCCCTTCTATGGCTAGTTGATCCTGACTCGACAGGCTGATCTGTCAGATGAGTAGGGTCGAGGGGGCACACCGGATGGTACTCCGCACCTGTTGGGGGCCCAGGTGATGTCTCGTCAATAGAGGGCCTCAGTGTTAGTCCCCTCCCTGAGCCATTCCTGACAGTTGAGGCTCTGAGAGGTGGGCTTGGCTATGCCAGATCAACAACCACCCATTCCCAAATTTGTTGAGTGTTCTATTTTTGTCACCACTTCCTTTTTTGTATATTTCCGCCTCTTTATTATTTTATTATTTGTCTCTTGTGTTCTGATTGGCGCAAGAGTACATGTGCAATCACATGTGCATATAGCTAGTATTCATATTTTGTATATAAGGTGTCCTCCCACCTTTCGAAGAAAAAAGGCTTCTTTCCCTCTCTCTTCTTGGTTTCAATAAGTTTCCCTCACGACAGCCCATCTTTCCTCAAGACAACTACACATGACGTGTAGTTTTTGAGTTAAGTCTTCTTGTTTCTATGGTTACAGGGCATCACAGCCCCTTTCTTGGCTTTTCCTGACTGGATAATGAGTCCACTGTCCTGTTCCATGCCCACGTGTGTATTCTCATATCAAGCCCCTTCAGCCTCAATTTCCTTGTCTCTCATCTCTTTCTCATGTGATCCGATCATCAATCAATCTGATCGCAACACATCGTTGACGGATGCATCCCTGTTTGCCAACATCATCCACAGGTTCTCGATCCCCTCGAGAACCCAGTGTCTTGTCTCCCTTCCTTTTCACCATGTGTTTGACACTTTCATCACGTGTTTACCCCCTTTAGCCTTACCTTTGCCAGCGTGATGTGATGACCCAACTGATCGACCTCAAGAGGGCCGAGACCCCGTCCATACCATAAAGCTTAAGTAGGCTATAACTATCAGTAACCGCACCTGCTAGTGGTGGGATCCAGACATCCGAGTCTGGGAACTTGAATGGACTCAGCATTGACACTTCCTCAGGCTGAAACCGCCGACCACCTACCACTACAATACACTCCTGCTGGTGTTATCAATCTTTATGCTCAACTTCCACATTAATTAACTCCTTCTGCAAGAGCTGCAGCATTGAGAGCACTCGTTCATCAGCAAGCTTCTCATGACAATGAATACCTTGCAAAGAAAGAAGGGGGCCTGCATCAATCTTATCTCCCTCTTTATGACACTGGGGGACAAACTACTAAGCAAGAACAGAGGGATATTCACAACTTGCTAGACCAATTTCTGAATGATTCATTGGATGCTGTAAGTTGTGGCTCTCTGTAGATTTCTCTGGTTGTTCTCATCTCGAACCCTCATAGCTTGCTACACTTGATCACATTGATGGTGGTATCAGCTTACTCCTTTGAAGTCCAGGATATCAATTGCCTCAAATGGCCTGTCTGAACAATGTCACAGTTGATGTTTACATGTCACCCTGTGAACTAGAGAAGGGCGGACTTGAATTACAATCTGTCATTGCCAGGTTCATACAAGCTTTCGGGAGAGATGTAGTCCTTGCTCACTTGCGACGTTTCTCCACCTGTTGTCACATCAAGGGCATGCGACCACCTAGGCAACCAAGTAAGACAGCTTTCCAAAATGTAACAGTTACAATCTAAATGTCTATGATGTCCAGGTCCTGGCGTTCAGATCTGTGGGGAACATCTGTTGATGTTTCCTGATGCTTCTCCACCTGGTAGCTCTCATTTTCAATGCCGGTGTTGGTGCTCTGCACAAAGTCAGAGCCTTGTCACCAGATCAGATCTAGAACTCGAGGTTCCTACACCACAGTTCATGCCCAGGAATGCTGCACCATCTTGGACTTCAAACTCTCCATCTTCTCTCACTCCAGACCCAGTTGTGGATCATCCTGTTTCTGTCATTCCAGCTGTCGCTACCGCCCCCATCATTAGTGTTGGTCCTAACACTGACTCTGCATTAGACCGTCTCAGACTTGGTGACACATTGATTCCCAAACTTCATAAACTAGTGACAACAGTGCACAGCGGTCTGTGGGAAGCTAAACTGAGAACTGTGGAATATGGCAACCTCAATTTTGAACACGCAAGCACCTTATCGAATGCCCTCAAGGCCAATATCCATGTTGCCAAAGTTCTAGCTCAGGTACATAATTTAAACCCAATTGAGCCACATTGAGGTACTAATGTAACCTTTCCATCTAGCATTGTAGTGGCTTCATTGATACTGTTATTGCTTTGTGTGCAGTATTCCTACTCGTCCTCACTGCTTACTTCCTAGCATACTTAGCATACTAATTCAAAGCTGGATAATTTTGTAAAACAATCCCAGTTTGCTGAAAATATGGGAATTACATAAAGTGCAGTAAATTGATCTGTCCACTGGAGCTGGATGGCTGCTATTGTACAGAGGGTTCTCAGGAAATCTAGCACTTGCCTTAAACACCTTGCTTGAGCTTTCCATGCCCATGTACTTGGGGATGAAATTTTGTTGTAAAGTTATTAGGTCTTGGCAAATAGAGTGACAGCACAAATGCTCAAATGCCATGAATACATAAGTAGTGCTAGTGCTTGGCCACAGTTCAATGCTCAGCCACAGTTGGATGCTCAGCCACCGTTGAATGCTCAGCCACCAGCCATGATTGAATCGGTGATCTGAATTGCAGCACTTAAAGGATGTTGAGCCAGGCCTCCCATACCCCAACCTTAACATCTTTCGCCCCCTGAAGGGTGTCCCTCCCAATGCCTGCCCATGATGAGAATGATCCTTCAAATCAAATCAGAACCCTGGCACATCATCGAATTTGCGAGAGTGCTCTTCAAGTTGGGCCTCAAAAGAAACCATAGATATTCTTGCGAACTTGATGCCCTGGTGCTCATCAATCCTTGGATGTATAAGCGACCCCCCCATACACCACGGGTGCCACCTTGGCCAAACTGTTCATGCCTTATGCAGTGTGCATGCTTTAATCACAAACAGCATTCTTCAGGAGGGTAAACGCGCTGATGACCCAGCAGAATCATTCACAGCTGAGTGTGTATTATTCCTTGTGTTTGTGTCCTTCTCAACAACTCAGCTGTGAAGAGAACGTTGAGAGCATGCAGTCTATTGCACCCTTCTTTCCCTGGTTCCTGGCTTGGAAGATTGCCTTATGAATAGTTCCAAGGCAGAAATTCAGATGATATCTGATCTGGTCTGTATGGCAAGTCATTTAGGGGCTGTTCTAACACTGCATATTTTTTGTAATCAGATTCAGAAAGGATCATCTAGTGCTCGTTCAGATGATACCAAGAGTGTGAAAAGTGCGATCCTGGATTGGATAGTGCCCCAAGGTCAACCTCTGATGCCACTGATTGCTCGGAATGTCAAAGTGGACCATGGGCTCAATCATGACAAGACTGGCTCTCTTCTTTGCCCAGCTGGGCTTGACTGGGCCAACAACAAGTTACATGTGTCATCATCACCTCTCAATCCAATCTTTGAAATGTTTTCCTCCTCTAGGGTCAAACAACAACTCTGAAGTGGAGAGTTTTTGATTGCTGGGGATCAATGGCCCTTGTTAGTTTGCAGGGATCATATCTATGACCCTGAAAATCTATGGAGCGGACTCTTCTGAAGTATCATTTTGAATTCTGTGTGTGATTCATATATTTTGAACTATTTTGCATGCAGACTTTCAAGCATATTTTCATGTCTCCCAGTTCTGTCGAAAAGGAACCTAAGGTGACACGCTCTGGTAATGCTCACATCCATGGGATAACACATGTGGCCCCTGTCTCTATTGCCTATGTGGCTACTCAGGTATGTATCATAATCTTTTGATTTTCCATGAATCAGTTGCTAACTCCAGCGATGTAGGCATGGTTCACATTAACATCGTCTCCGACATTTACAAGGTCAGATTCCATGATGGATTTGGAGCGATTCTACAACAGCATTCTAGAGCTTTTTGAGGATCCTGATGAGCAGGAAGAAGTCAGTGATTTGCTAGTCTGGTGGAATAGGTAGGATTATTCTGAGATTTCTCTGTATATTTCTAATAGATGATATCCAGGAGAAATGGGCCGCTCTTAAGGCTCAGAATTCGGGTGGCCAGTAATATTTTTACATTGTTAATAGTACTAGTATTTTATGTTCCAATGAATGTAGAAACTTCCATCGAGTCACTTCTAAGGCTCATTTTCATTGGCAAAGCTCTAAGGTATCTGTTAGCTCCGGAACCTCCCACATATCTTTTGGGTGCTGTGTTCCACTGCCAAGCACCCAATCTGTCCGGGTCACTGGTCTCTTCCAACTCTTTCTTTGATGTTTGGCAAGGGCTGCCATGGGTGAAATTTATGGCCTGTGGATGATCAATATTTGATTGATATTCCAGATGAGTTCGCCATCTCAATACTGCCACCCACTGCCACCCCATGGTTAGTGTTACTTTTCTGCAGCATCTTGTGATGACCATCACTCATGCCTACCTGCTGAGCACTTATCTCTAGTGCATTTCATTCACATCTGAGCTCAGAGACCACCGGACAAACACTGCTACCCTCAGCAAAGCTCATCTCTCACATCTGCACCTTGCTGAAGAGCCCATTTCCTAGGGGATGTCACCTACTGATAATTCATTTCTTCCATCCACATCTTTGACCGCACCCCATTTATCAACCACTTCTACCTTGTGGCTTTGCTTGCCATTCATCGGTGTCTTGCTGGGGTGGCCATATGCAAATTGTCACTCTTTAGTCTGCATCTGGCCATCTGCAAAAGATCATAAACTTCTGTCCAGATCAGGTAACATGTCTCTCCCGCCTGGACCTTGCATTAAGTACAATCTTCATTGTCCATTAGATAGCCTTGTGCTTTTGCCCCAACTACTCATTAGTCTGACCACTTTCCCCATTTTTATAGACATAGCACAGTTCACACAAACATTTTCTGTCTTATATTTCTGGCTCTTTCTTAAAGATGTCCCCATCTTCCCTCAATAATCATTGGATGTCAATATTGTTTTCTTTCCAAGTTTCATAATCACTACAATCCTATAAAAGATACTTGCCATTCCTCAACATCTTGCTGAAGCAGTCATATGTAGATGACTGACACTCACTTATCCCTCTCACATCTGGGAAGCATCTGGCCACCTGCAGAAGATCACAAAACTCTTTTCAGGTCAGGTAACATTGTCTCTCCTGCCTGGACCTTGCACTAAGTATAATCTTCATTGTCCATTATATAGCCTTGCACTTTTGCCCCAATTACTCATTAGTCTGACCACTTTCCCCATTTTTGTAGGCATAGCACAGTTCACTGTCTTGTATTTCTGGCTCTTTCTTCAAGATGCCTTCATCTTTCCTCAGTTATCATTTGGTGTCAGTATTGTTTCCTTTCCAGGTTTCATAATCACTACTTTCCTATAAAAGACATTACCATCCTATGTGCAAGACTTGGACATATGATAGACATTTTGTTGTATATCAGCCCTTTTATGAAATGAACAAACCTTACCATTCCATCCTTCATTTCCTGATGTCACTACCAGTTGCTCAACTCAGCTGCTGCACGGAAGGTCCAAGTGTGGATCAACACCCAGAAGATTGACTTGGCAATCCAGCAGCTAAAACAGGGGGTGAAAATTGATCCAGCCAGTCTGGACTCCTACTTAGTAAGTGCATGATCCCCCCCCAGTCCTCACCCTGATGGAAATGCTAACGTCTTGTTAGCTTGATACATGGGCCCTTTCCAATGCAATACCTGAAGATAATCTAGGGGACTACCAGCCTTCCTGCCTTCTGCTGAGCAGTACTCTCTGGCTTGACCATGGGCTGGCATACAGTCAACCAATGGATTACACATCTGTTAGCAGGCATGATCCCCCACTCTGGTCCCACCTGTTCCTCATGGACAAAACATCATTGACCAGCCAGTCATTCCAGGGGCCTAGGTTCAGGAAGGCAGACACTGGGTGAGGCCTTTTGTTGTTCTAATCCAATATGGCTAACAGGGTGCAGATTCACAGTACTGGAGCCCTTGAAGCTAATGAGGGCTGTAATGACTGTGACACACTTGGCCACAAGCCCACCAACACCGACCCCCACCATTGCCCAACCCATGCCAATCCATACCCAGGTGACCCTCCTTCAGGATGTGGACTGACTAGTGCCCAACGCCCCAGCAGAACCCGAGGAAGGACAAGACAAGTCTCTTCAAAGCAGCCCCGCTCAGTCACCCAGTCAAAGTCAAGGGTGAGGTTATCAAGGATCAAGAGTGCTGAATATGTGGCAGATTCCAATGATGGTGGGGTGGTTCAAGTGAAAGGGAAAGGGCTGCTGATGAAAGCATGGATATTAATGAGGACCCAAATCCCTCTATTCCAATGGATATTGATGAGCCAGCCACCTCAAGCAGTTGCATCCGGCCACAGTGGCTCAGAGCCACCAGTCCACCCTCCACCACCCCTCCACTGTCCACTCTTCCCCATGATTCCACCATGCCTAGTGTTTCAAGGTCCGGTCTGGTCCAGTTTTTTGCCTTTTTTGGGCAGTAACCAAGACCATAACTGGTTATAAAATTTTCTATCTATCTTAAAACCGCAACCGGACGGTGTATAACCGGTCAGTGTCAGTCCGGTTTCGGTCCACCAACCAGTCACAACTGGTCACAAAGTGGACCAGTTGCTAACTGGTTGTAACCAGTCCCCACTCAGTTGAGACCAGTATTACATACTATGCGATAAATATCATAATGTAATTATATATTCATGAATAAAAAAAGAAGCCTCCCTCGCTGAGAGGGGCGGGGGAATGGCACCATCAATAAAGATGAAAAAATTAAACTGTTGAGGTGGTGTCGCCAGAAAGGGCCTCGCAAGGAATAGAAGCAGCGCCGTCGAGGGGGTGTCACCAGCGGGGGAGGGGGGAGGCCACGAGGTCCAGTGTCAATGGGGGAGACAGTGCCGTCGAGGGGGCATCGCCAGTGGTCAAGGGGGAATGCCGTGCAGTCCAGCATCGAGGGGGGAGCCAGCGTGGTTGAGGGGGCGTTGCCATGCAGTCCAGCGTTGAGAGGGGAGCCAGCGCCATCGAGGGGGCATTGCCAGCAGGGGAGGGGGGAGGCAGTGAGGTCGAGAGGGGGTCCAGCTTTGAGGGGGGAGGCACCGCCATTGAGGGGGGGTCGCCAGCAGGCGAGGGGGAACGCTGTGCAGTCCAGCGTCAAGGGGGGAGCCAGCGCGGACGAGGGGGCCTCACCAGAGTGGGAGAGGGGAGGCCATTAGGTCGAGGGGCGTTGCCAGAGTCGACTGTGCCAGCAGGGGAGGCAGTGGCATTGAGGGGGCAGCGGCATCGTTAATGGTGGTGGTGGTGGTGGAAGGCATGTGGTGGTGGCTGGAGCTGCCAACGTCATTGTGTGTTTGGTAGAAAATAAATCAAAAAAAGATGGCATCCATCAAACTGCCAAAAATGACCCTAGCAAAGATGGCCCTAGCAAGCAAATAGGTGCAAACTCAGTAGGGGTATATAAGGCCTCTAGATTTCGGGCTTTGATTCCCTGGGCTTGTCCCCTCTTGTGTCGAAAAATCTTAAATAGTAAAATTATTATAGTAAATATTAATAGAAAGTAAGTAAGACTAAGTCCGGTTATTAACCGGTTGTAACTGGTCTTTACCAGTTACATAGGATAATTTAATATCTTGTAATCGTAACTGTAACCGATTGTAACTGACTACAACTGAGACTGATGGTCCGGTTACACCGGTTACAGTCCGGTTATGGTCTTGGTTTTTTTCTGGTCCTAGTGACTGGACCTTGAAACACTAACCATGCCTATGCCAGAGCCATGTGATTGATGCACCCATCTCCAGCAACCATGTGAGGTCATCAGCTTGGCTGTGGCATGCAGGGGCTGCCACAAAGCAAAGTCTAAGTGCACAGGGATTGCAGCAGAGGCCAGAAGGAATAGTCTTCGAAGGTCCAGTTCAGTTCAGTTTTGCAGCATATCTTGAGCAAAACTGCAACTGAACCGGTTTTCCATAAAAGGAAATAGGTCCAAAACCGAACTGAACTGCCAAAAAACTGGTTCAAACCTCAACCTGTTACAACTGGTCAGGACAGGGAAAGAACTGGTTCAAACTGGCCATCTTGCACAATTATGCATGGGTTGGCATATGAAATAACATGTCAAATACAATATTAACACCTATGATATGTATTCCAAAGATAGCAATGATGTATTTCCAAAAATACTACCCATTTATGCATGTAATTGACCACTAAATGGTCTTTTTTGGTCATTTTTTGGTCATTTTTGAGTGGTTTTGAGGGGTGTACATGTGGCTGTGCAAAACCGGTCTCAACTGGTTTGGTTTTAGGCAGTTTTTCATTCCCAAATGTGGAAAACTGTGACTGGCAGTTTGGTTTTTCAGCAGTTCAGTTCAGTTCAGTTTGCAGTTATTTTGCAGTTTATATGACTGGACCTTCAAAGGCTAAGAAGGAAGCTGAGTCCAAAGAAAATGCCAATGTCACTGAACAGTGAAGACCCCCAAGAGGGTCAAGGTGACCAGCGGTCAGACACCTGCCCCTGAAGACAAATGGGCCAAAACTCCCCATCCAAGGTCTAAATCTCAAGCAAGAAGCATCGGCCCCCCAACCACTTCAACCATTCCTGCTGTTACGATTTTCCTTTCTTTTTTACTCTGTTTCCTTTTTGATACTTAGCATACTCTGACTCATCGGGCAGTGCCCATTAGATACTCTTGTTTGTAGTGCAGCAACAAGTGCAGCCGCTTACACTATAGTAGATACAGCTTTCCATAGTATAACAGCTATCTCGCTGCGCACGCAGCAAGTAGTACATGTCAACATACTATTAGACAATTAGCTAGATACTTGTAGCTATATAAACTGTAGTAGTTTACGGTCAAGGCTCTCTAGCTTGACCTAGGCAATCTATACCTCAACTGCTCATTGATGTGAACTCAACCTAACTGGAAAGCCTCCGTCTTAGTGTGATTGAACTTAGCGACGAAAGCCTCATCTCTAACAAACTCGATAAACTTGAACTTAGTAGTTGAGGCTCTGCCTTAACAAAAGGTCAAGGTGATCCACAATGTCCTCTTTCTCAAGAGCAGACACTTTATCTCGACGATCAAACTGACAAACCCCTGACCGCCCACCTCGTGGTGCAACCCCTGAACCCGACTCCTTGTGGTATCGACACAAGGGATGATTAGTACGTTACTCCGAACCTACAGAACACTGGTTTAGCCAGAGGACCATCACTGAACCTTCTCGTTATCTCGAGAATGAAGAATTTGAATAGTGTTTGAGGGTCCAGTTGCTGCAACCGAAAAAAGACCGGGACCCAACTGGACTGAACCGGTCACGACCGGAATTTTCGGTTGCAGTTGTGACCAGCTGTCGATGGTCGCGGTTGCAGTTGCCCCAAATCTGCTGGGCTTCCAACCGGGTTGCAACCGGTCGCAACCAGTTACAACCATCCTTAGTTAGGGCTTACTATTTCATATCTAATTTAATTTTTGTAAATAATGTGGGGCATGCCCAACTAAATATGAGTGGACAAGCAAGGCTTTATATACCTTTGACTAATTTGCATATGTTTGCACATGTATTGTGCAAGTAAACAGTGACGCGTCATGACACATTTATGTTTGCATGTGCTTACACATCAAAGATCAACATCAATGTTCAACTTTCAACATTCAACATTCGACATTGTCCCACAACCACAACCACCCCCCCTGTGTGTGCCGTTCCCTGCCCCGCCTGCATCCCCCTCTTGCCCTCTTGTTCCCTGCTCTCTGTCTGCATCTGCGTGTTCCCCCCTCTCGTCCGCATTCCCCCCCCTCTCAGTTGTAGTGCCCCCCTCTTGGTTGTAGTGCCCCCCTGTCATCTGTGTTCCCCCCCACTTGTCCGCGTTCCCCCCCTCTCGGTTGTAGTGCCCCCCTGTTGTCCGCGTTCCCCCCCACTCGTCTACGTTCCCCCCCCTCGTTTCCCTCCCCTCCCTCTCATCCGTGTTCCCCTCCTCTTGGTTGTAGTGCCCCCCTCTCGTCTGCATTCCCCCCCTCTCGTCTGCATTCCCCCCCTCTCGTCTGTGTTCCCCCCCACTCATCTACGTTCCCCCCCCTCGTTTCCCTCCCCTCCCTCTCGTCCACGTTCCCCCCCACTCCATTGTAGTGTTCCACCTCTCGTTCCCCCCCCCCTCTCGTCCGCACTTCCCCCCTCTCGGTTATAGTCCCCCCCTCTTTACGTTCCCCTCCCATTTGTGTTTTTTTAAGTAATTAAATTAATTGGTAGACTACTTTAGATAAAATTAATAACTACTAGTAGGATGGTTGCAACCGGTTTCGACCGAGGTGCAACTGGTAAGCAACTGGTCCTGACCGGTTGGCCGCAGTTGCGCTTTCGGTCGGGAAGTTTTTGTGAGTGGCACAACCGGTCGCAGTTCCAGTTGCAGCCAAAAAGGGCCGCGACTGCAACTGGACCAGACCTTCAAACTCTAAATTCGAATCATCTGACTCAGAACCAGATCTTGATGAAGAACACCCCGATCCATTCTCTTTCATCCCTATCAATATGGTTGCACAGAACCCCAAAGATATTAAGCTCCGCGCACCCACCAACTTCCATGGAGAGCGAACCAAAACCAGCAGATTCCTCTCACAGGTCTTGCTCTACTTAAAAGCAAACCCCAACGTCTATGACACCAATGATAAGAAGATCATCTTTGCCCTCTCCTTTATGAATGGAGGAACCGCAGCAGGATGGGCAGAAGTGAAGGGAGTACAAACCACCCCATGGGGGACTTGGGAAGACTTCAAAAAAGAAATTCAAAACACGTTCTCACCAATTGACGATGCCGGAGACGTGCGCCATGGGCTCAAAACCCTGAAGCAGACTGGAGATGTCAAAGACTATATCTTGCAGTTCAGAATCCTGAAAGGGAGAGCAGGAATAAATGAAGACATTTCCCTCATTGAATATTTTGTTGATGGACTAAACCCTAAACTCGTAGAGAAAATCTACAACATGGAGACAGTCCCAGTCACCCTCGAGAACATGATGAAAGCCACCGCAAAGTATGACGGACAGTGGAAGAGAGCACGCACCATCTCAGGGAAAATACACACCGCCTACCCCACGCCGCCTACCACCACTGTCAAACGTGAAACCAGCTTCGATCTTAACCACCTCTCCAACTCCAAATGCATGGAGCATATGAGGAAGGGGTTATGCTTCATTTGTTACAAGCCCAGACATTGCTCTGGAGATCACAAAAAAGATGGCACCGTCGCCACCACCTCCGCTCTGAAACCCTGGCAGAAGAAGACTGGCGAAGGGGTCTACAAGAATCTCCGCTCCATGATGGCAGAGTTAGACAAAGAAGAGAGGGAGAAGGCCCTCGCCATCCTTGAAGACAAGGGTTTTAAAGAAGCAGACTGGAAAAATGTCAGACTCCGCTGAGTTATCGGTTTCATCTGTACTAGTAGCTAATATGGGCAAACAATCTATGTGCATCCCTATTAAGCTAGGAACAGAAACTGAAATCGTCGAAACCGAAGCACTCCTTGACTCAGGAGCTGCAGAAACATTCATCAATCGAGACTTCGCGTGTAGCCGCGGACTTCAAATGACACCCCTTTTGAAACTGATCAAAACCTGGAATGCCGATGGCACCCTGAACAAAGAAGGCATGACCCACTCCACCATGACCCGATTAACCGTCGGAGATAGGCAGACAAAGGGGAAGTATTTTGTAACCAGTCTAGGAAAAGAATCAGTGATCTTGGGACTACCCTGGCTCCAGAAAGAAAACCCCCATATTGATTGGAGAAAAGGTACCCTTACCTTCCCTGAAGAACGACTTACTCGCATCCGAAAGATTGTGGCAAAAACCAGGGAAATAATGGGCAAAACAGCATTTGGACAACAGATCACGGACAAGGCACAGGAAGAAGAACACATCATCATTTCCTGCACCACCCCTGAACCAGAAGACAAACTGATCACGGACAAAACTCCAGATCCCCCTAAAGAAGACATCCCACTCTGAGACGAGACCCAACCCGAAAGCAAAGACCTCATCATCACCTATGTCAAAGGAGAACCGGTCTTAGGAATCTTTGATCCCAACAATGCCGCCGAACCGCCCCTCACCCAAGAATATGAAACACCGAGATACTCCTATTCCAGAAAAACAACTAGGATATCAAGGATTGTCTCTTTGTTGACCACCCCACAGTTTTGCTTCGGACAAGGGATTTGGATAAGAGCGAAGACTTCTATCTCACAGAAACTTGCTCACAGTGATCAAACAGATAACCCGGAAAAAGCCAAAACACTCAATGATTTATTACCAGAACATTATCAAGACTACAAACGGGTCTCTGAAAAAGCCACTTCCGAACGATTCCCTGAATCCAAACCATGGGACCATGCCATCGACTTGAAGGACAACTTCGTACCAAAGAACTGCAAATTCTACCCACTGTTGCCCACCAAACAAGCCAAGATGGACGACTTTCTTGAAGAAAATCTCAAGCAAGGCTACATCTGCCCATCAAAATCCCCGATGGCCTCCCCATTCTTCTTTGTTGCGAAGAAAGATTCAGAAGCCCTCCGACCATGTCAAGATTATTGTTGGGAATGGAGTGGTGAACAGTGACAGGAGGAGTTAAGGACAAGGTTAGAAGATGAAGTTAATCTCAAAGACTAGTGAGTGAGGGAGTCTGCAACAGGGAGGAATGTTATTCTCATCTCCTACAAGATGTGCAATATTTATACTACACAGTTAGGAGGTATAGTGTAATGCACTCCTATAATATATAAAGGAGGTATTCTGTAATAGACCCCTGTACCAGTTAATAGTGGAGTAACTTTGTCATATCCCCTATAACAGTGTCAATAATAGTGACATATGATATCATGGCTTGGTAAGTCCTACACTTCCTGCAGGGTGTGTCATAGACACTCTATCCATAGCTTTGTCTTGGATAGGCTATCATAGACATGCTGCAGTATGAGTAATCCTGTAGCATGTGTTAACTGTGGGTTCCCCTATATGTCTCTGCATGTGTTAACTGTCCATTCCCTAGGGTTATGGTTAATGTGCATTAGCCCTAACCCTAGTGTTGACTTAGCATATTCCGGCAATATTCCCTAGGCATGTTAATTGCCTTGGCTTGCCTGTATACTCTTGTATACATAATCCCAACAATTATTGCTACCTGAACGGTGGAATGGTTAAGAACACTTATCCCCTTCCACTAGTCAGTGATCTTCTCGACAAACTCAAAGGAGCGCAATGGTTCACAAAACTCGACATTCGATGGGGATACCACAACATCCGAATTAAAGAGGGTGATCAATGGAAAGCAGCCTTCAAAACGAATAAAGGGCTGTTTGAACCAACAGTGATGTTCTTCGGACTATGCAACTCTCCTGCTACATTCCAAGCAATGATGAATGAGATTTTCAAGGACATGATTGACGAAGGATGGATAGTCATCTACATGGATGACATCCTCATCTTTTCAAAAGATCTCAAAGAACATCAGGAACGGACTAGACGGGTCCTGCAATGACTCGAAGAACATGACTTGCACCTGAAACTGGAAAAATGCAAGTTTGACGTGCAAGGAGTTGAATTCCTCGGCTTGATCATCAAACCAGATCAGATATTAATGGATCCGACGAAATTAGCAGGGATCAAAGACTGGCCAGCACCAACTAACATCAAAGGAGTACGATCCTTCTTAGGGTTTGGAAACTTCTATCGAAGATTTATCGGGAGGTTTGCCGAACTAGCAAGACCCTTGAATGATCTTACCTGAAAAGACGTCAAGTTTGAATGGACAACAGCATGTCAACAGTCTTTTGATGCACTAAAGGCGAAGTTTGCACAGGCACTGATCTTACAGATGCCAAACCCAGAACAACCCTTCACCATTGAATCTGACGCCTCAAAATTCGCAACTGGCACTGTATTACAGCAACAAGGGACAGATGGAGAATGGCACCCATGTGGTTACATTTCCCATTCCCTCGAGGTGACACAAAGAAACTACAAGATCTATGACCGAGAACTCCTCGGAATCATACATGCACTAGAAACATGGAGGTACTACCTCCAAGGAAGCCCGCACCCCACCACAATCTTGTCCGATCACAAAAACCTGACATATTTCAGGACTGCTCAAAAGCTGAACCAAAGACAGGCCCGATGGAGTCTGTTCCTATCAGAATTTGAGCTAAAATTACTGCACGTTCCTGGATCACAGATGATACAATCCGACGCCCTCTCTCAAAGAGAAGATTGGGGCAAAGGAGTAGAAAACGACAATGAAAACATCATGCTCCTCCCAAAGAACGTCTTCATCAATGTCATCGATACAGAAATGCAAATGGCACTCGTTCAAGCAACTATGAAAGACGAACTAGTTGCCGACGTGATCAAGGCACTGAAAACCAACGGAACACCCCTGATCAGATCCGATCTGGCCGATTGGGAAGTAAAAGATAATGTCCTATTCTTTAAAAACTGTTGCTACGTGCCGCCGAAAGCTGATCTACGAAAGTGGATTATAGAGCAGTATCACAACTCTCTACCATCCGGACACCCCAGGCAATACCAGACAATCAAACTCATTCGACGGGACTACTGGTGGCTGGGAATGATGACGCTGATCAAGAAATGGGTAGAAGGCTGCGCAAAATGCCAACAGATGAAAGTCAACACACACCCAACGACACCGCCTTTAACGCCAATTAAAAGCATGGTGACACAGCCATTTCACTAGTCACAACGGACTTCATTACGGATTTACCCATTTCAGATGGCTTTGATTCAATCATGGTCGTGGTAGACCATGGTCTTACAAAGGGGGTAATTTTAATCCCTTGCAACAAAATGATTGATGCATTAGGGGCAGTGGACACGTATTTGAAAAATGTCTACATGAGATTTGGGCTACTGGACAGGATTATTTCCGATTGAGACCCTCGATTCTTGTCAAAACTCTATCAAGAGCTCGGAAAACTCCTTGGGATCAAACTGTCGATGAGTACTGCATTTCACCCTCAGACTGATGGAGAAACAGAACGGGTGAACCAAGAGGTCAAGGTCTATCTTCAGATGTTCTGCACCAATAACCCTGAAACATGGAGACAACTCCTGTCCACAGCAGAATTTGCACACAATCAGAGGACACACTCAGTGGTGAAACATTCCCCATTTTATCTAATGATGGGCTATGAACTTAGGGCTATACTAGTGGTGTATCAAAAGAGTGACGTGCCCGCAGCTGAAAGATGCTTTATCCAGTTATTAAAAGCACAAACAGAAGCGTTGGCAGCGCACGAGCTGGCTCAACAGGTCATGGCGGAATGAGTTATGAGGGGGTTCTCCCCATTTGAGAAAGGACAGAGGGTCTGGCTGGACTCACGGAACCTGAAACTGACAGATGTCACAAGGAAGATCTCCCCAAAGAGAGAAGGACCCCTCCCTATCAAGGAAGTACTGTCACCGCTCTCTTACAAACTGAAACTTCCTCATCAGTGGAGAATCCACCCAGTGTTCCATGCCACCCTCCTGACCCCTTATCGCGAGATGGATGCTCATGGGCCTAATTACCTGAGGCCACCACCTGACCTTGTTCTTGGTGAAGTGGCTAGGTTACCCCATGTCAGAAAACACCAGGGAACCTATGGATAATTTGGTAAATGCTGTGGACCTCCTTAAAGCATATAAGGAGAAGAAACCTCTTTGAAAACCGACCAGCAAACCAAACTGCAACCATCACCTCGAACAACTTGTCTATCATGTCCACCTCGATCCCCGCCGGTGCCCGACCCCTTCCAATCGCCCCTCCTCTCGCCCAAGCTGTCCATGACTTCCTCTCAGACCCCATAAACCAGGCTGCCCTTATCCACAACCTGCTGAACGATGACCTCGAGGAACCCCTCCGACAATACGACCTCCTCCTCGAAAATATCACTAGTCTGAACCGCTTAGCGCATAGTATGCTATGCCAGATGTTGGAGAAAGGGCTAGAATCCACAACTAACAGTTACAAAAACCGGTATGACCCTCCTGTCCCATCCACCAGTCGCCCCTGACCCAGAATAGCAAAGAAATCCACCAGTCACTCCACAGGTCCATCTCACTCTCGAAGTGAACCATCCCCCTCTGGATCCGTGACCTCTCCCATTCACAGACTGT
Source organism: Tricholoma hemisulphureum (assembly GCA_964034925.1). Taxonomy (NCBI): domain Eukaryota; kingdom Fungi; phylum Basidiomycota; class Agaricomycetes; order Agaricales; family Tricholomataceae; genus Tricholoma; species Tricholoma hemisulphureum. Next base: position 1,721,428 of record OZ035932.1, read on the forward strand.
CAGCCCACGAAGTGTCTGGCAGTGTGTATCAGCCTTCACGCAGCCTGCCCCAAAGCCGCACCCCTCTCGTCATCCCATCAATGCGACTCTCTTCCACCCAGCCTAGTTTGGAAGTGCCACCACATATGCGCAGAGAGTACTGCTTCAAGTGCAAAAGACAAGGGCACTTCACTTTGTACTGCAACCTCTATCAATGTTTCCATTGCAGGAAAAGAGGACCGGGTTATTACTCCAGAGACTGTGAGCTGAATCCGAACCAACCCCCTCCCAGATACCGTAATACTCCGCCTAGACAGATCCCCATTGACGATAGATCCGATCAGGAACCGGGTGCTGAATTTTTAGCAATGTTTGATGGAGACGCATGGGTAGCGTTACAGGAGAACCCGACCCTAGTTTTCGCCAGTATTAAAGAAGCAAAGAAGATGTTGACTTGACAGCACAAACAACCCACAATGCAGATTTCCAACATCCTCATGCTTACAATCTTTCTCTTCTTTATCACTTGCTGGTTGATTTTCTTGTTCCTCGCTCTCCAATCCATTCATTCCACCAAATGCTCAATTCACATTGACAGAGATCTTTATCTCGTCAACCTCAGTCGCAACCTGATGCCCTCGCCCCGTCCCATCTCGATCATCGGAGAAGAAGATCTCCTCATCGTCCCCGTAGAATCTATTTCGCTCCCCGAAGATGCCTACATCCCTCGTTGTCAAACTCCTCCGCCACCCCCGGTCGACCAACTGGGAGACACGCATTTCTGGATCTACAGAACGCCGAACACATCTCGATCGACAGTAGATGAGTTCTGAGGAGTCGAAGTTGGAAACTTCGACGGTAGAGAGGGGGTGATGTTATGATTTTCCTTTCTTTTTTACTCTGTTTCCTTTTTGGTACTTAGCATACTCTGACTCGTTGGGCAGTGCCCATTAGATACTCTTGTTTGTAGCGCAGCAACAAGTGCAGCCGCTTACACTATAGTAGATACAGCTTTCCATAGTATAACAGCTATCTCGCTGCATGCGCAGCAAGTAGTACGTGTCAACATACTATTAGACAATTAGCTAGATACTTGTAGCTATATAAACTGTAGTAGTTTATGGTCAAGGCTCTCTAGCTTGACCTAGGCAATCTATACCTCAACTGCTCATTGATGCGAACTCAACCTAACTGGAAAGCCTCCGTCTTAGTGTGATTGAACTTAGCGATGAAAGCCTCATCTCTAACAAACTCGATAAGCTTGAACTTAGTAGTTGAGGCTCTGCCTTAACACCTGCAGATGATGGGGCCAAAACTCTCCGACCAAGGCCCAAATCCCAAGGGCAAAGCATCGGCCCCCCATCGACTTCAAGCATTCCTGCAGATAACACCAATATCACCCCCAGGACATGATCAAAGACCCAGGTACTCACTGCCATCCCTGCCCCTTCTGTCCCTCCCAATGATACTGCCCTGGCACCTTCCCTAGGGGCAGGTGACATCACCATCCCTGATCTTGGTCAGGTCCCCTCACGGTACATATACCTGGTCACCAGTCAGGGGAAAGAGGTTTTGAGTGGGATTCACTTACAGGCTGGCAAGTCTGACAATGATATGGGAGCCGACCACCAGGATGCCAATCTTCAACCATTGCAGCAGGCCAATCGGAAACTGCAAGCACAGGTGACAAAGATCAAAGGTGAACTGGAGGAATTCAAGGCCATCTCCCACCAGGCTGCCCAGTTCGCAAGTGCCAATCCCCTAGCCAATCACTGGGAGGTCGAGCTTCAAGAGTTGCGATGGGTGAATACACAACTTGAGGAGCAGTTGCATGTGGAGGATCAGCTGGGAGCAATGAAGAACACTGTCTCAATGTTGCTCGCCAGGCAGAATGGTCATACAGCAACCCTCAAGAGCCATTGGCTCCTGTTCATGAGCCGGGACCAGGTGTCATCAAGGCATTCATCAGTGCTCAGTGATCCATCGCCTAGTATCGAATTCATCCCAGCACCAGCACCCACCCCAGACTCGGTGTATGGTGCTGATCTGAGTACCAGACAGACGCCCGAGTCGGATGCACCTGGGGGTTCAGACATGGCTTGGAAGGGCTATCATTTTTTTATTTTGTTTATTGCACATACTTCATAGATCACATGTAATCACAAATTTTCTTGTACATAATTAATTACCAGTCAAATCAAGTAGTAATGCATCTCCAATGTGATTGAGGCAAAGCATAGGCAACTAGTGAGGGAAGTTGTATCTGATGCATCTTATGAGGAGCCCATCAACATGGCTGTATGCCTTGCCCCCCAGACTTACTAGGCAACTTACTACAGACAGCACCGTATCAACACACCAATGCACACTACCAATGGACAATGCAATGGACTTAATAAAGCTACCATTTCACATGCTGATGAACAGTTAACTTATCCGGTCCACTTGCCAACAGACTGATGTACACCACTGCCCGCCAACCTATATTACCAATTGGTGACACTACCAAGACTCCATCTGGACCCTTTCCAAGAGTCTGAACGTCATACAATCTTTCCCTCTGTTGCCTCTTACTGCTGTGCAAAAAAGGTCAAATTTGTTAGTGATGTAGTGTAGACTTGTAACTGCAACAAAGATAACATTGTCAAGTGAAGTACTGATCCTAGTGTGGCCTCCCCTGGAACATCAGTACTGATTAGTGGCACTGACACTGCACAAACTATTCACCATCACTGCCATTGACCCTCCCTGCTGGTTGGTATCACTGGCTGGTCTTACTGCTGGTCATTTTCACCACAGTTGAACCTTGCTGCCATTCTACCTCACTGCCGGTCAGTCTCACTGCCATTCTATTTCACTGCTGTGTGGTCTCACTGCCATTCGGTGGAATGGTATCACTGCCAGCCAGTATCTGTTCTGAATGGAAGGAGGCCAGGGACGGCCACCTCACTAAGTTTAGTCAGACAGACAGCACAATGTAATCTTTGTTGCACATCATAAGAGTCAGTAGAATACATGGGTGAGCAATAGCAACTATACCTTTGTTGTACATTGTAAGAGTGAGGCAACAAAGGGAAAAAGATTGTATATATATGGGGTGTTCAGACCATGTGGGAAAGTGTCTGGATCCAGCATTTCAAACATGGCAGCATCAGGCATAGTTCTCATATCGGGTATGTGGTTGGGTCATTGGTATCTGTACACATGTCCAGCCATCTGTATTGGGTTGCCAGTGATGCAACATGCATCAGGGGGACATCACATAGGTCATTCAAGAGTGGTGGACAGTCAGGATGTTGAGGGAGGCTCACCAATCCATAATGTCGTTGGTAGCTTCACCGATCGGTAGTGTCATTGGTAGTAGTACCAACTGGTAGTGTCATCAGAAGTGGTACTGATGGCATGTGGTGGTGTGCATTGGTTTGGCAGTGGTGCACCTGTCAGTATCATTACTGATCAGTGATGCCATCAGTCAGTGTGTGCGGTGGTGTGCATTGGCAGTGGTGTGCCCATCAGTAGTGGTACCGATCAGCAGTGTCATCTGTAGTGTTACCAATTGGCAGTGCCATTGGTAGTCTTGCCAACCAGTATGTGTGGTTGGGGTGTGCAGTGGTGTGCACCAGTCAGTGTGCAGCGGTGTGCATCAATCAGTATGCAACGGTGTGCATTGGTTTGGCGTTAGTGTGCCTGTGTGTGCATTGGTGTGCACCTGGGGTGGGCTGTTGGTATGGTGTTGTCTGTAGTGAGTCTGGGGCCAGGCTTACACTGAAGCTCATAGACCCTGTTCTTGTATCCCATTCCCATGCCATCATCCTGATGGGTGTCCAGAATAGAATGATCATAGTCTACTGCCTCCAAAATATTACCCATGGGCCCATCCATCACCCATGGTCTACTGCCTCCAATATATTATTAGTGGGCCCATCCATCACCCATGTTCTACTGTCTCCGATATATCACCCATGGGCCCATCCATCACCCATGGTCTACTGCCTCGAGCAGCTCACACCTGGGCCCACCCATCATCAAATTAGTGGGCCCATCCATCACCCATGTTCTACTGTCTCCGATATATCACCCATGGGCCCATCCATCACCCATGGTCTACTGCCTCGAGCAGCTCACACCTGGGCCCACCCATCATCAATGGTCTCACTCACTCAGTCACATCACAATGGGCCCACCCTATTCACATGGTGTATCCCATTGACATGGGCCCACCCTTATCCTATGGTCTATCACACAAGATGGGCCCATCTTAGGTGGACCATACTACATGCCCCAAAAGCCACCATTAAATGCTCCATATGCAATGGGTCAAATACACTGAAGGCCCTGTCTCTGCCCTGCTGGTCTAGACTGGAATGATGCAGAGTACATTCTTATGCACATATCATTGACTTCATTGATTTGTCAGTTTAGGGTACACACCAAGCTTTCCAGTGGCCAAATAATCATCTGTGATGATCAATGGCCAATGTTAGTCTATGCCAATCAGGAGTATGATCCTGAAGAGCCTTGGGAGGGACTGTTCAGAAGCCAGCTCCTTGTCTGGGTCAGCCATATTTTTCTTCATTTGTTTGTTTTTGCTGACCAAGCTCTGTTTTGCACAGGCCTATAAGCACATCTTTACCTCACCCAGTTCAGTAGAGAAGGAGGTGAAGGCAACAAGATCTGGCAATGCGTGTATCCACAGCATGACTTGTGTCACCACTGCTTCTTTGGCCTATGTATCTACACAGGTGTGTCCAGTGTTGAGGCTTTGTTGACTGCTGTTTAACATTTGGCCAGCTTCACTTTTCACTGTCATCTTCATCAACATTCTGTAGGTCTGACACCTCAATGGACTCTGAACAGTTTTATGAGAGTGTATTGGACTTCTTGGATGATCCAGAGGAGAAGGGGGAAGTGGATGACCTCCTGAACTGGTGGAATTGGTAGGCATTTTCTCTCTCATTTGAGAATACTGACACCCATATTCTTGACAGCCAGGTGTTTCCAAGCTATGTCACCCACAAGCATAGAGTGATGAAGCAGAGCATGCTAGCTAAATTGAACATATTTTTCTTCATTTGTTTGTTTTTGCTGACCAAGCTCTGTTTTGCACAGGCCTATAAGCACATCTTTACCTCACCCAGTTCAGTAGAGAAGGAGGTGAAGGCAACAAGATCTGGCAATGCGTGTATCCACAGCATGACTTGTGTCACCACTGCTTCTTTGGCCTATGTATCTACACAGGTGTGTCCAGTGTTGAGGCTTTGTTGACTGCTGTTTAACATTTGGCCAGCTTCACTTTTCACTGTCATCTTCATCAACATTCTGTAGGTCTGACACCTCAATGGACTCTGAACAGTTTTATGAGAGTGTATTGGACTTCTTGGATGATCCAGAGGAGAAGGGGGAAGTGGATGACCTCCTGAACTGGTGGAATTGGTAGGCATTTTCTCTCTCATTTGAGAATACTGACACCCATATTCTTGACAGCCAGGTGTTTCCAAGCTATGTCACCCACAAGCATAGAGTGATGAAGCAGAGCATGCTAGCTAAATTGAAGGAGACAAGAGCCCTGAAGCAGATACAGAATGCCAGGCTATTGTAAATACCTGCCATCTTTCTTTATAATTGTTGAGGTCCTGCCAGTCCAATATGAATTGTTTTTCCTATCATCAGCAAATGAATGAGAACACCTGATCAGGGAGCTGCCCAATTGTGCTCCACTGTGATTTGTATCATCTGTAGGGGCTTCTGGTGCCAGCTGTCCACTCTTTTACTATTTCGGCAGACCTACCATTCTGGCACTTACATTCTGCTCTTGAATTTCTTACAGACCTTCCCAACATGTCAATTCCATGTAGCCATTGAAAAGAGCTGCCTTTCTGGCATATATTGTGATATTTGCCACCTCTACCATCTTTTATAATCATTGGTACTTTGGGTGAGTTTCTTTCACTCTTTTGCCTATTTTGTTGGCCTACAATTCTGACACTTATGTTCTGCAGTCAAATTTTTTACAGACCTTCCCAACATATTACTGCCTTGTATCCATTGGCAAGAGCTGCCTTTCTGGTATAGTTTGTGATATTTGCCACTGCTACCATCTTTTATAATCATTGGTACTTTGGGTAGGTTTCCCTCCCTCTTTTGCCAATTTTGCTGACCTACAATTGTGACACTTACATTCTGTGGTCAGATCTCTTACAGACCTTCCCAACATGTTGCTGCCTTGTATCCATTGGCAAGAGTTGCCTTTCTGGTGTAGCTTGTGACATTTGCCACTGCTACCATCTTTATAATCATTGATACTTTGGGTAGGTTTCTCTCACTCTTTTGCTAACTGTTCTGATCCATCATGCTTGAATTTTCAGGTTGCTAAATTATACATATGTGTACTATTTGGCCTAACAGTACTATAATTGTGGAACAGCTCAGATCTGGTGGTGCTTGTGAAATTTGCCAACCCTGCCATCCTTTAAATAGCATTTCCAGACTACATATCAGAATTGCATATATTATTAATAATTTGCTTATTTTTAAGACCTTATCTACCCTTAACCTTTTTGGCCCAAAACCCAGATGCTGAGAGGTTGATTGGGATGCTGAACAATATAACTATTATCCAGTGGAATGTTTGAAAGTATGAATGATGCCAAGGTAGATACTTCATTTGACAAGAATTCAGTCTGCCACCACCATCTGACCATCGGCAGTGTCACTACCACAAAACTGACCAATGTTTGGTGCTGTCTCTGCCAACTGATCAGTGTGGGGCTGGAACCCCCAATTGGCAGTTGATCATAGGCTGATCCACATCCTGGGCCCAGACCTACCATTCAGTGTCCTGGGTGGTGATCTGGGTTGTCAGCCCACCTGAATTGCTGTTAGGGCACAGCACGGGTAACCCTTGGGTATATTTTATCATACCCTTACCCATTCCCATGAACACCATACCCACATGGGTGGGGGTACAGTGTTTATCACGGGTCACCATGGTGACCCATGGTCATCTACGGGTTTTGACACAAATAAGTATTTTTTATAATATAATTACACTAAATTAATATATATACATATATAACAAGAATACCCCCCTCTCACATTTGGAGTGAGGGGAGGGGGGTCCTGTCGTCACTGAGAACAAAACAAAACCCTGCCTGCTCATGTTTGCAGTGAGAGGAGGGGTGGTAGTGGCCATTGTCACCCAGAAAAGCAAAATATAGCCCTCCACTCGCAGTTGCAGTGAGGGAGGGGGGTGGAAGTGACTGTTGTTGCCCAGAAAAGTAGAATAAAGACCTCCACTTGCATTTGCAGCGAGGGAGGGGGGTGGGAGTGACTGTTGTCACCCAGAAAAGTAGAATATAGCCCTCCACTTGCGGTTGCAGCGAGGGAGGGGGGTGGAAGTGGCCAGTGTCACCCAGAAAAGCAAAATACAGCCCTCCACTCGCAGTTGCGGCAAGGGAGGGGGGTGGAAGTGACCGTTGTCACCCTGAAAAGTAGAATAAAGACCTCCACTCATGTTTTCAAGCGAGGGAGGTGGTGGTGGTGGTGGCCATACTTGTCATCATTGACATTGATGTTGATGATTTTGGTGTTGTTGATAGTGATCAACAATGTCATATGATCAGCCACCTGACTGGCTGTCAGTACCCATAAACCCGTGGGTAAGGGTACGGTGTTGCGCAGGTAGGGCAATGCCATACCCGTACCCATAACCCTGCATACCCATAAGCGGAAACACACAGTGTTACCCATACCCATGCCATGCCCTAATTGCTGTTACCATTGGCCCACTCATTTGTATCTGCTGGTGGGCCCAGTCCACTACCTACAAATAGTTTGTGCTTTTTCACTCTTTGGATGGCATGATCAATTTGCTAATTTTGACTGAATACTCTGTCATTCCAATTATATAGTCATAGTGCCCCCTCATTGTAATTTTTGAATGCAATTTTGCACTGAGAACCCCATGACAATTCTTCATGTAGAGAATTGATCCTAGGATAAACAAGGCTATACTCAGTCCTTGTACAAATGACTGAGGTGGTAGATTGTCTACCTACAGGTATATATATATATGTTCTTCCAGACAAAGAACAAGAATGAGAATGAGAACTAAGTGTTTGTTTACACGCATCAAAGGGATGCACTAACAATAGTGTCCACATCAGATGTGCCGATGCTTCCACATTTGGTGATGTTTCCACAGTGTGTTCCTCAACACTTCATTGTAATTTTACAGTCATAGTATTGGGATAATATCCAGATAGCAAGCCTAAGGCTATATCCAAGACAGTAATATTAATAATATTAATTACTGGGACATAAACATCTTGTAGTATATATACTACATGTATAGTCTAGTCTAAGACAATTTCTTCTTGACCTCTGAGACACTCAGAGGAACACCCCCCTTTGTCCTAAGGCCTCCAGTTAGCTTCCAGACTCGCCTCCCAACAGGTTATGGGCCCTGCAGCCATAATTAGGGTTACTTAGGGTTAATCTGGAAAAGTTTGTCATTGTTTGCCAAAACCTCTGTGCAAGTGATGCTCCATCATCAAAAATTACACACTATCTCCGAAATTACGCACTATCACCAACATCATTACTGAAATCAGCGCCATCAATTTGCGTGCCATCAATAACGTAACATGTCAAGAGCATTATACAATAAGCCCCAAATAGTGACGACGAAAATCCCCAGGAATATGTCCAGGAATATGATCAGGACTTAGCTGACCATATGGAATTATTTGGGCCATCACCATCTACCCCCGGGAATGCAGTACATGGGGAAGCGGTGCCCGTGCTGCCCAACACAAAAAATACCCCTAAAAAGAAAAATCCCATGATCCTCCTTATCCGTACCAAGGAATATTCTAACGTAAACAAGATCTCTGATCGGGATCATCTCACTGATGAAAATTGGCACGAATGGAGAGAAAGAATGAAACAGGTATTTATTAATTGTGACATCACTGGATATATTAATGGGGCCATAAAATGCCCAAGAGAATCCAAAGATGCCAAGGGGGCGCATAACTGGGACAAGAATGACACCTGGGCACAACAAGTTATTATTCATAAAGTAACCTCTTCACAAATGAATCACGTCAGATCAAAAACTACGGCAGAAGCAATGTATTCCACACTATCCGTCACTCACAAAAATAAGGCACATCAAACTGTAAATCACATACAGTGCCTAGTATACGAGACGAAGGCCAATGTTACCAACAATCTCCTAAAACATATGGACACCCTGAAATCATATCGCAACTGCATCAATGAATTTCCTAATATGGAATTCCATATCTCTGACACCCAATTCAAATCTATAACTTCAGCATCCCTACCATTGTCCTGGCAAACATATGTGGAACCATATAATGGCAATGCTAATGATCCCAACAACAAGGACCCCAAGTGTTACGAACTGATCTCGTAGGCGGGGTTACGACGGAGTTCCGTGGCGGCACTGGACTTGGCTTCAATCTAAAAGGGATTGCGCCCTTCTCTACGCCCAATGTCCAATTTACAAGGTGACAGTAATGAGAGCGGAGGTCCGGCGGAGTTCCGGAAGTTAAGAGAGAGCGAGGACTTTAGAAGTGAGAGAGTTGTGGAGATAACAATACAATTATCAAACTGAAGTTACAAGTGACGTTATACTAAGTTTTATAGTAAGTAAGTAACTGGGGTAACTATGGCGGGATCAACGGAGTACTGAGTACGCAGTAAGTAAGATGATCAGCAATGATAGATATGTGATATAAACAAAACAGGAGTAATTTGAAATACAATTTGAAATAGTCTTTGATATGATGGCGGCTCCGTCAGTGATCCGCCGGAGATCCGTTGCAGGCTTGCATGAGATATGACAGTATCCCCCCCTTAGGACCGAGCCTTTGAGGTCATGTGATGTTCGGATTCCATATTTAGGAATTTTGACGTCCGCAGTTCTTCAACATCCAACCATCATGTCCAGCTCACAAAACACATCCCTACCCGCCCCCCTGTCATCCGCCGCTGAGGAACGCATGAAACTGATGGCGCGTCTCGAAGAACTCGCCATGCAGGAAGAGGCCGCGAAGAAGACTGCCGCGGAGGAGGCGGAAAAGGAGGCCGCCGAAGAGAAGAGACAATGCAGAGAAGAGAAAGCGCGTCGTCGCGAGGCACGCCGCACAGAAAAGCGGAAGGCCGTGGAGTCCGCCGCCAAGGACGACGAAGGGGTGGTCGCGAAGCCACCCAAGAAGAAGAAGACCAAGGCGGTGGCAAGTGAGGCCGCTGGTAGCGGAGAGACCGCGGGGCCATCGACGGAGGCCCGTTACAACAGGTGAGTGGTGTTTGTCACCACTTTATTCTTTTTTAGTTGATTTGTTTTAGGTGTCGATATGCGGGTCAGGTGTGCGTGAGGTCCGGCGGGACCCGACGTCTCGCCTGCGATCACTGCTTCAAGCTGAAGCAGAAGTGCGAGGGCGATGAGGGCGGGGACGGCGGGAACGGCGGAGGTAGGTCAACGAGACCAACTAGTGGGGTGGCTCGCGACGATATCGAAGGGGCTGTCGGAGTTGACGGTGGTGATGACGGAACTGAGCGAGTACCAGAAGTGGGGCGGAGAGACTGAGAAGGGGGACGAGGATTGGGTGGAGGAGCTCCTGTATCCGGGAGAAGAGGTGGAAGTGGAGCGGGAGTTGGAGCGACTGGAGGTGGAAGAAGAGGAGTGCGCCGCGTTCAAGGCGTGGCAAGCGGAGTGGGATCCGACGGAGACCGACGGGGTCTCGAACTGGAGCGAGGAGGAGGAGGAGTTAGAAATGGAGGACTACTAGTAGAAAAAGAGTACAAGTAACATAGTACGTACGGAGGTCCGACGGGGACTGTAAAATGTATATACTTTGGTTTGTATATAGATAGATTGATTTGTAATGTTTTGTTTTGACTTTGTTTTTGTTTTGTAAGTAAGGAGTGATCTGATAAGTAATGTTGTAAGTAAGATGACGGTTTTTTGAATTGTAATGAAATGGCTTTGTTTTTCTTGTAAGTAATGACGGTGTTCAATAGGTAATGTTGACTTTGTTTGTTTTGTTGTACGTAGGGTGACGGTATCTGATGGCTTTGTTTTTAGTAAGTAATAGTACGGTATAAGGAAAAATGAAATGGCTTTATTAATTTTAAAGTGACTTTGTTTTATTGATGTAGGGCGAAGTTATTGTGGACCGGGTTTGTTGGGGTACCGTGCGTGGAAGTCCGCGACAGCTTCCTGGGCATGCTCGAGTTCTTCGGCAAGTAACCAGGACTGTTCCAAGTCAGTATTCTCATAACCTGACCAGCGCACCAAGTATAACAACGGACACCGCCGCCGCTTATCGAGTTTGGAGTCCAAGATTTCTGCAATCTCGTATTCAATTTCGTCGTCGATAGTAATCGGCGGAGGCGGCGGCTGAATCCGGTTAGGAATGGTATTGATGGGTGCGGGTTCAATTTGTGATACGTGAAAGACCGGATGTAATGCGCGGAGGTGGTCCGGAAGGCGAAGGGTGAAGGAGTGTGTGCCAGCTTGGGCGATGATTTCAAAGGGACCAAGGTTCTTTTCTGACAACTTTTTTGAAGGCCTAGTAGTGCGGATGTTTTCAGCATTAAGGTAGACCTGATCACCAACTTTAAATGGCGGAGCGGGGTGCCGGCGGCGGTCCGCGGGAACTTGATAACGCTCTTGGGCAAGTTTGATTTGCCAGCGGAGTTCCGTATGTAGTTCGTCAAGGTCCACGACGAAAGACCTAGCCTTCTGGGAAGCCAGCTCGCGTTCAGGGTAGACGGTGATGTTAGGGTCGTAGCCTTTGTTAGCGTAGAACGGTGATATACCAGTAGTAGCGCTAGGCGCGTTGTTGTAAGCGAACTCGGCGAGGGGAAGGAGTTCCGACCAGTTATCCTGCTGATAGTTGCAAAAGATGCGCAGGTACTGTTCTAGTGTCTGGTTAAGTCGTTTGGTTTGTCCGTCAGCCTCCGGGTGGTAACCCGAAGTGAAGTGGATCTTCATGTCGAGGGCTTTACCTAGTGACTGGAAAAACCTAGAGACGAATTCAGAACCGCGGTCACAAGTGACGTGCGACGGAACTCCGTGTTTAGAAAATACGTGAAGGATGAAGAGCTGGGCAAGCTCCGGGGAGTCGATTTCGTCAACTGTAGGGATGAATATGCCCTGTTTAGAAAGTCGGTCAACGACAACCAAAACGGAGGTATAACCAAGGGATGGGGGTAAGTGTTCAATGAAATCCATAGAGATGGAGTTCCATGGCTTCTCCGGGATCGGTAGTTGCTTCAATAGTCCGTACGGCTTATGCCGCGGTGACTTGGCGCGTTTACACGAAGTGCACATATTGCAATAATCCTTTACAAATGTTCTGAGTTTAGGCCAAACATATTCTCGGTGTACCAGTTGTAATGTTTTATTTTGGCCGAAGTGGCCTGAAAGGATATGATCGTGTTTGTATTGGAGAACACGTAGTCGGAGGTCCGCGGAGTCCGGGACGTAGATGCGATCATTGAGACGAAGAAGTCCATCATCCCCAATTGACCAGGGTGCGGAAGGTGTAGTAAGGTGCAAAGCTATAGCGGGGTCCGACGGAAGTGCCGCATGGATGTCCGTGTGCAAACTTTCTATGTCAAGGGCTACAGTGCTGCGTAATATTGGTTCAGCGAGGTAAGTAGCTCGTAATGACGCAGTGAGTTGTTCTTTGGAAAATACCGGGCAGAGGTTATGCAGATTATCCATGATGGAATCGCTATTTCCCCCTTTGCGGTAGATGTCCCATCGTCTAGTGAGAGCGTTGGGCTTCGTACCAAGTTTCCCAGGACGGAAGCGAATAATGAGATTGAATTGGGAGAGGTACTCGGACCAGCGGGCTTGCCGCTGTGTGAGTAGTTTCGTGGTGGAAAAATATTCTAAGTTTTTATGATCAGTAACGACAGAGACCGGAGTTCCGCTACCTTCAAGGTATTGACGCCAATGTTTAAAGGCTTCAAAGATAGCTAGTAGCTCCTTGTCATGTGTGTTGTAATTGAGTTTGGGAGGTGTGAAGGAACGGGAGTGGAAGGCGACCTGGTGCAGCTCGCCGTCGGCAGTGTACGTCGACAGTATAGCGGCGAGCGTGCAGTCGGAAGTGTCCGTTTCGACGATCATAGTGTTGTCCGGGGTCCAATGTGCAAGGACCGGGGCATGCGTAAATTCTTCCTTGAGTTTCTGGAAGGCTTGTCGGCATTTGTCAGTGAAAGTCCAAGGGATGTTCTTTCTAGTTAGTCTGGTAAGGGGAATGGTGATATCGGAATACCCATGAATAAACCGCCGATAGAAATTACAAAAGCCTAGGAACGATTGTACGTCCTTGATCTTGCGAGGCTCCGGCCAGTCCATAATTGTTTGGACTTTGTCGGCGGACATCCGTAGGCCCTCTGGTGATAGAATGTAACCGAGGTATTCTACGGTGTCGACATGGAATTCGCATTTCTGCGGAGCCGCGTAAAGGCCGTGTTTGCGGAGTCGTCGTAATACTTCCTTAATGTGCCTCTTGTGTTGAGACATGTAGTCTTTGCAGGTCCAGTTGCAGCAACCGAAAAAAACCGGCAACCCAACCGGACTGCAACCGTGGGCAACCGGACTTCCGGTCGCAGTTGGGCCTCATAGGGGTATTGCGCAGTTGCAGTTGGCCATATTTGAGAAGTACTCAAACCGGTTGACAACCGGTTACAACCGGTTGCAACCGGCCAGTTATCTACTTGTATATACACTAATGTATACTATATTATTTACTTATATACTTATTTTCTTAGCGAGGTTGGGGCATGCCCAAGTGACAATGGCAGATGGGCAAGGGTTTATATACCTTTGGCTCGTTTGCATGTGTTTGCACATGTGTTGTGCAAGTATAAACGATGACGCGTCGCGACACGTTTGTGTTTGCACACGCTTGTACTGATGATCAAGATGCATCATCTTTTTTTTTCAACCATTTCAACTTTTCCCCCATGACGACCACCTCTACGACGTCCACTGTCCTCTCATCCATCCCCCCTCTCGTTTGCCATCCCCCCTCTCGTTTGCCATCCCCCCTCTCGTTTGCCATTCCCCCTCACATTTGCCATCCCCCCCACTTGTCTGCCATCCCCCCCACTTGTCCACTGCGCCCCCATCATCCGCCATCCTCCCCCTCGTGTTTGCCATCTGCCCCCTCGCGCTTGCCATCTACCCCCTCGCGTTTGCCGTCTGCCCCCTTGCGAGTCGCATTTGCTGTGCCCCCTCACGTTTGCCGTCTGCCCCCTCATGTTTACTGCCTGCCCCTTGCGAGTCATGTTTGCTGTGCCCCCTCACTTTGCCATCCCCCCCTCGTGTTTGCCACCCCCCCCCCTCGTGTATGCCGTCCCCCCCCTCGCGTTTGCCATCCCCCCACTTGTCCGCCGTCCCCCCCTCTCGTCCGCCATCCCTCACCTCAACAGCGAGTATGGCCACCGTTGTCAGTGTTCCCCATCCCCCCCACCTTGAGGGGGGGATTGTTTTATTTATTTGTATATTATATTATATTTTAAATTACAGTAGAAAAAGTAATATTAGTAGTCAGTATGTATATTAAGTGACTATGTAGATGTCGGTTGCAGTTGGTCCCAACCGACTGCAACCGACTGTAACCAGGTCGGGTTGCGACCGGTCTCAACCGGTCACAACCGCCTGAGCAACCGACACCAACCGGTTGTACCCGGTTCGGTTGTCGGTTGGTACTTTTTGATGCAAATGACCAACCGGTTGGGGTCCGGTTGGGGCCGAAATGGCTGAACAACCGGACCCGACCGGACTTTAAAACTCTAGAGACATGTCATCGGAGTAGATCAGGATGTCGTCCAGGTAAACGATGACGGAGACGTCAAGCATATCACTAAAAATGTCATTCATAAAACGTTGGAAAGTGGCGGGAGTGTTAGTAAGTCCGAAAGGCATTACACGCCATTCAAAGGAACCATAACGGGTACGGAATGTAGTTTTCCATTCCTCGCCGTCGGCGATATGTACCAGATGATAAGCATGTCGTAGGTCGATTTTGGTGTAGACGCGGGCATTGCGCGGGGTGTCGAGTAGGTCGGAGATGAGGGGTAGCGGATAGCGATCTTTTCTTGTAAGCTTGTTAAGCCCACGATAATCGACGCATAACCGGAGTTCACTGCCCTTTTTGTGAACAAAAAGGATCGGGGCTCCGTGCGGGGATTTAGATGGCCGTATGAAACCTATCCGGACGTTTTCCTCAATGAACGCACGGAGAGCATTAAGCTCTGAGGCAGACAAGGAGTACATACGACCTGGCGGAGGTTCCACCCCTTCCTCGAGTTCAATTTTGAGGTCGTAAGGTTGGTGTGGTGGGAGTGTGTCGGCCTTTCCTTTGCTGAAGACGTCCGCAAACTCATGGTACTCCTCAGGGACTTTGGATAAGTCTGGCGCATCCTCCGCGACAGGCGCGGCGGCTTTGCCGAAGACTCCGTCGTCAGAGAGGGAGACCGAGAAAGTCTGGGAGCCAGGAAGGCGAACAGCACGAGCATAAGCGGCGGCATTGATGATCGAAATGTTGATGGGTTTGGTGACAGCGGCGGATATCAGAGAATCTGTCGACGCCTCGGGTAGACACGGTTCTAGGGGAGATTTGTTAGGTTCTGGCAAGGGAATTGCTTCACCTGAGGATGTCGACGGTGCGGGACCTCTGTACCCAGCCGTCCGGAAAGTGACTTGGCCATAGGTCCAGTCAATCAACGGATTGATTTGCCTAAGCCAATTTAGTCCAAGTATGGCGGAGTTGCTAGAGTCAAGCGGGGTAACGTAAAACAATATGTCGAATGACTCGCCAGTAGGAAATGAAACTAGCAACTGTACTTGTTGCGTTATCCATGTATTGGACGTTCCATCAAAAAGGCGGAGCCGTATCGGTGGTATAGTTGTCGTCTGAATACTGTGACTTGATACAAACGACGAATCTATGAAACAATGAGTTGAACCGCTGTCTAAAAGAGTAATCATAGTAGGGTCATAAATAGATGTTAAACCAATTTGAAAAGATTTAGGGTCGAAAAGAGCGGCGGCGTTGAGGTGGACCTCCTTTGGTGCACGGTCGGTGTCAACGCAACCCCCAGCCCGTGCGGAGGCAACTAGAGGGTTGCTGACTATTTTTTTGAATTGGCGGAGGTCGCCGCGGGGGCCGCCGGTGTGGCGGTTTCCGTTGTCGCTGCTCTGCCTTTAGGATTAGCTGCCTTCCTACAATCCTTTGCCTCGTGACCCGCTATTCCACAATAAAGGCATAACCCTTCTTTCAAGCGGCGGGCCCGTTTATCTCCGGTGAGCTTACCATCCTTCCCTAACTTGTCGGCTATTGAGGGCTTTGTTTTGTTGTTGCTGGAGTCGCTAGCATTGTTGGAAGTGTTGGAGTTGTTACCGGAGTTGGACTTGTTAGAGTTCTTGGATTTACCGGCGGAGTTTGTGGATTTACCGCCAGAGGTGGAAGCGTCGTCAGTTTTGTTGTTGTTGTTGTTAGACTTGGCGGGGCGGGTTTCAAGCGCTGCCTCATCCTTCTGCATCCAGTAGACTTCATTGGCTTCTTGGGCCTTGAGACATAATGTTGGTAATGTTGTAGGCTTGCCTCCTCGGAGGACTTCAACACGGATCTGTAGCGGGAGTCCGCGGAAGTACGCTTTGCGGAGTGCCGAGTCATTCCAATCAACTTGGGCTGCCAACTTCCAAAATTCGACATTGTACTTGACGATGTGTGCTGATTCCTTCATTTTGAGTGTGTAGAGAGACTTTTCGGCATCTCCAACGGGGTCGTGCGGGCCGAAGTTGGTCTCGAGCTCGTTGATAAAGGCTTCAAAGTCCCAAATCCAATTGGCACTATTGGTGTTGTCCATCAGCCCTGGTTCAAACCAACCAAGTGCTGCTCCCTTCAGATAAGAAAGAATGAATAGAATCTTTTTCTCATCAGATGCAAAAAGAGTAGGACGGTCACGGAAGTGAAGGTTACATATTGGTGTTGTCCATCAGCCCTGGTTCAAACCAACCAAGTGCTGCTCCCTTCAGATAAGAAAGAATGAATAGAATCTTTTTCTCATCAGATGCAAAAAGAGTAGGACGGTCACGGAAGTGAAGGTTACAAGAGATTAGAAAATCACGGAGCTTCCGCGGGTCCGTTCCGTCGAACGTGTCAGGTTCGCATACTTTGACCTTTTCATTACGGGGTTGGCGGGAGGAGCGGATGCTGTCCGATAACTCTTGTAGTACGTGTAGGAATAACCGGTCGTTGCGGGGCTCCGACTCGGGAATGGATTGATGGTCATCACCTTCCGGGTCATTGTCGTCACCATCAGGGTCATCAGGCCCATCAGGATAGCCATGACTAGGTTGGTTGTCGACCGGAGTACCGCGGGAACCGGCGGTGTTGTTGGAGGTGGTTCGTCGGGGTTTTCTGGGTTTGCGCCCAGGCCAGGAAAGATGTTCGAAGGTCGCGGTGTAGTACCGAAGGTTGACAAAGGTCGGTGGAGGGTTGGTGAGGAAAGTCGGGATCTGCGCACTGCTTGCAATCCGCTGCGGAGACCCATTGGTAGTAGAGCGTGTACGCATAGTGACTGTTTGTGAACTTGACATAAGATGTTAATAGGTTCGTGAAAATGGGTGTAAGAAGTGTGAGTTTGATAATACTATTATGAACTGATCTCGTAGGCGGGGTTACGACGGAGTTCCGTGGCGGCACTGGACTTGGCTTCAATCTAAAAGGGATTGCGCCCTTCTCTACGCCCAATGTTCAATTTACAAGGTGACGGTAATGAGAGCGGAGGTCCGGCGGAGTTCCGGAAGTTAAGAGAGAGCGAGGACTTTAGAAGTGAGAGAGTTGTGGAGATAACAATACAATTATCAAACTGAAGTTACAAGTGACGTTATACTAAGTTTTATAGTAAGTAAGTAACCGGGGTAACTACGGCGGGATCAACAGAGTAACGAGTACGCAGTAAGTAAGATGATCAGCAATGATAGATATGTGATATAAACAAAACAGGAGTAATTTGAAATACAATTTGAAATAGTCTTTTGATATGACGGCGGCTCCGTCGGTGATCCGCCGGAGATCCGTCGCAGGCTTGCATGGGATATGACACCAAGCACCGATTATCTTTGGATGCATTTATTGGTTTATTATGGGAGGAATACAAACTTCAGTTGAATAGAAATGGGAATAATAATGGCACCCGCAGAAGCATAAATCTGGTGAAAACCCAGAAAGCTACCGGTCCTAGCAAATCCCTTGAAAATCGTATCACCGAAAGAAAATCCACCATAAAAACTTATTGTGATCATTGCAAGCGTGCACCGGAATGAAATTCTGGATGATCATATGAATCATTCAAACTGGAAAAAGTTGATTGGAATGGGTATGAAATGTTGTACCAGGTGCCAATTAAATTGCTAACTTGATATCAGTTCCAGCTCTGATACGGAAGATGAAATGGGCCCAGGAATTGGTTCTGACTGCCAAGGATTCGTACAAGAATTTGACAGAATCGGCATCGGCCTGTGATCTTAATGAGTGGAGGAAAGGGGAGCAGCAGGCACAGGCGGGCTGGGCAGAGGATGTCAAGAGTATGGATGATTTTGATCTGAAAACACAACAAGGTGCATTGGTGCTATGTGTGGATATTCTGTGTTGACGTGCCTTATGTTAAACATAGCTCCGGGGAAAGCAGAAGTTCAGCTCCGACTTGTGGATGAAGGAATGTTTTCCGGCAACTCTGGTCTCATTGATTTCTTAGCAAAGGGACTGAGTATTCAGGAATCACAGTGAGTAGGACTACATTATATTGATGGTGTAACATTTATTTGGCTGGTTGGTTACAGAATGTCCCTACAGAGTTACATTAGGCATGCTGGAAAGGCACCAACGACAGCAGAACAGATCAAAATCACTAAGCGATGGAGTCGGTTATTGAACCGGATTACGGATCATCAGTGAAAGGCTCATCAATACCTCACTGGCATGGAGGATGATGACTATTCGTTTGAACCATCAGAGGTATATGATATTGGCCAAGATGGAGAATTAGAACTGGTGAGTAACGGCCAGCCAGACAATCTGTTTGTAGCCAGCAAGGTGGGCCACCGGCCAGAGTGTTTCCGGCTGACGTTGCCTTCTGGGATGACTTGACAGGTCTGATGGGAACATGGAGTTCAGGGCGTTGCCGCATTGGAGATCCAGCTGTGGGCCGGTCAATGTAATGATGCATTGAAAGCTATTCGACTGGCATTGGGAAAGAAGGCATTCTTGTTTCAAACAAAGATCTGCCCAAGAGGCCCAAAGACAGGAAAAACAAAGTCATGGGATGAGATTCATGCAGTGGATCAGACACTCCGTTTGAATGCTCAAATATATCGATCTTCGAGGGAATCACTCAGTAATTTACACTGCCCCATATGTTCCGCGCGGATCCACGCGGACTATGCGGACGTCCGCGGACTCCACATGATTTGCATGCGGAGTCCATGGACGCCGTGCTAGTCCGCGCGGATTCCCATAGGCTCTGTAATTTTTATATAGATATTTAAATGAATTACATTTATAAACTGGCCCCCCCGCCCGCGTCTCGTCGCCCCCCCTCGTCTCGTCGGCCCCCCTCGTCTCGTCGGCCCCCCTCGTCTCGTCGGCCCCCCCCCCCTCGTCTCGTCGGCCCCCCTCATCTCGTCGGCCCCCCTCATCTCGTCGGCCCCCCCCCCCTCGTCATCGTTCCACCCGCCTTCCACCCCACGAGCAGTCGCTCGCGAGGCTGGGGGCGGGTGGTGTGTCGTCGTTGGGTTCCCTCGTCTCCCTGGCATCCCCCCCTTGTCTCGTCCGCCCCCCCCCCCCCTTGTCTCGTCCGCCCCCCCCCCTTGTCTCGTCCGCCCCCCCGCCCTTGTCTGGTCCGCCCCCCCGCCCTTGTCTGGTCCGCCCCCCCCCCCTCATCTCGTCGCCCCCCTCGTATCGTTCCACCCGCCTTCCACCCCACGAGCAGTCGCTCGCGAGGCTGGGGGCGGGTGGTGTGTCGTCGTTGGGTTCCCTCCCCTCGCCCGTCGTCCCTCGTCTCCCTGGCATCCCCCCCTTCTGTGGCGTGTCCCCTGTCGTCTGGGCGTCCCCCCTTCGGCTGGCGTCCGCCCTGGGGCGTCTGGCGCGTCCCGTGCTTCCCCTGGTCGTCGGGACGCCGTACGGCGGTGATGACGTGGCAGCGCAGGGGGTGCGTTCGGGTCTTACCTCGCGGGTACCCCACTCCACAGGCCTCCCGGGACCTCCCTCGGGCTGTCCTATCCTCCCCTGAGTCCCCCCCTCCCAGCTCAGTGGGGAGGAGGGCGTGCCGTTGGGGGGCCGTCGTTGCATGTACAATAGAAGCAATGAAAAAAATTAGTTAGCTTAATAAAAAATGACTAGAACACAAAAACACTTACTATGGGGGCCCCAGGCCCCCAGAATGGTGGAGTGGTGGAGGGGGGGGGACCCAGAAGTGAGGGGGCGAAGGGGGTGGCCGTCGTTGCATGGACAGTAGAAACCCTGGAAAAAAAAGAATCAGCTAAATATTAATAAAAAACTTAAAGATGGGGCCACAGGGCCCCCTATTGGTGGAGTGGAGGAGGGGGGGTGAGGAGGGAGGAGGGAGGAGGGAGGAGGGAGGAGGGAGAGGGAGGCGTCGTCGTGGGTGGTAGTGGTGAGGGTGATGAGCTGGCAGTCACAGGGTGACGTTGGTGACATGGTGACAACGGTGCCCAGTAAATTGGCACATGTTGGCATGGCTTATACAGTCTGTTTGTCTAGTGGTTAATTGCTTACCTGTCACACTCACGTGGCCTTGCGGTCGTGGGTTCGAATCCTCCTGCCCCCCCTACCTTTTAGAGATTTACAATAATAAAAATATTAATTATTCATTAAATTAATTACTCCCTCGGATGGGCTCGGACGTCCGAGCTGTCCGACCTGTCTGTACTCGGACTCGGACGGAATAATTCCGTGGAATCCGCGTAAAAAGAAAAAATCCGTACGGATCCGTGCCGACTCAAAATCTGGAATTAAGCAGGACTACAAGCCAAATGAATTTCTCAGAAGTCCGTACGGACTAACTCGGAGTCCGTGAAAATCCGCGCGGATCCGCGCGGAACATATGGGGCACTGTAAAGACCTCGAATCACTGGTGGATTTGGAGGCACCAATGGCAATGACGGAATGGTTCCAGGTTATAGAGACAAAACATCTCAAGACAAGCACTACGCTCCTGGACCCCCGGCAGGATGGTTTCAAGCATGTGCAACTGCCTTGGTTCTGGTATCTGGATGTTGCTGGGGATAGCATATCAGCCAGCCATCTGAAGGAATGTAAGTTTGCGCATGAATGAATATGAATTGAGTCTGACCATAAGAAAAAGTCCACAGGGTTAACTGGCTATGAGCAAAAGCAACATTTGACAGAGTGAGTGAGGAATTGGTCCTTGTGAGGCATGAAATGGGGTGGACTATCAGGTCCTTCGAACACCATGCGGAGCAGTGGAGATGAAGAAAAGAAGATGGAACGTCCCCTGGCCATTTGATGTATGCAGCAAGGCAACAGGCGATGTGGGGGCAATTTGCGGTCTCTGCAAAGGGCTCATTTTCCAGTATTTTGTTAGAATGAGCAATATGTACATTGCATTCAATAGTGTAATTGCTGTTCTGTGCTGCTCAGTCTTAGGTTGGATCCTGACAATTACTAATGCCACTATTTCACCGTTTCAGCTTGACTGCCGTTCTACCTCACTGCCGTGTTGTATCACTGCCGGGCGGTAGCAGTTGCTAGTGGGGAGCACTCTGGGTCAGCAACAGTGCTGGTGGAAGGCTGCTACCTATGCTCTTCTGGTGAGGATCACTGCCCATTCAATCTGTGGTTGGGGATCACTGCCAATTAAATCTGCCGTTCCGTCTCAGCCAGTGACCAAAGGAAGCGATTGCCGGTCAGTATCACTGTCGAGGCTCCAAATCATTCAATGAGCTAGTCACCCTAAATCCTTCATTGTCCCACTTGATATCCTGTTTTGATGCCAATGTCAATATCAGCTCTGTAGTATATATTGGATGTTTTTGTGCAATAGCTCATTGCTGTTCAGTCTCACTGCCATCCTACCTCACTGCCGCCCTACGTCCCTGCCGTCCCACTTCATGCCAGTCGGTATGACTGCCGGTCAGTAGCAGTCCATGGTAGCACCCCCGGGCAGACCCAGTGCCGGTGTAAGTCTGCTACCTACAGAATCAGCCGCCATGGGGTATCACTGCTTATTCCTGCTGCCATGTGGTGATACTTCCTCAGTGATCCGGAGTGTGAAAAACGCACTTTCCTCACTTCCCAGGATCACGGTGCAATCCTCCTTTCTCTCATGTTTATCAGTTTATGTTCCGAAGCGACGCGATCTATAGTTTACAGTAGCTAAGTCATTATTAGCGTATATCGCAACCTTCGCACCTTCACATCTCACTTCGCACCTATTTTACTTCGCATACCTTGGTCTACCTGGGTTACCTAGAAAAAGTTTAGTGTAGGTAGTCCATGGGCGATGGCCTTGGGTATGGACCTGATTAGTATAGTATCCACTCACCCTTGTACTTGTATATAAAGCTATAGTAGTAGAATCACAAAACAAAGAACATTCTCCCCTCTTGACTTGCGTTAGCATTTAAGATTCGTCCTTGCATTTAGACCTCCGAACTCCCTTCATATTTCATCATTTCGCTCGCAACTCTTCGCTTACTCCAATATCGTCTTCGCTATTGTGTATTTCACAGACTCATCCTTTGTCCACAATTAACTTTGCAATCTTCGCATTCCCAGATTCGTGCAGAACGCCTTCTGGTACACTACTTCGCATCCTCTCGCGCGGTCCCGTTGCTTGTAGAGGACGGTACTGAGACCCTTTTAAGCTAACTCCCGCATTTCTTTATCGGGGTTTTCCTTCAATAGGAGATCTACCAAAACACATCAATTTGGAGCCCACCGCAAGGGTTTTCTTTAAAGATTTCATCAGACCAACCTCCGACAAGCGAGGGATTTACATCGGATCCACTCGACTCCATCCGACACACTTTCGAATCCACTTACAATCATCGATTTCCCTCAGATCCATTACACCCTTCGCAGGCCTTTAGTGCGATATTCCCTCAAGTGTTACTACAACCAGCGATATTTGAAACTCATATTCCGAACTCTTCAGATTCCTCAGACTCATCATTGGACACATCGCCAGTAACATCGCAACCAAGAATCCAACTCCCCCTATCCACAATGTCTACAACAACAACACCACCTAATATGCCCACTCGCAGATACTCAAGCGCACCAAAGTTTATGCAAGACAAACCTCACGAATTAGGACAATACTTCGCAGAGCTAGAAATCTTATTCGCATCATGCCAGGTAACGGCAGATGAACAGAAGAAGCTCCATGCATGTCGCTACGTCGCAATAGAGATTGCTGAACTATGGGAAGCCCTACCAGAATATGCAGCAGGAACCTATGCAGATTGGAAAGCGGCCATTATCAAGTTATACCCAGGCACAAGTAGTACTGATCACTGGACAGAAGCTGACCTGGACAAAGTTGTCAGTGAACGTTTGCGACTAGGAATCAAGACCCTGGATGACCTCGCGAACTACTACAGACAGTTCTATACCATCTCAAAATTCCTAATCGATCAGACAAGAATATCGGGAAATGAACAAAGTCGCGTGTTCATTTCAGGAATCCCTCATCACTTATGGGAACGAATGTTGACGAGACTGATGATATCCCATCTGAACAACGCAGCAAACCAAGGATACACACTTAACCAGCTGTACGAAGCAGCGGTTTACATTCTGACTGCGGAATTGCCCAACTCGCATAGCAGCTATTCGCCAGCTCACGATCTACCTACACCACAATCCTTGACATTATGCGATTCAACGCCATCGCCATCGTCATCTGCTGGGATCAAGATTGAAGATCTTAACACAATGTTTGAGATGCTAGCGCAGACAATCATCGTAGCGGTCAATGCAAAGACAGGCGAAAGGCCTTCGCAAGACAATCACCCACCAAACAGCAGTAATTGTAACTTCTGTGGCAAACAAGGTCACTTCATTTCGCAATGCCCAAAGTTAACACTATACATTTCTTCCAGAAAGTGCAAGAAGAATGCTGAAGGAAAGGTTGTGTTACCATCCGGATTATTCCTCCCCAGAGTGATTGCTGGACGATGGTTAGCAGACAGACTGGACGAATACCACCATCTCAACCCAGGACAAGTGGTTGTTTCGCAGGTTTCCACTACCTCCTCCACTTCCACAATGATCTACGACTGTGTTCCCTCTCCACCCTATATAGAAGAAATCTCAGACAATGGTTCACGAATATCTGCAGAAGATTGCATTATCGCGTTAGAGTGAGAACTCCTAGCACTTCGCTCGAAGCCCGTGTTTGACGGAGTAGAGATACCTAGGGTTTGTCGAGGGCCTCTGAATAAAGCACCGATGAAGCCTTTGCAGACAACATCTGATGTTGAACCATCCGCATTGCAACCCTCAGACACCAGCGCTCAGCCTTCTGAATCTGTTCCCCAACCAATAGTACCAGTCACAAAACCACCTGTACACCCATTCGCCAACATTCCAGAGGCTGCAAAGGAGCCAGCCTATCACACCATTGCACCAATCCACAACTCCAAGTTCACAGAGGAAGTGTATATTCACACCATGAAGTCTCCTTTTGTCACCTTGTCTCCAGAAGAGTTACTCTCCATTTCACCAGAGTATTGCCAAAAGATGCGCGATGCAGTTACCCTGAAACGGGTTTATCCAACAGAAATAGAGAAGGTCTCGGACACCGTCGCCACCCATGTTCAAGAAGAAGCATTACCAGGGATCGAATATGAAAACGAAAACCCCGCACACTGCACCAACGGTATCCCTCCTCCATCTGACGCTCTCATAGTCCACAATATCTACAACACCTATCTTAGCAACTTACGACCAGGCGAAGAGCGCAGAATGATTATGGTCGCAAAGGAATTGCATGCCTTGCAATCTATTATGATGCTAGTGGATAACCAAGAACACATCGAAGCCATCGGTTCACAGGTTATCGCAATGTTGGAGACTGTCTGCTTCAATCTTGGACTTCACTTCAATCCCACGGTTCAATTAAACATGCAATCCGCGAATGGCGAAATCGATCACTCACTCGGTTTAGCAAGAAACGTCGCATGTAGCATTGGAGACGTTACCCTTTACTTCCAGATACATGTTATTCGCAACCCCGCATACAACATCCTCATCGGTTGACCATTCGACGTTCTGACAGAAAGTACAGTGAAGAACTACAAGAACAAAGACCAAACTATCACTATCATCGATCCAAACTCGGAACGAGTCACTACAATCCCAACCATTCCTAGGGGCAAGCCTACTCACACTCGATTTCGACAGAATGGTCCCGATGGAAATTTTCGCATACTTTCGAGGAATTGATAGAGGATCAAGGAGAAATCGTGTTCCTAATAGATTTTAATTTGCTTCAAGACTCAGCTTCCATTTATGCCTATGCTCCAATTCCCTTATCGACCTCTACTTCCATTCTTGCTAAAGCTTATTTATTAGCCTGCAATTGCCCAAGTGGCATAGAACCAGGCCTAGATTCACATCTCTCCCAATTACAGTCCTCTCTCGCTTCGCCAATATCGCAACCTCTAGAAGAAGCAATGGCACCCACGACATCACCCATATCACATTTCATAGATGCCATCCCAAGGAGAAAGGGGGTGGTGACAAAGAAGAAATACAAACCAGTAGCCCAGAAAGTTCGCTCTGTTGTTGCAGAGCTTCCAGAGAAATATTGCGTTGTTCGCAACATTATCGGAGATCCATTAGCTGATATGCCAACACTAGACACAAACCCGAAGACATTTACACCTACAGGTCGATATACAGAAGATCGACGCAAAACCTTAGATGCAAAACATGAAGACTTTCTATGGCCTGCAGAACACGATTTAATGCACAACTTCATGTGCAAACAGAATGAAGCTTTCGCATGGGACGATTCTGAATGAGGCAGTTTCCGCTCAGATTTCTTTCCACCAATCAACATCCCTACAATTCCCCGCGTCCCATTTATCAAAAAGAACATTCCAATTCCTCCAGGGATATACGACGAAGTATGCACTATCATTCGGAAGAAGATTGCAGCTGGGGTATACGAAGCCTTGAATTCCTCTTATTGCACTCGTTGGTTCTGTGTTCTCAAGAAGGATGGAAAAGGATTGCGTCTTCTCCACAATCTCGAACCGCTGAATTGTATCACTATTAGACACTCCGGAGTTCCTCCCATTCCCGATCATCTCGCAGAACAATTTGCTGGCAGAGCATGCAGTGCGATGTTGGATTTGTATATGGGATATGACAAACGACTTATTGCAGAAAGCTCGCGCGATTATACAACATTCCAAACACCATTCAGCGCACTTCGCTTGGTTACCCTCCCAATGGGATGGACGAATTCAGTGCCAATCTTCCATGACGATGTCACTTTCATTCTGCAACCCAAAATTCCAGACCTCACCATCCCTTATATCGACGACGTGCCAGTTAAAGGACCAGATTTGTGCTATATTCCCGAAGATGGATCATTTGAAACCATTGCTGCCAATCCACAGATACGTCGCTTTGTCTGGGAACATTTCAACAACGTCAACAGAATTGTACAACGCATGAAATACTGTGGAGGTACATTCTCAGGAACAAAGCTATTGATATGTGTTCCAAGGTTTTGGGTCATTGGGCACTGCTGCACTTACGAAGGAAGAATTGCAGATGATTCGAAGGTGTTAGTGATCAAGAATTGGGGACCCTGCAACAGCATCTCCAAAGTTTGCGCATTTCTAGGCACGATTAAAGTACTTCGCAACTTTATTCGCAACTTTGCCCACCGTGCACACCCTCTCGTCAAACTCACCAGGAAAGACATCCCCTTCGAATTCGGCGAAGAACAAATCCGCTCCCAAGAAAACCTGAAACAAGCTTTAATATCATCTCCAGCACTACAACCCCTCGACTACACCTCCGATTCACCCATTATCCTCGCAGTCGACACTTCATACATCGCAATCAGTTACTTTCTCTGCCAATGCGTGCCAGACAATCCAAAAACCCGATACTACAACCGATTTGGATCTATTACTCTCAATGACAGAGAGGTCAGATTCTCTCAACCAAAACTAGAAATCTATGGCCTTTTCCGAGCATTTCGCGCCCTCAGACTTTGGCTTATAGGTGTTCACAATCTCATAGTCGAAACGGACGCACGCTACATTAAAGGAATGCTTGCACACCCCGATATCAACCCTTCAGCAAGTATCAATCGCTGGATCATCGCAATTCTATCATTCCATTTCGAACTTGTACATGTCAAAGGTACCCTACATGGACCAGATGGATTGTCAAGAAGGCCA
This sequence comes from Tricholoma hemisulphureum, assembly GCA_964034925.1. NCBI lineage: Eukaryota > Fungi > Basidiomycota > Agaricomycetes > Agaricales > Tricholomataceae > Tricholoma > Tricholoma hemisulphureum. The sequence continues at coordinate 1,748,936 of OZ035932.1, forward strand.
CGACAACCAAACAATGAGGATATAGCCGATGAAGATGACTTTGAAGATTGGGTAGACTGACTACATGGCTTTATACACATTATTCATGATCTCTCTTTCCCTCCAACTTCACAACCCACCAAACCAACACAACCACTTATATCGATTCTCGCTACCGCTCAAATCTCAAGTCAGGAGGAGGAGAGCTATGCCAATATTCCACGCTCAGAAAATGCGAAATCAGCTGATTTGAAGCTCACTGCAGTGCGAACTTGGCACAAAGATTTGCAGAGACCAAGCGAAATGACAGACTCACAATACGCGAAGTTCATTCGATATGCCACCCGATTCTTCCCCGACCACGATCGCCTATGGAAGCGAGATTCCCATGGAGCGCACAAACTTTTCATCCCTCAGGAAAGACGTCTAGAAGTTCTGAGAAATGTCCACGATAACATAGGACACAAGCGCTATTATGCCACACGATCTGCACTCCTCTTGCGATTTTGGTGGCCCCACATCCATGCAGATTTGATATGGTATGTGCGAACATGCCACATTTGCCAGATCCAACAAATGACCAAACTGCGAATTCCACCGACCGTTGCAACCCCTGCTCCATTATTCTCGAAAATCTACATTGACACCATGCACATGCCTAAGTCAGCAAATTTCAAGTATCTCATCCAAGGAAGATGCTCACTTGTTCATTTGCCTGAGTTTCGCATGTTAGCCAACAAAAACACAACTTCAATAGCCAATTGGATATTCCAAGATATCATCTGCAGATGGGGCGCACTTCATGAAATCGTCACGGACAACGCTCCAGTATTCCTCAAAGCCCTAGCAGTTCTAGGCCAGAAATACAAGATACACCACATTCGAATCAGTGGCTACAACTCTAGAGCAAACGGACTAGTAGAGCGATCCCACTTCGACATTTGACAAGCGCTATTTAAAGCAGCGAATGGAGACAAAGCTAAATGGTCCCATCTCTTCTTGACTTGTTACCGCCACCATATGCCGTGGGAACTTTCTGTACACTGTCTGGCTCGTTGCCCAGCAGTCTATCCCCTGGCCTGATCTTTGATCAGACCAGCCTATCCCACTCCCCAGGAGTCGTTTGGGAGCTATCCCAACCCCCCTGGCGATCGGCCTGACCGATCCCCACGGATCGTGCACGGATGCCCACTCAGAGGGTGTCCTACTGTCCGCCATCTTTACCTACCTGGGCTCGATGATCCTCAGCTCTGGGATGGGGCACCTTCCGCCAATCAGTGGGGGGGTTCGACGGTGAAGTAACACTGCCGGCTTAGGCTGGGGGTCCTGTTCTGGGGTCGGGGGGAGAACACGCTTAGGGGGGGGGGCGATCCTTTGGATTGCCAGATCCCTGGAGAGGATCTAGGGACCTGGTGCGTCTGCTTTCACCTCCTTTTAGGATCTTAGCTACTCTACGACTACAGGACACTGCCTTCTCCCTGTGGGTGGGTCCTTGCCTTGCACTAGGGGTTTGCGCGCCGGCGCTTCCCCTTACCACGCTTCCCGTGGGCACCCATGCTCTGTGCGTGTGCTCTGGGGACAACTTATCTGCTCATCCAGGATGCGCAGGGCTGGCGATCCCTGCTGCTTACAAGAGACCGAGCCATTCCCACTGTCCACCTGTTAGCAGGGGTCAGCGGAGTATCTGCAATCATTGAGATCAGACAGCAGAGGGCAGGGGGAGACGCTCCCCCAGCACTGCTCTTTATGGCCCTACAACACTGTGTGTTGGGGACCACACGTATCCTCCCCGGCCGTGTTCGCTAATGCGGCCCGCGGTTCTTCCGGACAATCAGGAGGCGGGCCTGCCGAGGCCGCCACTGAGACTCCAACGGGGCCCCTTCCCCACCGCCGCCATCGTCCACGATGGCGGCACAACTGATTCTCCACTTCGAGGCTGGGGCTGGCTGTGGCTGTCCCCAGCCCGGGCGGTCAGGCATCCCGCCCTCTAAATAGAGGCGGGGCCCTTCACACACTCTGCCGCTACGGGTAGAGTGTTCCTGGGACTCGTCCCGGGCTTGTTCGGATGAGCAGGAGAAGTGGGTCGTCACCAACCACCCTCTTCCCCCTGCTTGCCCACCTTTACCGGCTTCGTTTGGGCCGTACATGGTCACAGCCAGGTGCCTTCATGGGACAGTGACAGCACTGGACCCATGGTCCGCTGCTCACGGGCAGCGGTCACCATTCTTTCTCCGGACGGGGAAACGGTTAACCTCCGGGCCCTTGTGGTCTGGGGGCTTACGGTGAATTAACACCGCTCACTGGCTTCGGCTGCGCGTGGGGGGACCGTGGCAACCACTGGGGGGGGAGTTTTCTGGTTCACGGGCCGCATAGACGCGGCGGACCTTCACGCCCCTGTGGGCATTATCCGTGGTCTCACCTGTCCACCTGAGCGGCTACCAAAAGAGAAAGGGGTATCACACTGGCGGGGGTTAGAGTACGGTTGAATCGTAGTGTACTAGGTTGTATTTTACCTCAGGCCCGCGGACTGCGATCGTGCACCGCGTTATAAATTGTTGAACCAAAAAAAAAAAAAAAAAAAAGCTAAATGGTCCCAGAGCTGTTATTCAGTCTTTTGGGCAGAGCGAATTACGACAAAGAAGATGATGGGCTGTTCACCCTACTTCGCAGCAACAGGGACACATCCACTCATCCCACTCGATATTGTCGAAGCCACATACCTCCAACCCCCTTCCGATTCCATACTTTGAACCACAGATCTTATCGCACGATGAGCAGTCGCCCTCCAGAGACGAAAGGCAGACTTAGCCAAGTTACATACCAAGGTCTTCGCAACACGCAAACAAGCCGCGATTCACTATGAAGCAAAGTACATGCGCATGATTCATAACTTCAATTTTCAATATGGAGACCTAGTTCTAATGAGAAACACCACAATCGAATATTCGCTAGATCACAAGCTCAAGCCACGCTATCTTGGACCTCTTATTGTTATCTCCAGAGACAAAGGAGGAGCCTACATTGTTTGCGAACTCAACGGGACTGTCATGCATAGGCCTATTGCAGCATTTTGCCTCATCCCTTATTATGCTCGACGCATGATCCACCTTCCATCTGGAACAATCGACATTGATACCACGCGTTGATAGGTATCAGGAGCGTCCAAAGCTCTGAACCGTCCCATTTTCACATTTTAAACGACACCTCCTCATGCCACATTCTACAATTGTCATAGGATCTCACACGCATTACTACCAATACTCGTGCTACTTGCAGCCTCAAAACTCTTCATATTTAGCTCCCACATCAGTTATATCGACCTCCACCTCTTGGCCCACTCCGTCATCCACCTCACTCTCTTCTTTCCTGGCTTGGGTCACCACCGCATTGTCCTCTGGTCGCACTTGATATTGTTCAACTCATTGTTGGCAAAAGAAGATATCTCACTCACTCCAGTCAAGGCTCCATTGTAATGGGTCACAGAAGATAATGGGATCATCTCCTCCAACAGGCAAATTTTCTGTGTTGAGCTCGGATGAGAATCGTCCCCACACAATAGTGCGTCTCCATTGGTAGGCCATCAGGATGCACATAATCAAGAGGATGATGAAGAAGATAAGGACAAGAGAGATGTTGTTAGAGATCATGGTGTAAGGTTTTAGTGCAAGGAACGGTATTATCAACAGTCCTATGATTTTGGTCACATGACAAGGTTCCCAGGATTACATCATCAACCTCTCCAGTCCCTATCACCTGCCTGACAAGCCACTGGACGCATTTTTGGATAGGAGACAAGTCCTATTACACCAGGTAGATTTCTTGATCTAGTACCCACTCTTTATTCCAGTACCCACTCCTTATTCCATTACCCCTCCCCCCCCCTTTTCTCATTGGCATCTGATTCCTTCTCATATTACTTGGGTCCTCTTCACCCACTTCAATTTCCTGGCCCCACTTAGAAAATCTATATAAGACATCTAGTAGATAGAAAACAAAAATAATATATCATTTCCCCTCTATTGTTTAGAGCACAGAGCTCAATTCCAGAGTCCTATTATCGTATTATCTCGTCTCAAGAAGCATAAGACATCGTCTTATTATCGTATTATCCCTTCACTCTCTTATCATCTTGCCTTGTGTCAAGCACCAACCCAAAGCCACCTCGCTCCCTTCCTCTGGTCTAGTAGGACTATCATTTGGTGTGTGTTTCCAGGTGATTCCTCGGACTGAGTATCATCAGCGTCTCAGACAATTAGAAGAAATGGACTTAGCAATAGACAAAGAAGAACAAGAGCCTTTAGACCTCGACACCCTGACCTGCCTTGTGTCTTCGTCCTCCTCTCTCTTCAGTGTCGCCTCCAGCGCCTCGAATTCCTCTTCAGTCATGACATCAGCCATGTAAGCATTCGTTGCGTCCGTTAGACATTGCGCTCTCAGCGCCGTGCAATCGGCAAGGCTGGGAGCTGGCTCTGAAATAGGCACCGGCTGAATGGGGAAGAGGACTCCCCCCCATTCACGCCAGGACGGACAGTCAAACCTAGCAAAGGCCTCACAGGCTTGCGATAACACAGCCTTCATTTCGGGGTTGATCTCGGTATCTTTCGCCAACTTTACCAATTTAACCTATCAAAAAGGGATACCCAAGTCGTCATAAATGAAGTCTTTCAAAAACAAAACCTTGCGATGCACAGAACTTTTGGCAAATCGCTTGCCCCACACTTCATAGTCTTCAGGTTTGGCGACCCCATCGGGGAGGGTCATCAAGTCGTCCTTGATGGTGTCTTGAACTTTGGCAACAAGAAGAGAAGACATGGAGGAAGCAAGCAAGATATTTTATTGGAGACGAAGTTGAGGTATGGATGCGACGAAGAAAACTCTCAAACTCCGCTATCAACAAACAACTTCAATGTCATGCGATCGCGTCTCGGCATCTTCTGTTTTATTCTCATCTGAGCTCTACCTCTTACACAGAATGCTAAATCATTATGGCACCTTTGCACCTTCTGCTCTACTTCAACGAACGTTTCCCTATCTCTCCCTACCTTTTCCACATCTTTCCCATTACTCCACCCCACTCGCACACTTCGCGAAACACTACAGCCCTTCTTTCCACTATTCGGATCCACTTCACAAATGTCTGCAACACGAGCATTCTTTGGAATAACGTCAGCAAACGCTCCCACGCTCCTTCCTCATGTGCCAACAATGGCATTCTTTTTCCTCCCTTTTTCCTCTTCTTTTTCCACTCTTTTATATCATCACCTCCCTCTCTATCATGATTATATCCTCTTCCCAGTTGGGTTGGACCAGGGACAGTACCTTTCTAGGGCCTAGAGTTTGAAGGTCCGGTCCAGTTGCAGTCGCGGCCCTTTTTGGCTGCAACTGGAACCGCGACCGGTTGTGCCACTCACAAAAACTTCCCGACCGAAAGCGCAACTGCGGCCAACCGGTCGGGACCAGTTGCTTACCAGTTGCACCTCGGTCGAAACCGGTTGCAACCATCCTACTAGTAGTTATTAATTTTATCTAAAGTAGTCTACCAATTAATTTAATTACTTAAAAAAACACAAACGGAAGGGGAACGTAAAGAGGGGGGGACTATAACCGAGAGGGGGGAAGTGCGGACGAGAGGGGGGGGGGAACGAGAGGTGGAACACTACAATGGAGTGGGGGGGAACGTGGACGAGAGGGAGGGGAGGGAAACAAGGGGGGGGAACGTAGACGAGTGGGGGGGAACGCAGACGAGAGGGGGGCACTACAACCGAGAGGGGGGCACTACAACCGAGAGGGGGGGAACGCGGACAAGTGGGGGGGAATGCAGACAACAGGGGGGCACTACAACCAAGAGGGGGGCACTACAACTGAGAGGGGGGGAATGCGGATGAGAGGGGGGAACACGCAGATGCAGACAGAGAGCAGGGAACAAGAGGGCAAGAGGGGGATGCAGGTGGGGCAGGGAACGGCACACACAGGGGGGGTGGTTGTGGTTGTGGGACAACGTCGAATGTTGAATGTTGAAAGTTGAACATTGATGTTGATCTTTGATGTGTAAGCACATGCAAACATAAACGTGTCATGACGCGTCACCGTTTACTTGCACAATACATGTGCAAACATATGCAAATTAGTCAAAGGTATATAAAGCCTTGCTTGTCCACTCATATTTAGTTGGGCATGCCCCACATTATTTACAAAAATTAAATTAGATATGAAATAGTAAGCCCTAACTAAGGATGGTTGTAACTGGTTGCAACTGGTTGCAACCCGGTTGGAAGCCCAGCAGATTTGGGGCAACTGCAACCGCAACCGTCGACAGCTGGTCACAACTGCAACCAAAAATTCTGGTCGTGACCGGTTCAGTCCAGTTGGGTCCCGGTCTTTTTTTGGTTGCAGCAACTGGACCTTCAAACACTACTAGGGCCATTGAATCATTACAACTCTTGTTCGGCTCCTACCACTTCCTCCTCGGTTCCATCCTACACCTTGCCATATGCATCAATGCCACTGTCAAACGGGGACCTGGATGCCATTTCCGGGTTTTTACTTAAACTTCTAAAGCTACGCTCTCTTCTATATGTCTTTTGCCCAACGTTATCATGATTAACCAAACCATCAACCACAAAGACGCTGCCCTCTTCACAACCATTGCCACACTTTTAGCCCTATTCGGCTTCCTATTCATTGGAATTATGTTCATACGGCATCGCTCTCCCGTCACATCTACTCTACCTTTATTTGTAATGTACCCACTTCACACTCCCTTCGCTATGCCGCTCTCAAATAGTGTTGAATCAGTTCACCTCTCACTCGTCGACTCATTCCCTCAAGTACCCTCCATCGCATCTACTCTTTACACTCGCACACAGATTCCCCCATGTCCCATGTTCGCTGCGCCGCTCCCTCCACTTAGCGAAGATAATCATCTGGCAACTTCGACGGACAACCTCCTCTTGCCAGTAATCGCGATCACGCCTCCTACACCCCGAAACTCGTACGAATCCGAATGGCACGACCTATTTACAGGGCCCATTCCGTCGCAATCCTTCGTGATGTGAGGCAACCAAATCCCCATAGATCCTTCACGTTTAGGGCCACGCCCTTACATTCCGTTGTGAGGCGAATCGAAAGAGGATGTTAGCGAAATTCTGAGTTGGTCTATGAGGCCGAGGGCAGCCTCTGTTTCAAGTCAGGAGGAGGTGATACTTCCTCAGCAATCCGGAGCGTGAAAAATGCACTTTCCTCACTTCCCAGGATCACGGTGCAATCCTCCTTTCTCTCATGTTTATCAGTTTATGTTCCGAAGCGACGCAATCTATAGTTTACAGTAGCTAAGTCATTATTAGCGTATATCGCAACCTTCACACCTTCACATCTCACTTCGCACCTATTTTACTTCGCATACCTTGGTCTACCTGGGTTACCTAGAAAGACTTTAGTGTAGGTAGTCCATGGGCGATGGCCTTGGGTATGGACCTGATTAGTATAGTATCCACTCACCCTTGTACTTGTATATAAAGCTATAGTAGTAGAATCACAAAACAGAGAACATTCTCCCCTCTTGACTTGCGTTAGCATTTAAGATTTGTCCTTGCATTTAGACCTCCGAACTCCCTTCGTATTTCATCATTTCACTCGCAACTCTTCACTTACTCCAATATCGTCTTCACTATTGTGTATTTCATAGACTTGTCCTTTTGTCCGCGATTAACTTTGCAATCTTCGCATTCCCAGATTCATGCAGAACGCCTTCTGGTACACTACTTCACATCCTCTCGCGCGGTCCCGTTGCTTGTAGAGGATGGTACTGAGACCCTTTTAAGCTAACTCCCGCATTTCTTTATCGGGGTTTTCCTACAATAGGAGATCTACTGAAACACATCAGCAGTCTCTGCCGTTTGGTCTTGCTGCTTCATATCACTGCTGGTGAATTTCACTGGCATTTGGTATTTCTGTATTACTGCTGTTCCAACTAAAAGGATTTACTGCAGTTCTCATTCACTGCTGGTCAGCATTTATTACCAACATTCTACCTCACTGCCTATGCATGTCAAAGATCTCTGGAACTGTCCATTTCCATGTGGTTCACCATAGCTGTAACCTTTACAATCTCAAGTTAATGTTACACAAATACATTACAAACATTATACAGTAATAGCATCACCCTACAGTAGTCCATATACGAATAAAGTACAGAAGCACAATTACCTTGGTACATCAAGATCATGGTTTACTTTTTTTTTTTTGTTTCAACAATATTTAACGTGGTGCACGAGCGCAGTCCACGGCTATCTACTACAAGCAGGCAGCGGGTATACAACGTAAGTTTGAGGGGAAACTACAGCCCCGAGAATGCGCATGAGCGCGGAAAGGCTAGGGTGGGCGGCCGCAGCCCCGACCCTGCAAGCCAAGCAGCAGAAAGAGAGCGCTCAGGCGCCTCCCCGAACCAGCCCTGCCGGAACTCCCCCCAGGTCCTACTAAGCCAGACTGCCCCCCAGTCCGCCGCCCCTCAGTGGCCCCTATTACCTGTGCGCGCCCACCGGCGCGGCGGTGCAGGAATGACGATTACAGGGCTCCCCGCGAGTCGCCCAACCCACTAGCCATAAGGCCCAGTGGGGTCCGAGGTCCCCCGGTCGCCCAGGTACAACCCCACGCCGCTTAGCCCCCCCGCGCACGGGAGGGTACCCACCATACGGTGGGCCCCCTGACCTTGCCAGCGACGAACCTAGGGTTCGGCGTTACCAACCAAAGAGCTGAACGGTCCAACAGGACAGAGCAACCGTTCGGCCCCGAGAGGGGCCCCAACACACCAGACGGGGGTCATACGCCCTGCGCGTACCCCTCATCCTGGGTCCCACCCCTCAGGGGGGGCAAAGGCGAACGCTCTGGGGTTTGCCTCCAATAACTCCACCAAATCCGCGATGAATCGCGGCCCTTGGCGGTGTTTCTTGCGCTTCACGTGTGGGCACACGCGTAGCAGATGGTCCCGGTCCTGTAGGGGACGCAGGGGGCAGGGGCAGCGATCTTCTTCGCTGGGATGGAAGCGCGCGCGGTAGCTCCCGATGGGGGCGTGCGCCGTGATGCAATGGCAAAGCCGAGCCGTCAAGCTGCAGTCGTATGCAGTTTCCTTGAGCCAGGGCCCCTTACCGGAGGTAGTGGGCAGTGCTGGTCCCTTCCGCTGGGCCCTAAGGTCCAGGAAGTTTCGGCCGCGGTACTTGGGGTCCGCAAAGCGGGTTCTCCAGTCCGTGAGATCATGGTTTACTGAGTATCCAGCAGCCTTGAATCTTAGGAGGCAGTCCCGCATTTCATCGATGCTTTGCCCAAGCATCTCCATTTCCAGCAGCCAACAGATTACATTTTCCCATTCATCGCATCGTTTGTTCATCTTCCCTCTGGGGTTCCTCACATGCTCTTCAAAGTCTCCTACCAAGAGCTCGATCCTTCTCTTCCAACCACCGTCTTCATCTTCATCTCCAGTTCTGTCTTCTGAATGCTTCCTGTCCTGCATGTGTGATCCCACTGAGCCAGGGAGGTCAACTTCCATCAGGTCCGTATCCATCTCATCAGTGCCCTCCTGGCTTTTGATTGATGGTGACCTGCCAGTAGCAATTGGCCACTTAGGTGATCCCAAGCCACATGATGGGGACGGTGGTGTGGGAGGGAACGGAGGCATTGGGGATGAATCAGGTGTCTCACCTGGTGGTGGGTAAGGGCGGGAGTGGCAGGTGGTGATGGATTGACTACGGTCGGCAGTAGAGTGGCTCTGAAGCCCCTTTGTGGGTGGGTGGTCACTGGCAATGGTGGGGCAGGGCCAGGGGCAGATGGTGACGAACAGGGGTTGGCCATGGCGGATCCTTTCATGGCGGCCTCTGTTGAGCTATCCCACAGGAACAATTGGTCCTGACAAGCTGGGACAGCAAGGTGGGGAATGGGGCTGATCTGCTGGCGCTTCCGGATGTGCAAGGGAATTGCCTCCTCCAAAGGGGACTTGAACTTCACTGACTGTCGGGGAAGCGTTGCAGCCAGGTCACTGAGAATGGAGGGTGATCGAAGTGTAGTCTCTTCAGTGGAGGGGGCTGGTGTCATGGGCATTGGGTTACAATCAGGTATGTGGCTGGGACCTGCTATGTCCAGGTTGGGCCGGTGCCGTTTGGGAAGAGGGACAGGGATGGGGGATGAGTCAGTGGTGGCGCCCTGAAGCCCAGCATCAAGCCTTGGCCTCTTGAGGTAGAGGAAGCTTGATGGCTGGTAGTCAGCAGGCATTAGGAGTGGAGGAGGGGCTGTGGACAATGCTTCCACAGCTGGCTTCATTCCGGGCTAGACAGAGATCATAACTCTGCATCATATCAACCAAAACCGGTTACTCACTTTTTTTTTGATGTCCCTTTGGTGTGCCATGGGCTGTACTTAGTACAAGTGTCAAGTTTGTTTTGATCAAGTCGCTGAATGGAACCGAATAGCGGTTAGTGATGGCCGGAGGGTCACGGCAGCGTGCCTTCTGGTTGCCGTGGTAACATTAATTAAATTCAACCACTTAACCATCCAATCCCATACCGGGTGGAATATCAACAGTGTTCTATTCATCATGCTCACCAGCACTGTCCAGCCAGTCACTCCTCCAATCTCACAAGTCTCAATGTCTTCTCTCACGGCACCACTCGTTGCATGGGCAACTGTCTTTGTTAAGCCTATCCTGCAAGAACTCGCAAAGGCAGCCATCCTTGGCTATGATTAGGAGCTGCAGCAGCTGCTCATGGTGCTTCCGGGAAACCCAGTATGTTATCAACATCATTAGTGACATTATCCGTTCTTATTCACTACCAGTCACTTGACTCTGCTGCTGCACGGAAGGTCCAAGTGTGGATTGACACCCAAAAGATTGACTTAGCAATTCAGCAGCTAAAACAGGGGGTGAAAATTGATCCAGCCAGTCTGGACTCCTACATAGTAAGTGCAGGTCTCACCGCCGGTCAGCCTTACTGCCGGTGGATCTCACTGCTGTCCTCCCTCACTGCTGTCCCACTTCATACTGGTCAATATCACTGCCCCCCTACCTCACTGCCGGTGGGTCTCACCACCGTCCTACCTCACTGCCAATCAGTATCACTGCCGTCCTACCTCACTCCCATTTGGTCTCCACCATCCCACATCACTTCCAGTGGGTTCCTGTTCCAAAGCTCATAGACCCTGTTCTTGTATCCCATTCCCATGCCATCATCCTGAAGGATGTCCAGAATAGAATGATCATAGTCTACTGCCTCCAGCAGCTCACACCTGGGCCCATCCATCGCCCATGGTCTACTGCCTCCAGTACCTAGACCCTGGGCCCATCCATCACCCATGGTCCACTGCCTCCAATATATCACCCATGGGCCCACCCATTACCCATGGTCTATCTACTGCCTCCAATATATCACCCATGGGCCCATCCATCACCCATGGTATACTGCCTCCAGCAGCCAAACCATGGGCCCATCCATCACCCATGGTATACTGCCTCCAGCAGCTAGACCATGGGCCCATCCATCACTCATGGTATACTGCCTCCAGCAGCCAAACCATGGGCCCATCCATCACTTATGGTATACTGTCTCCAGCAGCTCACACCTGGGCCCATCCATCGCCCATGGTCTACTGCCTCCAGTAGCTAGACCCTGGGCCCATCCATCACTCATGGTATACTGCCTCCAGCAGCTCACACCTGGGCCCACCCATCATCAATGGTCTCACTCACTCAGTCACATCACGATGGGCCCACCTTATTCACATGGTGTATCCCATTAACATGGGCCCACCCTTATCCTATGGTCTATCACACAAGATGGGCCCATCTTAGCTGGACTATACTACATGGGCCAAAAGCCACCATTAAATGCTCCATATGCAATGGGTCAAATACACTGAAGGCCCTGCGCCATATGCATTCGTTACGGAAGTGTTTAATGTGTGGCTGCAATGTATAATCAATAAAGACATTGGGGACAAAAATATGGTCAGTAAATGCTCATCTCACTTCATGGGCGACATCTGATGTTTGCCCAGGATTCCATTGCTTTATGGCTTCAAACTCTCCTCCAGGTAAAACAAGTTGCCAAATAGGGCTATAAATCTTATTGGATATATTATAGGGAAATTCTTATGCGACAGCCAGCGAACAGATCCTGGAAATGTTTTTCAGGAGAGTAAAAGAGGGGGGAAACATTTGGGTGGAACTAGAGGAATGTATAAAAAGCGCCAATACCCACACATCAACAATCAAGCATGCGAGGGAGTCAGGGAGGAAATGTAGGAAGCAAGCAGTGTGGATTGGGCTGGAAAGGTAAGCAGCAATGTTGTATGCAAGGTGTACTATGACTTTCCGTGACAGGGTACCTGAACATGAGTTGGCAAAAATCGCCAACAAGCACATGGTGGAGACGCCTGAGCAGGGAGTCAAAGGGGTAAAGCATGGAGCTTTCGTAAATGATGGGTATGTTTGTCTGAAGGACAACACCTATTGTATCTGTGCGCCGAAGGCTGGTGATCCAGCCAAAATGACATCATGCATAACATGGATGAAGGATTCTCCAACGGATACTTCGCCATCATGGGAGAAAGTCGTAAGTTGGTTGGTTATTTATATTATGTGTCAGCCTTAATCCCTCTTGCAGTTTGGAGCAGGAGTTTATAATGTTGAAGAGCTGGACACCCACTTTGCTCATGACAACAAGAATGTAGGAAGTGACATGAAGGCCACAATGGTTAGCATGAAGTATGTGGTCTTAAATAGGGTTATTGTTGATCATGGGGATTGATTAAGTTGCATAGAGATGGTGCAGCCCAGCCACTTATCCATGGTGGAATGGTGTCAGGGGGTGTGATGATGAAGGCGATGGGGCATACTTCAACCTATGGGACTCCTCATGATGTTCAGGTAACACTGCAAGTATTTACACTCCCCCCCCCCATTCCTTGTGGAATCCTGGTTCATTCCTTGATTCCTGGTGGATTCCTATGCTATAGATGGGTGTAGGAGTAGTGTAGGAGTGTGGGGAGTGTGGGAGTGTGGGAATATGGGTGTGTAGGTGGGTGTGGGATGATGGGTGTGGGTATGGGTGTGTGGGGGGGAGTGTGGGGAGTGTGGGGGGGGTGGGGGGGGAGTGTGGGGGGGGTGGGGGGGGAGTGTGGGGGGGGTGGGGGGGTGAGTGTGGGGAGGTTTTGGATGTATTGTCTTATGCAAGTTCCCTAAATAAAAGAGTTCCAATTCAATTTAAAATTGTTGCTTTATTGGACAATGTAATCCTTAAGAATACTGCAAGCAGGTATAGAAAGAGTACAACCTTTTACATCTATCAATACAAAAGATGATATTCCAACTCTAATAATTTAAATTTCACAGTAATTTACACTGGCCCACATATTCCAATCAGACTCTGATCAGACTCCGATCAACTTTGCTCGGACTATCACTAATTTCCATTTTAGGAAAATAGGTAAATTTGTCCGAGCGGAGTCTGATTGGACTTTGTTAGGACTATCACCATTTTGGATTTTAAGCAATTAGGTCAATTTGTCCGAGCGGAGTCCGATCAGACTCCAGTCGGACAGCTCGGACTCATCACCAAAAATTATAAGTCATTATTTTCAAACATTAAATGTATTTATTACTATTTATAGATGTTTCAATACTAAAAAGATAAACCCCCCATCTTGCTATGGGGTTATTCATTTATTTACTACTCTAATACATTACTAAAAAAAATTGACCCCCTTCACCTCGCTAGGAGGCAGGGGGGTCAATATATTTATTTACTTATTTACATAGAAGACAAAGAAAAAAACAAAAAACCCCTGGAACGGGGGAGGGGAAACACAAGATGCATCCAGTCGTGTTGCAGTGACCCACCCCTCGCATAGCACCCTGTTCCACCCCATGAGTAATGGCTCATGGGAGCAGTTGGGGGTGCTGGCGTGGGGGGCTGGGGCCCACTCGGTGCTGCCATCGCCCCACCCGTGCTCCACCCCACAAGCAGTGACTCATGAGGCTGGGCCGGGTGGTGTTATTCGGGCTGCTGGGACCTCCTGTGGCATCCCCTCGGCTGTCGGGGTTAGTGATGTGGCAGCAGGGACAGGGGCGCACTACCGGCGTACCTCGCATCTGCTCCATTCCTCGGGCCTCCTAGCACCTCCCTAGGGCTGTCCTATCAGTCATCGAGCCCCTACCTCCCAGCTGAGTGGGGAGGAGGGGCGGCACGTGGTGGTGACGTCCTCATTGATGTATAAATAGCAACACTGAATTAAAAAAATGATTATCAGCTTTAAAAAAAAAGAATAACAGAAAAAGATACTTATTATGGGGGCCTACAGGGCTCCATAATTGGTGAGGTCCAGAGATAGCAGGGGGGGGTGCCGTGGAGGAGGTGGCCGTCATTGAAAAAAAAAGCTGAAAAAAAAAGATTAGCTTGAAAAAAAGAAAAATACTTACTATGGGGCCACAGGCCCCATAGAGGTGGAAAGGAAGGGAGGGAGAGAGGGAGGGAGGGAGTTGTCGTTGTGGGTAGTGGTGGTGGTGGTGGTGGTGATGAGTGATGAGCTGGCAGTGATGACATGTCATGATGGACAGTGATGCGTGCTGTGGGAAAGTTTCCGGATTTGGAAAATGTGAGTGGGATGGAGTGCTACGCAATCATTGAGTGGGAAAGGGATGCTTAGTATAATGGTTATATTGCTGCATTTATGCTGACTAATAGTCTCCTGAAGCCTGGGTTAAATCCTCAGTGTTGCAACATATTTTTATTATATTAATAATAATAATAAACACAGCCCGGAATGGACTGGGACCATTCCTAAGGAATATTTCTGGCTTTCCTGACAGGACTAGGAATGCACTAGGAATGGATCAGGAATGGACTAGGACTGATACAGGGAATTTCTATTCCATTTCTACTGTCTGGGATTCCTGGTCCATTCCTAGGATTCCTAGGAATCCTAGGAATGGACCAGGAAGCGGGGGGGGGGAGATAACACTGCTAAAATCAAAGCATTAATGCTGCTAAACAGTTATATGCCAGGTCAAAGTCCCGAACATCCATTCAGCAAAACCGAAAAGGGCGACACTGGACAAGGTTGCAGAATTACAACAATTGTGATACGCAATGCAAGAAGTGAGCCCAGGTATGTCTGATTTGCAATGGTTTGTTTTATGTGCAATTTGCATAACTTTGGCTGTAGTGATGCAAGCACGCAATCATGTGTTTTTGGAAGGGTTCATGCCACCATTTGCGAGGGCTCAAATGCTATATTATTATATTAATGTGACATTTGTTTATTTCAAAACTTATCATACAGGAAACGGCAAGGAGTTCCCCAAGAGCAAGGAACATTCTTGGGTATCCGCATACATTGGCATTTGGTACCTATGCATACTGCGTGTCATCACATACTGACAATGACGAGTCCTCAACAAGCGGCTGGGTCATGAAGCAGACTTGATCGGTGAGTGCTTTGCTATGTGACAAAGACAGGTTTGTTCATGTTTGAAGGAAGGTTAAACGAGATGAAAGTATGTATGGTGCTCTAGTGTAATAAAATATAACTAGATGAGAATAACTGAGAATAACCCAGCGTAATGGAGCATAATTTGAGCATACTTGAGCATAGCTTGCTGAGAGTGAGTGAGCATAATCCAGTGTAACCGAGCGTAATCCAGTGTAATCCAGTGTAACCAAGCATAACCAAGCATAACCAAGCATAACCAAGCATAACCAAGCATAACCAAGCATAACCAAGCATAACCAAGCATAACCAAGCATAACTGAGCATAACTGAGCATAACCGAGCATAACCGATTGCAGTCATGTGACTTTGGACCCTGGTGAACACCCAAGGGCAGTGCGGTCACTTGTTTTTCATTGTGCCACTACCTACTGCCCATTAAATCATTACTCTTGACACACCTAACATGGTCTTCTTTCAGAAGTGTCCCCATACCTGTCGTCATGGTCCAGCACCACAGGGTGGCAAGATGTACAACTACATCTTCTTCAATGTTGGAGGCTTGTTCGGCAACCATATGCGGTCCAACTTGCATCCCAACTGTACCCCATCTTGTGTAGGTCACAACAATCATCCCCAGCACCAGGAATGGGTTCCTCCAACACTGCAAGATTGGGAGGAAGTTGGGTCTGATCTAGTGCTACGTTACTCCAACAATCCCTGCGCTCAGGAGCTCATACAGCAGCATTTCCCTGCCTGACCAGATGAGGAGGAAGAGGAGGAAGAGGACAAGGACAAGGAGGAAGAGGACAAGGACAAGGAGGATGAGGATGAGGACAAGGAGGAAGAGGACGAGGATGAGGAGGAAGAGGACGAGGATGAGGAGGAAGAGGACGAGGAAGAGGAGGAAGAAGATGCCACTCAGGCCCCCTTAGGTTGCCCAGACACTGAGGAAGAAATGTCAGGTGAGAGCGATGATGAGGGGAAATCAACGTTCATGGTGGTTGGACACCAGCTTGTAGATCAATCAGTTTCCCCAATTGCCCCCTCTGCGCTGGCTAGTACCCAGGGGTTCAATGAATGTCACCGACCAAGTGGAGTGCACTTTGACACTCCTTGGATCAACCTGTCTCATTTTGATGGGACGAGCTTCTACACAGACCCCATCTCAGTTGTGTTGGTCGAGAGAACTATCAGCCGTACCAACAGGACAGATGCGTTTGAGGCCGATTCGTGGATGTGTGATTCCATCCCTCTGGATGATCAGTGGAAGGACTACTTTCTGGAGCATGCACCTGAATTGGCATTCAAGAAAGGGAAGAAATTTTCTTTATGGGAATGGGTGCATCACCAACCCTTTATCGTTACCAAAATGGTTGATGGTGATATGACAATGACATAGCTTGTTGTGCTCCATGCTCTGGCTACACAGAGAGATGGAGAATGTGACATACAGTTTATGGGTTGGTCGGAATACAAGGCAGCCTTGCTATCAGGCCGGGGGGCAGCATGGCAGGTGTTGTTAGAAGCCAACCTCTTGATGGGGGGTGCAGAACTTGACACCGATTTCATGTAAGTGGCATGACCTTGGAATTGCCTCTATTAGGTTCCATGATCACACTGAATTAGGAACCCAGACCGTAAAAACCAGGACCCCATGCTTCCGCACCAAGTTGATATATGGATGCATCACCTGGACGAGCTAGGGCAACAAACTTGTCTATACCCCGATCCAGGGCAGAGTCTTGCACAAGGCAGCAAGCTGTACACACTCGAGGCCCTCCGGGAGATTGCCAAGTCGGTAACCCACACCGATTATCTGGAGATTGTCATGATCAAAAACCCCTTGGCGCCGCAATCCTTGAGAAACCCCAACCTCGTCATCAAATGATCCTACAGTGACTCCTCTACCCATGTTTGGAAGCCAAGGGTGAAACAAGATCGGAGGACCATGGAGGAACTGGTGAAGGAGGCCAAGGACCAGTATGATCATGAGTTGTTGCAGAGATTGGGAGTCAAGCTGATGTGGTTCGGAGTACTGTACATTCCCCAAGTGGTTCAAAAGGGGGAAATTCACTGCTTTTTTGTCGGGGGAGTTCTAACGTACATGATTTCCACCTGGCCAGTAAAGGACGACATGCTTTTCTGTGAGCCTGTGCAAGAGATAACCCCTCTCCCAGCTTTCGTGCGTTTCCATAGGGTTATAGGGTTATCTTGTGTGAAGAGGATAGCAGAAAGTAAACAACACCCTGGTTAAGAATCAGAGGAGGTGTTTCGGCTTGTAGCCTCCCCAGTACCTCTGCTGGGTTTTTATAGCCAACCACGGCTGTGCGACATGTGACTGGCACCAAGCCAAGCTCTCGGCAGTGAGGACACCTGTACCCAAGCTTTTCCCACCCATGTCAACCGCCAAACACATTGGAACAACAGCTGACTCAGGGATACTGAGACGGTAGGGCACTGCCCTGTTCCAGCGCCTGCCAAGTCAAAGATCTGCTATGATCTTGCATCACAAGACAGAACATGAGTTGGTTTCCCGACTCAGCTGACTTCCTTTGATCTCGGATCTAGGTATGATTGGAGGGCAGCACCTCAGCAGTGTGTGCCCAATTGGGCCGAGCGGCGCCCCACCTGTACTAAGCCAAAGCTTTTCCAGAACAGGAAATTTCATTAAACTGTCCAGAGTCATAGATGGCTTGTGCCATCCCAACGGCTTTTTACGGGACCCAATTAGGGTCAACCCATCCCCTGCTGTACAGCAGCAGACACCTCTTCCCGACGGGGGGCATACCCTTAGGGTAGGGTTTGTGTCCCTGGTTAGGGTTGCTAGAGGGTCCAGGTTAGGGATAAGGTTCCATTAGGATAAGGGGGATCCCTTGAAGTCTCCCAGTGTCTATAACAATTCAGACTAACACATGGTTGTCTAGTCCTCCATGTCTGAGGGATGATAGCCTATAGCTTCATCTCCGGACTCTGAGTCTAGTGGGAGCGAGCTCTCACATAGTGCCCAGAGGTCTTTCAGGTGCGAGTTAGCATCAAGGGCTTCTCGCTTTAGCTTGTTGAGTTGGTCACCTAGGCCGGCAGTACGTTTCTGGCTGACCAACCAACATGCGTCAGTAAGACCAACTTTGGATACATCGAGGACTTGCGTCATGGCCATAGCTTTGCCGTATCAACTTTTCCACAGGTAGGACAGCCACAGGTTTTTCGTCCTGTACCATCGGCATCCCTAATACCAAACCATCAGATCTTTCGGCTGCTGTGCCTACTCCCTCTGTGGTGGGTTCGGTTACCGTGCTAGGCTTTGGGATTTGGCCCAAAGGCGTAGCTACCGTGTAATCGGTGTCAACAAGTGTACTGGAACCGGGCTTGGCCCTGAGTTCCAAAGTCGGGACCATCTGTGTTCATAGAATGAGATTTCTTTGGTCCATGTATTTAAGATGGTATCTGAAAGACCATGAAGGTTGAACGTGTCCCATACTGGGTCGAAAGTGGTTTTAAGAACTAAGAGTTTTCTTGAATCCGGCAAATCGTTGCTAACTGACAGTACTTTACACTGCCCCATATGTTCCGCACGGATCCGCGCGGATCCTTGCAGACTACGCGGACTATGCGGACTCCGCATGGAATCCGCACAGACAAGGCGGACTCCGTGCGGAATCCGCATAGTCCGAGTAAAGTCCTACAAAAATAAAAATAAAAATGCAATTAATTAATCTCCCTTGCGCAAGGCGTGAGGGAGGGGGTACTACATAGCTATATACATAAAAACTAAACCCCCCTCGCACAGATGCGAGGGGCAGGGATAACAATGAAAAAAAAAATAGAATTCCCCACCCCCACGTTGTGCGTGGGGGAGGGGGGGTTGGGGTGCACCAGCGTGTCCTGCTGGTCCCCGTCACCGGGTGCTCGTACTGGTGTCGCTCGGGTGTACCGTCGTCGTCGTCGCGCCCCTGTTGTCCTGTCCCGTCGTCCCCGTCCCCGCCCTTCGTCGTCGGGTGCTGGGTCGTTCCTCATCCTTGGGCGTAGGTAGCAGGTCTGTCGCCCCTCATTGTTGTCGTCGTCTTCCCCTTGTCGTCGTCGTCGTCTTCCCCTTGTCGTCGTGTTCGTCTTCCCCTTGTCGTCGTCGTCGTCTTCCCCTTGTCGTCATCGTTGTCTTCCTCTCCTTGTCGTCGTTGTCGTCCTCCCCTCGCTGTCGTTTCGTCCACCCTGCGAGCAGAGGCTCGCAGCGGTGGCATGGGATCTGTTTCAGCACCTAAAATAGATAAAATAGATTTAATTAGTAAAAAGAAACACGAAGAAATATGAAAAAAAACCTAACCTAGGGCCCAAAAGACGTCCACGTCGTTTGGACCCTCTCCATCGTCGTTGTCCTCGTCGTTGGGGTGCTGGTGGTCGCTGGGTTGTTCCCCTTCCCTGCCGCCTCGTTTCTCGCTGTCCTGTCGTCGGTTCCCTCCCCGTCGTCTCCCTCCCTTCCCGTTGTCTTCGTCGTCTCCCCGTTGTCTTTGTCGTCTCTCCGTCGTCCTTGTCATCTCCCTGTCGTTGCTTGGCGGTTGTCGTGCATCCCGTTTCCACCCCGCGAGCAGCTGCTCACGGCGGCGGGTGGGGGTGCTGTAGTGATGGTGGTGGTGATCCCTTCCTCGTGGTTGGAATGCCCTGTAGTTCTTTTTTTTTATTTTGTTAGTAGTAAAATGAAATGATAAACGATAAAAAAAACTTACCTACGGCCCAAGAGACGTTGACGTCTCTTGGGCCCCGTTTTTTGGCGTTCCTCATCTTCCCGTTGTCGTTCCCCCGCCCTGTTATCTCGTTGTTGTCCCCTTCGTCGTCATTGCCGCGTTGTTGGTTGTCGTTGGTCGTTTGCGGCAGTGGTGGCGTGGGCGGCCATAGGTGTGCGCCGTCTCGGGGGCTGTCATGTCATTACACCTAAAAAAAAAGATAAATTAGTTGATAATAATAAGAAAGAAACATAAAAAATAACCTACCTAGGTCCCAGACGACGTTGGTAGTCGTCTGGGCCCGATGTGGTTCATCCATTACCCTAAAAACTGTCAAAAGTAATTAATTAGTCATAAAAAAGAAGAAGGAAACATAAAATAAAACTTACCGCGGCCAAAACGACGTTTATCGTCGTTTTGGCCGTGCATTTGTGTCCGGGTGGTGTTGCAGGCGTCGTGGGCATCACAGGTGTCGTGGGGGTCGGTGGCGTCGAGGTTGCCGAGTTGGTGGTGGTGAGGGGATGAGGGAGAGAGGGAGGGAGGTGGCGTCGTCGTTGGTGGTGGTGGGAAGAGAGTGCTGGCACGCGTGACAGGTTGTGATGACGCTGTTGCCCGAATAGGTAGTTAGAGCCAAACAGGCGCACACAGTAAATGGCAGTTTAGCTCACCGGTTATTGATATCCGTGTTACCTATGCACGTGATCAGTGGTCGAGGGTTCAATCCTTAATATTGTAATCTGATTTTTAATTAATTAGAAAGCTCGTACTGTGCGGATTGGCCGTGCTGTCCGACCTCGGCGACCTCGGACGCGGACGGCCAAATTCCGCGGAATCCGTGTAAACAGTGTGGAATCCGTGTTAGTCCGTGCGGACTGTCTAGTCCTGTTATACAACTAAAATAGATCATTGTATGGAGTGCAAACTGGTGCGGAGTCCGTGCGGATCCGTGCGGAACATATGGGGCAGTGTAAAGACCTCCTAACTGACAACATCCTCCTCATGGAGAACCTTTCTGCCCATCTCTTAGCTGAGTTTTCTTTAAGCCACTTCTTCACCAACGGGTATGGGTATCCTCTCGCCAGATAGATCTTTGACAGGTCTGCCAACGTGTCAAGATAGTTAGCAGGCGAACTGCTGAGGACGGCCATCCATGACATCTCCCCAAGGAAAGTCCCACATTTTGCTTATTATGGTCACTTTGATCTATAAGTGATATGTTCGTCACGCATTCACTGAAACGGCCACTATCACCACCGTGTGACACATCATGACTGCCAGCTCACTCATTGGCACCACCCACCACCATCACGATGACGGCCACCCTCCCCGCTCCCTCCCCCCTCCTCTAGCACACCATGGGGGCCATAGGCCCCCATGCTAAGTATTTTAAAGCCTGTTTCATGTTTATTTAAAACTAAAAAAATGTTTCTTTTTCTATTAGTTCTCTTTTTGTATTTGTATGCTACGATGCACCGCCCTTCCTCCCCACTTAGTTGGGAAGTGGGGGGCTTCATGGGATGAGGGACGGTGCCAGGGGAGTGCCAGGGAAGGGAGAGGGGCGACACCAGCTGCCACATTGCCACCACTTCACCGCCAGCTGCCGCGTAGCTGCCACATCACTGTCACCCACCCACTCCACCTCTACCTCTTTCTGCCGGATGTGAAGGGGATGTGAGGGGAGCAGGACGACAAGAGCCACCACGTCACTGCCACCCGCCACCGCCACATCACTGCCCACTGCCTGCCACCCCCAGCGAGGGACAACCCCCCACCAACAAACAACTGGCCCCCAGGCCCATAAGGGACAAGGGAACTCCCCTCAGAGTGAGGGGACATGCCAGGGATGATGGGACACACTGGGGGGCAGGGGGATGCAACAGAAGGGGGGGGACAGGGGTGCAATTGACTGCCTGACACTCAGCGCGACAGAGCACCCCCCACCACCACTGCGAGCAACTGCTCGCAGGGCAGAGGTGGGGTGCAGTAGGCAGGGGTGAGGGAGGCACGTCGAGAGGGAGGGGGACACGTTGAGAGGTGACTGGGGGACACTACAGACCACGACCGCCCATGCCAGAAGGGAGGGGGGATGCCAGGGGGCGGGGGGAGGGGGGATGCATGGGGGACAGGGGGACACCTGCGAGCGACTGCTCGCAGGGCAGAGGCGGGGTGCAGTAGGCGAGGATGATGGATGGGCATGGGGTGGGGGACAGGGAAGGGGGGGCAAAACGATGGTGATGTGCCGCGCCCCACACAGGGGACACCTCTGGGACGCAGCAGGAGGCTTCACCAGCCCCGTCCGCTGAGGGTGATGCAACAAATGAGCCCGGCACCCCAATGGATGCCACCCGGCCCAGCCTCATGAGCCACTGCTTGTGGGGTGGAGCGTGGGTGGAGCAACAATGCTGCCAAGCAGGCCACAGCCTACAACCACACAAAACCATTCACAATGTTGTGAAACCCATTGCAACTTCGCATACTCACTCACCACTTCGCACACTCGTTCACAACTTCGGAAAACCCATTCACATGATGTCGCCTTGATCAGACACATTGCTCGTTTGCTTGTACGTTCAATATGTTATTTACATTAGTCATACCCTTCTCTATTTCGTTATCTTAATGTTCCTGTTGACATTCTGATAGACATTTCCTACTTTAGACATATTTCATATTCCCCCTCATGATATTCCTGTCCTCCATTTCATTCTCAGCTGTTGGTTGTTAGGTTCCTTTTCCCTTATGTAGTTGCCCTTCACTAGGGGAGTCCTTAGAGTTTTCTCTTTGGATCCCCCTTGCAAGGTATGCATGCCTCAGTTGCATTATACTTCATCTAATAAACTTTGGATCCCTCTTGCAAGTGCTTAAGCTTCATGCTAGGCCGTAAGGTTGCCCTTACAGTCGCCGTGCCCCCTCCCCTCCCCTGCCTCGCTCCAAGCAATGTGGGGGGGGGGGGGTTATTTTATTTCATATTATTTAGTATTGTATTATATTAGTAAATACTGTTACGAACTGATCTCATAGGGCGGGTTATGACGGAGTTCTGTGGCAGCACTGGACTTGGCTTCAATCTAAAAGGGATTGCACCCTTCTCTACGCCCAATGTTCAATTTACAAGGTGACGGTAATGAGAGCGGAGGTCCGGCGGAGTTCCGGAAGTTAAGAGAGAGCGAGGACTTAGAAGTGAGAGAGTTGTGGAGATAACAATGCAATTATCAAACTGAAGTTACAAGTGACGTTATACTAAGTTTTATAGTAAGTAAGTAACCGGGGTAACTACGGCGGGATCAACGGAGCACCGAGTGTGCAGTAAGTAAGATGATCAGCAATGATAGATATGTGATATAAACAAAACAGGAGTAATTTGAAATACAATTTGAAATAGTCTTTTGATATGATGGCGGCTCCGTCAGTGATCTGCCGGAGATCTGTCGCAGGCTTGCATGGGATATGACAAATACATGCCCCCTGCCTCTAGCATGTTGGGGTGTTTTTACATCTCCGCTAGTATTGATGTTTCCATAAATAGTAACAAATACATTTAATATTTGAAGCAATGACTTACCTCTAGGAATGATGGCTATGAATGGCCAAAGTCCATGTAGACTCCATGTAGACTCACTATAAACACCCTGTATCATCAGTAATGGGTCTTACATTGACTAATAAGCAAACTCCCTGTAGACTCCATGTAGACTCACTATAAACACCCTGTATCACCTGTAATAGGTTTTACATTGACTAATAAGCATACTCCCTGTAAACTCCATGATGACTCCATGTAGACTCTATGTAGACTCACTATAAGCACCCTATAACATCTGTAATGATTTACATTGACTAATAAACAAACTCCCTGTAAACTCCATATAGACTCCATGTAGACTCCATGTAAACTCCCTATAGTAGCTTTGTTTCTTTGGAATTGCTATGTACACTATACATGGAGTCTACATAGACTTTGGTGGGAGGCAACATAGACTACATGGACTTTAGTGGGAGTCTATGTATAGTCTATGTATAGTCTACATATAGTACATGGAGTCCAGTGGGAGTCTATGTATAGTCTACGTATAGTCTACATATAGTACATCGAGTCCAGTGGGAGTCTATGTAGACTTGTGGGGGAGTGTAAAGTACACATAAATCTTCATAAAATGTGTTCCTGCCAGTGATAAGGTGAAAAGGAAAACTGGATTTAGGAGTTTGACTTTCACTGATCGCTGATCACATTAATTTCAAAAGTGGATTAAACTAATGGATGACTTCCCATAGCCGTAACTTGAATATCTAACTTCAAATCCTTGCATCAGGGGTCGGTGGCCAAGATGCCAATGATCAAAATGTCCGAAAGTGATAAATCTGCACTTGAATCTGAAAAAGGTATCCAGCATGGCAATGCCACATCCGTCTCCACTCCCCTCCATATAACTCTTTCCTGTCCCCTCAAACAGGGATTTTTCCACATATTCACTGGTGCTCATACATTGGGTGGTAGATCAGGCTGAGTGAGATAGTTTTGGGAGGGCTTGCATCACTCATTTCAAAGAAGGTGAGCAACCTCTGCCCCTATGGACAACACAGCAGCTGTTGTCATTGCAAGGTGTACATCTTCATCAGCTGCCTGGTCATCATCATTTTCAGCAACTTGCAAGGCAAAAAACGAAGCGGTGTCCATGGAGGGTGGGCTCATTGGCAGAATCCTGTGTTTGACAGGATCCCATGCCTGTGCTGTTCGGATATCTTATCCTCCTAATTAGTCAACTGGCCCTGAATTGCTCTGAAGTCAACTCAAATCAACTCATCCTTGTGGTTTTCTAAATCCAAACTTCAAACTCAGATACCCTTATTTTAAAGTCTGTAAAATAACATTTAGAAATAGAAAATCAAGTTACAGCTATGGTAAGTCATCCAATCAGCAAGCCAGGTGCAACCCTTTGTTATTTGACAGGTGCTGATCGAAGCAAGTTAATCCAAGGTCAAAGAAAACTGCTGATGGCCATCTGTCAATAAGGTGAGCTCTATTTCAATAACAATAGCAGCAATCCCATCATTGTATGGTGCCAATCATTTACACACCACTACTTTTGTGCAAACCTTTCTGGTCCTCCAAAACACAGTCATTTTGTCATTCCTCTCCTAGAAACACTCTGTTTAGTGGTAGGAAGATATTGTATAGAGGGTTTTTTATTAGCTTTAAAACTGAGTGAGAAAAATTCTTGAGTAGACTGAGTTTACATTTCTGCCTCTACAAAAAAAAAAAGGGTAGTTCTTATCCCTCTCGTATAAACACTCCCATATGTGTTTTGAAGATGTTGTACTGACAGAATACTGATATCACAAAAACTGGGAGAGATATGATGGTTTTGTGACAAACTATGGTGTGAATAACAAAATTTTATTATTTACTGGTCAAAAGTACGAGCCACTGTCTCAGGAACATGCCAATGTGACTTTTACTTTGTGTGACTGAACTTCTTCATCTGTTTCTGGGCATCTGTTGTTCCCATACCTGCTCTGTAAGCATCCATCCACCAAAACATCCAATTCTCCCATCGCCAGACTTTTTGCAACTGTACAGATGCCAACACTTTCGGCTTTCATCATCTGACAACTGATCATCCTTGTAATCCTGTTCACCATCAGATGGATCACAGTCAACACCTCCTTCATATCCACAGTCTGAGTCCGACTCCCCTGAATCTGTTTCAAGTGCAAGTTCCTCACTTTTATTATGCCGACTGCTTCTGGTTTTTGCAAGGTTGTGTTTCTGATATGCTTTGGCCATGGATGCACAGTACTAGTACTAGTGGAACTCAATCCATGTCAAAAATTTACACTATTTACCCATTAACCTA
The DNA here is from genome assembly GCA_964034925.1 of Tricholoma hemisulphureum. Classification (NCBI taxonomy): domain Eukaryota; kingdom Fungi; phylum Basidiomycota; class Agaricomycetes; order Agaricales; family Tricholomataceae; genus Tricholoma; species Tricholoma hemisulphureum. The sequence continues at coordinate 1,774,959 of OZ035932.1, forward strand.
AAATGTGCTAGCCAATGTCTAAAAAGTTGTTCCTGACTGTGTGGCAGAGCCTTTTTAGGGCTAGTTTTTTTTTCTGGCACAGCCAGATTGGTGGTTGCACACAAGTAGCAGTGCATAAGTGATCAGCACCATAGTTCCATTGTTGGAATCCAGACAAGGACATGCGAGCTTGTGTGATGCACATGCGCCCTTGTTATTGTTTTCCCACTTTTATGATCCACCTTCTATTTAGGTTCTGGGGCACACTGTTCAGTAAAATAACCACCTACTTTACATCTCCCCCAAGGGAGGAAATATCGCAAACTGTACATGGCCAGCAGACTGGGCCCACAGCACATGAGTATCAGATGGGCCCATGGCAGGTGGGTATCGGATGGGCCCACAACCTGTGGCTATCATGTGGGCCGATTGTGCTCCAGTAATAGGAGAAACCACATTGTGATAAATAAGCCCTGGCTCAGGAGACTCCGTATAGATACCAGGCATCCGTTAATGTAACATACCCCTGTTGCCTGGAGGGAAATGACCAGACATTATTCCTCCGGAACCAGGGATTCATAAATGGGACAATGTATTGAAATCATGTAACATACCCCTGTTTCCCAGAGGGAAATGACCAGACATGATTCCTCCGGAACCAGGGATTCATAAACGGGACAATGTATTGAAATTATAAACATGCCTAGTGTGTGAGGCAGATGTTCATCAGCTATAGGTAGTGTACAGTCAATTACAACCTGCAATAGCCATGCCACATTTCTCAGCCCAGCTGAATTTCACCGAAACAGTGGCACAGTACATGGTCCAGCTCTTTCAGCACTGACTTCAGCCAAATAGCCATCAGGAGCCAGAACCACCTGAATGCCAAAGCGTACAACTACTATGTGACTGTCAAGGTGTTTGCACCATGGCAGCTGCAGAGTTCCAAAACTGAGGTAGTCTTTATTTCAAGAGCACCATGACGCATAGAACTGAACTATATTTGAATCTAGTGGCAACCACATGGGACACTGACTGGTATACAGATGCAGTTAGCATAAGACAAAGCGGCAGGAACCAGAAAGCAGAAGCCAAGCTCTGGACACAATTTCCCCCATTGAACCCGGACTCAACTCTTGGGGTTTTGCTCATGAAACTGGGCATTATTACTGATAAACACAGAAATATTTTAGTCTCGCATCTCCCTGAAGTCCTAAGTCCAATACACCAGGTATTTTATCGTATTTTATCTTCACCTACAGCAAACCAAGCTAATCAAACTTACAAAGGACTTATTATGGGAATCATTCTGGATAATCGAGGCAACTCTGGAGATCAGTGAAAGGAACTGGAGGGGAGAGGCCGAACTGTACCAAACAAATAAATCTTTGAAGGCAGGTGAAGTCCATATGTCGCCAGCATAGCACCAAATGGGGAAAGAGGTACATATAATCAGGTAAGACCAGGACAAGACTTACTCCGACATAGCACACACATCCAGAAGTGTCCACATCGTTGAAGGCCACCAATCCGCCTGGCTGGAAATGGCTGAAATCCATCTCAGAATACTCCGCCTTGTGTGGAGGAATATTATCAATCATTCATCCGGAGCAATATAAAAACAGAATCCAGGCTATGCAAATGCTGTGAGATAATCTGGAGTTTGTGCAAAACTCCGATGATGTGGAAGAAATCATTGACCTATGGGTGTCTCTGTTCAGAGGACTATCGCTTGTGAGTAACTGGGACACTGCTAACCATTGAGATGTAAATGGAAGATTTACTTGGTATGATTGTCTGACCATGGTCGGACAATATGACCATGGCCATTTGGAACTAGAAGGAATAGGAGTCCGCTTAACTTATGGGCCTGGGACGATAGTTGGGATTGCTGGCAAAACGGTGGTACACGGAGTGTGAGCTGTCAATGGAGGTTGCATGTGCATTGCTCATTGGACAAGAAATTGTTGGGAGGCAAGTCTGGAAGCTAACTGAAGGCCTTAGGATGAAGGGGGGTGCTCCTCTGGGTGTCTCAGAGGTCAAGAAGAATTGTCTTAGACTAGACTATACATGTAGTATATATACTACAGAATGCTTAAGTCTCAGTAATTAATATTAATATTATTACTGTCTTGGATACAGCCTTAGGCTTGCTATCCGGATATTCCCAATACTCCCCTTCAAGCCGAGGCTGTTTAGGGAATAGTTATTCATTCCCCTTTTTAATAGGTTGGAATCATTACTCCCCCTGAAGTCAAGGGTGGAATAAGTTTCATTCATGCATTAAAACCTCTGTATGGTGGAAAAAACCCTTTGGGGGAAAAAAATCCAACTCACATGCAAGGAAAGCTACTGAGTTATGTTGACTGAACTCCCATCTCATCCCTATGTCATGTAAACATAGACTTTGGCAGAGCCTTTGTTAATACGTCTGCAATTTGCTCCGGATCACAACAGTTTTGGATTTCTATTGATTTATTGGCCACGAGATCCTGGACCCAGTGATAGTGTATTGTGATGTGTTTTGATCACTGATGAAATTGAGGGTTTTGAGTTAAAATTACTGACCCTTCATTGTTGCATTTAATCACTGTTGGGAATTGTTGTGTAAATCCAAGTTCTTCATATAAATTTCCCAGCCATATAGCTTCGCATCCTGCATCTGATAGCACAATATATTCGGCTTCTGTGGAAGATAATGCAATTATAGTTTGTTTCTTTGATTTCCACATAATTGCTCCCCCTGATGCTTCGAAAATATAGCCTGTAGTGGATTTTAGATCTTCAATATTAGCAAATGAAGCATCAGCATATCCATGGAAGAGGTTATTATTTTCAGCCTCATCTTGGGATTTTTTATAAATTATTCCGAGAGTTTTCATACCTGCTAAGTACCTGAGTATCCACTTTATTGCACCATGGTGTTGTAAACCTGGGTTAGTGGTGTAGGCGGCCAAGTTGTTAACTGCAAAGCTGATATTGGGCTGTGTGGAATTTGATAGAAATTGCAAACATCCTAGCAATTTTGCATATGAGTTACTCCTGTTCGGTTCATTATAATCCGGATTTTCCAATAATTTAATATTGGGTTCCATGGGAGTGCCAACTGGGTTCGCATCATTCATTCCTTCTTTTTGAAGGATATTCTCGATATATTTTTCCTGAGAAATTTTGATCGCATCATCTTGGCATGTAATTTCTATGCCGTCAATTTTGCTTGGTTCTCCGAGGTCGGTTATTTCCCATTCTGATCTGAGCACATTTTTCATGTGCTCCATCATAGTATCGGAGGATGCAAAGAGTAATGTGTCATCGACCCAGACTGTTATTATTCCCAAGTCCTTGTTGTCCTTTCGAATATATGCACATGGATCTGCAAATAAGCGTCCATCATCATGAATTTTGAGTTTACCATCAAATTCATTATTCCACTCTTGCCCTGCCTGCTTTAATCCATAAAGCGGTTTCACTAACCTACATACTCGGCCTGTTCCATCTTCTCGTCCTTCAGGTTGTTTCATATATATTGTTTCTTTTAATGTGCCATTGAGGTATGCGCCCTTTACATCCATCTGTTGTATTTTTAGACCCTTCTTTGATGCGAGTGCTAAAACTGCTCAGAGTGTGTCCATCCGGACTACTGGTGAGAAGGTATCTGTATAATCATAGCCTGGGCATTGTGCGCATCCTTTTCAAACTAATCGTGCTTGGTATCTAATTATTTCCCCTTGTTTATTTCTTTTCCAGACGAGAACCCATTTATTAGTGATTGGAATCGCATCAGGAGGTTTCTGGACCAATTCCCATGTCCCCTTCTCCTTTAATAGGTTTAGTTCTTTTTGTATGGCTGTTTGCCATTCCGGCCAATCAAGGGAGATCCATGCATCTTTGAGTGTATTTATTTCATCTCCAGAGATTATTGCATAGGCCTCATCGTTATCTAGGAAGGTATCAACTTCTTCCTCTTCTGCAAGGTTTAGTAAGAGTTTATAATCAGTACGAACTCCACACATTTGACGTGGTTCATTCTTCTGCATTGCACACGTTTTGCATGGTTCATCAATATCAATGAGATCATTTATTTCATCTTGCTTCCATTTCTGAGATTGCTTCTTTGGAGTGCAAGGTTCTTCCGGTGCTTCTCCAATCAGTGTTACAGCTCTGATCAGAGGTTCTTCTGTTGCGATCAGCAGGGCTTCTTTGGTTCCCAATATATCTGTCGGCAGCATGTCTCCGTCAGACTCCCCCTCATGCATCAAGGGTATCATTGTAATGTCTTCAGAAGGTTCAGGATGTGGTTTGGTAGCTGGTAGTTCATAATTCCGTGAAGTTAAAACATTGCGCATTTCCACATTGTAATATTTCACTGCTCTGGTGCTGCCATCATATCCAATGTAAGTGTGGCACTTTGATTTAGGAAGCATTTTTCTTTCCTTTTTCTGTCCTTGTAATAGGATCCATACTGGGGCTCCAGATTCGCGTAGGTGCGAAACATCTGGTTGTTTATTATGCCATCCCTCATAGGGAGTTAATTTCCGAAGGTGTTTTGTATATGATCAGTTGCGGAGATAAGCGGCATGTATAACAGCATACTCTCAGAGGTATTCTGGAAGTGCGCTTGCAGTTAACATTGCACATGATAATTCGACAAGTGTCCTATTCAATAATTCTCCAATTTATCATTGACGAATTCTTTTCCGCAATCAATTTGAATCCCTTTCAGTGCTCGGCCTTGTGTTTTTAAATAGGCCAAATAATTCATTACTCCCTGTGCTGCATCACTTTTTTCTTTTAGACAATCAACAGTGACATGCCTCTTGGCATCATCAACAAATAATGTTTTCCATTGATGGATTTGACGGAATATTTTCCCCATAAATCTATATGTGTCAATTCCCCAGCTTCTGTATTCTGATTGACTGATTTTGGGAATGGTTTAATGGGTTGTTTTGTGGCTATACATGTCTCGCAATCTGGTTTCTTGGTGTCCAGATCAACATTAAAACCTTTTACCATTTTTCCATCAAATAATAATTGTAATCCAGTATATCCGATATGTCCAAAATGTCGATGCCAAGTTTTCCAACTGGGTAACTTTTCATTTCCGATGAAAGTTTTATTATCGGTGGAGTTGCTGGAGGCATTGTCCGAATTTTTAATAATCATTTTCATTTTGTATAAATGATTATCAATTCTATTTCCATGTGCGATGGATTTACCATCTTTGGTGATAAGGGTTATTTCACCTTTTCCTCCAATATATTGTCCTCCAGCTGCATCCCATCTCCCCAACGAAATTAAATTATTTTGTGTTCCGGGAACATGTAGAACATTTTGTAAATGAAGAATATATTTTTCTCCATTGCATGTTGAAATTAAATCAACATTTCCTCGGCCTTCTATATTTGCCTCCTTTCCACCTACACCTGTTACAGAAATATTTCCCATAGGTATATAGGAAGTAAATGCCTCTCCTTGATGCGTTACATGTGAGGTGGTCACCGAGTTGGCCAACTAGTCATAATAGATCAGACACTCATCAATTATGGCATCATTATTACATGCATCAAAATTATAACCTTCTTTGTCTGTTGAAAAAGTTATATGCTCTTCTATCATATTTGATGTTTCACTGGGCTTCTTCTCCTTCACTTTCTCCTTTCTTTTTCCCCAACAATTCTTCACTTGGTGTCTGAATTTCCCACAATTACGGCATTTGTTCCCATCAAATTTCCGGCATTTATTCATCCAATGTCCAGCACGCTTACAGTGATCGCAATATGTTTTTATGGTGGATTTTCTTTTGGTGATACAATTTTCAAGGGATTTACTAGGACTGGTAGCTTTCTGGGTTTTCACCAGATTTATGCTTCCGCCGGTGCCGTTATTATTCCCGTTTCTGTTCATCTGAAGTTTATATTCCTCCCATAATAATCCAATAAATGCATCCAATGACAAGTGGCACTGATACGCCTTAGGAAATTCTAAGCAGCGATCGATGGAGAATGGTCGAGAAAAGCTTAGGAAAATTCCCAAGAACAAATAGGAACTCACAGAATATTCGAGCACCAAAGGATGAGCCTTAGTATGGGGAAGTGGGACTGTGGGACTTAGGAAGCATCGAGCACACATTGAGTGTCTGATCCCCAGCCATTTTGATGCCAGGTGTTGATGCGACATACAAATTAATCGACGGATCAGGGCAGACAGGCACAGCCACCTGACCGACACCTTAGGAGCCCATAGCAACGACGGATTAGCTTAGAAAATCAAGCATCAAGATCAAAAGATTGACATCATACCTGATTGATGGTGGGGCAGAACGCCATAGGAGTTTTATACCATTTTTCTATCTTATTTAACAGATCATTTCACCCCATTGTGATGTGATTCTATCTTCTAGGATAGCTCCACTGAGCTATTTCCAAAATACCATATAAAGGACAGTTTCATTATCTATTTCATATTTCATACTTGTACAAATACTAGGGGTAGCGTAGCTGTGCAGCAGAGAAGCTCAGACCCCAGATTATACATCTCTCACAAATCTCACATCTTGCTCATCGCATGACATGGCGAGCACATTCAAAGTTGTGCTCAAGACTCAAAACCAAGGACTAGGACATAGGAAATCAGGCATGGGACATTTCTCCCTTGCACGTCGAAGTTGTTGAAAGCTCTGTGCTGTAGACAATGTCGGGCTCGTCAAGCTTACTAAGAATAAAGGATTAGGAAACCAAGGATCTAAGGAATAAAGGAACAAAGTTTAGGATCTTCGGGCTTAGGGTCAAGGATTGGGAAACTGAGGCACAAGGGCAAGGATTTGGACTAAGGATTAGGAATTCTAAAGGAGGAACAAGGCTTAGGGAAAGCTTAGGAAACTCTTAGGAAATCGGACTTAGGAAACTCTTAGGAAATCAATGGGATTACGGAAAGACATTAGGAAAGATCTTAGGAAGGATCTAAGGATATCAAGAATATTCTAAGGAAGAGTCGAGCTTAGGAAGGAATCTTAGGAATGAAAGGCTTGGCAATAAGTTCTGCAAGGGAACTCTTTGGCCCACTCGCAACTATTCAGATAGTGCATTTGTGTGTGTGTTTTGTGTTGGTTAGGATATAGGATTCCGGTGTTAGATGCACACAACCCGTTTCAGCACTTGGGGTCCAGATTGTTGGGATCATTAGCATTGCCATTATTTTGCCAGGATGATGGTAGGGATGCCAAAATTATAGATTTGAATTGGGGGTCGGAGATATGAAATTCCATATTAGGAAATTTATTGATGCAGTCGCGATATGATTTTGGGTGTCCATATGTTTTAGGAGATCATCGGTAGCATCGGCCTTCGCCTCATATAATAGGCACTGTATGTGATTTACAGTTTGATGTGCCTTATTTTCATGAGTGACAGATAGTGTGGAATACATCACTTCTGCTGTAGTTTTTGATCCTACGTCATTCATTTGTGAGGAGGTTACATTATGTATGATAACTTGCTGTGCCCAGGTGTCATTTTTGTCCCAATTATGTGCCCCCTCTATATCTCTGGATTCTCTTGGGAGTTTTACAGCCCCATTAATATATCCAGTGATGTCACAATTAATAAATACCCTTTTCATCCTTTCTCTCCACTCATGCCAATTTTCATCAGTGAGGTGATCCCGATCGGAGATCTTGTTCATGTTAGAATTTTCCTTGGTACGGATAAGAAGGATTGTGGGTTTCTTCTGTTTAGGGGGTTTTTTTTTGTGTTGGGTGGCATAGGCGCCGCTTCCCCTATTGGCGCATTTCTGGAGGCAGATGGTGACAGCCCAAACAATTCCATATGGTCAGCTAAGTCCTGATCATACTCCTGGATGTATTCCTGGGGAATTTTTGTCATCACTATCAGGGACAAATTCTTCGTTGTTGTATAGTGCTTCAGACATGTTGTAATATGTTGTAGGTTATTTTATAAAAGAGCCTGGGCCCATAACCTGTTGGGCGGCAAGTCTGGAAGCTAACTGAAGGCCTTAGAACAAAGGGGGGTGCTCCTCTGGGTGTCTCAGAGGTCAAGAAGAATTGTCTTAGACTAGACTATACATGTAGTATATATACTACAGAATGTTTAAGTCTCAGTAATTAATTAATATTAATACTGTCTTGGATACAGCCTTAGGCTTGCTATCCGGATATTATCCCAATAGAAATTGTGTTTAGGAAATGTTTGGACTTAGGGCTGGGACCTGGATGAATACCTCGACATATGATTGAGACGGGACAAAAGGCAGTTTATAATACAATTTGTATACTTCCAAAACCCTATGCTTCGTCCACCTGGTGCCTCAGTTGTGTCCAGAGATTGTACCAATGCATTAGAATCCTCTGGTTGCATGCCAGTGCCATGTCGTTTTCCCTTAGAGTTGTAACCGCCTTTTCCCATGTGACTTGCAGGGTGTTGAAGGACTCCATGATCAACCAGAGTTCTGCTTGGTCTCCTACCACCAGGGGGATTGCCTGGATGTTTGTCCAGGAACTTCCTGTCCACATAACATTAGTTGGAGCCCCTGAAGCTTGAGATGAACACAGATTTCTACCTGAATCTGGTGGAACTGTAGGTATCTCTCTGGGTCAAGAACATAGTTTGGAACCTGAATGGAGTCCTGTTCAGGGTACAACCACCAGGAATCGACATATTCCTGAACCTCGCGTGAGGGATCATCTGGAGCTACGGGAAGAATGAGGAGGGAGTCAACCTCCTCCTGTGCCTCACTGACCTCCAGACCCCCAAAGTCGAGATCATGCATGCATCACAACAGGGCTGCAGTCCTCAGAAGAATGAGGGGTACATAGGGGTAGTGAGCCTCCACTGTCATCCAACTGACCACAATGAATGCCTGTTGCTACTGATGTTTAGCAATAATGACATGAATAATAACAGCAATTACACTTTCCAGTGACATACAGGTCTCCCACCAATCCCTCTGATCCTCTCCTGGAGTCTAGTCATTCTCTTTGTAATGTCTGAACCAAGCAGCAAGTGCAGCTCAGAGTCTGGACGTCGCATATATTATGAGCTCCTGCCCACGGTGGGCAGACTCTGATGGAATCCATAAATGATCCCCCTCACTTGCCACAGCATCCTCTGAAAGCTCCCATGTGTGACTAATTTGTCTCTGAAAGTCTTGGGCACTGATTGGCAACATTGGGCTGTGCAAAAAAGCCATGTTCCGGTCCCATGCTTCATTGATGTTCTGAAGAGTAGTAAGTAACTCCGACGTGGGTGCAGTCTGAATAGAGTGAATGTCAAAAGGCCTTCGAGGGACACCGTCCAAGGAGCCAAAACTCGACAGGAGCTGTTCCATGATGATGGTAAATCTGATTATCAGATCACAAGTGACAGTCACAATCTCATTCAATTCAAAATGAGATTTGGGTTCCAATACAATGACTTCTCCCATACAACCAAGAAATTATGCACCAAATACAGTATCATAGGTAGGATTGACAACCTTAAATATTTTTTGAGCCACCATTCCCAACCTATTCCACATTGCTGCCTGTCACAAGGCATAAGCAGAAGCCCCTGGGGATCTTTGTGAGTTGCATCTGGACTTTGCAAACCACACCCCTGCCTGGCGAGTAAAGTACTTAACAATCCAGACCATTTCATGCCTTGTAAGGCTCAATTCCTCCTTCCATCTGTGGTATCGGGCATGGGCCCAGAGCCAGTGAATTTTGTAGACTGTATGTTGGATGATCAGTATCATAGCACAAAGTAACTTTTCACCTACATTATTGTTAGTCCCAATGCCTTGTTGCAAGTTCATTGCCCAGAACCAGGCTAATTGCTCGTCTTGTCTACGGCTTCTGGATGTTAAACTTCCCATTCCTACTGATCTCACTGCGGCAGTGGAGACCTTCAGATCCTGTCTCCAGAGAACCTTGAACCAGTCTTGCAACTCCAGTGATGCACCTAAAGATACAATTGCATCTCTTGCAATGTGGTAATTCCATTGTTGCTGATGAACACGACCAGTAACCGCATGGACCTTTGACCATGCATGCCCCTTCTTCAATTTGCTTGTTGCTAGACGTAGGTCCTTCCGGAATAAAAATGCCTTTTCTCTGAGAGCCATCCGGATGGCCTGAAGGGAGTCATTTGCTTGCCCTACTCTTAGCTGAAGTTCCTTTGTTGCAAGTAGTGTTGGGGAAGTTTGGTTTGGTTCAGTTTGAGCCACTTTTGGCCAAACCACAAACCAAACCATTCAGTTTCTCGCAGAATATCTGAAACCGAAACCGAAACCAATTGAAACCGTTTCAATCGGTTCAGTGCGGTTCAAACACAGTTCAAAACGGTTTCGCAAGCCATCTATTTAATTTTTTTAGTACTTAGAGGTTTCGGCCTCTAGGCAAGAGCCGCAAACCATTTCTAATTGTACATACTAGTTACAACTACTAATCAACTTATTTTACTACTATATTATAGGGGAAGCGACACCCCAGAGGAAGGGGAAGTGTGTAGAAGCAATGACTATATATACAACATGTTGTTTGATTGTGTTTGTATGAACACATCGCATTCATGTTTGTTTACTGGAACCAAATAGTGACAAACATCGTCGGGTATATAATGCCCCTTGTTCTACACCTTTCCCTTTCCTCTGGGGTGTCGCTTCCCCCATAAGTAAAGTAAAAATAAGTTAAATACATCCTTTAGTTGATAAATTATGTATGAAATAGTTTGCGGCTCTCATCTAGGGGCTGAAACTTAATATATAGTTTGATCCTTCTCTCGACAACACAACGTGGTTCAAACTGTGTTTGAAACCGTTTGCGGCCCTCAACTGAGGCCGAAACCGTTTGCGGCCCTCAACTGAGGCCGAAACTGCAAACCAAACCATTCGGTTTCTCCCAGAATTCTCCAAACCAAAACCGAGGTTGGGTTCAAACCGAGTTTGGATCAGTTTGAAACCAAACTTCCCCAACACTAGTTGCAAGCTCCTGTAAGCCCAACCCAGCAATGTCTGAACTGACAAATGATGAAGGAAAGGGACGTCGACAGGTTTCAGCCCAAGTAACCAAGGGTGGTGTCACTCAAGCAACAAATGGGTTTTGATCTATATCCTGGCCATCTTCAGAGTCTCTTCTATATTCCTTGTCCAGAAGTGACATACATAGGACCCAGAGGCATGTCCATAAGCTTTGAATATATATCCAGGGCTCTTTCATTCAGAATCATTTCTGCTTGATATACAAATTTGTTAATCTTTGCATCAAGGGCTTCTCTTTTTGTTGATATGTCGACTTTCTCCCTGAGCCAGAGGACAGTACCTTTTTGGCATATTAGGTTTCTCAAGGCCAGCCTAAAGACAAGTTGGTGTAATGAAGACCAGCAAGACATTGTTGACTTACTGAGCTTCCTGTATTTTAAATCCTTGTGCCAGCCAAGAGGTTTCGCCTTTCCCATCACCAGTGGAAGCCTCTTTCTCTAGTAGCTCCGGTTGGGAAGAGGCATGTGTTGTTGTGACAGCTCTGGGATCCATATCATATATGTCCATGACATTTGGATTATCAAGGTGAGTGTTCCTGCAGTGATTGGCAATTGCCCATTCAGCCAGTTCCTCAAGTTGCGAGTGCTTGGAGAAGATCTGAAAATCTTTTCTACTCTCCTCCTCACCATCCATAGCATGTCAATATCTCCGGCAAGTGATCACGACTGCATCATGGTGACATCCCAATAGCAGCATAGGACACGGATCACTTAGCAATGTTGAACATCTTTTTTCTATTGGAATCACCCATATGATCATCAAGCATCTCGGTCCGAAAGGCAATGGTTGCATTTTGAGTGCTTGGAGAAATTTCATTCAGAACAGACCACAGTGATTTGAGAATTTCTCCATCAACTTGGCCTGCTCTGGGAATAGGTGAGAACCTCAAAAGGCACTCCCACTTGTGTCCTCTGACATGGAAGAGGTCAATTCCAAGATAGATTGCCTCAAGCTGGGGAATTGAAAGGTAATCACTTTCATTGCACCATGCTTCCATTCTCTTATAATACTGGCACATCACATTGTATATGACAATTATGGATTTCAAGCCAGCCACATTGGAGTTTGAGAGTCCTTGAGACAATGAGTAATCCATATTTGCTTGCCTGTCCAGAAAGATTCTCAACATTGAGTTATCAAATGACAAAAATGGAGACCTTTCTCCTTTCTGCAAATCAACCACTGCACCAGGGGAGAAGCACCCATGTCGCCCACATGCTGTGGCACCAACTCCGGAGATATCCAAGCCCTTGTATTTCACAAATTTGTCCTTGATTGCATGTAGGGATCTGCACGGGTTTGGCATACCCGCGCGGGTTACGGGTACGGGTCACGCTTGGCGTACCCGTGGACCCGTGCCCATACCCGTCACCAAAGTGGGGGCGAGGGCTCGAAGTCTATAATAACTATTAATTTTAATTACTATATGTAAAACTATTATATCTAGATATTAAAAAATACATAGGTGGGGCGAACCCAGGGTGAGGTGGTTGAAACGAGAGGCCTTATATATGTGCACGGGCCATTTGGCCTTGTGTGCACAGGTAATCGCGTCTTCGTTGAATGTTGACGCGTTGTTTACACATGTTTGGCTCCCCACCACAACGTTCAGAACCAGTCAGGACCTCGCTTCACCTTCCACCCTGCTCCGTGGCCACTACGACGACAAACGGGACGAATATGTCGATAACGAGGACCACGGGCTAAGACAAGAAGGCGACGGTGACGACGAATGGGAGGGAGAAAGGAGGAGAACCAGGAGCAGGGCTCAAACAACGCAAATCGTCGTTGGGCCCCAGGTATGTTTCGCTCTTCTCATTCTTTTGTTTATTGACTATGTTTCCTTTGTTTAGGATGTAACCTACATGCTACCACCACCACCACCACCACCACCCTCTAACGACACCCACCGCCGCGAGCTGCTCGTGGGGTGGGACTTCTTCAAAATTACTGGGAACAGGGGACGTCGCTGCCGCTCCCTGGTCCCCTCATCTCAACAAAGACGACGATGGCATCAACTGGCACCGCCACGGGCCCAAACGACACAACGAGAACCACTGCCGTGAGCAACTCCTCGCGGGGTCGGAATCGGTGCCACTTCAAAATGGTGAGACAACGGCAACGCCGCCACCAGGCCAAACGAATGACGAGACGACTGGAGCTGAGGGGGAAACAACGAGGAGGCAAAGGAAATGGAAAAAAAGGCCCAAGACTCGTCGTTTGACGTCTCTTGGGCGGTTGGTAAGTTTTTTTTACTCCTGTTTTGTTATTTTGCTGCTAACAATCCTTTTAGGTACTCACTAGAATACTACGATGACGACGACAGGACAACGAAGCCGACCAGCACCCGCCACCACCGTTGTGAACCCCTGCTCGCAAGGTGGATCGCAACGATGAAACAACGACGACGGGAGACAACGACGACATGGGGAGAGGACCAACAACGAAGCACACCACCCGCCCCCAGCCTCACGAGCGACTGCTCATGGGGTGGATCGTGGGTGGACCGACGACGATGGGGATGACGCCACCACCACCACCGCCCCTGCTCGCAGGGTGGGCGCGAGGGAGGGGAGACGATGACGAGAGAGGATGACGACGAGAGAGAGGAATGATGAGAGGGGATGACGACGAGAGAGAGGGATGATGAGAGGGGCCCAGGAGACACTCGTCTCCTGGGTATTTTTGTTTCTTTCTTTTCTCTGGCCCAGGGGACACGCTCCTGGACCGTTTCTTTTTTTCTTTCTTTCGTTTCGGTGGCCCACCTGCAATCCACCCCATGCCTACGACTCGTAGGGTGGTTTGAATGATTGTAGTTAAGTATATAATTTAATAATTGTATTTTTGTTAGTATAACCCCTGACGAAACCCGTACCCGCCGTGACCCGCGGGTTGCGGGTACGGGTAAGGCACGGGTACGGGTACGGGTACGCTTGAGCGTACCCGCGGGTTACCCGTGCGGATCCCTAGGTGCACTCTGTCTACTCCGGCAATGTTGCAGGAATTTATGCCAAAGGTATGTTCTTTCTCCAGTCTTGGGTGATAGAGATGGAATAGCTCAAGCATCCACTTAGCAAATAAGCAAGTATCAGGAGGCAATTGAACTGGGGTATCATGAGTCATGAAGGATGTCAAAGTCCTACCTGGCAGTAAACACCCAACTCCACCAGTAATTTCAGGCACTGGCTGCCATGCTGGAGAATACAGAATTTCTTCTTTAAAGAAAGAATGTAGCATGAAGTGTTCTTTACCTCAATAACTTTTATTTTAGCCTATTCAAATACATTTAATGGCTCTCCGAGCTGATTTTATCCCTCCGGTTCCAGGCTGATTTGGTCCCTCTCCAGGGGTGCAGCTAGCCCATCTCCAGTCAGGTGTGCAGTTGACTCCTCTCCGGTCAAGTGATGTTCACTGTTGGCTGATGCAAGACTTCTGTCTCATTGGCCCACGCATATTCATCATGTACTTGCCCCATCAGCCCATCCGTCCCCTTCATCCCATGGGCCCAGTCTGCTGGCCACAAACTTTAGCTGATATTTTGGTTCTTGGGGGAAGCAAAGAACATACATTTTTGGACTGAATGCCCTGTCTGGGGTAAGTTTTCTACATATATGGGTAGCTACATTTATGTACATTCCCCATCCATTTGCCTCATGAGATCACCGAGGCCAAACACAAATCTCAGTTCTTTGGTGTTGTCCCAACTCTCATTAGATTCTCAATGTTGATTTCAACATCCATTTGGGCCCTTACTTTGCTGATGACAAATTCAATATTTTGTAGAGGTGTCTGACGTTAGTGGTTACAGACGTGAAATTCCATTTTTTTTTTTTTTGATTCCATCGCAACATCTGCCATTCGCAGTTCTCTCTTTTGCTAGATTTGGATGTTCCACTCTCTGTGACCATATGAAAGAACCACCTGCCATGAACAGCCAAGAGACCGATGCCTCACAGGTGCATGAGGACAAAAGACTCCTCGAGTGGCTTAGGGTAAATTAGTGTCTGTCACTGTTGGGAGTGAATTCTGGTAGCTCAGAGGAGACCTTAGGACGAGCTGGGGTGTCTCAGAG
Source organism: Tricholoma hemisulphureum (assembly GCA_964034925.1). Classification (NCBI taxonomy): domain Eukaryota; kingdom Fungi; phylum Basidiomycota; class Agaricomycetes; order Agaricales; family Tricholomataceae; genus Tricholoma; species Tricholoma hemisulphureum. The sequence continues at coordinate 1,790,044 of OZ035932.1, forward strand.
GTCTGACTATTATTGTCTTAGGTAGACCCATACATGTAGTATATATACTACAGAATGTTGAAGTCTCAGTAATTAATATTATTATTATTACTGTCCGGATATAGCCTTAGGCTTGCTATCCTAATACTCCCCAAGCCGAGGCTGTTTGGGGAATAGTTGGATAAATCTTCATTCCCCTTTCCATAAGGTAGAATGGTTAAATAAATAAATCATCACTCCCCCTGAAATTTAGGGTGGAATTTTTGGTAGTCATCCAGGTGCATCATAATGTGCGCATTGTTGACTAGTCATCCAGTTGCATTACAACCTCTGTGCTGGAAAACCCAGTGGGATAAAACCATATCACACACGAGGAAAGCTGCTGGGTTATTGCAGATAAATGTCCCCCTTTGCCTCATTAGGCCTTTGAGGTGATATCCTATAAAGTTGGCTTTTCTTCAACTTCATTTGGTAATTTTCACAGTCTTCATAATTTCTTTGACTGTGCAGACAAGCTTCTTCCTCTCTTCCTGATTTCTTCTTTAAGCTATCACATTTTTGGTTATTATATTTTCCATGCCCAATTGGCTGCATGCTTCCATCTGACTCCCCCTCAGACATTTGGGTCAGGAAAGGTGCCCTCTAAGCAATGGTAAGAAATGAGAGATTTGGAGGTTGTAAGGGGTACGCAGGTCATGTGACTGGTGATCGTTTGGATAGACCATAAATCCTTTTCATGGGTATAAGTTATTAATTCTTTTTCATGATGTCCATTGGTTGGTCATGTGATTGGTAGCCCTTTGGATTGCCCATAGTATTTGTTAGGACGTCACTATACACTAAGTGCACAATGACGGCTCCCACAAACAAACAACAACAAAAGTAAGAAAGAGATAGTACTAGTTAGTAGTCAAAGGCAGTCACACTGTATAGTGGATAACCCAAGAGAACACGACTAGTGTTCCTTAGTGATATATTACTGTTTATATACTACTATACATGAGGTAACCATGTGTAGTCCATGTGTTAGCTGTTAGGCACTGTGCACATGCATAAGCCTCATGTGCACAGCTTTGCGTAGCCTCCCATGCATTTAGCATGTGGCGCACAGCGCTGTGTGTCTACCATGAGTTCGATCATCTACCTACCCTTAGCCATGTGTACATAAAAGCAACCATAGCGCCAAACAAAGGAAACTAAATAATATAAAATGACTTGTAATAGATAGTGAAAATCACACTCCTGACAGTATTCATTTTCATTGCCTGTTCTCCTCTATAGAGCATTATGCTCCCATTAGACATCTCCCTTGCATGGTAATTGGGAGTGACCACAATTCTCTCTGCAGGTGTGCTTGTCCTTAGAATGGCAGGAAATATCAGGTTCATAAAATAATATAAATATAAATGTTTCCCTTTGCCTTTGAAGCTATATCTGGCAGTTGGCAAATCTTCGACCCATATTCCCAGATAAATGTCTTCTCCACCATGGATGCCTTTGGAATTTAATTGCACATAGTCGACCTTTCATCAATGCAATTTTATTAAATAAAATCAGCATATCTGTTAAGACAGAAAAGATGACCAGACTGGGGATTGAACCCAGGACCTCCTGGACATATACCAGTAGCTCTACCACTGAGCTATCAGGTCTTATTGGATTCAACTTGGTTGGTTATTGTTGATGTAACCTAAGACCATATTGACACCTCCTTAGCTGCATATGTGTCTTATACCTCATTGGGATGCACATTTATACAGTGAGGTTATTACAACACTTATGGCCCACATCATGTGACAGATTACATCATCCAACAATATCATCGATTTGAATATATCTTCCTTTGCCTCTATTTTTGGCCTTTGAAGTTTAATTTTATAATGTCAGCATGTCTTTGACATAATATATTTTTCATGGTGTTGTGATGATGGATAAATATCTCCCTTTGCCTTTTGCCTTTGGAGTGATATCCACATCTATCAACGAATTTGCTTCCTCTGCCCTTGCTTTTTTCTTGTACTGTTCATCTTTATTATTATAATCAAGAGATGTTGCATTGCATTTTCCCCAGCAATTAGCTCTCTCATAACCAAATCTATCACATGTTCCACATTTGGACATTCCAAGCCAGCAGCAATTTTCTGTAGTATGACCGGGCTTTCCACAATGCTTGCAATATATGCTGGAAGATCTGTTTGATGATATATGGTTTGCCAGATTTTTCTTGTTTGGCTTTGGCTTTTGTATTTTGGACAGTGAGGATAATGTGATTTGATTTCCGTTTTCTCCATTTTGAGTATGGTTTTGTCGCCTAAGATATTCTTCTTTAAGAATTCCAATAAACTCTTGAGATCCCATCATTTTCTTTGGGTCTATCTCGGCAACTCCTTTTCTCCCACCAATGTAAGATTCCATAAAAATATCCCAAGATAGGGGTAGCAATGACGAAATGATGACTTTGAAAAATATATTGGAAATTTTGAAGTCTTTATCGCCCATTAAATTAATCTGCTCCCAGTAGGACTTGAGTTCATTGAGATGTAGACTGATATTTGTATCATCAGTGGCGGAGGTATGGAAAAGATTTTGTATAACAGAAACAATTGTTTGATGTCCCTTTGACTTGTGTATGGCTTCAAGACTATCCCACATGGCTTTTGCAGTGGTACATTGCCCTGCATAAACCATTTCTGTGGAAGTTACATTGCCAAGGATAAGAGTCTGGGCATAATTATCATTGTATTCCCAAGCTAGTTGCTCTTCAACGTCATCAGGATTGTTTGGATAATCAATGGCCCCTTGGGCATATCCTTCGACATTGCACAGACGGAGTACTCTCTTCATAAGTTCACGCCATACTATCCAGTTGGTGTCATTTAGGGGCTCCCGTAATTTAGTGATGGATGAGCTCTCCCTTGCCCTAACTTGGGTGATGGGTACACTGTAGGCATCGCTTTCCTGATCTTGATCAGAATTATTGTGATCTGCCATTATGTATAATTGATGGCGTCGATTTCGGTAATAGTGTCGGTGATGGCGCACAAATTGATGGCGCTGATTTCAGTAATGATGTCGGAGATAGTGTGTAATTTTTGATGATGGTGCATCACTGGCATGGAGGTTTTGGCAAACAGTGACAAAGTCTTCCAGATTAACCCTAAGTAACCCTAATTAGATGGCTGCAGGGCCCATAACCTGTTGGGAGTGAATTCTGGTAGCTCAGAGGAGACCTTAGGACGAGCTGGGGTGTCTCAGAGGTCTGACTATTATTGTCTTAGGTAGACCCATACATGTAGTATATATACTACAGAATGTTGAAGTCTCAGTAATTAATATTATTATTATTACTGTCCAGATATAGCCTTAGGCTTGCTATCCTGGTAGTCATGGTCATCCGACTCAACCTGGCCATAATCGGCTGAATTGCCCAGTTTTGCATACATAAGTAATAGACAATGGTCACGTTTTTCACCTCTTTTTGGCACCGTGGGAGGCCTCAACTTTCAGTAATTTGACTAAGCAGCTCGCACTTGACCTTTGTCTAATGGGGGGTACAGCCACAACTCCATGGGCTCAACAAAATGCAAAAACCTGTTCATGACCCCAGCATATGACCACCATAAGTTGTAGATACTGTCATTCAGCAATTGAGTAAGCTAAGCAACTAAGTACCCTAAGCAAGTGAAGTAAGGCCACTAAGTAACACAATGAGTCTGTCCGAAATAAGCAAATAAGTCATCAGTAAAATCAGCCAGGTCCATAAAGCAACTATTCCTAAGCAAGCCTTTAGTAGCAAAAAAATAAGTTCAGTGTAAGCAAGCAATGAGCAACAAGCATCTACCCTTTAATAAGAATCAGATTACAGTCCGAAAAATTTGAAAAAAAATTTGCAAGTTGATGTTTTTAATTTTGTATAGTGGGTTAGAGTTCTGACTGAGGTCCAGGGGTGAGGATGGGATGAGGATGATGGTGATGGTGAGAGGGTGAGGAAGAGGGAGAGTAGGGAAAGAGGGATGTGACAGTGAGGGGGGGGATGTAAAGGTGAGAGGGGATATGAGAGGGGGTTAAGGGGTAGGGTGAGGGGCCCAGGGGGTGGGTTGTGAGGAGGAGGGTTGTGAGGGGGAGGGATGTGAGGGGTAGGGGGGAGTGGGGGGGAGGGGGAGGGTGGAGGAGAGGGGAGGATGAGGATGAGGGATGTGAGGGGGGGGAGAGAGGATGTGAGATACAGAGGGGGAGAGGGGGAGAGGGGGAGAGGGGGAGGGAGGGGATCTGAAGGTGAGGGGAGGCAGGGGGAGGGGGAGGGGAGGGATGGGGGAGGCAGGGGAGGGATGGGGGAGGCAGGGGAGGGATGGGGGAGGCAGGGGAGGGATGGGGGAGGCAGGGGAGGGATGGGGGAGGCAGGGAGGGGAGGGGGTGAGGGGGAGAGTGAGAGAGTGGTGGGAGAGGGGGAGGCAGGGGGTGAGGGGGTGAGGGGGAGAGTGAGAGAGTGGTGGGAGAGGGGGAGGTAGCCCTATTAAAACCCTCCTATGCACAGGCAGGGGCCAAAGGTCCCTGACTGTGTTGACAAGATGTGTAAAGATGGCAGCATGGGATTTGAGGGGTGCAGCCACTCAACAAGCTGAAGAAGGGTGCTGTAGATATGATGTGAGTGAAGTGAGCACCTGAGTGTCTTTTTCACAGTCAGACATGCAGAAAGACAACTGATAAAATAAGTAAAATACCACATAGCTACCAATTTACTATTTACTATTGCCATTGATTTACGATGACACCTTCCTCACACAGGCAGGGGCCTTTGGTCCCTGACTGTGTTGTCAAGATGTGTGAATTACAGGGATTATCAAGGCGGCTACTTCACACTGATTGACAATGACACCCCCCTCACACAGGCAGGGGCCTTTGGTCCCTGATTGTGTTGTCTAGATGTGTAAAGGACGGCGGCAGGGGGTTCGGGGGGCGCAGCCCCCTGACAAGTAATCGATCATCTTTCAAAACAATCATGTTACATAATCTACCCCGGAACGACTCCACGATTTAAAGAAATTGAAGTCCCAAATGGAATTATCCTCAGGAAGGGACACCCAACTCTATTTAACCTAACCGTTGCACCGAGAAGGACATTAGATCCGCCATCTGACAGCTAGTCTTGGGGTCCTGGAACCTCTGTTGTCACACCTACAACAAAATTAGTATATACATGCATAAAATTATTCAATGTCACCTATAGGCCCCAGAAATCAATGGCCTCGAGGCGGAGCTTGACCATGTCCTTCTCGGCAACGGTAATAACTTCATCTGCTCTCCACAGAATTCGCCGTTCAATCGTTTTCGGTAATTAGCAAATCTACTAACGATAGATCTTGACGATTTTTTACAGCACGACCATTCCCATTCGTTCATACTTCTCCTTGCTCCTTGCTTGTGTAGGGCTCGAGGCTGATACCGCTTTATATCCAAACCCCCATCCATCAATTTTTTGGCTTTCACTCCCATAATTCATGTTATCCCTCCGCCCCCAACTGCCCCCTACGAGGTTCCCCGACTGCAATAAGTACCAGCCCCGCGGACGATCTCGCCAAGTGTCGCATGCAGCCCTTGCAAGGAAAGCGTCCGAGGAACGGCGCACTCAGCGTGGCGCGTCATCGGCAGGGAGACAGAACCGAGCGGCCGAACGTCCATCACCCGACGCCAACTCGGAGCTTATGCCACATAATGCAGAAGCGCGTGAGTCCATATTTAAAGTGTCTGCAGCCCAAAGTAAGATTAATGGAGGGTTAGGGCCAATAAATGAAACCACAGTCCCTGTCAAAGGACCGTGGCCTGCTCCACCTACCCCGATTGTAATGTCCCTGTCGCCTGACTCGCCTACGACCCCGCCACAGTCACTTGAAGACCAGGTGCATGTCGCTTACGCACTGGACGATATCCATCTCGCCAAGGTACTGCTGCTGAAACTAAAAGGCATTGAGGTGACATCAGACGAGGACCCACGGATAGCGGCCGTGCAGGACGAAGACTTCGATTTATGTTTCTGTCCGCACGGTAAACTAATGGACGAAGCTGATGAAAAGGCTTTGGTTGAGCAACAAAGGAAAGAAATGGAGAAATTGGAGGAAGATCGACTAGCCCGTGAGAAGATATGGGAACAGGAGAAGAAACGGTTGCGGGAAGCCCATATGTTGGCAATCAGGAGGATGGAAGCGGAAGAGAAGACGGAGCAGGAGAACCGGATCAAACTTGCCAATGAGAAGGAAGCAGCGGAAGGGCGAGTAAGGCTCAGGAATGATAAAACGACTGATCAAAGCCTGGCATCACGCAATGTGGTTTCAGCGATGAAATCATGCATCGTCGATGAGCCATTTGTCCACGCGTCCATGCCGACACCTCATCATGCAACACAATCCAAATCACAGTCCCAGTCCCAGTCCTTTCAACCACTCACTTGTCCCCCATACGACGAATCTCGTTCTGTTCCTTTCAGGGATGTCCCGGCTCGCATGCAAGGTCCGTTATTCCCTCTCGAGCGGCAAGCAACAAGTCCAGACCATGCCTCATCCCAGAGCACATGCCGGGATCGCAGGAAACGTCGGGAAAACGAACTCTTGGATTCCCTCCTCAAGGTCGTGGAATGGAAAGTGGACAAGCACCAGAAATTCAAAAGTAACTGGACCGAAAGACCTGTCCCTAGGTGGACGAGCAGCGACAGATCAGCTTCATCTTGTGTCGCATGCTCTATCTCGGCTCCTTCACTGTCACCCTCATTACAGAGTTCATCACGTTTTTCGTGGCTATCATTCTCGAGCGCTTCGCCCTCCACATCAACGGCGGTCACAACACCTTCGACCTCCTGCCGGCCTTGCGCCTGCTTCATCCCAGTACCTCCAGCCGACAACCCACTCACCTTGCACGAATTTTTGTCAAGTCCACTGGCCACTTCCACCACACCTCCTAGTGCAGAACATACCGTTATCCCACCTTCTGAGTGGGTGATGCCATGCGACTCATGGTTTGTGAAGCTCGCTAAAGAGTTTCGGAACAGATACGTAAACATGATACTATCAGTCGTGATGGCTTTTGAAGAGCAGACAGTTAATATTATATCTGTGGATAGCTTCTCTGTCCATCGGTCAGGTTGGCACAGAGCAGCACAGCCTAAATGGTGGAGACCAAGACATACTGGTTATCGTGCCCTTGCAGCTGACGTTGCTGTATTCTTGGATATACCAGCAGATTACAACTGCGATCATCTAACTGTTCCTTCACTATACATTCCTTTACGGCTATGGCACCCCACCTCAACCACCCTACGTACCATTCTCCCAGATCCCCTTCCCTACCCTATCAGTTTTAAACCCCTCCCAAAACCTTGCCGCCCTCCCTTCCGTCCCTGCACCCATCTCATTGTCCCACAGCACCATTTCACCCCACTGCCTCCCCCCTGGACCATACACCATCTCCATAACAGAGTATGTGCAAGTACAAGTGAGATGCTAACCAGGCGCATGCGCACTGTTGAGAACCCTGTGTACCTCCGTCTGAAAGCACTACAGAATGTACTTCGAGATGAGGGTTTGAATTGGCAGGGATGTGCAAGTAAGGGGAGTATGGGTGCTGGTAGGGAAAAGATGATGAAAGTTGTGTTCGAGGAGATTGGCAGGAGTGGGTTGAGTAAAAGTGCAGAGGTTGGGCACTGGTAGCCTGCTGGCTGGCTGGCTGGCTGGTGCTGCAGCTTCTTTTGCCATTGTCCATTTTGGTGTCTGCTGATTTCATCCTGTTCTTTAGATTTCCCCCTGCTGTTGCCATGAGATGTCTTGACAACCCTTAGCCATGATATACAAAAAGGGTTCCAAATCTTCTTTGACTTTCTATGAAGTACCATATGAACACAATTTATGAAGAAATTTCCAATATAGCTTAAACTTTCAATCCAGTGAACATGTCTAAAAGGATCACATATTTGTCCACATAAAATTTTAAATGCTTCAATCCCCAGATTATTGGAGGAATAGGTTGAAGACATTGACAATGTCTCCTGAGCCTCCAACACCATACCTGACAGACCCCTCTGAGTGCTGGGGCACAACTCATGAGGACTGCATCCATTCACCACTAGGGCAGGCACATAGCTGTCAGTACTGTTGGCTGCAAGGACTGGCCTGTAGACAGTGGGCAATTGACACTGAGGGTGCTGATTTTGGGGTTTCATGGCACCCCACCTCAGCCCCAACTGGTGCTGCAACTTTGTGAAATGTGGTGCACAAGTTGGTGTCAGAGCTGTGAATGCCCCATAACTGTGGTCCTTTTTGAGAGGCAGACTCAAGGCAGACTTTACCTCAACTTCCCTATCTACTTTCCTTTTCAAGTAATATTTGTCAAGACATCATGTCAACAACATCAACCACCAGGCTCAACAGTCGACAATGACAGTACAACAATGGAAACAGCAATGAAAATGAAAACTGGGGTGAAAGACACATCAAGGCCATATGTTTGTCTTTCTTCAATAACATACAGTGTGCTAATGTATGCACAAATTAACTTCTTTCTTACACTACTGATGATTTACAAACAGATTATGTATATGGAACAGGAACAGGACACTAAGATGAGATGAAGGCAACAATCGTGAGGAGAGTGGCAGGGACAGGGTGGCCAATGAGGAGACCAGCAATCTCATGAGTATTTTTTTCTTTCAATTTTAAGAACACTAACAATGTTTCTATGAGCTGGACAGTAAGACCTATGTAAATGTGATCACACCTAATGCACACAATGCCAAGCAGATGAAGATAACACCACAACAATGACCCCCCAATGCCACACAAGCAAGGGGTGGAAAGCACAGCTCCCACAGTGACCTCTGGTGGTGCATAGTATGTGGCACAACACTCTTGGACTCAAAAGTTGGGTGCAACAAGTATAATAATTCAGTCCAGGTGTCAGGGAGCCTATTGCAAATGTGCAAAAGGAAAATGTTCTATGCTACAGTACATAATGTAACTCTAGAATATGAGATTAGTATAACTTGAATGTCTGAGCCCATTGGAAGAGCTTGAATCCATCCACAACCACCCATGTGCTGCATGGGCCTTACTAGTGTGCTCATGGGGTGGAGTCTGGGTGCTGCCACGTCACCCCAACAATGACGTGGCTGCGACCGAATAGCGATCCCCCCCCCTTCCCTGCCAACTTGTGCTGCTGCCCCCACAACATGCGTGTGGCCGACAAGCAGCCCCCCTGCCAACTTGTGCCACTACCCCCCCTTGCACCGCCCAAGAACAACGCGCCTGCCGCCGACTAGTGACCCCCCCCCCCACCAACTTGTGCCATCACCCCCCCTTCCACCACCCAAGAATGATGCACCTGCCACTGACTAGCGCCCCCCCTCTGACTTGTGCCCCTACCCCCATGACACGTGTGTCGCCAACTAGAGACCCCCCCCCCTGCTGACTTGGGCCCCCAAACTATTGTAAATTATTTTATTGTTCTGTTACCTAAAATTTAGTTACAAAATTGAGTATATACTGTAGCTAGACACCGCCCCACATGGCTACCATGTGGGGGGTGGTACATATTACATACATAGGTGGTCTTGACTGATCCTGGACTGGTCTGGACTGAAACCGACTGGACCGGTCTTTACCAGTCCAGTCTCAGTTTGCAGTCCAGGAGTGAAATAAATAGACTGGTCTGGTCTTCAGTCCTCCCCAAGAAGGGGAAAAGACCAGACTGGACCAGACCTTCAAACCCTAAGAAGAGACAAACAAGAATAACTTAGGGAATGATGGTCATTTGGGTTGTGGGGGCACAGAGAGAGAGAGTCCTGAGTTTCTCATGTTTTTTTTGTTTACTCAATTACTTGTTGAAGTGAGTTGGGGCAGCAAGTAGCAGCCAGAGGTTGGGGCCAAAGTCAGGGAAGCAAGTCAGGCTCACAAGCATGGCTTGCAAAGCCTGACTTGAAAAGCCACAACTTTGGCCCCAACTTGACATAATTTCCTAATGAGGGTGTTCCAGTTGTGGTGGTAGTTGGGGCCAAGTTAGCAAATGTAGGTGAGAAGTCTCCATAGGATATGGGTGCCCGGATGTCCAAAAACCCCATATGACATGGGCCAACAGACTCAGCCGAAGCCAAAAATTAACCCATACAACATGGGTGGGCTGATGCAAAATAAAGCCTGTTCAACATGGTTCAGCCCACAAAAATGATCCCATTCAATACAAATGGGATGATACCTGGATATCACTGAAGCCAAGCCCAACATATAGCAAGCCATGACATTGAAGCCAGGTCCAATCATTGCTGAGCCTGCCTTTCACCAAGCTGGGGATGATGAATGCCAAGGTTAACCAGGCTGAGGACATCCAAGCCAACCAAGGAGTTGTACTGCTATCATGGGTTTGGGCTCAGCTCCAGGTTCACATTGAGCATTTCACAATGTTGTATGTAGATATACTTACTATTAATAGTAAGGAAGGGGTAGGTTATGGTAAATTATGCCTAATTGAAAGATCAGTAAGTAAGAAATATATACAAGAACATAATTCCCAAGGATAGGGATGTCGTGGTGTCAGCATTCCGTCGGTTCCAACAAATGTTACTAATGCCATGATTGGCCAAAGATAGTTGATAGTCCAAGTTACTTTTGTCAGGATGGCTTAGGCATAATGCCTGTTTTAGACCTCTTTGAGGTCCTTGTAGAAAATAATGGTTGGGTGGGCTTTGAAGCATCCACCTCCCCATCAAATAACCTCCTCAGCACAGGAGTGCGACTGCTACAACGTGGGGAGGGGGGTCTCATAGCGGAGGGGAGTGGTGCCCATGCTAGGTGGGCTTTCCTCTCCACAGCGTCCAATGCTTCCCAACAATGTAACCAATTGTTGGCCTCTGGGTGTGGATTGAGGAAAGAGGATGTCTTGCATTGTCCTCTGCATGGGAATGGGATAGCCGGATCGTGGGGTCCAGGAGTACAGCTACCCCATGGGTGTGCGGTTATGGTCTGGTTTGGTGTGGTAGGGCAAGTTAGCCTACTCGTCAACTTCCCTGCCCAAGAGGTATTTGTTCCGACTTCATTCCAGGTGCAAGCACAGAGGGAGTACAGTATATTTCCACCTTCATTGAGTTTTCTTGATATTTTGATCAATTGACATTATTCATTTATTAGATAATTCTTTAGCAGCTACCATTTTCAGATAAACACAGCACATCCGCTCGACGTGCCACATCAATCAATTCCTTGTTTAGTCGAGCTCAGTACCAGACAGCTGTACTTTTGATGTGATGGGGCGGTCATGGTCTTCTTTTCTTTCTCTTAGCCTATCTTTTCTTGTTATGATAACGGCCTATGCATAGAGATATTCTCGATTCATCATGAATCTCCATGACTAGCCAACGCTCAGATCAAAGGACCAATCTACTGGATGGTAGGGTCAAAGGACATCGTTAGGCAAATAGAGAGTCACCTCAACGGCCCTCTTCCCCGAGTCATACCCAGTTAGTGAAGCCTGGATATGAGGGCTCCACAACATCCATACGATTCATTCCCCACATGGCTTGGGGTCTTCTTTCTAATTTCATCAACATTCCTCGAGATTACCGATCGCCCACTTTTTTTTAATAATTCGAACTCTGTTGATTCACGATAAGACTGGCATAAGAGTACACATGCGGTCCAAGTGTTCTAGTTATCACTTTCACAATTTGTATTTAAGGTGTCTCCCCACCTGTCAAATGGGACATTCTTACCTTCCTCTCTCTCCATGTCATGTAAGTTGAAGATTCACCTAACCTTCAAGAAATTCTACACACAAAGGTGTAGAACTTTAGTTAAGTTATAAGTTCTTAGATAGATGAGCCTTTCAAGTTATTTTTCCTACAAAGTACTCTTTGACCTTCAGACCTTCCCCACAGGAAGATCAAAACAGGGCTTTTCTGCCCCCAGTTTTTCGTACCCCATCATTTACCAGTCACCTGACCAGTAGCTGTGCCTCCAGGGACGTGGTCTGTTGATCAAATAATTGATCATCAATTAGTTACTGGAAGGAGGCCAGGAAAGGCCGCCTCACTAAGTTCAGTCAGACAGACAGGACAATGTTATCCTTTGTTGCACGTAGTAAGAGTCAGTAGAATACATGAGTGAGCAATAGTAACTATACCTTTGTTGCACGTAGTAAGAGTGAGGCAACAAAGGGGAAAAGATTGTATATATATGAGGGGTTTGGACCGTGTTGGAAAGTGTCCAAATCCAGCATCTCAACCATGGCTGCATCAAGCGTAGTTCTCATATTGGGTAAGTGGTCGGGCCACCGGTATCTGTACGCATGTCCAGCTATGGGTATTGGGTTGCCGGTGATGCGACATGCATTGGTGGTGTCAGTAGCGGTGCACCAGTCGGTGGTGTTTAGGCAATAGCACGGGTACGGGTACGGGTCATGATTCCATGACCCGTAACCCGTGCCTACCCGCCGCCAAGAGGGAGGCGAGGGCAGGTTCAAAATCTACATACAGTAAACTATATACAAATTTATAACTACTTATTTTTAAAAAAATGTGGGGCGAGCCCAGCTTACCTGTAGAAATGGGGGCCTTATATACCCCCAAGATGCGCACAGACCATTTGGTCTTGTGTGCGCAGAGTAGTACGCGTCGCGTCTTTGTTGATCGTTGACGTGTTATTTACCTATGTTTGTATTCCCTCACTTTGTGCCACTCACCGCCCACACCTCGCGCAGTATCATGACCACCACCTCTCCTCACTCGCAAACGTGAGGTGGGGGTGGTTCTATGCCGGATTCACTCTGCATGGCCGCAGCAGACGACGACAGACGACCCAGCCCCAGGGACAATAGGGAGGATGGGGACGATACAACGAGGACGACTCGACAATGAGGAACCGTCGAGGATCAGACCAGGGACACGAGGATCAGGACCAGGACCTCCACCACCACCACCATGACCCCCAGAAGACAGGAATGACCAGGACGGCGACAACGACAACGACAACGAGCAGGACTGGGGCGGAGATTGGCAGGGGCAGGGACAATGACGAGGACAACAGGAGGAAGACCCAACGAGAACAGGATGACGAAGACGAGACAGAGAAGAAGCACATGATGACGAACCTAACGAGGAGAACGCGACGACGAACCGTGGAGGAGAATGCAACCAAGCACCCAGCCCGCCAACGAGGACACTGATGGGAGGGGCGAGACTCTGGCAGACGACAACGACAACGGGAGGGGCGGGGACAACAAATGCGACAACGACAACGACAACGATGAGCACAAGACCCACCCAACGCCCAACCAATGCCACTGCCGACCGCAACGCCGCCAAACGACCTCACCCCTAAACGCACCACAAAAAGGGCCCAAGAGACATCTCTTGGGCCGTAAGTTGATTCTATTGATTTCTTTCTTATTTAATTCTACGACGACTGCCCCCCCGCCCGCCACAAGCTGCTCGTGGGGTGGGCAGATGTAAAATAATATTAGATAGTTTATATATATATATATTACCATGTCTACGAAACCCGTGCAGGAACCCGCACCCGCTGCGTATCAACCCGCGGGTCAACGGGTTACTACCCGTGCGGGTACGGGTATGGGTCAAGGTCCTGATACCCGCGGGAGTACCCGTGCTACAGCCTAGTGGTGTTACTGATTGGTGAAGCCGTCGGTCGGTGTGTGCAGCAGTGTGCGTCGACAGTGGTACTGACTGGCAGTGGTATGCGGTCGCCTGTGGTCGCCTGTGGTCGTCTGTGGTTGTGCCTGTGGTCGTGGCTGTGCACTTACCGATTGGCAGTGAGCATCAGTATGTGTGTGCATCGGCAGCGGTGTGCCATCGGTATGCATCAGTTTGCCATCGGTGTGCCTGTGTGCATCGGTGTGCACCAGTAAGTGTGTAGCGGTCGCCTGTGGTCACGCCTGCGGTCGTGGCTGTGCACTTACCGATTGGCAGTGAGCAGCAGTATGTGTGTGCATCGGCAGCGGTGTGCCATTGGTATGCATCAGTTCGGCGTCGGTGCGCCTGTGTGCATCGGTGTGCACCAGTCAGTGTGCAGCGGTGTGCATGTGTTTGGCGTCGTGAGCCTGGGGCCAGGCTTACAGTTACTCTGACCTCACTCATCCTATCGTATCGACAACTCCCAAGATACTGGCTACATACAATCAAGACCCATCTGATAGGCAACGAGTCTATTCCGCCCTCACCCCTCATTATTCCATTCTAGCTTACCCCACCTTTTGCGATGCAATATCCTTGCAAACAGTTCCCCAGCAGACAAACCGCCCTGCCAGATCGGTCTCAGTCATTTTTCGGTCTGTGTGACTGGACCTTCAAGCACTAGTTCTTCTATGTGGCCTGGGCCCAGGCCAATAGCACTTACATATCTATCAGTCATTGAGGTTTGAAGATATAAATTTAGTACTATAGTAGTAGTTATCTACTGTCCTTCAATGTGGCCTTCAAGAAACCTGGGCCAATAGTACACACATTTGAAACAGATTTATCTATCAATTGTTGAAAGTATGATGGAGAAGATCTAAATTTCAAGTTAGTACTAGCATTCAATCGTACTAGTGGTGTGGCCCTGTCCAATAGTAAGCAATGTTCCAGAAATACTTCTACTGTTCTTCTCTGTGGCCATCAACAAGCCTGTGGCAGGGCCAATAGCAGAAACACTGGAAACAAATTTATATCTACATATCTATCAGTAAGTTTGGAGAACATCTAAATTTGGTACTAGTACAAGCCTCTGACTCAGGATTGCCAATAAATGCTGTCACAGCCTGGCAGCGGGATGGTGACAGTGTAGTAATCATCCTTTCTAAACTTAGTCTTTCTTCTATTAATAGCACAAACACTCAAAATAAAGATATTTTTACATATCTATCAGTCATTGAATTCATTCACATTCAAGTTGAGAGAGGATCTAAATTTAGAGGCTACCCAGCCTGCTCAGTCCAAGTCTGGCCACCCAGCTGACTCAGACACATCTGATGCAGCATGATAACCATGCACCCAAAGTCTGACTCAGGGTGCATGCTTATTATGCTGTGGCATCAGTCAGAAACACACTTGAAATGGTGGGTTACACACATCAGTCTGAGTTAGAGATGACTTGAACTTCTTCCTCGGCCAGAAGTCCAAGTCATGACTCATCAGATCATGCCTACATAGCAGCCTGTATGGACTCGGATTCAGGATCAATAATTGCATCACAGTGCCTGGTTGAGAAGTTCAATCACATGGGTCATGTAGTGATGTTCCCCGGGCCAGGCCAGCCAAGTCAAACTCCAGTAGGGTTGTTGCACTCATTCCTGATGCTACAGCTAATCCCTAACCATAAGAATTTCTACATGGCTTGCCTTCTATATAAGGGCCATGAATATTTAAAAAAATCCAGAGATTGTGGTCCATAGAAATACTTCTGACACAATTTCCTCTCAATCAGTAGCATTTGCGCTTACTGCTCCTGTAATTTCACCAAAGCTTGGGCTGATTACCTTCAAATGACTTTTACAGCCATACCGATAGACGTTGTGAGCACCAATGCTGAGGTCCCAAGTCCAATGTCAGAAATTTCTGGGTAGCATTATAACCACACCTAGATTATATGTGGATTATCACTCCCTTTCAGCTAGTGCTGTATACTCATCCCTAATGTGAAAAATCTATTGCCTACATGTGTAAACTACATTATTGAACTGATCCTGAGATGTGGTAGCTAGCTTAACATCAGTTCTGAGTGTCTATTATAATGGGTTATGGCAGTTATGTGAGTCACGTGGATCATATTAGGTTATATAATTTTACAACAAAGGGCACAGAGCCCAATGTTAAACCTATTTGGCATTTTCAAACTTCCAGGGATATACTGGTTTGCAATTGCTGAGTGAGTGTGCGAGCTGCCAAGATGGGCTGAAAAGGCTGTGAGTAGTGTTGGGGAAGTTTGGTTTGGTTTGGTTTGAGCCACTTTTGGCCAAACCACAAACCAAACCATTTGGTTTCTCACAGAATATCTGAAACCAAAACTGAAACCGATTGAAACTGTTTCAATCGGTTCGGTGCAGTTCGAACGCAGTTCAAAACGGTTTCGCAAGCCATCTATTTAATTTTTTTAGTACTTAGAGGTTTCGGCCTCTAGGCGAGAGCCGCAAACCATTTCTAATTGTACATACTAGATACAACTACTAATCAACTTATTTTACTACTAAATTATAGGGGAAGCGACGCCCCAGAGGAAGGGGAAGTGTGTAGAAGCAATGACTATATATACAACATGTTGTTTGGTTGTGTTTGTATGAACACGTCGCGTTCATGTTCGTTTACTGGAACCAAATAGTGACAAACATCATCAGGTATATAATGCCCCTTGTTCTACACCTTTCCCTTTCCTCTGGGGTGTCGCTTCCCCCATAAGTAAAGTAAAAATAAGTTATATACATCCTTTAGTTGATAAATTATGTATGAAATAGTTTGCGGCTCTCATCTAGAGGCCAAAACTTAATATATAGTTTGATCCTTCTCTTGACAACACAACGCAGTTCAAACCATGTTTGAAACCATTTGCAGCCCTCAACTGAGGCCAAAACTGCAAAGCAAACCATTCGGTTTCTCCCAGAATTCTCCAAATGGAAACCGAAATTTGCAGTTTCGGTTGGGTTCAAACCAAGTTTGGATCAGTTTGAAACCAAACTTCCCCAACACTAGCTGTGAGGAGAAAAAATGAAGTGTTTTAAATCAATCTGTCCCAGATCTCAATTTAATGCTTCTTTTGATGGTCTCAGACAGACCCCCAAGCTTCCGAGCCACTGCTTTGCTCTTTGAGTGACTTATCACTAGCATATAGCTAGTGACTTATGAATCTTTCAGAAGCTCCTTACATTGAACCATTTGCACCTCAAACTTTGTGTGATTCAGAGTTTGAAGTGGTTTTACACATAACACATGAGCACATAAGTGTTGAATGTTGGATGAAGCGAATGACTTCCCCGTACCCTTGTGCCAGGTCACCTGCTACCATATTAGACCAAGAACCCACCCTGAATGCCGATGTGCCAGTCAGTATAGTCTTTCATGTTGATGTTATTCAGACTAGACTACTTAATTCAATAACCAGAAACCTGATGACTCAGAGTTTTCATTGTTAAGGTGAAGCCTCAACTACTCAGTACAAGCTATCGAGTTCATTAACAACAAGGCTTTCGTTGTTAAGTTCAATCACGCTAAGACAGAGGCTTTCCACTTAGGTCGAGTTTGTTCAGAGGAGCAGTTAAGGTGTTAAATTGCCTAGGTCAAGCTGAAGAGCCTTGACCATATCTACTACAGCTTTTATAGCTACAAGTAATCAGCTAATCGTCCAATAGTAAACCAACAAGTGCTACTGCTGCGCACGCAGCAAGGTGACTGTTAATGTACTATGGAATGCAGTGTCTATAGTAGAGTAAGCGGCTGTGCTTGTTACTGCGCTACAAATCAAGTGTCTATGGGCACTGCCCAACGAGTCAGTAGCTGCTAAGTATAGGAAAGGAAATAGAGTAAAGAAAAGGAAAAGAAAATTGTAACATCACCCCCCTGTGCTTGCTGATCAATGTTAGCGTGAATGGGGCAACTTGGGGAGCCACATAAGAAATTTAGACTTAGACCATAAGATGCCAGAGCGAATAATCAGCATAAGAACTGCCAGGAGGATGAAAAAATGTCAGAATTACCAAGACTTATACGACATGGTAGTGATGGCAGATTGTGCAATCATCAGCATGAAGGCATACCTGATAGAGCTAGTCTTTGAAGGTCCAGTTCAGTTCAGTTTTGCAGCATATTTTGAGCAAAACTGAAACTGAACCGGTTTTCCATAAAAGGAAATAGGTCCAAAACCGAACTGAACTGCCAAAAAACTGGTCTAAATCAGTTCAAACCTCAACCTGTCACAACTGGACAGGACTGGGAAAGAACTGGTTCAAACTGGCCATCTTGCACAATTATGCATGGGTTGGCATATGAAATAACATGTCAAATACATTATTAACACCTATGATATGTATTCCAAAGATAGCAATGATGTATTTCCAAAAATACTACCCAAATATTACCATTTATGCATGTAATTGACCACTAAATGGTCATTTTTGGTCATTTTTTGGTCATTTTTGAGTGGTTTTGAGGGGTGCACATGTGGCTGTGCAAAACCGGTCTCAACTGGTCCGGTTTTAGGCAGTTTTTCATTCCCAAGTGTGGAAAACTGTGACTGGCAGTTCAGTTTTTCAGCAGTTCAGTTCAGTTCAGTTTGCAGTTATTTTGCAGTTTATATGACTGGACCTTCAAAGGCTAGATAGAGCCCTGTCAGATAGCCACAATCTTGTAAGACATGCAAGAAATGTCAGTACAGATAACAAGTGTCAGATTGATTTATCTGAAAAATTAGTAAAAGGGTGGCCAAAAGCTACCTACATTATAAACATATATAATATCTGGGGGTGATGGCAAATTCTACCAGAAAAGCCACAAAGGCAAGGCTTGATCTTGTTGTAGCAAGCCATTGTCTGTCAATCACTGATTTGCAGGACTTGTACAGTTTGTCTGCAGGCAAAATCCTTTGAATCAGGTATCTCAAAAGTCAACACTTTCATCATTCAATCATCAGGTGTCTGGGAGAAGAGGCAAATAAGAAATATGAGCTCACACCATTTGTACAATAGGTTGATCAAAGTTGGTAATAGACTAGGATCGTGTTGCTCTCAGATCAGGATGGCAAGAAAAACCAACTCATATTGAGCTGATAATATGGTTGTCATAACCTATAAGTAGTTCCTATTCATGAAGTTCCCTGGTTCTGTATTTGCTTCAACCTGGCCCTCTTTTCCTTCAGCTCGGCCAGCACACTCTGCTTCCTTATTCGACCACACTCATGGGCTATGTAACTGGGGAACACCTGACTATAAAAATAAGCATATCAGCTTTCACAGGTAAAGCAGTTGGGGGGCAGCATAAATTGAACAATACGTACCAGTTCCACCAGTTCAGCAAATGAGCAACCTCCTCATTCTCATTGGGATCATTGAGGAAGTCCAAGACACTGTGGTAGAATCGTTCTGAGTCTGTGGAGGTGTCAGACCTAGAGAACACTGATAACAATGACAACAAAAAGCAAAGCTATGTGGATGTTCAGTCTCAAGGTATAAATTTTTAATGACATACACACCTGCATTTCTACATAGGCTAAAGAGGCTGGAGTAACCCGAGTCATGCCATGTATATGAGCGTTGCCTGGTCTTGTTGCCTTGACCTCTTTCTCCACAGAGCTGGGAGAAGTAAAGATGTGTTTGTATGCCTGCAGGCAATGGAATGAATAATACAAATGTAGATTAATGCATACTGACCCAGACAAGAATCTGGCTTCTGAAAAGCCCATCCCAAGGTTCTTCAGGGTTGAATTCTTGGTTTGCATACAGCAACATGGGCCATTGATCACCACAGACCGTCATTTCACCGCTGGAAAGCTTCGCCCGCATTCTAGTTCAGCAGCTTAGCACCCAATATGATGAATGAAAGGGGGAACTCACTCTCCATTGCTCCAGTTCAGTTCAGCTGGACAGAGAAGGGCTCCAGTGACAGGTGGTGGTAGCCATGGGTTGTCTTGATGTTGCGGGAGAGTGGGGGATCTAGGGCCTTGCCTCAAGGGGTTATCCAATCCAGAATGATGCCCTTTAGACTCTTTGTATCGTCCAACCTTGCGCTTGCTATGCCCTTTTGAATCTTGAATAAATGGTGCAAGGTTCAAAATAACTAATCACTAGGATGGAAACACGCTCACAAAATCAGCTATAATCATGCATTGTTCCTCCACGATTTCCATGAGACACTCAGTTAGCCGGGGTACCATCTTTAGCAGCTGCTGAAACACCTTATACTCCTGTCTTTGCCTGCTCGAAGAAAGCTACATTAGTTGAGGGGAAAGGAGGGGAATGAGACAGACTCAGATCTGAGCAATTCTTCTGTGACCCCCTCCTCCTCAGCTAAAAGGAGAATACCACTTGTGACCAATGTTTGAACATTACACATCACATGTACTGTTCTACCAAAGTGTCATCCATGATGAACCAAAGGATCACTGGCCCGACTAGACCACGGTGTCAGACCTGCAGCATGGTGGACAAGAGTCAGGATTAACTCATGGTGTTTTTCTTCTTCCCAGCTTGAGTACACTGACTGGAGGAGTGTTAGCAGGAGGATTGTTTTCAGCATCGGACATTAGGGTGCAAGGAATGAATGCGGAGGAATGGGAAGTGACCAAGGTGGGGCTCTGAGTTCAAATAACATATTTGCCCTTGATATATGAGTTGAAATGAGTCTGAGGAAGCCATCAGGGTCGCCAGAGGTGAATCAATTTGACTGGGTGGACTTTGATAAGAATCAGGAAAAATGGGGTCCATCACAAACCAAAATCATTAGCATCAAGCCACAGGGTTAGGAAGACACTCACCCTTTGCCACAGAACTACTGCTCAATCTATCGCAAACATGCTCGGAAACCCTCAGTCACTGGAATTGGTCACATTTCCCACTTACCGCCAGAAGTTGCTATACGTTGTCTACAAAACCCGCTTTATCACGTCATTCAATCCAACCAAGATGGATTTAGTCCCGCATTTCTGGTATGTCACCATTGCCTCCTACAACATTATGATGCCACATTGTTGCCATAGGCCTGTCAGTGGGGGTGCACATGTGCCACCATCTGAATTGCGGGTCTATCGAGAAACCCATCAGTACCTTCGACCAGGATGCTTGTGTCCACTGTTGGAACCACTCAGCCAAGAGCCAGCATTTACCGAAGTAGCAATATATTTAACTACATTTGGGCATTATGAGGGAGAATATGTCGCTGCCAAAGGTCGGTGTGGATATTTAGGTCAGCCTCGATTGCCCTTAAAAAACCAAGTGCTCAACCCCCACCACTACACAGTACCAATAGAGAGAATATTTCTGATGAATGGGGTTCCAGTGATGAAATATATACCATGAGGTTAGTTGCTGAAATTTTGGGTTAGGAAATTTACTGACTATGAACAAAATTCTAGACATAAGCACACCTTTGAGGATGTGGTGAGATTTGAGTCATCAAACTGATTGGTGAAAGATTGTGAAGTTGGACTGCATGGATAGGCCAGGATTGACTGAAGATGAATTCTGGGGCTTGTTTGTCAAGTGTGATGCATGCGTGCATGCTGATCACAACGCACCTGATGTTCCGCAGCCATCACTGCGAGCCGCACATGGAGGTTGACTTGGATCTAACCAACCAGGAGTAACAGACTGCGATGAACAGAATACGCCATTTATGCCTTCTCTAAAATCATCTTCACATTGATCATTCTAGCACTCATGCCCATTACATGAGTAAACAACCTGTTAATGTCTATTAGACTTTGATCCTGTTAAGATACTACCTGCATTTTTCAGATATAGCCATCCATAGATTCGAAGTATAGCTAATCCAATCCACACTTTTTAAAGACTGACAATTTTACATATATTGACCATTCCATAGAGTTCTTTATCCTATGCCGACCCAAAATCAGCCCAAAGCATACCGCTCAGGATCCGTAGGAGGCAAACCATTTTAATCCCCTGATTAAAGAAGGGATGGAATCCTAAACCTGTATGGAAGATGATCAGTCTAGTGATGAGTTCGAAATCTTAGATAGCATGATGCCATTCAGGTGCCATTGCAGGACCAACATACACTGAGAGCCAAGGAGCAATTCAGAGTAAGCAGGAGAAAGAACCATCATGCAGCCCAAGAGATGCCTTGATAATAACATTAGGCACAAGTATAGAGCAATCCTCTGCATCATTCTAGAATGCACATTGGAAGGGATTGGCAAGCATACATATCTTGTAGCAGTTGGATATGTTACAGCATTTGCCAAAAGGGCCTTTGAAATGAAACCTTGGGTAAGCAAAAGTTGGTCATCTTGACAGGACTAGGATGTGCCTTAAAACAATGGCTAGATATGGTGGTAAGAAGTCAAAGACATGTCGCACCAATGACTGAGACAAAACTGATTTGATAATAACTCTCAATATGACTGCATGCAGTACTGCAGACCAATGGAAACCGGTGTTGTACAGCCACTCAGACAGAAGACAAGCTGTGCCAGGTGTTCTCCAGGTGTAGCAACACGGTATGAGTGACAAAAAGTCAGACTCAGGGCAGGTGACAAACAGTCAGACCTGAAGATGACCAGAAATAAAAAAATATCAAAGGGGATCCAGGGGAAAGATGCAACAACAGGAAGGACAGTTCTTGAACGAGGAGCGGACTGATTTGGAAGAACAAGTAGTACAAGTGCAAGTTGACTCAACCGAACTCTGACTCACAGTCGGTTAGAAAGGTGCCGGACTCTGAAAAAACTCAGTTTTTGGACTCCATACTACTTCATTAGGTAGCAACCTCACATTCCTTGCTGTCCTAAGTACTGGGATCCAATTTTCAATCACACTCAATATTAGAGGGCTATATGGACATCAAAAAACATTTATCATAGTAGAAATTAGGTACAGTGATGGATATCAAATTGAAGGCAATGGATGGCCATGATGATGGAACCTTATGAAATAGATGTATCAAGGGGAAATGTAATCAATGTCAGATAGCTGAAACACATAGTACACCAGCTTCCAGAGCCCGAGCAAGCAGGCATGTGAAAGATGGACAGCACCAGATAATGCCACAGTTTAAATCCTTACATTGCTACATTGCATGTCTGCTGTGTTTACATCGATGAATGGCTGTCACATGTGCAGGTGAGCAAGCCATAAAGCACAGCAACTGTCAGACATACCTGGACCATCCAAGTCGCTCAGATCAGTCAGATCACTTTCATCTGAAGTATCGTCACTTTCATCTGGACTGGTGTCATCTTAGATGTCAGAGTCTAGCTCTACACCCATATTCCTGTACTGCTGTACAAAGTCCATGTCCACAGCAGTTGCCCTGAGGGTCACGATGTTGCGGCCTGCAATTGCATTGTAAATGGGAGCAGTTCAACAAAATTGAAATACCTACATCTGGTGTATGCTATCCCTCCTTGTCAAGCCTTAACCACATATCTCATTCCCGTCCATTCAAAACCATAGTCAGGTGATCCATGGATATCCAGGTTAGCAGGAAAATACTTGGACACTAAGTGCTTGAGAACTTCTGCTGTGCACTCCTTCACTTTGCCCTGAACTCGAGTCTCCTCTGCTACTTGCTTGTAAGAGATCAGTGCACAAATCTGCTGGGACAGTAGCTCCTTGAATACCATTTCACCATCCACAAGTGTTTTCATCACAGGGTCATAGAAGATGTATTGGGCATGCCACCATTTTTGAAGGTCTCTGGATAAGCCATGAGCATGTATAGTGCACAGTCAATCATGGTCACAATTGTGACCACATTGATATTTATTCTTGTACGCCAGTGGATTGATGAGGTCCCCAAGTTCCATGATGACACATAGCATGAAGAGGTCAAGTGTTCCTTCAAAGGTGGAGACATTGGGAATATGCAGAGTAGTAGCTATTGCCATTAACAGGTTAGCTGCATGCTTTATGAGGACATAGTGGATGTAAATGGTCATCCTTCGGAGTAAAAGATGGGCATCATGGCTGTGCTCCATATTCGTCACCTTTGTGCTAGCAAAAAACATATGATAAAGTCCGAAAATTGTGTCTTGAATGGTCAATAATATCACATAGAAGTGGCCTCCATGACAAATCACAGACTCTGGCGTCACAACAAAATGTGGCATATTCAGGTGCATCATCCTACAGCACAACTTACAATCGAGATCCCAGATGAAGAAGGACTGCTTCAATGTCCCACTTCTCCAGACTGGTGCCACTAAGATTGTAGTTCTCAGTAAAAAGTGTAGCATGCAAGAAATGCATAGAGCCGTCTTTGGGTTTTGCAACAATCCACCATTTCATGCCTGTTTGCATGTCAATGTAAGTACAGAAGCCATTGCAGTTGATGTGCCACAGGTGGTGTGCGCCTGAAGTTGCAGCAAGCCCCCATCAAGTGCTTGCCATTGGAAACGAAATATTGTGGTTGCACATTGGTAAATTGATGGTAGCATTGAAGGCCACAAGATCTGATGCAAAATTGGTGGGTGGGGGAGGAGAGGCAAGCATCAGGAAGTCAAGTGCATTGAGGATTCTACTTTTCTCAATGTGACATCTCAGCACGTCTTCCAGAGTACCCTTGTGATGTTGAGAATCAGTGCTAAAGGTGTTTTCTTCTGAGTAATCTGTCACAGATCATGGATATCATAATAACTCCGGTTCAAAGCCTATTTCACACACCATGGATTGTCACAGGCTTGTATAGATTGCCCAACATCTCCAAACCTTTTTGGTCAAAAGCGAGTGTAGGTTGAAACTGGTCATGTAGGACGACGTGTTTTCTGCGGAATAGCTCTTGTATGTCCTGGTAGCTCCTGCTCTCAAGTTCCTGTTTTGAGATGCCACAGAACACAGACTCCTCTGGACATGTCATCCACAATGGCTGGTCATCTTTATAGCCTGCGATGACCACCTTGTGTATGGCTTTGAACATAATACATTCGTCCTCAAACTATGGGAGCGCCTAATGTTAAGATAGAATAGTACATGATTCGAGACTTACATGGAATGACAGCCTGTACATCACTGCATCATCTTTTCCAGGAGCCCATAGCTTTACCAATTTGCCTATGAATCTACTCTGCACATAATCTGAGTTATTACATTATTTTCGGATAAACAATTACTTGTGCCTTTGTGGTTGTCGACAGGTTTGTTTTTTCAGGTTTCCCTGCCAAGAAATTTAATAAATTGTCTGCTTGTGAAGTGACTAGTGTTGGGGAAGTTTGGTTTCAAACTGATTCAAACTTGGTTTGAACTGAACTAAAACTGCAAAGTTTGGTTTCAGTTTGGAGAATTCTGGGAGAAACCAAGCAGGTTTGGTTTGCAGTTTCAGCCTCAGTTGAGGGCTGCAAATGGTTTCAAACATGGTTTAAACTGCATTGTGTTGTTGAGGGAAGTATCAAATTATATATAAAGTTTCAGCCTCTAGGTGAGTGCCACAAACTATTTCATACATAATTTATTAACTAAAGAATGTATTTAACTATTTTTACTTGAATTTTTGGGGAAGCAATGCCCCAGAGGAAAGAGAAAGGTGTAGAACAAGGGGCATTATATACCTGACAATGTTTGTTACTATTTGGTTCCAGTAAACGAACATAGGGAAGTGCACGGGTAACCCGCGGGTACTTTTGGGCGTACCCGTACCCGTACCCGCGTCTACCCGTACCCGCAACCCGCGGGTCACGAGTCACGGGTCACCGCGGGTACGGGTAGACCCCCGTCTCCTGTTGTGTAACACCTCCTGCATAGGCCCCGATGATGATGGCGACAACACTATGTTGTCGCCATCATTGTCGGGGCCTTGCATTTGTTACATACATTTAACTAGGTTTCGGCACTCAGATGAGTGCCGACAACCTTTTGATTACTTATGTACTACATGTATGTACTAACTAACTTAATATATATATTATTTACGGGGGAAGCGCCGCCCCAGAGGAAGGGGAATCTTGTGGAAGCAAGGTCTTATATACCGGATAATGTTTATCACTATTTGGTTCCAGTAAACGAACGCGAACGCGACGCGTCGTTTGCTAAAACAAGTTGATATTTGCTATTGTTTGGTTTCAGTAAACGCGACTCGTTTATGTATATAGTAGTATTAATTATCAACTTGTTTCAGTAAATCACACATCACAGTGAAACCAAACAATACTTATGTACTAGTAAATATCAACTAGTTGATAATTAATACTACTATATAGTTGAAGTAAATGAATGCAAACACAGAAACAAGTCGCGTTCGTGTTTACTGAAACCAAACAATAGCAAATATCAACTTGTTTTAGCAAACGACGCGTCGCGTTCGCGTTCGTTTACTGGAACCAAATAGTGATAAACATTATCCGGTATATAAGACCTTGCTTCCACAAGATTCCCCTTCCTCTGGGGCGGCGCTTCCCCCGTAAATAATATATATATTAAGTTAGTTAGTACATACATGTAGTACATAAGTAATCAAAAGGTTGTCGGCACTCATCTGAGTGCCGAAACCTGTAAATACAAAACTGTACATAGACATTTGGTGACGGGTTGGGTGCGGGTCACGGGTACCTAAGCCGTGACCCGTACCCGTACCCGTGTCTACCCGTACCCGTAACCCGCACGGGTTGCCAAACCCGTGCTCTTCCCTAAACGAACATGAACTCGAGGCGTCAATGTGACGCATGTTCATACAAACACAACCAAACAACATGTTGGTATATATAGTCTTTGCTTCTACACACTTCCCCTTCCTCTGGGGCATCGCTTCCCCCATTATTTACTAGTAAAATGAGTGTAGCTAGTATATATAATTAGAAATGGTTTGCGGCTCTCGCCTAAAGGCCAAAACCTTTAAGCAAAAAAAAATTAAATAGATGGCATACGAAACAGTTTCAAACCGCGTTTAAACTGGGCCGAACTGATTGAAACAGTTTCAATCAGATTTGGTTTCGGTTTCAGATATTCTGTGAGAAACCGAATGGTTTGGTTTGTGGTTTGGCCAAAAGTGGCTCAAACCAAACCAAACCAAACCAAACTTCCCCAACACTAGAAGTGACAAACTGACCATCTCATGGGTCAAGTTGATTATATCAACAAGTCTGGTAACACCCCCATATTCTATTTCTTCAAAATCGTTGCACATGATTATGTTGAGAGGTTCTGTTGGGGATTTGAGATTTGATCCTGGTTCTGGCTTTGGCTTTGGCTTTGGTTTTGGTTTTGATTTTTATTTTGATCTCGGAACCTTTGATGGCTGGGCGGGTGGTTCATCCTTTTTCCTTTTTTTTGCCTCTCACATTGGGTTCTTTCATGTTTCATCAGAGTTGTTCCCCTTGTCCTCAGAGGGTGGGGACACCCTTGAAATGCCTGCTTCGCCACCCTGGTTCTTATCACGCTCTGAAGGGGTATTCTCACTCATGTCCACATCCACCAGACCAGAATGCCATTCCTCTGTGTCAATATCCATGGCGCTAGGATTCCCTGGAATTGCCTCCCTGCTTTCATTCATAGAAGGACCATTTACACAGCCATGGTCTCCATCCATGTCGATGTCCCTATTGGCATCAGAATCCAAAGAACCATCCAGACGGCCTCCAGCCATGGTCACAGTGGGACGCCCCCCCTCCTTGTCATTGTTCAACACTTGTCTGTTATCATCCCCTTCATTGCTAAAAGAACTGTTTGGACAGTCATGCTCTCCATCCAGATGGCCTCTGACCATCTTCACAGTATGTTCCCCCTCTTCTTCATTGGACAAATCACGGTTGACCTCTTCATTGTTTAACACCTCTCTGCCATTACTAGTCACTCCCTCCATGCAGGCATGACTTCATTGGGCGCTCTCCTCATTGTTGTGCTCATCAATCCCTGCTCTGTCTTGGTCAGCATCCCTCCTCCCAGCACCCATGTTTGCCTGTTCATGGATGTGATCATCAATGGAATTACTGATTCCAACCAGGCATCCTTCATGGTGGTCAGTCTCATCATCTCCACTTTCTTCCTCTTCCTCTTCCTGAGCGGTCACAGATGACTTTTGATTTTGAGGTGCACTAACTGCCATTCGAATATCTGAGAAACCAGCTCAGTGGGTCCTTGACAAGGGAAGTAATATCTCACCAGCCGAGAACCAGCCTGCACAATTAACAGTCTTATCATGTATTGACATTGCAGAGATATCAGCCAAGGTTTTCAACAATAACTCAGGAATTGTTATAGTTCCTTCCATCGAGATGATATCAAACAAGGTTCTCCAGAGCCGTTTTTCAACAGCATTGATTTTGGCAGGTTGTTGGTTGCCAGATGCTTTCCAGAGCTGCAATAGCATTAACAAATGTTTGATGAACTTGCAACTGCCCTTGCACCTCGAAAATTCTCTTCTTTCCCTCAGACAAGTGTGTTAGGGGCCGGTTAACAAGGAGGAATAGCGGTGAAATGGCCAGAGCAATAACTAAAGGCTTTTGTAACAATTCTGGTGAGATATCAAATTTTCACGATCCACCAAAATACCGCATCTAGGATCATGAACATAAATGAAGGTCAGTGGTATTATCTGATTGCATTTACTTTGCAAGTTCCTCCACCAGCTGGTCCTTGTCTCGTGGCAAATATAAAGTACCCTAATAGCGTAGACGATAGGAAAATAACCTCACTGAGGGAAAAGCACACATACCTGGAGCAGATAGCAGAGGTGGAATGCAGCAGCAGCAATGTTCTGAATCAACTTTGCTCTGTGAGCATTCCCTATTGCATGACAAACTGCCTGAAAGCAGGCAAAGAGCCTATCATCACGGGTCCCCATTGTGGCACTGGGCAGCACAGGCAATGTTCAATCAAATTCCATACTTCTGATTGCACTGTCGACTACTGTGGGCCAGTCTCCCATGGTTGCATGTCCCTAGCAGGCATATTTTCAACCGAAAAGCCATGTTGCAGGCATGAAGAGATGCACTAATTTATTGGTAAATGGTACTATCCCCTTTCCTTTGGTTTTGGTCTCTGATGCTGTGCCATGGACAAAAGCAAATATATCCAGGAGGCGATACTTCAGAAGCTCCTTCACCAGCGTATCGATCTGATTTGGAGGCACAGTACCTGCAGAACAGAATACCCAGAGCAGCTTCAACTTCTCAAATAATGGAAAGTAGGAAGAGCACATGTTCTCCTCCTGCTGACAAATTGCAGCCAAGTATGTCTCCATTGGCAGAAATCACTAGTTAAGCAGTAGCAGAAAATAATTCGAACCTGAATCGACTCACAGAAATTTCAGGAACCAAATCGAGTTTATCAAGACCACTGGGTACAGAGAGGACATTGGTTCTCCAAGGTGTGTCTTTAAAAAAGGGGCTTGTAGTACAAAATTCATCCACCATGACAAGAGAGATTTAGCAGTACGTCCACAGATTGCAGATTTTCTGGCACTAGAGCAAGGCTTTGGAATAACAGTTGAGTGACAAAAAGTCGAACTTGGCTCGGATGCAGGTGACGAACAGTCAAACCAGACACTTCAAAGGCCAGAAACAGGTTGACAACCAACAACAATGGATTAGAGCTAGAGTTCTCAGGTCCAGTTGGGTCCGGTTTTTTGACCTAAAAATATGCAACTGCAACTGCAACCAGTTGTAGAAATTCCTGATTTTCTTGCAACCCAACCAGTTGCAACCAGTTGCAACTGCAGATTTGGCAGGCAACTGGTAGCAACTGATCATATATTTACTCAACTGACAACAACTGCTACTTGCAGTTGCTTGGGGTTGGGTTGCAGCTGGTCAGGGTCCAGTTGAGTTGCAGTTGTTTTGCAGTTGCTGGAACTGGACCTGAGAACTCTAATTAGAGTGGAAACCATGCACCGTGACTGACTGAATTGCAAGAACTGAAGCAGCTGAATGTGAGTGAAGAGTTCAATTTGACATTGACAGGTGAATGACTAATGAGTCAACACCTGTAAGCAACTTGACACATGCCATTATTAGCCACTGGCAGGGGTTAGGGCTAACCATGGTTAGCCCTAACCCTATTGGAGAGCTGCTTGACTCAGTGAATCATATTTATTATCAAAAACTTTAATCGACAGCTGCACACAAGCTGGAAATGAATTATATATATATGTACTAATATATAAGCTATCATACTGGGAGTCGGGTAGGGACTGTTGCAGCATGGCCAAAGAAACAGAACAAAGATTGCATGTAAAATCATGCAATACTGTGCTCCAGTTGTTGAATGTCCAACTCAGTGTAGAGGTTATGCGAAGCTAAATTAGGTGTACCATGGGCGTTGGTTTCAGGCCTTTCCAGTCACAAAGTAATGCTTTCAAAGCAAGCATGTATGGCAGCCTAACTTGCCAATCCACAGATTGC
The DNA here is from genome assembly GCA_964034925.1 of Tricholoma hemisulphureum. Lineage (NCBI taxonomy): Eukaryota > Fungi > Basidiomycota > Agaricomycetes > Agaricales > Tricholomataceae > Tricholoma > Tricholoma hemisulphureum. Next base: position 1,820,040 of record OZ035932.1, read on the forward strand.
AGGCTAGCATTTGCAAGCTTGGGATCAGCAAAAAGAAGATCAGAGTCAGGAAAACACTTTAAGACCATTGCCTGTCGCTCATCCTCATCACGCTTGCATGATGATGCATGTTTGTCGAGAGCTAGAAGCTCAAAATGGAAATTGAGCTCTGTCAATTCCCATAGTGTGCATTGGGCTTTGGGTAATTGACTTCTTCACGTCGGCGAACCAGCTTCAACTCCTTACTAAGGGAATAGAGCCCATCCAAAAGGAAATTATGCCACTGCTGGTTGGATAAGGGTGGGGCCTGACTTTGAGCAGAAAATATTCAGTAAATGCAGGCAGGCTGAACAGCAGCCCATGTTGTGAAGAATTTGGCATGACAAGACTTGTTAGTTGATGCAAAAAGTGCAGCTTCCTGGAAGAGATAACGGGTGTTATAGGATAGAGGCTGCTGATCACGATCAACAGCTTGCAATGTGTCACACCAGGTTGGAATTGGTAATGGCATCATGGGACTGTCATAGTGTAAAAACTTATTGCAACCCATTGGCACTGCCTGTTCCTTCCTCTTCTAATCTTTAGACCATGTCAGTGACAACATGTTGGAGAAGTCCAAAATTGTCACATACATGCACTCATTCAATTTCCCATGCCCTCATTGGTTTCTTCCCTCTAGTTCAATTCTCTCGAATCTTATTGATGACAGGTTGATTCCTTGGACCAGGCGTGGATCTGGTGCCTGCAGAATGTACTGTCGCGCTTGCTGACAAATGTGATCCAACATCCAAAGCTGGTGAGACAGGAGCATCTCCCCCATCATGGCATGATACCTGTCAGGTGCCGATGCGGGACCCACATACACTGGGGGACAATGTGGAACGACCTCCAAGATGTTGATATCAGACCAAGCCAATGCTGGCCTCAGAAGCCAACATGGGAGCCCAGCGTGGAAGAAGTCTTGCACAACATGAACCTCTGTTGTGAATACCCCTACAGTGTCCCCAACCGGGTGTGGTGCATTGTTCACTGCTGTGGAGTCCATGTGAGGTTTGAAAACTGTCATATAATTGAGGATTGTGGCAATCTTGAGCCAACACCTCTGAACATCAGTCATGCTAAATGCCATCTGCCTGAAATTCATCCATAGAGACCCTAGACAAGCCAGTCCATGCTCCAACATTTTCATGAGCGGACCTAACATAGAGGAGACCCAGGATTCTGGGATGAATGATATGTATTTGGTGACACAACAATATAGAAGTGAAACTGAAGATTGGAGCTCCATCAATTTTTTTTCTGAGAGTTTTCCCAGACCTTGAATAGACAGCATAGGATGTGAGTGGGGTACAAAATGATCCATAATCGGCTTCCACCATATGACTGCATGTGCAGGAATAGAACCCGGATGGGGAATGGCACCGTGATGACAATAAACAGAGTTGTATGGCTGTGGCCAATGAGTAGGATCGTCATCTCTGTAAAGGCTGTCTTCACACAAAAATATTTTATGATTACTATGAAGTGGAGGTTTTGGGATACAATTTTCATTCGGACTAGTGATAAAATGAGTGCCATCAAGTAGAAGTGCCCTGACTTTGCTGTCAGTTGCTGTAATGGATTCTGAAAATGAATCTTCAGCGAGGAAAGTGAGGCAGAAATGTAACAAATAACTTACTGCTCTTTGTAGTGTATCTTAGTAGCTCAGCAGTGGTAAGAACGGTAGACATCTTGGCATTAGTTCTGATACTATACTATTATTCATGACATTTGCAGAAAGGGACAAGACAAGGGGGCTTACAATGATGAGCTTTTACGATGCCCCACATCTAGATTGAGGAATCCTTGTGCAAGGTTTTGACAGATCGAGCTGCCTCGAGTAGCCACTGAATCGGAAGTCTGAAGGTGAAGTTGTCCACAAGTTCTTGATGTTGAGTGACAACAAGTCAAACTCAATTTGAATACAGGTGATGAACAGTCAGACCTGGCTTTCCCAGAAAGAACTTGACTCCGGAAAAGTTGAAGCATCAAGTTGAACTTCAAGTGGTTTGTTCAACAGAAAGTATTACTAACAAGTTCATGGTCAAGTTGAATGACTCAGATGATCCCAGTGGAGTTAGGATGCCTGATGTTCATGCTGGCATGCCATCACTAATCAATTGCCACTGCCTTGCAACCACCATTGCTAAACTGGCATGTCTGTTCACTTTAGAGCTATCTCTGCTTTACCAAAGTTCTCTCTGCTTTCTTGGGAAACTTGAAGCTGTTCCATCGGGTCTGACTGTTTGCCACCTTCATTCAAATTGAGTCTGACTTGGTCATCACTCAATGTCCAAGTAGGGGCTTGTCAAGGTCCAACTTGGAGTTGGCATTGTGCAAGGTTTTGACAGATTGAGCTGCTTCCAGGGCCACCGAACTCTCAAGTGATATAGTGTCTGATTTTTTTAGTCAGGTTGGACGCAACACAGGCACAAATGACATAGTCGTCATTTGGGACCTAGGTGAATTCATTTCTTGTTCATATGTACTAGCTAATTGTATCCATGCCTTTTTAGAATCTAAACCACAGGTAATGAGTGATGCCGATGTGAGACAGGCCACATAGCAGGGGCCCAAATGATGAGATAAACATTGTTTGGGCCCCAGGTAAGTTTTTTTTCCTCCTTGTTTTTGGTTCAACTAACTGATCTTTTCATTCAATTTTTAGGCTCTAATTATGTCTTCACAAGACTGCCAAAGTACAGTCCCACCCTCCCACACCACCACTACAAGAACAAGAACAAGACAAGACAAATGGCAAGACACCACAACAGGGGAATGTGAACAACAGCACTGATGACCAGATACCAGGGCCACTGCCGTACCCCCAACTGTCGCCATGAGCAACTGCCCCCGGGGTGGAGACAGACACAGGAATGGGGATGACAATGAATGAACAACATCCTCCCATCGAGCCACAGTGGCTTGTGAGGTGGATCACAGTCTAAGGACAACAATGGCTGGAGGGGAGGGTTTGATGCATGCCCCCACTCGCCATGGCCCCCCTTTCCACCCCTCCATAGCCCATGGTCCACAGTGGCGTTCTGCAGAGGTCTGGAGGGGTTGGGGAGGGAGTCAAGTACGACAACACTAGTGCCCCCCTGCTCATGCCCAAATGCGAGCAGGGGAGGTCTTATAGTTTTATTTAGTTAATTAAGTTGTTTATGTTACAATTTTTAAATAAAGAAACACATCTATTATTTTGGTATTAACCTGAAGGTGCCGGTTACTACATAGGGATAAGTATTTGTAAGTTAAAAAGATAGGGCTAGGGCTAACCACAGTTAGCCCTAACCATGCCTGATGTTCATGCTGGCATGCCATCACTGAAATCAAGCAAGCCACTGCCAACCACCATTGCTAAACTGGTGCATCTGTTTGCTTTAGCACTATCTCTGCTTCACCAAAGTTCTCTCTGCTTTCTTGGGAAACTTGAAGCTGTTCCATCAAGTCTGACTGTTCATCACCTGTGCTCAAATTGGGTCTGACTTGTCATCACTCAATGTCAAGAACTTCAAGTTGTGGACAATTCTTTCCAGACTCTGTGTCAGTGGCCAATAGAAGCAGCTTGATCTGCCAAAACCTTGAGCAAGGATTCCTCAAGCTAGCCAAGCAATGCCATAAAAGTTGGTTATTGTAACTGGAAGTACGTCCTCCTCATGAATAGCAGGAACTTATGTGCAGCCTAGGTGACACAGCTGCAGAATCATGCATTGTTATGGGATAAGTAGACCCAATAGCCTGTCATTTGTCACCATGACTATGACTCTATCTTGCCTTATTCATCTTCCATCTGTTTAAAGTTGGTTTCAAACCTTGCTGAAAGGCTGCCTGGTTAGGTAGCCTCACTAAGTCAGACGGTAAGACAGGATCACGTTATCTTTGTTGCACAAGGTAAAGAGTCAGTCTAAGATACATAAGAAGGTCGGTAAACTATACCTTTGTTGTAAACTATACCTTTGTTGCACAAGGTAAAGAGTGGGGCAACAAAGGAAAAAAAGATGGTATATATATGAGATTTGAAACTGTGTTGGAAAGTGGCTGCATCAAGCGTAAGTTGATATATGAGTTCGCCAATGTTCGCCAATGTTCAGGGTGGCTGTGTAGCCATTGTAAGCATCAATGTGCGCCAATGTTCGCCGATGTTCATGGTGGCTGTGCATGTTTGTGTCATGAGTCTGGTCGCAGGCTTACACTCCTCCCCATCTAAAAAAATTGTGAGGGCGTCAAACCTCTGTCCCATTCTCAGCTTCCCATCTGTCAAGTGCATCTGTCTCAGTCATTTCTGAACCAGGGCGCCACTCATCATGTTCTTTCCCATATCCTTCATAGCGGACAAGGTATTGTACACCTCGCCCACGTTGGCGAGCATCCACAATCTTGTCAATGTACCACTCCTCAGTGCCATCTTCAGTAACAATGGATCATGGCTGGGCAGGCTCACGGTCAGGGAAGAGGAGGGGATTGTTCGGGATGTATCGTTTGAGTAGGTGGGCATGGAAACCAGGGAAGGTGTTTGGGTTGTTTGGGAGTTTTAGTGTATATTCTGAGTGTTCAGGGAAGGTGTGTGTGATGGTGTAGGGGCCATCATTTCTCGGCATGAATTTTGCAACATGCATTTTTCCTTTGCGTTTGTAGTTCTGGCGTCTGTTTTCTGTGGAGAGCATGACAAGGTTGCTGATCTCATAGATGTCTTCTGGTGCCCGATGTTCATTGGCATGGTATGCCTGTCTAATTTTTGCAGCAAGGAGATTGTCCTGCGCTTCTTGGACATCAATTGTGACTCGGATATTATGTCATGTGTGGTAGTTTGTTCCTTGGTGGCATTACTAGGGAGTGGTGCGATTGGAGGGATGATTCGGGGGGATCGCCCAGACTTCAGTTGGAAGCCTGAGAAACCGGTGGATGAGTTCACGGTGTTCATAATAGCAAAATGCACACAAGGGAGTTTGGCTAACCACCCCTTCTGGTTGTTGTCAACTAGGTACCGGATGGCTTGGTTCACAGTTTTGTTGGTCCGTTCGCTGCTGCCATTGGTCGCAGGGTGGTAAGAGGTTGACATCTTCAGTTTTACACCAGTGAGCTTATGGAGGGCTGTCCAAAGTTCAGCAGTGAAGAGAGCATCTTGGTCAGAGATGAGATGGAGCATCAGGCCATTTTCACAGTACCATTCATCGAACAGCACAACGGCAACTTGGGCGGCAGTGTATGTGGAGTGGGTACTGGCAATGTGTATGTCAGCACCAAGAAGGTCAGTCATGGTCAGGATGGTGTCCTTTCCATCCTCCTCGGGGAGTGGTCTGATGAAATCCAGTGTGACAGTGTCAAAACATTCATCAGGAACTGGTAGGGGGTGTAGGGGACCAGTGGGTTTGGAAGTGTGGGTTTTATTGTGCTGGCATTCAGAGCATGATGGGATGTATGCTTTCTCCAGGTCCCGATGCATGTTTGGCCAGTAGTAGGAGCCACGGAGGGATTCATAGCTTTTGTCAAAGCCAAAATGGCCCAGAGTGTCATGGGCAAGGTTGTAAAGGAGTTCATGGACTCGGAGATCTTGTGGGATCACCAGCTGGCGGCCAACATAAAGGAGTTGATTGGTGAGGGTTGCCTCTTCGATGCTCCCCATATCAATGTCCTTGGTGAGTTGTTTGGCAAAATCATCGGTCTCATAGCCGGTAATAATTGCGTCACGTAGGGATTGGTCAGTGGCAATATTGAGTATGCCAGTGACTGGGGTTTTGGGTGCATTACGTGTGTGTGCCATCGCACAGGCCGCAAGGCAGGCATCAGGCACAGTATCAGGCATGTGGGATAGGGCATCAGCAGCGGTGTTGTCTTCGCCGTGGATGTAGGTGATTTGATAGTCGAAGTCTGCAAGATACATTGACCATCTCATTTGTCATCTCGACATCTCCTTCTGTGATTGGAAGTACTCAAGAGTTCTGTGGTCAGTGAAAACTTCAAACTGGGCACAAAGCAGGTGGGATTGCCATTTCTTCAATGCCTTGATAATGGCAAGAAGCTCCTTCTCATGGACTGGATAATTCTTCTCAGCGTCATTGAGCTGGTAGGAGTCATAGGCAACTGGCCGGGATGTATCCCAGGTTTTTCCAAAGCTTAACACAGCCCCAGTCTGGTGGTCACTGGCATCAGTGGTGACATAGATGTTTGATGCTTTGTCTTCGTAATTAATTACAGTGAGACAGTCAGCGCTGAGAACAAGTTGTTTGATGTTGTCAAATGCATTCTGATGTTCTGGGGTCCATGTGGGGAATCGTCGGTCACATTCCTTGGTAGTGAGGGGGGTGAGGACACTCATGGCAGTTGTTGGTTGGGGCCATGCCGCAATACGGTCAGTTTTGCGTGGGTCAGGTTTGATCCCAGCCCCAGAGATGATGTGGCCAAGGAAACATAACTCAGTGGCAAACAGGCTGGATTTCACCTGGTTGCAATAGATGCTGCCTTTGCGGAGGGCCTGAAGGACTGTATTGCAGTTTCATTCATGTTCCTCCATGGTTTGTGACCAGATGATAATGTCATCGAGGTACACATGGCAAATTTTTCCAATGTGTTCTCGGAGCACGTTGGTCATTCGGTGCTGGTGTGTGGCAGGGGCATTGCATCCACCCTGTGGCATGACAGTCCATTCATAGAGTCCCCATGGTGTTCTTACAGCAGTGAGGTGAATGTTGTCAGGGTATACCCGGGTTTGGAAGAAGGAGTTAGTCATGTCCATCTTCCCGAAGATCTTTCCCTTCCCACAATTGGCGAGTATGTCGTCAATGCGAGGTAGGGGGAAGTTATCTCAGACAGTGTTACTGTTGAGAGACCGGTAGTCATTTACCCAGCGGGGGTTGACTGTTAAGTCAGGGACACCAGCTTTATATTTTGGGACACAGAATGCCGGTGAGGCATATTCTGAGGAAGATGGTCATATTCGGCCAGCCTTTAGGTGGTCATCAAGTAATCTTTTCCAAGATTCTTGGTATTTCTTTGGTGCTGCATATCCTTTGCCATTATGTGGGGTCTTTGGGCCGGATGCGGTGGAACATGTGTCCAGGGACTTCAGAGGTATTGTCCGGGAGTTGGAGTGGGAAGCGGTTGGCATATTTTAGTTTCATTTTCCGGTCTGCTTCTATGAGGACCCCTTGGAATGCAAGGCCTTCAATGCGGTCTCGAACAGCAGCCATGATGGACCCAGGAAGGAGGTAACCAGCAAGTGTTGGTGCTCTGGTCTGTTCAAGAGTGGTAGGCTTGGGTGCCCGAACTTTCTTTGGCATCGGTGGCTGTGCTGTTCACCTATGTTTGCCGATGTTCGTAGCTGTGCTCCAATCCTGAGGTGGGAGAGGAGGGGGGTTTAGGAGGTCGTAGCCTGTGCATTTGTCAATGGTTGTTCACTCATGTGGGTCTATTAGGATCCGTTCTGATGAAAGAAATGGCATTCCTAGTATAATGGGGAATGGTAGCCCCTTAATTACTTTGATCTTGTGTACTCCTGACTTCCATATCCCCCGTTCAGAGCTGAGGTCTAGTTTCACATACTCCTCAGAGACAAGTGGCAGCATTGATAAGGAGGACATGTTGTTCTCCTTGGCAGGGAGACAATATTGTTGGAGACCAAGTTTCTCAACGAGCTCCAGGCTAATCACTGTGCAGGCCGATCCAACGTCAATTAGTGGTTGGACTGGCATGGGGAATTCGGAGATGAGGGGGCCAGTAGCAAAGAGGTGGGTGTATAATTGTGGGACAGTGAGGGGGACATTGATGGGGGAAGGGACATACAAGTCTGTTTCAGAATCTGAGATGTGTCCAGCGACCATTGCCATGTTTTGGGCTGGTGCTGTGAGGGTCATGTAAGTCACCGGGTCAGGCCATGAGTTAGTTGCAACCATTGGACAGTTGGTGAAGGTGTGCCCAATGTTGAGCTTCCTGCACCGGGTGCATCCATTGCGGTCACGGATGAGGGTTCTCTCAGCCTCGGTGAGGGCTGGCAGGCGAATTCTCTCGGCCTTCTTAGTTCAGATACCAAGAAACAAGGCGCAGCTCAAACATCCCCTCAGCAACGTAATTGACAATTTCAGTGCTGGTCTTCCCACCATGCTTCTTGTATTGTTTGCATGCAAGGGTCAATGACTGCATGATGAGTGGGGTGATTCTGCCCACAGTGAGCATCGGGCATTCCTTCATCTTCATGACCTTGACTTCAGCAAGGGGTTGTGTGGTTGGTGACATGGCAATTCAGGCAGCAGGTAAGGTGGCTTGGTAGTTGCAATGGGAGGTGGCTGTGGTAGATGCACTTTCATCGGTAGATGAGTCAGTACTAGGTGATGGGGACAGTGGTAGAGATGCCGGGCTGTTTGGCTTGGGGCGTCGGTGTGTGTCCATTAGGATCTGTAGTTTGGCAAGTTGGCCAGGGTCCTGCAACTTTTTTCTTGCACTCCTGGTGAGGAGTGGAATCGAGGTAGAGGGTTGCCAAGACAGTGTGGGTTTGTCAGGTATTGAAAGACGCAGTCGGTGTCAAAAAAAAAGTGAAAGGCTGCCTGGTTAGGTAGCCTCACTAAGTCAGACGGTAAGACAGGATCACGTTATCTTTGTTGCACAAGTGTTATGAACTGATCTCGTAGGCAGGGTTACGACGGAAGTTCCGACAGAGTTCCGTGGCGGCACTGGACTTGGCTTCAATCTAAAAGGGATTGCGCCCTTCTCTACGCCCAATGTCCAATTTACAAGGTGACGGTAATGAGAGCGGAGGTCCGGCGGAGTTCCGGAAGTTAAGAGAGAGCGAGGACTTTAGAAGTGAGAGTGTTGTGGAGATAACAATACAATTATCAAACTGAAGTTACAAGTGACGTTATACTAAGTTTTATAGTAAGTAAGTAACCGGGGTAACTACGGCGGGATCAATGGAGTACCGAGTACGCAGTGAGTAAGATGATCAGCAATGATAGATATGTGATATAAACAAAACAGGAGTAATTTGAAATACAATTTGAAATAATCTTTTGATATGACGGCGGCTCCGTCGGTGATCCGCCGGAGATCCGTCGCAGGCTTGCATGGGATATGACAGTATCCCCCCCTTAGGACTGAGCCTTCGAGGTCATGTGATGTTTGGCTTCCGTATTTAGGAATTTTGACGTCCGCAGTTCTTCAACATCCAACCATCATGTCCAATTCACAAAACACATCCCTACCCGCCCCCCTGTCGTCCGCCGCTGAGGAACGCGCGAAACTGATGGCGCGTCTCGAAGAACTCGCCGCGCAGGAAGAGGCCGCGAAGAAGACTGCCGTGGAGGAGGCGGAAAAGGAGGCCGCCAAAGAAAAGAGACAATGCAGAGAAGAGAAAGCGCGTCGTCGCGAGGCACGCCGCGCAGAAAAACGGAAGGCCGTGGAGTCCGCCGCCGAGGACGACGAAGGAGTGGTCGCGAAGCCGCCCAAGAAGAAGAAGACCAAGGCGGTGGCAAGTGAGGCCGCTGGTAGCGGAGAGACCGCGGGGCCGTCGACGGAGGCCCGTTGCAACAGGTGAGTGGTGTTTGTCACCACTTTCTTCCTTTTTAGTTGATTTGTTTTAGGTGTCGATATGCGGGTCAGGTGTGCGTGAGGTCCGGCGGGACCCGACGCCTCCCCTGCGACCACTGCTTCAAGCTGAAGCAGAAGTGTGAGGGCGGGGTGCGACGAGGGGCGAGGGTGACGACGGCGGGGACAGCGGAGGTAGGTCAACGAGACCAACTAGTGGGGTGGCTCGCGACGATCTCGAAGGGGCTGTCGGAGTTGACGGCGGTGATGACGGAACTGAGTGAGTTCCAGAAGTGGGGTGGAGAAACTGAGAAGGGGGACGTGGATTGGGTGGAGGAACTCCTGTACCCGGAAGAAGAGGTGGAAGTGGAGCGGGAGTTGGAGCAACTGGAGGTGGAAGAAGGGGAGTACGCCGCGTTCAAGGCGTGGCAAGCGGAGCGGGATCCGACGGAGACCGACGGGGTCTCGAACTGGAGCGAGGAGGAGGAGGAGTTAGAAATGGAGGATTACTAGTAGAAAAAAGAAAGTACAAGTAACATAGTACGTACGGAGGTCCAACGGGGACCGTAAAATGTATATACTTTGGTTTGTATGTAGATAGATTGGTTTGTAATGTTTTGTTTTGACTTTGTTTTTGTTTTGTAAGTAAGGAGTGATCTGATAAGTAATGTTGTAAGTAAGATGACGGTTTTTTGAATTGTAATGAAATGGCTTTGTTTTTCTTGTAAGTAATGACGGTGTTCGATAGGTAATGTTGACTTTGTTTGTTTTGTTGTATGTAGGGTGACGGTATCTGATGGCTTTGTTTTTAGTAAGTAATAGTACGGTATAAGAAAAAATGAAATGGCTTTATTAATTTTGAAGTGACTTTGTTTTATTGATGTAGGGTGAAGTTATTGTGGACCGGGTTTGTCGGGGTACCGTGCGTGGAAGTCCGCGACGGCTTCCTGGGCATGCTCAAGTTCTTCGGCAAGTAACCAGGACTGTTCCAAGTCAGTATTCTCGCAACCTGACCAGCGCACCAAGTATAACAATGGACACCGCTGCCGCTTATCGAGTTTGGAGTCCAAGATTTCTGCAATCTTGTATTCAATTTTGTCGTCGATAGTAATCGGCGGAGGCAGCGGCTGAATCCGGTTAGGAATGGTATTGACGGGTGCGGGTTCAATTTGTGATACGTGAAAGACCGGATGTAATGCGCGGAGGTGGTCCGGAAGGCGAAGGGTGAAGGAGTGTGTGCCAGCTTGGGCGATGATTTCAAAGGGACCAAGGTTCTTTTCTGACAACTTTTTTGAAGGCCTAGTAGTGCGGATGTTTTCAGCATTAAGGTAGACCTGATCACCAACTTTAAACGGCGGAGCGGGGTGCCGGCGGCGGCCCGCGGGAACTTGATAACGCTCTTGGGCAAGTTTGATTTGCCAGCGGAGTTCCGTATGTAGTTCGTCAAGGTCCACGACGAAAGACCTAGCCTTCTGGGAAGCCAGCTCGCGTTCAGGGTAGACGGTGATGTTAGGGTCGTAGCCTTTGTTAGCGTAGAACGGTGATATACCGGTAGTAGCGCTAGGCGCGTTGTTGTAAGTGAACTCGGTGAGGGGAAGGAGTTCCGACCAGTTATCCTGCTGATAGTTGCAAAAGATGCGCAGGTACTGTTCTAGTGTCTGGTTAAGTCGTTCGGTTTGTCCGTCGGCCTCCGGGTGGTAACCCGAAGTGAAGTGGATCTTCATGTCGAGGGCTTTACCTAGTGACTGGAAAAACCTAGAGACGAATTCAGAACCGCGGTCACAAGTGACGTGCGACGGAACTCCGTGTTTAGAAAATACGTGAAGGATGAAGAGCCGGGCAAGCTCCGGGGAGTTTTTTTTTTTTTTTTTTTTTTGTTCAACAATATTTAACGTGGTGCACGAGCGCAGTCCACGGCTATCTACTACAAGCAGGCAGCGGGTATACGACGTAAGTTGGAGGGGAAACTACAGCCCCGAGACTGCGCATGAGCGCGCGAAGGCTAAGGTGGGCGGCCGCGGCCCCGACCTTGCAAGCCAAACAACAGAAAGAGAGCGCTTAGGCGCCTCCCCGAACCAGCCCTGCCAGAACACCCCCCAGGCCCTACTAAGCCAGACCGCCCCCCAGTCCGTCCCCCCTCAGCGGCCCCTATTACCTGTGCGCGCCCACCGACGCAGCGGTACAGGAATGACGATTACAGGGCTCCCCGCGAGTCGCCCAACCCACTAGCCATAAGGCCCAGTGGGGTCCGAGGTCCCCCAGTTGCCCAGGTACAACCCCACGTCGCTTAGCCCCCCCGCGCACGGGAGGGTACCCACCATACGGTGGGCCCCCTGACCTTGCCAGCGACGAACCCAGGGTTCGGCGTTACCAACTAAGAGGAAGCCCGGTCCGCGGGACAGAGCAACCGTTCAGCCCCGAAGGGAGCCCCGACACACCAGACGGGGGTCATACGCCCTGCGCGGGCCCCTCATCCTGGATCCCACCCCTCAGGGGGGGCAAAGGCGAACGCTCTGGGGTTCGCCTCCAATAGCTCCACCAGGTCCGCGATGAATCGCGGGCCCTGGCGGTGTTTCTTGCGCTTCACGTGTGGGCACACGCGGAGCAAGTGGTCCCGGTCCTGAAGGGGCCGGGGGGGGCAAGAACAGCGGTCTTCCTCGCTGGGGTGGAAGCGCGCGCGGTAGCTCCCAATGGGAGCGTGCGCCGTGATGCACCGGCAAAGCCGGGCTGTCAAGCTGCAGTCGTATGCAGTCTCCTTGAGCCAAGGCCCCCTACCGGAGGTAGTGGGGAGTGCTGGTCCCTTCCGCTGGGCCCGAAGGTCCAGGAAGTTCCGTCCGCGGTACTTGGGGTCCGCAAAGCGGGCCCTCCAGTCCGTATCGGCCGTCTCGTTGAACGAGGCTACTAGCCAGTTGCGGGTGGTGCGGGGGGAAGCCCCCAGCGGAACCCTGAGCGATGCTGCCGCATCATGAGCAAGTTTGTGGACCGCCCACTCCGCTTTGGAGGGGACAAACCACAAGTGAACTGAGCGGTCCTGGACTCTGCCGAGCCAGGGCCGCAATAGCCTGCACGCCCTGACGGCGTGCTGTTGCCCTCCCTTGGGGGAGCAGTCCGCCCACGTCTCGAGGAGAGCGAGGGAGTCTGTGAAGATGACCATCTTAGTGCAGCCCACGGCCACAGCCGCCGCTACACCAACCTGGAGCGCCATGTGTTCGACGTCGGACGACGCTGATCGTCCCGCCGCCGTGACCACGCGGCGAACCTCCTGGTCTCCTCTGAAGACCAGTGAAGCCGCCACGGCTTGGTGGGCTGTTTTGGGTACCGCCCCGTCACAGCTCACGATGAGGGTAGCCTGTTCCGCCCTGGCCTCTGCCAGCACTCGGTCCAGTCGCCCGATGTATTCTTTGTACTCGTCCGTCCCCTTGGGGGGCGGGCGGTGGAGGCTGATACGATCCTTGAAGAGATCGAGAAAGCGAGAGCCAGGCTGACTTTCAGGGCCAAAGGCCTCGAAGGTCTCCGTGACCGGAGCGCAGACGGTGACTGCATCCGCCGTGGGTGATACAATCTTCCGTCGCATAACAGGTGGGAGATCCTGCAGGCACAGCCTGTGCCGGGGGGCATCTCCCATCAGTGGCCCTTCTAGAATAGCTCTAAGAGGGTGAGTGCGCGTCAAAGATGCCGTCCTGAGACAACTCTTGTCAGCCAGACGGCGGAGCAGCTGAGGCATAGGCCACAGTGCAGCGAGGACTTCCATCGCCCCGGAGGGCGTGGTGCGGAAACACCCCGTGATCCAGCGTGCAGCGGTATGTTGCATCTGGGACAGGGCCTTGACGATTCCCTTGGTACGAGTACCGCGGCAGAACCATAAACGGAGGCCATACGTTGCCACTGGGACGACGCAGGACCGGTAAAGCAGGCGTTTATTCGCTGGGGACAAGCCCCTAGTCGAATTGCCGAGCATTCTCATGGCGCTCACTGTCGTGAACGCCTTGGTGGTGTAAAAGCGGACGTGCTCCTTGAAGGAGAGTTTCCTGTCGAAAAAGAACCCCAAGTAGTGCCAGACAGGCTTGGGGCGTAGCGGGGTAGCTCCGGTGAACGGAGCGACTCCAAGGTCAATGGGCGGGTTGGCCGCCGAGTGGGCGCGGGAGAAGTGAAACACCTCCGACTTGGCATGTTCCAATACCAGGCCGAGGGCCGTGAAGAGGCGGAATACTTCGTTGTATGCCCCGACGAGCTTGGGGAGGTTATCCTCCAGGCGTTTGGATTGGGCGATGAGAGTACCATCGTCCACATACAAAATAAGGTCCGTTGAGAGGCTATGAAGGCTCTCAAAGAACAGTTTCATGACCGGCGCTAGATATAGCGCCGAGCACACGGGAGAGAGAGCGGAGCCCTGTCCCACCCCGACATCTGCGGAGAATTTCCCCGAAGAGTCAGTGTTCCACTTGTAGACCGTGAACCGGCCTACCAAATAGGAGCGGAAGAAGCCCACCACGCACGGTGGAAATCCTGAACGCTCGATGATTGTCAGCAGAACCTCGTGGTTCAGAGACGGAAAGAACTGGGCGATGTCGAAGGCGACGACGCTCGTTTGTAAGCCCTTCGCCCACCCTGCGCGTACAAGGTGGGTGAGGTAGACCCCAGCGTCCTCAGTGGACCTCTGGGCGACGCCCCCAAACTGGTTGGGGTGGAAAACGCCGTGTGCGACCCCATCGAACTGGAGTCGTCGAGAGAGCATCTTCTCGACAAGTTTGCCCAATGTGTTCAGAAGCACTATTGGCCTAAACGACTTGGGGGTGGAGTAGTTAGGTTTCCCCGGCTTCGGTATGATGACCGAAGTGGATTCCTTAAAGTGCGTGGGCCAGTGGCCCAGGACGACGCACGCTTCCGCGATGCGCAAGAAAAGGTTGGCGACTCCGATGTCGCCTGCCCATCGTTTCAGGTACGACCATGTGACATGGTCGGGCCCTGGAGCAGAGCGTGATGAGCACGCTTTGAGTGCCTCCTGGAGCTCCAGGAGGGAAAAGGGGATCCACCCCCTTTGGGGGAGGGCGTCGAATTCATCCAGCACTGAAAGGTCCACTTCACGGTCGTTAGCCGCGTTGTAGGTGCCATCCAGTGCTGACCACAGGGAGTCTAACGTGTTACAAGGCGCACCCCCATAGGAGATGGCCTCGTGCGACGGGAGATTCCGTTGCTTGACCCAGGGCATTAGGTCCCAGGGTCTTTGATTGGAAACCGAGACTTCTCTGATGCGCTCATCAAAAAACTCCCGCTTGGCGGCTTTGACCGCTTGTTTAAACATCTTCCAGTCCTCGGGGTCCCGGGATAACCGGTACTCGTCGAGGGCCGTGTAGCACTCATCCGTCCACCACTCCTTAGAGCGGCTACAAATGGTTTTGGACTTGGCGTGCGCGGACCAGGCCGCCGCAAAAGCGTCGGAGATGGCTTGCACCACCTCGTCAATCGCCGCCGGGGAGTTCCCCTGCCAATTGGCCAGGGCAGACAGACGGTGAGAGACGTCGCCTACATAGGCGGTCTCCTCTTCCGAGTCAGGTGCGATACCCTTGGTGCTCGTGGGCACACGTAGATGAGGGGTTCGGACATTAACCAACAGAGGCGCGTGATCCGAGGATCCGCGGTGCTCCGGGAAGATAGTATGCTCGGTGACGAACTCGTCCGCCACCGGAACAAATAGGAGGTCGATGACCGTCGGTCTCAGTTCCTCGTTGTAAGGGTAGTGAGTGGGGCGGGCCTCGTCAGGACGACAGAGAACCAGGCCCAACCGGGAAGTGGCCGCCAACAGGCGGTCCGCGTGGATGTTGACCAGGGGGCCCTCAGGGTCCCACTGGCGGTGTCTACAATTGAAGTCCCCCCCGATGAGGTAGAACCGATGAGGCCAGGCTTCGGCTTTCTCCGAGAGAATGCCGATGCCCGTGTGATTGCGGTCCGAGTAGACGTTCGCAAAGAACATGAGGCTGTCGCCTGACCCGAGGGTAAAGACGATTATGTCACGATGATCGATCAGGTCCCGGCGGTAGCTGGGCCTGAGAGGCTGGAGCCGCTTGTCAAAATAGACGGCGACGCGTGGATACTCCCCCCGGTCGCTACGCGGGAACGGGGCCGAGTCTGAGGGGGCAGGGGCGGTGTCCGACCCTGCTTGTCACACGATGCATCCCCAGTTTGGGTGTATGGGGGCGCCAATCACCGCTTCACCGTCCCTAGAGTGGGCCGATGGGGCGTTTCTTATTAAGTTCCAAGGAGGTTCTTGAATAAACAGAAGGTCAAAATTGTCACTTTGAGATTCTAGGAGAGTGTCTAGTAGTCCGTAATTACGGTTTACATTCTGACACATAATACGTAAAAAAGAGAGGTCTCTGTCCCTCATTTAGGTGCGCCCACCGCGTCCTGCGGGGAAGGGGTCAGATGAGAGGTAACGAGCCCGGCGCTCACGTACCTCGGCATAGCGCCTCTTGATCCAGTCACCGTCGAAACGGTGCTTCCAAAAATTACAGCGGCGGTCGTCCGCTGAGTGTTCCTTCCTGCAGTTGGGGCAGCGAGGGGGATGAGGGCACGGGGCGCCTTCGGGCGTCGGCGCGATGGGAGGCGTCGCTTTCGCGTTGCCTTTGCAGCATCCGGCTAAAGAGCGATGATGCTCTTTGCGGTGAGGGCCGCTGCATATGGAGCAGCGGAGTTGTTGGGCGCGGCAAGCGTTGGTCGGATGACCCCACTTCCAGCACCGTTGGCAGAGTGAGACGCCGGGGTTTGCCTGGGCCTCACGAATAGGACAGACGTACGATCCGATTTGGACCGCACGCCTGGAAAGGGCTTTGGCCCGGGCTCCGCTGACGGAGTCCGAGACGTTCAGATACACGGTAGCAGTACCAGACTGCTTCGAGTTGCGGACGACCCGCAGGGGGGCGTTAAGAACTACCAAGTCCTTCAAGCCTGACTTGGCGATGAATCCCAGAACCGACTCCGCCGTAATGGGGGCGTGGTTCTGGAAATACGGGACGTCGACTATCTTGAGGTACGACGTCGAAGAGGGAAGTTCCGCGGTGACGCGGAAGTCCTCAGCGAACGCACCTGCGATCGCCTGCCGGATTATGCGGAGGTCCTCGGCTGAGGCAACCGCGTCAGTGGCGATGGAGTAACCTCCATACGCCTGAGAGACGGACTGGGCCACCAGTCGCGACCGGTGGACCGAGAGAGCGAGGCGGACCCTCTCAAGGATCACGTTTCCCCCCATTAAGACCACGGGCAAAGGAGGCATACCCCCTTCCCCTGGATCCGAGTGCACGATGGCGATGACCTGTCGCCTAGACGGGCCATGGACGGTCGCCGAGGCCTTGGGCTTCGGGGCGGTGGGTTTGGCCTGCTGGTGCATGGCTGCCAGCCGGTCAGTGGACAGCTCGGGGAAGGCTTTCGCCATACGGACGATGCCGTCCACCGAGGAAGAAGGTACCCTGCCGCCTTTGAAGCGGGCGGCTTGGGCGAATGTGGGGGCCTGGCGTGTGCCGTGGCCGCCGAAGAGGTCCCTCTGTTGCGGGATGGGGGGGAGAGGACGCCCACCCTTAGGGCGGGGTGCTCGAGGGGGACGGATGGTGAGTCCGCCCCTGCGAGGTGGGTTGCCCCTGGGGACGATCGGGGCGTTGCCCATCATCGGATCGTCCTGGGAAGAGGAGTGTGTGGGACCACCGAACTGGTCCACAAACGAGTCGAACGACATCGCGCGCAGGGGTTCCAACGCGGATGCCATAGGGATTCCGAAGCTGTCTGCCGCCCTCAACAGGCCGGTCAGCGCAGCGACGAGGTCAGGAGTCCTCTCCTGGAGGACTGCCTCAGACGGTCGCCTCGCGGCGAGTGACCCAAGGGTGGTGGCCCCCTGGGTGATGGATTCGACCAAGACACTCACCTCGAGGTCGGTCACTGGTTCATCCTCATACATGCCCTCTTCCTCCCCATCGGAGGAGTGAGCAGACGTGGGGGGTCCCCGAGGAGGGGGAGCCGTTGAGGCCCTCGAAGCCGCCTGCGAAGCGGTGGAGATTCGAGGGGCGCGGGGAGTGTCCGTGCCGTGCCCGTAGGGGGACGGCGATGGAGACGCGCGAGGCGTGCGGACTGGGCCGGCCTGCGAAGGGATAGGAGCCCTAGCTGAGCCCCTCGGGGCGACAGGAGAGCTCGGTGGAGAGGAGCGAGAGCGCTGGGAGGGACGACTGGGACGAGAAGGGTTGCCCCCTCCCATCGAGCCGCCCGATCCCCGAGATGGTTGGGAAGGGGTCGTCATGCACTGCAGGCAGACGGTGGAGAGCCAGATCTAGGCGATCGGAGACGAGCAGAGAGCCACAGGACGGATAAGACGATGAGGGCTGGTAGAGATGTGGCTGTGCACGTCGTGGTAACAAGTCAAGAGGCGATGAAGCTCCGGGGAGTCGATTTCATCAACTGTAGGGATGAATATGCCCTGTTTAGAAAGTCGGTCAACGACGACCAAAACGGAGGTATAACCGAGGGATGGGGGTAAGTGTTCAATGAAATCCATAGAGATGGAGTTCCACGGCTTCTCCGGGATTGGTAGTTGCTTCAATAGTCCGTACGGCTTATGCCGCGGTGACTTGGCGCGTTTACACGAAGTGCACGTATTGCAATAATCCTTTACAAATGTTCTGAGTTTAGGCCAAACATATTCTCGGCGTACCAGTTGTAATGTTTTATTTTGGCCGAAGTGGCCTGAAAGGATATGATCGTGTTTGTATTGGAGAACGCGTAGTTGGAGGTCTGCGGAGTCCGGGACGTAGATGCAATCATTGAGATGAAGAAGTCCGTCATCCCCAATTGACCAGGGTGCGGAAGGTGTAGTAAGGTGCAAAGCTATAGCGGGGTCCGACGGAAGTGCCGCACGGATGTCTGTGTGCAAACTTTCTATGTCGAGGGCTACAGCGCTGCGTAATATTGGTTCAGCGAGGTAAGTAGCTCGTAATGACGCAGTGAGTTGTTCTTTGGAAAATACTGGGCGGAGGTTATGCGGATTATCCGTGATGGAATCGCTATTTCCCCCTTTGCGGTAGACGTCCCATCGTCTAGTGAGAGCGTCGGGCTTCGTACCAAGTTTCCCAGGACGGAAGCGAATAATGAGGTTGAATTGGGAGAGGTACTCGGACCAGCGGGCTTGCCGCCGTGTGAGTAGTTTCGTGGTAGAAAAATATTCCAAGTTTTTATGATCAGTAACGACGGAGACCGGAGTTCCGCTACCTTCAAGGTATTGACGCCAATGTTTAAAGGCTTCAAAGATAGCTAGTAGCTCCTTGTCATGTGTGTCGTAATTGAGTTCGGGAGGTGTGAAGGAACGGGAGTGGAAGGCGACCGGGTGCAGCTTGCCGTTGGCGGTGTACGTCGACAGTATAGCGGCGAGCGCGCAGTCGGAAGCGTCCGTTTCGATGATCATAGTGTTGTCCGGGGTCCAATGTGCAAGGACCGGGGCATGCACAAATTCTTCCTTGAGTTTCTGGAAGGCTTGTCGGCATTTGTCAGTGAAAGTCCAAGGGACATTCTTTCTAGTTAGTCTGGTAAGGGGAACGGTGATATCGGAATACCCGTGAATAAACCGCCGATAGAAATTACAAAAGCCTAGGAACGATTGTACGTCCTTGATCTTGCGAGGCTCTGGCTAGTCCATAATTGTTTGGACTTTGTCGGTGGACATCCGTAGGCCCTCCGGTGATAGAATGTAACCGAGGTATTCTACGGTGTCGACATGGAATTCGCATTTCTGCGGAGCCGCGTAAAGGCCGTGTTTGCGGAGTCGTCGTAATACTTCCTTAACGTGCCTCTTGTGTTGAGACATGTCATCGGAGTAGATCAGGATGTCGTCCAGGTAAACGATGACGGAGACGTTGAGCATATCACTAAAAATGTCATTCATAAAACGTTGGAAAGCGGCGGGAGCGTTAGTAAGTCCGAAAGGCATTACACGCCATTCAAAGGAACCATAACGGGTACGGAATGTAGTTTTCCATTCCTCGCCGTCGGCGATATGTACCAGATGATAAGCATGTCGTAGGTCGATTTTGGTGTAGACGCGGGCATTGCGCGGGGTGTCGAGTAGGTTGGAGATGAGGGGTAGCGGATAGCGATCTTTTCTCGTAAGCTTGTTAAGCCCACGATAATCGACGCATAACCGGAGTTCACCGCCCTTCTTGCGAACAAAAAGGATCGGGGCTCCATGCGGGGATTTAGATGGCCGTATGAAACCTATCCGGACGTTTTCCTCAATGAACGCGCGGAGAGCGTTAAGCTCTGAGGCGGACAAGGAGTACATACGACCCGGCGGAGGTTCCGCCCCTTCCTCGAGTTCAATTTTGAGGTCGTAAGGTCGGTGTGGTGGGAGTGTGTCGGCCTTTCCTTTGCTGAAGACGTCCGCAAACTCATGGTACTCCTCAGGGACTTTGGATAAGTCTGGCGCGTCCTCCGCGACAGGCGCGGCGGCTTTGCCGAAGACTCCGTCGTCAGAGAGGGAGACTGAGAAAGTCTGGGAGCCAGGAAGGCGAACAGCACGAGCATAAGCGGCGGCATTGATGATCGAAATGTTGATGGGTTTGGTGACGGCGGCGGATATCGGAGAATCCGTCGACGCGTCGGGTAGACACGGTTCTAGGGGAGATTTGTTAGGTTCTGGCAAGGGAATTGCTTCACCTGAGGATGTCGACGGTGCGGGACCTCTGTACCCAGCCGTCCGGAAAGTGACTTGGCCATAGGTCCAGTCAATCAACGGATTGATTTGCCTAAGCCAATTTAGTCCAAGTATGGCGGAGTTGCTAGAGTCGAGCGGGGTAACGTAAAACAATATGTCGAATGACTCACCAGTAGGAAATGAAACTAGCAACTGTACTTGTTGCGTTATCCATGTATTGGACGTTCCATCAAAAAGGCGGAGCCGTATCGGTGGTATAGTTGTCGTCTGAATACTGTGACTTGATACAAATGACGAATCTATGAAACAATGAGTTGAACCGCTGTCTAAAAGAGTAATCATAGTAGGGTCATAAATAGATGTTAAAGCAATTTGAAAAGATTTAGGGTCGAAAAGAGCGGCAGCGTTGAGGCGGACCTCCTTTGGTGCATGGTCGGTGTCAACGCAACCCCCAGCCCATGCGGAGGCAACTATAGGGTTGCTGACTATTTTTTTGAATCGGCGGAGGTCGCCGCGGGGGCCGCCGGTGTGGCGGTTTCCGTTGTCGCTGCTCTGCCTTTAGGATTAGCTGCCTTCCTACAATCCTTTGCCTCGTGACCCGCTATTCCGCAATAAAGGCATAACCCTTCTTTCAAGTGGCGGGCCCGTTCATCTCCAGTGAGCTTACCATCCTTCCCTAACTTGTCGGCTATTGAGGGCTTTGTTTTGTTGTTGCTGGAGCCGCTAGCATTGTTGGAAGTGTTGGAGTTGTTACCGGAGTTGGACTTGTTAGAGTTCTTGGATTTACCGGCGGAGTTTGCGGATTTACCGCCAGAGGTGGAAGCGTCATCAGTTTTGTTGTTGTTGTTGTTAGACTTGGCGGGGCGGGTTTCAAGCGCTGCCTCGTCCTTCTGCATCCAGTAGACTTCATCGGCTTCTTGGGCCTTGAGACGTAATGTTGGTAATGTTGTAGGCTTGCCTCCTTGGAGGACTTCAACACGGATCCGTAGCGGGAGTCCGCGGAAGTACGCTTCGCGGAGTGCCGAGTCATTCCAATCAACTCGGGCTGCCAACTTCCAAAATTCGACATTGTACTTGACGATGTGTGCTGATTCCTTCATTTTGAGTGTGTAGAGAGACTTTTCGGCATCTCCGACGGGGTCGTGCGGGCCGAAGTTGGTCTCGAGCTCGTTGATAAAGGCTTCAAAGTCCCAAATCCAATTGGCACTATTGGTGTTGTCCATCAGCCCTGGTTCAAACCAACCAAGTGCTCCCTTCAGATAAGAACGAATAAATAGAATCTTTTTCTCATCAGATGCAAAAAGAGTAGGACGGTCACGGAAGTGAAGGTTACAAGAGATTAGAAAATCACGGAGCTTCCGCGGGTCCGTTCCGTCGAACGTGTCAGGTTCGCGTACTTTGACCTTTTCATTACGGGGTTGGCGGGAGGAGCGGATGCTGTCCCATAACTCTTGTAGTACGTGTAGGAATAACCAGTCGTTGCGGGGCTCCGACTCGGGAATGGATTGATGGTCATCACCTTCCGGGTCATTGTCGTCACCATCAGGGTCATCAGGCCCATCAGGATAGCCATGACTAGGTTGGTTGTCGACCGGAGTACCGCGGGGAACCGGCGGTGTTGTTGGAGGTGGTTCGTCGGGGTTTTCTGGGTTTGCGCCCAGGCCAGGAAAGATGTTCGAAGGTCGCGGTGTAGTACCGAAGGTTGACAAAGGTCGGTGGAGGGTTGGTGAGGAAAGTCGGGATCTGCGCACTGCTTGCAATCTGCTGCGGAGACCCACGCGTTGCGAATTGGTAGTAGAGCGTGTACGCATAGTGACTGTTTGTGAACTTGACATAAGATGTTAATAGGTTCGTGAAAATGGGCCTAAGAAGTGTGAGTTTGATAATACTGTTACGAACTGATCTCGTAGGCGGGGTTACGACGGAAGTTCCGACGGAGTTCCGTGGTGGCACTGGACTTGGCTTCAATCTAAAAGGGATTGCGCCCTTCTCTACGCCCAATGTCCAATTTACAAGGTGACGGTAATGAGAGCGGAGGTCCGGCGGAGTTCCGGAAGTTAAGAGAGAGCGAGGACTTTAGAAGTGAGAGAGTTGTGGAGATAACAATACAATTATCAAACTGAAGTTACAAGTGATGTTATACTAAGTTTTATAGTAAGTAAGTAACCGGGGTAACTACGGCGGGATCAACGGAGTACCGAGTACGCAGTGAGTAAGATGATCAGCAATGATAGATATGTGATATAAACAAAACAGGAGTAATTTGAAATACAATTTGAAATAGTCTTTTGATATGACGCGGCTCCGTCAGTGATCCGCCGGAGATCCGTCGCAGGCTTGCATGGGATATGACAACAAGGTAAAGAGTCAGTCTAAGATACATAAGAAGGTCGGTAAACTATACCTTTGTTGCACAAGGTAAAGAGTGGGGCAACAAAGGAAAAAATATATGAGATTTGAAACCGTGTTGGAAAGTGGCTGCATTGAGCATAAGTTGATATATGAGTTCGCCAATGTTCGCCAATGTTCAGGGTGGCTGTGTAGCCATTGTAAGCATCAATGTGCGCCAATGTTCGCCAATGCTCATGGTGGCTGTGCATGTTTGTGTCATGAGTCTGGTCGCAGGCTTACACTTGCTCATTCACAATGGATTTACCACCCTGGTGTCATGTTTGTGTCTGTGGACGCACATTCTCTATGCCCCAAGGATATACTTGTCACTCACGTAATTGCCAGAAAACCAAAAAACGACTGTCTGGTGCTTTGGAAAAAGCCAAGGAGCAAGTCACAAAATGTAGAAAGTGTGAGGATGCAGTCCATACTACTCAAGGTCCTTCATCCAGAAATGAGGTTTCATACTCCTCCCACAAAACTTGCATAGTGCCCATAAGGTTTTGACAGAAACTTCCTTATATGAACACAAATGATTTTTCAGAGCCAGATTCTGTACTAAGGCTGCCAAACACTGCTCACAGATGAGTGAAATTGCTGATTCATGTGATGTCGTTTAAGCTTGATCAAGGTGCTACATATTTGTCCTGCGAATGTGAGTGGAATCATTCATCAGGTACTTATCATTTATTATTATGATGTCTGCCAGGACACATGATCTGAAATCACAATCATGATGTTTTTTCGACTTTCAGAGTCAGACTCGGACTCGGAGTCTCAGAGTAGTCTCAGCCTCAGCCTCAGCCTGAAGGGGCACCAGGAATTTTGGTCTCAACCCTGAAATCACAAATTTCGACAAAGATTTTAGATTGCCTGAAAAGTGAAATCCCTGGTGTGACTTAGGTATGCCATCTGATTGTGAACTTGAGCTCATGCATCGTGCCATATCAGTCTGAGTCTGACTCTCACAATCCTAGTAACTGGACTTGAACATGAACTTACTAATGATCATTTGGTGATGGATTTTCACTTTCCTAACTCTGCAATATCCACAATGACCAACCAACTCCCTTGCCATTGCTCATGGTAAAGCCTCACTACGATGTCCGAGTCATCTGCCTCCAGCCATGCACCTCCCAAACCATTGTATGAGCATGCTGATAAGTCGGATAGGGGTCTGCCTGAGCAGAGTTTTCCACCCTCACATTATTGCTCTGACTCACCTGTCTGCTCAACACAAAGAAGTCAAATGGGGAGGTCACCACCTCCAACATCGGAGGATGCAGAGAGGACCCCAGCAATGAGATGGTCCTGGCACCCTTGGAAGCCTTGGCTGCCATCCTTGTGCAGCATGGTGAGGTCATTGCAGTCAGCTACATCTCTGAGGCTAACACTGTCATATCCACACATTCACATGCCACAAATTCAACCTCTACCAATGATAATGATAGCAACGTTCCTGACAGTGTCATTCCAGCCACACAATTCCAGAAGGTGAACATCAGCAATACAAAAATTTTCTTTCTGGGATTTTCTGCAGTCACTAATTCAACTGAAATGAGGGACCCCCAGGCTAATCCTCACAATCTCAGAATCATTGATCATGGCGATGATCTTTGGGTTGGGTTCAAGGGTAAATATCAGTGGACTTATGTGGTGTAGTGAGCAGTCCATCTCTTAATTGTTGCTGTATAATTTTGAATAATCTTGGTGTCAATGTATCAGTTTGCTGGTGCCTATGAAGGACCATGTGGCAACAGTGTGCTCCTATCTCAATGATTACAGGGATGAGACACACATTGGGAAATGTTCAGCAATGTCCAATCGCTTCTCTTCATATCTACTTTCACTTTGCTGGCCGAGGATGCATGCTCGTACTATGTCCTGGCTAGCGATAGGTTTCATATGGCAAATGCGATTCTTGCTCACTGAATTACGCATACTAGAACTTGCAAGGGATGAATATGGCTGGTCGAATCATGTACCTGGCGGGGGGACAGGTCATTTGCAGCATACTTGGCACCACAATCTATGGACTGCCTGGTCCAGAACATTGTGGAGGCTGCCAACAGCAGGGCTACTATCCATGCCTTGTTAACCACCTTGCATATGGTGCCGGTGGACTCCCCACATAAATTTGCAGTCACATTTTATACAAAAGAAACCTTCCTGGATTTTCACCGTCTCCTCCTTGGCTGCCTCATCCAATATGCCAAAACTCTTCACACAATAAAGAAATTAACAAACATGAGAAAACATAAATTGAAGACTTGTGCAAGAAGAATACTCAAAGCAAAGCCAGGAAAAGACAACCCCTTATGAGCACAAATCATTTCTTCTTTTGAATTCCTGTATTCCTATGACTGGCTTCTTGTCATGCACCATTCCGCCGGCTACACAAAACACAACGGGTTTACCAATGGATACCCGAAGTGGTACTCACATGATCACTCCAAAAGTGGTATTCAATTTCAGTACAGGAATGACTCAGAAACCAGGATAAAGAAAGGTGTAGAATATTCCAGACCTCGGAGACACCGCGCGATGCCTGACTTATTAGTAGCTACTTAGTAATCTTCTTACCAATCCCCCATTTCAAGACTATGCTAGATTATAGTAGAAACATTTGTACTTAGTATATAAGCTCGCACATTAGGTCGAGCTATCCAGTTTGAATATTGATTTGTTAACTCTAGTTGAATTCCAGTTCAACTCTCTAGTTCTTCCTCCCTCGGAACCCCTGACACATTTCCGTGTACCCAAACATCACTCCCCTTCAGAATCCCCACGCGTTTGTCAATTCTGCCTGCCCCCACTTTGCACAACCTTAACAGTATATTCAAACTCACACTCCATTGATCCGAAAATTGTCTTTCAAACATGGTTACTCAAACAACTAGCCAACCCCGAACCACCTGAAACTCTCAACGTGCTGATTTTCTTGTCTCCTGCAATTTGCATTTCCGAGACCGTCCCCATGTCTTCTCTTCTGATGAAAAGAAGATTTTATTCATCCTCTCTTACCTCAAGGGAGCAGCAATCAATTGGTTTGAGCCTGGTCTCATGGACCCGACAACCAGTGCTCACTGGATGTGGGACTTCACAGAATTCATCAATGAACTAGAAGCCAACTTCGGTCCTCACGACCCCGTCGGTGATGCTGAAAAAGTGCTTACCAATTTATCAATGAAGGAAGGATCCCATATCCTCAAGTATAATGTTGAGTTCTGGAAACTTGCCTCCAAACTCGACTGGAATGAATCTGTGCTCGCCGCGCGCTACTTCCGCAGACTTCCGTTGCGTTTACGCACTGAAGTTCTCTGTGGTGGGAAACCCACTACACTTAGTGCTCTGCACCTTAAGGCGCAAGATGCCGATGAAATTTATTGGATGATGAAGGAAGAAGCCAATCATGAAAATAAGGCTTCCTCCAAAAAAGACAACAAATCGTCCAACAATCAGAACAACTCCAAAATGGGAAACAACAGCTCGTCCTGTTCAGGAAACCCAACAACTTCCAAATCCTCAAGTGGTAAACCAAATCCGAAGACTTCAAAGGAGAAGTCTGAGGATACTACCAAAGTGGGCAAAAATGGGAAGCTCACTATGGAAGAATGAGAACGCAGAATGAAGGAAGGCCTTTGCCTCTATTGTGGAGAAAAGGGTCATGTAGCTCAGGACTGTCCGAAGTCCAAAGCAGCTAAAGCCCGCGCTGCTATGGTTACGTCCAGCGAGCCCACGACGGACTCCACGGACTCAAAAAAATAATCAGCAACCCTCTGGATCAAGCTATTTGGGCTGAGGGTTGCATTGACCTTGACCGTGTAGCAAAATTTGTACGACTCAACATGTCTGCTCTTTCAAAAGCTGAATCCCTTTATGTCAACCTGACAATTCCCTCATTTTCCCCATCCGTCCATACTCTCCTCAATTCCGGTTCTTCTCATTGTTTCATGGACACTACATTTGTGAACAACCATAGCATCCCTACCTTTGCAGTTCCACCCGTCGGACTCCACTTGTTTGATGGAACTTGTAACTCCATTATTACCCAAGCAGCAGAACTTCCAATACTTTTCCCGACTGGTGTCACACTTGTCCTCAAGTTTTATGTAACATTGCTCGACTCTTCCTGTTCAGCAGTTCTAGGTTTTGAGGTCCAGCTCCCCTGACGTCTCCTGGAGAAGCAGCCCCGCTGTCTGATCCATCTGAACCCATTCCGAACCCCTCTGACCGGAAACCTGCATTAAATCCGAACCCTCCCATCCCTACATCTCCAACACACATTTCTCTGATCAATGCTCCAAATTACCTATGTGCTGCTCAGTTACCCAGATCCTTAGTTTTCCAGCTATCCCTCACTAAGGACTCTTTATCCGGAAATGCCGCACATTCTGATAGTCCGCCCGCAGTAGATTTTTCTAAAATCCCAGAAGATTACCACGAGTTTGCTGACATCTTCAACAAGAAGAAGGCTGATACCCTTCCTCCCCACCAGTCTTACGACCTAAAGATCGAGCTAGAAGAACCTTTAATATATAAAGGAGGTATTCTGTAATAGACCCCTGTACAAGTTAATAATGGAATAACTATGTCATATCCCCTATAACAGTGTCAATAATAGTGACATATGATATCATGGCTTGGTAAGTCTTAGACTTCCTGCAGGGTGTGTCATAGACACTCTATCCTAGGCTCTGTCTCTGATAGCCTATGAAAGACATGGCTATATCTTGCCTATCCTATGATAGACATGCTGCAGGATGATTAATCCTGTAGCATGTGTTAACTGTGGATTCCCCTATATGTCTCTGCATGTGTTAATATGACTTAGCATATTCTGGCAATATTCCCTAGGCATGTTAACTGCCTTGGCTTGCCTGTATACTCTTGTATACATAATAATCCCAACACTCCCCCTCAAGCCTAGACAGTGTAGGACAATGAGTGGAATGGTTCTGTGAATGTCGTGACTCCCCCTGGAGTGGTTAATAATTTTCTTTCAGGTGCATCAAAACCTCTGTGGATGGAAAACCCATTGGGAAAAACCAATCTCACCAAGGAAAGCTACTGAGTTATTTTTGACTGAATTCCCATCTCTTCCCTATGCCGTGAAAACTTAGGCTTTGGTAAAGCCTTTGTTAATATGTCCGCTGTTTGTTCCGGATCATGACAGTTTTGAATATCAATAATTTTGTTGGTGACTAAATCTCGGACCCAGTGATGCCATATAGCGATATGTTTCGACCTCCGGTGAAATTGAGGGTTATGGGTTAAAATTACTGACCCTTCATTATCGCCTTGAATAATTGTCGGATTTTCTTGGGTGTATCCGAGTTCACCATACAAATTTCTTAGCCAAGTGGCCTCGCGTCCAGCCTCAGATAGCGCCACATATTCGGCTTCCGTTGTGGATAGTGCAATAATTGTTTGTTTCTTTGATTTCCAAGTTATTGCTCCCCCTGCTGTCAGGAAAACATATCCTGTGGTGGACTTGAGGTCCTCAGAATTTGCAAATGATGCATTGGCAAATCCATGGAAAAGGTTATTGTTTTCAGTCTCATCCTGGGTTTTTCTGTAAATAATTCCAAGAGTTTTCGTACCTGCTAAGTACCGTAGTATCCGCTTTATTGCACCGTGGTGTTGTAAGCCCGGGTTTGCGGTATATGCTGCCAATTTATTAACAGTGAAGCTAATGTCAGGTCGCGTGGAGTTTGCAATGAATTGTAGACATCCCAGTAATTTGGCATATGAATTGCTCCGATTCGGCTCATTATAATCTGGGTTTTCAATTAATTTAATATTTGGGTCCATTGGCATTCCAACAGGGTTTGCATCAATCATGCCTTCTTTACGAAGGACATTCTCAATATATTTTTCTTCAGATATTTTGATGCTATCATTGGCGCACGTAATTTCTATGCCCACGATTTTGCTAGGCTCTCCAAGGTCGGTGACGTCCCATTCTGATGTTAACGCATTTTTCATATGCTTCATCATTTTATCTGCTGATGCAAAAAGCAGGGTGTCGTCTACCCATAGCGTTATGATGCCTATATTTTCTTCATCCCGTCGAATATATGCGCAAGGATCTGCCATTAATCGTCCATAATCATGAATTTTAAGTTTACCATCAAATTCGCTATTCCACTCTCGACCTGCCTGCTTTAATCCATAAAGTGGTTTAAATAGCTTGCATACTTGGCCTGTTCCATCATTACATCCTTCAGGTTGTTCCATGTATATAGTCTCTTGTAGCGTGCCATTGAGGTATGCGCCCTTTACATCCATCTGTTGTATTTTTAGACCTTTCTCTGATGCGAGTGCTAAAATCGCCCGGAGTGTGTCCATTCGTACAACTGGTGAAAAAGTTTCCGTGAAATCATAACCGGGTCTTTGTGCACACCCTTTTGCAACTAGCCGCGCTCTGTATCGTACAATTTCCCCTTCTTTTTGAGCAAGTCTAATTCAATTTGCATTGAATCTTTCCATTCCATCCATTCCGGGGATTGTTTTGCGTCTTTGAGACTGTTTATTTCGTCTCCAGCTATTATTGCATAGGCTTCTTCTATATTTAGAAAGGTTTCGTCATCTTCCTCTTCTGCAAGGTGGTAAAGATGTTTGTAGTCGGTACGAATTCCACGAGTTTTCCGTGGTTCATTATCACTTGCACGCGTCTTCCGTGGTCTAGTGATATCTATGTTTCCCTCATTTTCATTCCGTTTACGCTTCCGAGGCTGTCTTGCCGGTTCCGTGATCCGTTGATCGGAGTTACCTGTCGGCGGCACATTCAGTGTTTCCCCACCAGACTCCCCCTCCGTCGAGGGTGTAACATCAATGTCTTCGGGAGGCTCAGGTTCATCTGTAGCGTCTATAAGTCGGAAGTTCCGAGAGGTGAGAACATTTCTTGTTTCGGCGTTGTAGCATTTTATTGCTCCCGCGCCGTCATCATAGCCGACATATGCACGGCGCTTTGATTTAGGTAGCATTTTTCTTTCTTCTTTCTGGCCTTGTAATAATACCCATACTGGGGCTCCGAATTCACGTAAATTTGATACATCCGGTTTTTTATTGTGCCAGCCTTCATAAGGTGTTGTTTCCCGAAGATGTTTGGTAAATGATCGGTTCCGGATATAGGCAGTGTGTGAGACTGCAAATTCCCATAAACATTCTGGAAGCTGGTTAGCAGCCAGCATTGCTCGGGATAGTTCGACCAGGGTTCTGTTCATCCTTTCCGCAACTCCATTCTGTGATGGTGAGTATGGTGCGGTAAGTCGATTTTCTATACCTCTTTCTTTGCAATATTTTTCCAGTTTTTCGTTAACAAATTCTTTTCCACAATCAATTTGTATACCCTTCGGCTTCTTGCCTTGTGTTTCCAAATGGGCAAGGTAATTTATTACCCCCTGTGCTGCATCACTTTTCTCTTTGAGGCATTCAATTGTGACAAACCTTTTAGCACCATCCACAAATAGGAGATAATAATATTTGCCATTAATAGATTTGATGGCGTATTTTCCCCACAAGTCTATGTGGGTTAATTCTCCTGGTTTCGTGTTTCTTTTTGTCGACTTCGGAAAAGGCTCCTTATTTTGCTTTGCACTGATGCAAGCTTCGCAATCTGGTTTAGGACTATTTTTGTCGACATTGAAACCAATCACCAAATTTCGGCTCAATAATTGTTGAAGTCCAGAATATCCTACATGTCCAAATCGTCAGTGCCAAGTTTCCCAACTAAGTGGTTTTACGTTTCCGACGAATGTTTGATTAACGGCAGGAGTTTTAGACGGCTTGCTTGAATTTTTTAATACCATTTTCATCTTGTATAAATGGTTATTAATTTTCTTTCCTTCTGCAAGTTGTTGTCCATCTTTTGTTGTGAGGATTAGTTTTCCTTGTCCTCCAATATATTTTCCGCCGGCCGCATCCCATCGCCCCAACGAAATTAAATTGTTTCGTGTTCCAGGCACATGTAGGACGTCTTCCAGATGAATATTAAAATTTTGATTATTGCATGTTGAAATTATTTCAACAGTTCCTTTGCCTGCAATTTTAGCTTCCAATCCACCTACCCCAGTTACGGAATTATTTTTCATTGGAGTGTATGTTTTGAAGGCTTCTCTTTGATGCGTGACATGCGATGTTGTTGCTGAGTCAGCCAACCAGTCGTAATAGATCAAACGCTCGTCCATTACGGCATCGTTACAAGCATCATAGGAATCAAAATTATAATGTTCTTCTTGAGCTGAAAATGCAATAAATTCCTCTACAGCATTGGACTGTTCAACAGGTTTTATTTTCCCTTTTTCCTTATCTTTCTCCTTTTTCTTCCCCCAACAATTTTTTGCCTGATGTCCGATTTTTCCGCAATTATGGCATTTATTGCCTTGGAATTTTCGGCATTTACTGGACCAATGTCCAGGGCGCTTGCAATGATCACAATATGGCTTCAGGGATTTTTTACGATCGGTAAGACGGTTTTCAAGGGTTTTCTCCTTTTGGGCGGTCGTCTGGATTTTAGCCAGGTTTACAATTCCGCCAGAGTTATTATTCCCGTTATTCCTATTTTGCCGAAGTTTATATCCCTTAATAATCCAATAAATGCGTCCGAAGTTAGGCGACGCTTTGGATCTAAGTCATTTGGATCATTTGCGTTTCCGTTGTAGGGCTCGACATATGTTTGCCAAGAGTTTGGTAAGGATGCTGAAAAGATCGATTTAAATTGGGTATCTGAGATATGGAATTCTATATTTGGAAACCTGTTGATCCGGTCACGGTAAGACTTCAAGATGTCCAAATGCTTTAGGAGGTCGTCGGAATTATCAGCCTTTGTCTCATATAATAAACACTGCAGTTGATTAACTGTTTGATGTGCCTTGTTTTCATGAGTGACCGATAATGCGGTATACATAGCTTCTGCGCTTTGTTTTGATCCGACGTGATTTATTTGCGAGGAAGTAACATTGTGGATAATGACTTGTTGTGCCCAAGTATCGTTTTTGTCCCAGTTGTAAGCACTCTCCGGATCTATATTTGGATCCGGTCGGTTTGTCTGACCAAAAACATATCCCGTTATGTCACAATTAATAAAAAAACGCAACATTCTCTCTTTCCATTCATGCCAGTTTTCATCCGTCAAATGATCGCGATCAGCGATCTTGTTTACGTTTGAGTATTCTTTGGTCCGAATTAAGGAAATAGGTATTCTTATAACCGGATCAATCTCTGGTGTATTGATCCGTTGTCTGCGCTTTTCTTGTGCTCTGGAAGTATATACTCTTCCTGATCGTTTAGGGGTTTCTTGTGCTGGGGGTTCCCCAAATAATGATAAATGGTTGTCCTCTTGGTCCCCTTCATAAACCATGTCTAGTTCAGGGTCAGGGCCCATAACCTGTTGGGAATGGAGTGGTGAACAGTGACAGGAAGAGTTAAGGACAAGGTTAGAGGTTGAAGTTTAATCTCAAAGGCTAGTGAGTGAGGGAGTCTGCCACAGGGAGGAATGTTATTATCATCTCCTACAAGATGTGCAATATTTATACTACACAGTTAGGAGGTATAGTGTAATGCACTCCTTTAATATATAAAGGAGGTATTCTGTAATAGACCCCTGTACAAGTTAATAATGGAACAACTATGTCATATCCCCTATAACAGTGTCAATAATAGTGACATATGATATCATGGCTTAGTAAGTCTTAGACTTCCTGCAGGGTGTGTCATAGACACTCTATCCTAGGCTCTGTCTCTGATAGCCTATGAAAGACATGGCTATATCTTGCCTATCCTATGATAGACATGCTGCAGGATGATTAATCCTGTAGCATGTGTTAACTGTGGATTCCCCTATATGTCTCTGCATGTGTTAATATGACTTAGCATATTCTGGCAATATTCCCTAGGCATGTTAACTGCCTTGGCTTGCCTGTATACTCTTGTATACATAATCCCAACACCCCTACTGAATTGGAGGCACTCTGCACATTCATTGATGAACACCTAAACAACAGATTCATCCGGCCTTCAAAATCCCCTCATGGAGCACCGATCCTCTTCGTTAAAAAGAAGAGCGGAGAATTACGGCTTTGCGTCCATTACCACGGCCTCAATCGGATTTCCAAGAAAGATAGGTATCCGCTACCTTTGCTTTCTGATCTTCTAGACACCCCGAAAAAAGCCCGCGTGTACACCAAGATTGACCTATGTCATGCTTATCATTTGGTGCGCGTTGCTGATGGAGAAGAGTGGAAAACAACCTTCCGCACTTGCTATGATTCATTCAAATGGTTAGTAGTACCATTCAGCCTCACAAATGCACCCGCAATGTTTCAACGTTTCACATCATCATCTACCTTGACGACATCCTGATTTACTCTGAAGACATGTCACAACACAAAAAACATGTCAAAGAAGTACTTCAGAGATTGCGCGCAAACAGCCTTTTTGCCAGAGCATCAAAATGTAAATTCCACCGAGATACCGTTGAATACCTCGGATTTATCCTTTCACCCGACGGCTTGCATATGGCCCAGGATAAGGTCCAGTCTATTATGGATTGGCCCGAACCCCGCAAAGTGAAGGATGTTCAATCCTTCCTCGGCTTTTGCAATTTTTACCACCGCTTTATTCACGGATATTCCAAAATCACCATACCCCTTACCTGCTTAACCCGCAAACATGCACCTTGGAGCTTTAACAACACCTGTCGAACGGCCTTCAACCGTTTGAAAGAAGAATTCACCCACACCCCCGTACTCACTCATTGCGTACCTGACTCTCATATGGTACTTGAAACTGACGACTCGGATTATGCGCTTGCTGCTATTCTGTCAATCCACACTACCAATGGAGAAATCCACCCTATTGCATTCCACTCCCACTCTTTCAATCCTGCCGAATTGAACTATGACACTCATGACAAAGAATTACTTGCCATCTTTGAGGCATTCAAGCACTGGCGTCAATATTTGGAAGGCAGTGCAATTCCCGTTGATGTGGTTACCGATCACAAAAACCTAGAATACTTCGCCACTACCAAGCTGCTGACCCGACGCCAAGCCTGATGGTCTGAGTATCTTTCACAGTTCAATATGGTTATCCATTTCCGTCCTGGTAAGCTAGGAGCCAAACCTGATGCTTTAACTAGACGATGGGACGTCTACTGCAAAGGGGGAAATAGCGACTTTGCCACAGCAAATCCAAGCAATCTGCACCCTATATTCACTAATGAGCAACTTGTTTCCTCATTACGGGCCACTTACTTAGCCTCTCCAGTCCTTAGAACAGCTGTTATTATGGACATTGACCAACTCCATAAAACCATCTGAGAATCTTACTTCCTAGACCCCGTAACTTCCGCGCAGTTTCCGTGCACATCTGACCCCAAGTGGACCATTGATGATAGTGGTCTACTACGCCGCAACAACCGCATCTATGTCCCAGATGCTAATGACCTCCGACTCAAGATCCTACAGTACAAACATGATCACATCCTGTCA
This sequence comes from Tricholoma hemisulphureum, assembly GCA_964034925.1. Classification (NCBI taxonomy): domain Eukaryota; kingdom Fungi; phylum Basidiomycota; class Agaricomycetes; order Agaricales; family Tricholomataceae; genus Tricholoma; species Tricholoma hemisulphureum. Next base: position 1,854,144 of record OZ035932.1, read on the forward strand.
GGACACCTCGGACAAAACAAGACACTCCAGCTTGTATGGCAAGATTATGTGTGGCCAAACCTCCGAACCTTTGTACAGCATTTCTGCAATTCTTGTACAACTTGCAAACACTCTAAAGCTCCTCGACATAAACCCTACAGACTTCTGAAGCAACTTCCGGTCCCGGAAAAGCCGTGGAATTCCGTATCCATGGATTTTATCGAGCATTTACCCGCGTCATCTGGCTACACTTCCATCCTCGTTGTAGTGGATTGACTTTCAAAGCAAGGAATCTTCATTCCCACTGTGGATGAAATCACTGCCCCACAGCTTGCTAAATTGTTTATTATCCACATCTTCTCAAAGCACAGAGTCCTGTCGCATGTTACGTGTGATCGCTGTTCCAAGTTTGTTTCCGCGTTTTTCCGCTCTCTAGGGCAAGCCTTAGACATGAAAATCCATTTCACCTCAGGCTATCACCCAGAAGGAGATGGGCAAACAGAATGCCTGAATCAGACTCTGGAAAATATTCTGCAATTACCAGCAGGATAATTGGTCTGAACTCTTACCTCTAGCGGAGTTCACTTACAACAATGCGCCAAGTGCTACCACTGGTGTTTCTCCATTCTATGCCAATAAAAGCTACCACCCGAATATAACTGTTCACCCTGAATGCGAACTCGCTTCTCAGCGCACCTGCAAATTTGTTGTGGACCTAGACGAACTTCATGCAGAGCTCCGTACACACATCGCTTCTTGACTTGTTACCACCACAGTGCCCCGTGGGAACTTTCCTCACAACGCCTGGCTCGTTGCCTAGCGTCTCATCCTCAGGCCTGATCCTTGATCAGACCGGACTATTGGAACCCCGGAGGGGTGCTTGGGAGCAGTCCTGAGCACCCTGCTGATCCGTCTGTCCGATCCCCTTGGATGTCTCCTGGATGACCGCCTCAGGGGTCATTTTTTATCTCTCTCATCTCCGCTCTGACTCGATGATCTGAGGCTCTGGGGTGGGGGGGCTTGACGGTGAATTAACACTGCCGGCTTCGGCTGGGGGTCCTGCCCTGGGACTGAGGGGAGAACACGTTGGGGTGGGGGGGGAAACTCAGCGGGGCTATTGGATCCCTGGAGGGGATCTATGGCTCTAGGTGTGTACTGGGCACTTTAGCACATGCACTGACTACGGGGCCACCCTCCACAGGTGATCCGGCATTGAGGTATCACCAGTGATCCTCGCCTCCCTCGTCAACGGGGGGGCCCCCCACGGCCGCTCCCTGTCTAAGCGAGATTTTCTGTTCCCCTCCCTCTTAGCAGACCTGGTGTTCTGCTCCCTCTACAAGCGATCCCTGGGCAACTCCCTCCCCTCGCCTTTTAGGCGCAGGACGTCTTTTTCCCACACTAGGGTCTTGGTCTCATACCATCACCTTCTACGCGTGCGCAACATTCCTTTTCAATGCAGTTCGATTCTGACTACCCTGATCTCTATGATCCTGACGACTTCCTCTTCCCTATGGGGAGGGGTCCGCTCTCTGCCCCCCGCCTAGGCCGGGGCAGGCTAGATCTCTCAGATCAGGAGAATGAGTCCTCCTGGTCTGATGTCACCGAGGATGAGGAGGGGAGTCTCCCCTGCCCTCGTCACATTGTTTGCTCTCCGGAGCTCAACCTCAGGACTCGGGCCTCTATGATGCCCATCCGAGACACCCGGTGGCAGCGCGAAGAACTCCGCGCTTCCACATCTCAGTACGATCCGTTCACTTTGAACGATACCTTCATGGCGGAGACAGGTTCTGCACCTTCGGTCCCACCTCCCCGGCCGCCAGGCTGGGGTGATGAGGGCTATAGTCCATCCAGCCGCGAGCGCGCATCCATTGTTAATGATGCGCACGCCCTGGAACACCTACTGGATGACGCCACCTATTGGGCGGAGTACGTTCCGTTATCTCCCCTCTCACAAGAGGTGAGGGACAGCATACAGCGCTCGGCATGGGACCTTTTCGTCTCTGTCACCGTTCGTTTCTTGGACTCACCATTGGCCACGGCCTTTGCGACTGCTCCGGACACATCCTCCCTGGCCGCTGTTGTCAACGGCGCCCGCGAGGCTACTGACAGCTTGCGTGGAGGGCCCACGGCCGCCACCTCCACCGAGCCTCCTACGGGGCCCCTTCCCCATCGTTGTCGTCGTCCGCGACCACGACACCTCTGATCCCTTGGGATCATCCATCGGACTAGGGGGGGTAACACCCTCCATCCATCGTCAGGCGCCCCTCCTCTCTGGTCAGAGGCGGAGCCTTTCACGCACCCCGTCGCTACGGATGGGGTGCTCCTGGGGACTTGTCCTCGGGCTCGTCATGGGTGGGTGGACTGGGGGCTCTGGCTCACTGTCTGTACACTCGCACCCGCCGGCATCGTTTGGGCCGTTCTTCGGTCACGGCCAGGCATCTTTGTTGAACAGCGGCGACGCTGGGTCAGCGGTCCGTCTCCGATGAGGGGGCGGCCACTATTCCTCTGTCCGGATTGGGGAAGCGGTTAACCTCCGGGCCCTTGTGGTCTGGGGGTTTACGGTGAATTGACACTGCTCACCGGCTCTGGCTTCGGCTGGGGCAGCGCGTGGGGGGACCGCCGAAGCACTGGGGGGGGAGTTCTCCGGCTCATGTGCCACGCGTGCGCGGCGAGCCTTCACGCCCCACTGGGCAGTATCCATGGTCTCACCTGCTCACCTTAGCAGCTACCAAAAGACGGATGGGCGTCATCGTGGCGGGGGCAAGGGCGTAGTCGAATCGTAGCGTACTAGATTGTGTCATTACCTCGTGCCCGCGGACTGCGTTTGTGCACCGCGTTATAAATTGTTGAATTAAAAAAAAAAAAAAAAAAAAAAAAAAAAAAAAAAAAAAAAGAGCTCCGTACACAAATGTCCACCGCACAGAAAAGATATCAAGGTCCCGCGGATCGCCAATGGCTTCCCGCTCCGGACTTCCGTATCGGACAAAAAGTCTTTGTTAGTGCAGAACACATTCGCACTACTAGACCATCCAAAAGACTCTCTGAAGAATACCTTGGTCCCTTCGAAATCATTGCTCGACCGGGTACACATTCATTTACCCTTTGGTTACCTGAGCATTTGCGCGCTATCCACCCAGTCTTCCATGTTTCTCAATTGGAATTGGAAACCCTGAACCAAATTCTGAATCAGGTACAACCCGCACCTCCGCCCATTGAAATCAATGATGAACTCGAGTATGAGATCGCTGAGATCTTAGACTCCAAGATTGATAATTGAAGGAAATGCAAACTTTTATACTATGTCCGATGGACAGGGTATGAAGGTACTGACGAAGAAAACTCTTGGTTACCAGCTACAGAACTCAATCATGCTCAAGAACTAGTCTCGGGCTTCCACGCACATTACCCGCGCAAACCTGGACCATTACCGCTTTGATTTTTCTTTCTATCTCTAGTTTCCAATTTCAAAAAGATTCAAGCCAAATTACAAAATATTCTATTTTATTTACATTTTTGTCACAAACAGTTTTTCCACACTTTTGTATTGCATTCCCACGCATCCCCGCTACCTACTCTGCATCCGCTACCTCTACATCCTCATCGTCCTCCTTGTGCTCTTTCTCCCGCTGCCACAGGAACTCCTGGAACTCCCGGTTTTCCTCCTCCATTCCTCAGAGTTCCTCCACCATCTCCTCCTCATCCAGCCACTCGTCGTACCACTTGTCGTCGAGCCCCACGTCCTGGAGCTCATATGCTTCATCCACCGTGCCATGCCGCATCACCTCTGTAATCCCATCCAACTTCTCATTTATCCTCTCCAGCTCCGACCCCATCTTTTCTACCCCTACCACCAGCCTCTCAAATAACCTCATCCCCACCTCACCCAGAGCAGAAACCCCGCTCGCACCCGCCGCGCCCTCATCCCAAAGCGCCTCGCACTTCTGCTTGGTCTTGAGGCAGATCTTGCAGGTCCTACCCCGCGCACCCGCCGCTCGCACGCAGTCTACCTTTTGAAGATTGCATCTAGAAAATTATCAAGAAAAAAGAATTAAAAGAATGAAGTGGTTACACACTTCCTGCACGCCACCTGTGCCAGCTCGTCCTCCCCGTTGGCCTCCTCTGGTGCAGAGGCCACCCTCTTCTTCTTCGAGGCAGGAGCCTCGTCCCCCTCCTCATCCGCCTCAGCCCGTCGCTTAGCGGCCTTCTTCCGCTCTTAGTGGCTTTCCGTGCTTCTGCCACTGCTGCTGCTGCTGCTTCCTCTGCTTTTTTGGCCTCCATGAGCTTGGCCAGCTTCTTCTTCTTCTCCTCCCACTCCTGCTTCCTCTTGGCCTCGGCTGCCTCCTCCGCCTCCATGGCAGCGAGTTCCGCCTCAATGTTGGCAGCCGTTCCCTTCGACGAGGAGGCACCAACATTGTTGGTTGTGGGCATTTTGTTTGGGTGGTGGATGTGGTGGTTGTGGTTGAAGATTGGATATTACCAAATTCGGATGATGAACTATCATGTGCCTCAAAGGCTCAGCACTAAGGGGGAAATACTGTCATGCACCGTTCCGCCGGCTATGCAAAACCCGACGGGTTTACCAATGGATACCCGAAGTGGTACTCACATGATCACTCCAAAAGTGGTATTCAATTTCAGTACAGGAATGACTCAGAAACCAGGATAAAGAAAGGTGTAGAATATTCCAGACCTTGGAGACACCGCACGATGCCCAACTTATTAGTAACTACTTAGTAATCTTCTTACCAATCCCCCATTTCAAGACTATGCTAGATTATAGTAGAAACATTTGTACTTAGTATATAAGCTCACACATTAGGTCGAGCTATCCAGTTTGAATATTGATTTGTTAACTCTAGTTGAATTCCAGTTCAACTCTCTAGTTCTTCCTCCCTCGGAACCCCCAACACATTTCCGCATGCCCGAACATCACTCCTGAAATCAGGGACAATCGGATCAATAGGAGGGCGCAACTTCTTACAAGTTGAAGCCAAGTCCCATTTGTTCCCCTTCGGAATCCCCGCATGTTTGCTGATTCTGCCCACCCCCACTTTGCACGACCTTAACACTTCTCCTTTTAATCCTATCCTCCCACACATACATCACCCATCTGTGAATCCTGGCTTCCACACAACATCTAATGCCTACCTTCAAATACATGCGCCTTTATGAAGAGTTGAAAAAGACGTTGTCAGGTGTAGATCTGCTCAAAGAACCTGATGAGTCCGGGGAGCCTGAGGAGCTTGGGGAGCCTGAGGATTAGGTAGGCAAAACATAGCATGAGGTTTAAAATTATGCTGAATGTGTTCCAATCCAGGCTCCCCCAGACTCTGATTTCCTGGCGCTCCTCAAATGGACGAGAATAATGGTTGTTCATTTCATTTCAAAACATGTTTTGGAAATCCAATGCAGGATCGCTAAGCATCATCCTGTCTCTATTTCCATACTCACCGCAGAACATCCTGTCCTTCAGTTTCCATCCTGGAATGCCATGCATACAGTAATGAAGACCGTGCTATCCATTGTTGACAAACCTGCCAGTGTGCAAGACAGTCTGATCAGTGCCTTTAAATTGTCAGTTTTGGGTGTCACCCCTCAAGACAGTGGGCTGCTTTGGTCATGTCAAAAAGTGTTGGAACTTTCCCAAGTCCTTGATGGTAAAGCTATGCAGGATCGCTTTCCGGGTACACTTCACTGCAAGGCACTGCTTGCAGTGATGGCCCTCTACCCTGACCTTGCCATTAAAGATGATACCAAATTGAAAGAGATTTGGAAGGTAGTCATCTCACCTCCCTTCTCCAAGTCACACAATCAGTCTGACCTTATACTGGTAGGCAATATGTAAAGGGGGCATCTGTGTGTCAAAGCTATGCTGTCCATCCTGCTGCAGGCTTTTCCATACCCTACAAAATCATCAAGCTATTCCACCAAACCTGCTCACTCAGCCCCTTTGCTGTCATACCGTGCCATATCCTGTCCAATTACCCAGCTGGCTTCCTGACCAAGTCATCGATGACATGGTTGCCTCATTCAGGCCCCTGCTAGTGAAAGCACTGGAGTTCTTGGTGGACAATCCTTCTCCTCCTAGGGTACCAACTGGAAAAGTCCACCACTCCCAACAAAGCAGTCAAACATCAGTGCTGGAAGCACCAATGCAGAAGTTGTATCCCTGCCTGAGATGGCAAATAACTTTAACGATGAACTGGATGCAAAGGTATAGAGCCTTCTTTTGATGATATTCATGACTGACCTTGGTCCAGGACATAGGTTAGGTTGCATCACCTCACTTTAAATCACATGCCGATATGTGTTCAGTACACATCTTACAATTGTTGCGTCGCATACCCATCATGATCCCCAACTCAATTCCCTTGACAAAATTGCACACGGTTTCAGCTCATTACATGAATTTCTTCCGATTCCATGTTTTCTTTTGACTTGTGCTGGTGGTTGGCTGGAAGACCATGTTGTGGGTTGTGGGTCCTGACGATGATGACACTTAGGCTATCATACCTTCCTCTCTGACTTACTGCTAGCAGTAACAATTCGATACAGATTTTGCTAAGAACTTTTATTTATGTACCTTATGTGACTAGTTGCTGTCTGGGCAACTTGAAATTTCAGATGTCTTTGCAGTGGAATTTGTGATAAACGAAGCTTCACTCAGTTTTCATTATTTAACTATATAGACAGAAGAATATATATATTAACTATCCCCCTTGAGTTTGTGTGAGGACTCCAGCTGTTGTACAATATGAAGTCATAATGGATAGGTTAAAAATTATGCATCACGTGACTATGTTGCGATCCATGTTAAGGCAGAGCCTTAACTACTAAGTACAAGTTATCAAGTTCGTTAACGACGAGGCTTTCGTCGCTAAGTTCAATCACACTAAGACGGAGGCTTTCTGCTTAGGTCGAGTTTGCGTCAATGAGCAGTTAAGGTGTAAATTGCCTAGGTCAAGCTGAGGAGCCTTGACCGTAAACTACTACAGTTTATATAGCTACAAGTATCTAGCCAATTGTCTAATAGTATGTGGACACGTACTACTTGCTGCGCACGCAGCGATATAGCTGTTATACTACGGAAAGCTATGTCTACTGTAATGTAAGCGGCTGCGCTTGTTGCTGCACTACAAACAGAAGTATCTAATGAGCGCTGCCCGTCAAGTCAGTATCTGCTAAGTATCAAAGAGGAAAAAGAAAAGAGAATAAGCGTAAAGGAAATTGTAACATCACCCCCCTTCTATCATCGAAGTTTCCGACTTCGATATCTTAGAACTCTTCCATCGTGGATTGAGATGTATTTGGCGTTCTGTAAACCCAGAAATGTGCGTCTCTCAGCGGGTCGATAGGAGGTGGCGGAGGAGAATTTCGGCGATCGATGTTGGTCGGGGTAGAGGTGTCAGGTTGCGATTGAGGTTGACAAGGAGGAGGTCTCTGTCAACGTGGATCAAGCGTTTGGTAGAGCAGATGGATTGGAGGGCGAGAAAGAGGAAAATCAACCAACAAGTAATAAAGAATAAAAATATTGTCAGGACAAGGATATTCGAGATCTGCATGATGGGGTGTTTGCGTTGTCGAGTCAGTTCCTTCTTCTCTTCTTTAATACTGGCGAAAACTAGGGTCGGGTTCTCCTGTGACGTTAGCCCAAGCGTCTCCATCAAATGTTGCTAAATACTCGGCGCCCGGTTCTTGATCAGATCTGTCATCAACAGGGACCTGTCGCGGCAGAGTGTTATGGTATCTGGGAGGGGGTCGGTTCGGGTTTGATTCGCAATCTCGTGAATAGTGGCCCGGTCCCCTTTTCCTGCAGTGAGAGCATTGGTAGAGGTTACAGTAAGAGGCGAAGTGCCCTTGTCCCTTGCATTTGAAGCAGTACTCTCCGCGCATATGCAGCAGTACTTCCGAGCTAGGCTGGGTGGCAGAGAGTCGCATCGATGGAATGACGAGAGGGGTGCGGCTTCGGGGCGGGCTACGCAAAGGCTGATACGCATTGCCAGACACTTCGCGGGCTGACAGTCTGTGAGTGGGAGAGGTCGCGGATCCAGGAGGGGATGGCTCGTTTCGAGAGCAAGATGGACCGGATCTCTTTGCTATTTTGGGTCGGGGGCGGCTGGTGGATGGGACAGGAGGGTCATACCGGTTTCTGTAGCTGCTGACTGCAGATTCTAATCCTCTCTCCAACATTTGGCATAACATGCTGTGGGCTAAACGATTCAAGCTAACGATGTTCTCAAGAAGAAGGTCGTATTGTCGGAGGGGTTCTTCAAGGTCATCATTCAAGAGGTCACGGATGAGCGTAGCTCGGTTCGCGGGGTCGGAGAGGTAGTCATGAACGGACTGGGCGAGAGGAGGAGGAATGGGGAGAGGTCGGGCGCCGGCTGGGATCGAGGTAGACATAATAGGCGGGTTGTTCGAGGTAATGGTTGCGGTTTGGTTTGCTGGTCGGTTTTCAGAGGTGTTTCTTCTCCTTATATGTTTTAAGGAGGTCCGCAGCATTTCCCAAATTGTCCGTAGGTTCCCAGGTGTTTTCTGAGGTGGGGTAACCTAACCACTTTACCAAGAACACATGTCCTCGTCCACGCTTCTTATGCATGATGATCGCTTTGACTTCATGTTCCTCTTGTCCGTCGATGAGGTCAGGTGGTGGCCTCAGGTAATTAGGCCCATGAGCGTCCGTCTCGCGATAAGGGGTCAGGAGGGTGGCATGGAACACCGGGTGGATTCTCCACTGATGAGGAAGTTTCAGTTTGTAAGAAAGTGGTGACAGTACCTCCTTAATAGGGAAGGGTCCTTCTCTTTTTGGGGAGATCTTCCTTGTGACGTCTGTCAGTTTCAGGTTCCGTGAGTCCAACCAGACCTTCTGTCCTTTCTCGAATGGGGAGAACTTTCTCATGACCCGTTCTGCCATGACTTGTCGAGCCAGTTCGTGCGCTGCCAACGCTTCTGTTCGTGCTTTTAATAACTGAATGAAACGTAGTTCAGCTGCGGGCACGTCACTCTTCTGATACGCCACCGGTATAGCCCTAGGTTCATAGCCCATCATTAGATAGAATGGGGAATGTTTCACCGCTGAGTGCGTCCTTTGATTGTGCGCGAATTCTGCGGTGGACAGGAGTTGCCTCCACGTTTCAGGGTTGTTGGTACAGAACATCCGAAGATAGACCTCAACCTCTTGGTTTACCTGTTCTGTTTCTCCATCAGTCTGAGGATGAAATGCAGTACTCATCGACAGTTTGATCCCAAGGAGTTTTCTGAGCTCTTGATAGAGTTTCGATGAGAATCGAGGGTCTCGATCGGAAATAATCCTGTCTGGTAGCCCAAATCTCGTGTAGACGTTTTTCAAATATGCGTCCGCCGCCCCTAATGCGTCAATCGTTTTGTTGCAAGGGATTAAAATTACCCCCTTCATAAGACCATGGTCTACCACGACCATGATTGAATCAAATCCGTCTGAAATGGGTAGATCTGTAATGAAGTCTGTCGTGACTAGCGCAAATGGGCGTGTCGCTGTGCTTTTGATTGGTGTCAAAGGCGGTGTCATTGGATGTGTGTTGACTTTCATCTGTTGGCATTTCGCCTATCCTTCTACCCATTTCTTGATCAATGTCGTCATTCCCGGCCACCAGTAGTCTCGTCGAATAAGTTCGATCGTTTGATACTGTCCTGGGTGTCCGGACGGAAGTGAGTTGTGATACTGTTTGATAATCCGTGTTCGTAGATCAGCGTTCGATGGCACGTAGCAACGGTTTTTAAAGAATAGGACATTATCTTTTACTTCCCAATCAGCTAGGTCGGATCTGATCGGGGGTGTTCCATTGGTTTTCAGTGCCTTGATTGCATCAGCAACTAGTTCGTCTTTCATAGTTGCTTGAATAAGTGCCGTTCGCATTTCTGTATCGATGACATTGACGAAGACGTTTTCTGGGAGGAGTGTGATGTTTTCGTTGTCGTTTTCTATTCCTTTGCCCCAGTCTTCTCGTCGAGAGAGGGTGTCGGACTGTATCATTTGTGATCCGGGGACATGCAGTAATTTTAGTTCAAATTCTGATAAGAATAGACTCCACCGGGCCTGTCTTCAGTTCAGCTTCTGAGCGGTCCTGAAATACGTCAGGTTTTTGTGATCGGACAAGATCGTGACAGGGTGTGGGCTTCCTTGGAGGTAATGTTTCCACGTTTCTAGCGCGTGTATGATTCCGAGGAGTTCTCGATCGTAGATCTCATAGTTTTGTTGCGTCGCATCGAGAGAATGGGAAATGTAACCACAAGGGTGCCATTCTCCATCTGTTCCCTGTTGTCGTAGTACAGCGCCGGTAGCGAATTTTGAGGCGTCGGATTCAATAGTAAAGGGTCGTTCCGGGTTTGGCATCTGTAAGATTGGTGCCTGTGCAAATTTCGCTTTTAGCGCATCAAAAGATTGTTGACATGCCGTTGTCCATTTGAATTTGACGTCTTTTCGGGTCAGATCGTTTAAGGGTCTCGCTAGTTCGGCGAATCTCCCGATGAATCTTTGATAGAAGTTTCCGAATCCTAAGAAGGATCGTACTCCTTTGACGTTAGTCGGTGCCGGCCAATCTTTGATTCCTGCTAGCTTCGTTGGATCCATTAATATCTGATCCGGTTTGACGATTAAGCCGAGGAATTCGACTTCTTGCATGTCAAACTTGCATTTTTCAGGTTTCAAGTACAAGTCATGTTCTTCAAGTCGTTGCAGAACCCGTCTAGTCCGTTCTTGATGTTCTTTGAGATCTTTTGAGAAGATGAGGATGTCGTCCATGTAAATGACTATCCATCCTTCGTCAATCATGTCCTTGAAAATCTCATTCATCATCGCTTGGAACGTAGCAGGAGAGTTGCATAATCCAAAAAACATCACCGTTGGTTCAAACAGCCCTTTATTTGTTTTAAAGGCTGCTTTCCATTGGTCGCCCTCTTTAATCCGAATGTTGTGGTATCCCCATCTAATGTCGAGTTTCGTGAACCATTGCGCTCCTTTGAGTTTGTCGAGAAGATCGCTGACTAGTGGAAGGGGGTAAGTGTTCTTAACCATTCCATCATTCAGGTAGCGATAATCTTGACATGGTCGGAGGGCTTCTGAGTCCTTTTTTGCGACAAAGAAAAAGGGGGAGGCCATCGGGGATTTCGACGGGCGGATGTAGCCTTTCTTGAGATTTTCTTCAAGAAAGTCGTCCATCTTGGCTTGTTCAGTGGGTGACAACAGGTAGACCTTGCAGTCTTTTGGTACGAAATCGTCTTTCAGATCAATGGCATGGTCCCATGGTTTGGATTCAGGGAATCGTTCGGAAGCGGCTTTTTCGAAGACCCGTTTGTAGTCTCGATAATGTTCTGGTAGTAGATCATCGAGAGTTTTGGCTTGTTCCAGGTTGTCTGTCTGATTACCGTGAGCGAGCTTCTGTGAGATGGAAGTCTTTGCTCTTATCCAAATCCCTTGTCCGAAACAAAACTGCGGGGTAGTCAACGAAGAGATGACTCTTGATATCCTAGTCGTTTTTCTGGAATAGGAGTATCTTGGTGTCTCGTACTCTTTAGTGAGGGGTGGTTCGGCGACGTTGTTGGGATCGAAGATTCCTAAGACCGGCTCTCCTTTGACATAAGCGATAATGAGGTCCTCGTTTTTGGGTTGAGTTTCGTCTCGGAGCAGGATGTCTTCTTTAGGAGGGTTTGGGGTTTGTTCCGTGATCGGTTTTTCTTCCGGTTCGGGGGTGGTGGAAGAAGTGACGACGTGTTCTTCTTCCTGTGCCTTATCCGTGATCTGTTGTCCGAATGCCGTTTTGCCCATCATTTCCCTGGTTTTGGCCACAATCCTTCTAATATGAGTGAGCCGTTCTTCGGGGAAGGTAAGGGTACCTTTCTTCCAATCAATGTGAGGGTTTTCTTTCCGGAGCCAGGGTAGTCCGAGGATTACTGATTCTTTTCCTAGACCGGTTACTAAATACTTCCCCTTTGTCTGCGTATCTCCGATGGTTAATCGGGTCGTGGTGGAGTGGGTTGTGCCTTCTTTGTTCAGGGTGCCGTCGGCATTCCAGGTTTTGATCGGTTTCAATAGGGGTGTCATTCGTAGTCCGCGGCTGCGCGCGAAGTCTCAATCAATAAATGTTTCTGCAGCTCCTGAGTCGAGGAGTGCTTCTGTTTTGACGATTCCGGTTTCTGTTCCTAGCTTAATAGGGATGCGTATAGATTGTTTGCCCATATTAGCTACTAGTACAGAGGAAACCGATAACTCAGCGGGGTCTGACGTCGTTCCAGTCCACTTCTTTAAAAACCCTTGTCTTCAAGGATGGCGAGGGCCTTCTCCCTCTCTTCTTCGTCTAACTCTGCCATCATGGAGCGGAGATTCTTGTGGACCCCTTTGCCAGTCTTCTTCTGCCAGGGTTTCGGAGCGGATGTGGTGGCGACGGTCCCGTCTTTTCTGTGGTCTCCGGAGCGGTGTCCGGGTTTGTGGCAGATGAAACATAACCCCTTTCTCATGTGCTCCATGCGTTCGGAGTTGGACAGGCGGTTAAGATCGAGGGTGGGCTCGCGTTTGACGGTGGTGGTGGAAGATGTAGGGTAGGCGGCGCGTAACTTTCCCGTGATAGCGCGTGCTCTTTTCCACTGCCCATTGTACTTTGCGGCGGCTTTCATCATGTTTTCGAGGGTGGTTGGGACTGTTTCCATGTTGTAGATTTTCTCTACGAGTTTGGGGTTTAGTCCGTCAACAAAATATTCAATAAGGGAAATATCTTCGTTTATCCCAGTCCTCCCTTTCAGGATTCTAAACTGCGAGATGTAGTCTTCGATATCTCCAGTCTGTTTCAGGGTTTTGAGCCCATGGCGTGCGTCTCCGGCATTGTCGATCGGCGAGAACGCGTTCTTGATTTCTGTTTTGAAGGCTTCCCAGGTCCCCCATGGGGTGGTCTGTTCTCCCTTCGCTTCTGCCCATCCTGCCGCAGTTCCTCCATTCATAAAAGAGAGGGCAAAGATGATCTTTTTATCGTCGGTGTCATAGACGTCGGGGTTCGCCCTCAAGTAGAGCGAGACTTGTGAGAGGAACTTGCCGGTTTTGGTTCGTTCTCCATGGAAGTCGGTGGGCGCGCGAAGTTTAGTTTCTTTAGGGTTCTGTGCAGCCATGTCGATAAATGGGTCGGGGTGTTCTTCGTCTAATTCTGAGTCGGATGATTTGAATTCTTCGTTCTCGAGATAACGAGAGGGTTCAGTGGCGGTTCTCTGGCTAAACCAGCGTTCTGTGGGTTCGGAGTAACATACTAATCATCCCCTGTGTCGATGCCACAAGGAGTCAGGTTCAGGGGTGGCACCACGAGGTGGGCGGTCAGGGGTTTGTCGGTTTGATTGTCGGGATAAAGCATCTGCTCTTGAGGAAGAGGACGTTGTGGATCAGCTTGACCCTTTGTTAAGGCAGAGCCTTAACTACTAAGTACAAGTTATCGAGTTCGTTAACGACGAGGCTTTCGTCGCTAAGTTCAATCACACTAAGACGGAGGCTTTCTGCTTAGGTCGAGTTTGCGTCAATGAGCAGTTAAGGTGTAAATTGCCTAGGTCAAGCTGAGGAGCCTTGACCGTAAACTACTACAGTTTATATAGCTACAAGTATCTAGCCAATTGTCTAATAGTATGTGGACACGTACTACTTGCTGCGCGCGCAGCGATATAGCTGTTATACTACGGAAAGCTATGTCTACTGTAATGTAAGCGGCTGCGCTTGTTGCTGCGCTACAAACAGAAGTATCTAATGAGCGCTGCCCATCGAGTCAGTATCTGCTAAGTATCAAAGAGGAAAAAGAAAAGAGAATAAGCATAAAGGAAATTGTAACAATCCAACTTCTGCAGTGGTGGTGGCAGTGCAGAGTTACTAGTACTACCGTGACTTGGACTGCCAGCCTCACTGCATCATCATGATGTCTTCAACTTGATGTCATCAATTGCTACCACTGCTAGTTCTTTCTTTTCACCGATTGATTGTATCTCTACTTTTTCTGGGAGTACTTTTTCTGGGAATGCCAGGTCTGACTGTTCCTCACCTGTATTCAAATTGGGTTTGACTGGTAATCACTCAATGTCAAGAACTGTTGGGCAACTTCACCTGAGCCATCAGACTTCCAAGTCAGCGGCTACAGTCCAATCCACACCAGGAGATGCCATGGCCATGACTTGACCTTGTCTGCTGCCAATTCCTTATTTAGCAAATGACTCAACATTCATGTAGTGTTTGAGGGTCCAGTTGCTGCAACCGAAAAAAGACCGGGACCCAACTGGACTGAACCGGTCACGACCGGAATTTTCGGTTGCAGTTGTGACCAGCTGTCGACGGTTGCGGTTGCAGTTGCCCCAAATCTGCTGGGCTTCCAACCGGGTTGCAACCGGTCGCAACCAGTTACAACCATCCTTAGTTAGGGCTTACTATTTCATATCTAATTTAATTTTCGTAAATAATGTGGGGCATGCCCAACTAAAAATGAGTGGACAAGCAAGGCTTTATATACCTTTGACTAATTTGCATATGTTTGCACATGTATTGTGCAAGTAAACGGTGACGCGTCGTGACACATTTATGTTTGCATGTGCTTACACATCAAAGATCAACATGAATGTTCAACTTTCAACATTCAACATTCGACGTTGTCCCACAACCACAACCACCCCCCCTGTGTGTGCCGTTCCCTGCCCCACCTGCATCCCCCTCTTGCCCTCTTGTTCCCTGCTCTCTGTCTGCATCTGCGTGTTCCCCCCTCTCGTCCACATTCCCCCCCTCTCAGTTGTAGTGCCCCCCTCTTGGTTGTAGTGCCCCCCTGTCGTCTGTGTTCCCCCCCACTTGTCCACGTTCCCCCCCTCTTGGTTGTAGTGCCCCCCTGTTGTCCGTGTTCCCCCCCACTCGTCTACGTTCCCCCCCCTCGTTTCCCTCCCCTCCCTCTCATCCGCGTTCCCCTCCTCTTGGTTGTAGTGCCCCCCTGTTGTCCGCGTTCCCCCCCTCTCGTCTGCATTCCCCCCCTCTCGTCTGCATTCCCCCCCACTCGTCTATGTTCCCCCCCCTCTTTTCCCTCCCCTCCCTCTCGTCCACGTTCCCCCCCACTCCATTGTAGTGTTCCACCTCTCGTTCCCCCCCCCCTCTCGTCCGCACTTCCCCCCTCTTGGTTATAGTCCCCCCCTCTTTATGTTCCCCTCCCGTTTGTGTTTTTTTAAGTAATTAAATTAATTGGTAGACTACTTTAGATAAAATTAATAACTACTAGTAGGATGGTTGCAACCGGTTTCGACCGAGGTGCAACTGGTAAGCAACTGGTCCCGACCGGTTGGCCGCAGTTGCGCTTCCTGTCGGGAAGTTTTTGTGAGTGGCACAACCAGTCGCGGTTCCAGTTGCAGCCAAAAAGGGCCGCGACCGCAACTGGACCGGACCTTCAAACTCTAAACGGCCATGCTGCATGCTTAGTCGGTATTGACCATGCTGAATTCTGATTTGCCTGACAGTGTGCCAAGCATTAACTGAACAATGGCAACATAAGGAATTTTACAGTGAAAAATAAATAAATACTGAATGGGCCCAATTAAGTGCTGAAGGTGTTGAGTGCTGAAGGTGTTGGTGCCCATTGATTGGCTGAGTGTGCCAGTGATATACTAGTGCAGACTGTCTCCTAGACACCTCTGGTGCCTTGGCCATGTCAAAGTTGTCAGCCAGCACTGACCATGCATGTGCCAGTGTGTATAGAGGTGCTGATGTCTGTCAAAGTACCAAAGGTGCTGGGGCCTGCCTTCACCTGGAATTCATTGATGGGACATATTGGCCATGCTGTATCATACATTGGTCCAGGCATTTGGGAGACACTTCACTGAATTATATATAATAAATTGGTTTACAACACTTAATCCATTATTCATGCATATCCCTCTCACTCTGTTCCACCCAATCGAGAGCCTTTGTAATATTGGCTTTCAAAGAAACAAAAGCGGCATGTGTATTGCCTTCCATCTTAACTTTTTCAACCTCGGCCATGTACAAATGATGACAGGCATCTTTGTAAGAAATGCCAAGGGCATCCTGCAAAGCTTTGATATCAGTATGAAGCCTGAGGTGTTCTCTCTCAGTTAAATGCTAACAATAATAAGGATAGCTCAGGTCTAATGTGTTCCATGACTGTCGTATTACCAGTGAGTAAATAGAAATAAAAACACATGCAAGAACTGGCCCATGCTGAAATGAGAGCCGGCAGGTGAACTGGCCACAGATTGAATGACCGGGTGCTGGGTGCCGGATCAGCAAGTGACCGAGAGCAGTCCAACCGGCCACAGATTGGATGACCTGGTGATGATTGCCAGACAGGCAAGAGACGGGCAGCAGCTGAAGGGGCCACACATTGTATAGAAATTGCCAGACCAGCAAGTGAGCCAAACGGGGCACACATTGTATGGGATTGGCTGGACTGGCAAGTGAGTACAACCGGCCAAACATTGTATGGGAAATGCCGGACAGGCAAGTGAGTCCAACCAGCCACACATGGTATGCCCTGGTGCTGGTTGCCAGACCGGCAAGGGATGTAAATGTGATAGACAGTGATGGCCATGCACAATCACACAAACATTAAATAGAAAATGACTTACCCCTCCTGATGCACCATTAGCATTCAAATCAACGTGCTGTTGATAAGAACAGAATGCCTCATGTGTTGAGGGAACCAAAAACTGAGGGACTAGATACTGCTGGCCATCAGGCCCAGCAATAGTGACATAGCCATCTGGAATGGGCATTGAGAATGATCTGCTGGGTTGATTCAGATCCATTGAAGGATGAGTTTGGGGTAGATAGTGGATACTAATCACCATCAACAGATAAGACGATGTAACGTGTATATCACATGATGGTTGAAATTTTATATGGCGCCATCAACAAAGCGTGCATCTTTCAATCCTCCATCTGCTGATCCATACTTACTAATACTTGCCGACTGATTCACAATGCATCCATCTACTGCCAGTTTATGTGTGACCATCAGTTTCCTCGACAAATCTGTCTGGGCCGCAGTTCAAAGCAGCAATATAAATGAGGTGATGGCCACTCTCAAACCACAGGTGGTAAGTTGGCTAAACAACAAAATTGTTCTGTACCTGAGCATAAGGTTAGAAGGAGATGTTTTGAGCAAAAAAGGAGGCATCAGTGGAAGTGGCCAAGGTATTTGCCATGAAGAGTTTTCTTTGGCAGTTCCTACTGCATTGGAAGAAGGCGGGTTCCATGGCCAATGATGCATTCCTCACAACAGTGACAAACATTGGCCAAATGGGGTGGAGCACAACCAAAGGAGACATTGGCACCGGCACCTCAAGCGGCAAATTCAGAAGTAGATGCAATGGCAAATGGGGCCGGCCAAGAACCAATGGAACCACAGGCCATACCGGCACATGTGGCATCCCCTACTTTGACAACATGCTGACCAGCAAATCTGCCTCATCATAAACCGGCCATGGCATATGCATGAATACAACCCACACTGCCACAACCAGCTGGCACCATGCATCATCAGGGTGTACATCCCCAGCTGGCGACAATGCAAGTGGCAGTTGAACCGGCACCGCCATTAGCGCCGGTCGGCGCCAATCCAGAGGCAAGTAAGCGGCCCCAGAAGTGGCATCATCAATGAGACAAAGACGACTGCAAGACAGACCAATGGGCACACGATACTGACCATGTGGAACAGACAGATGAAGGGAAAAAACAATGCTGACGAGAGCCTCAGCATGGGGACACTTTGCATGACATGCTGTGTGACCGCTGCACTTGTCTGAATTATGAATGCTGGGTTCAATCTGGTGGTTCACCAGCATGCTGGCACTGCGGAAAAAACAAGTCAAAGTGTGAGAGGAATGGTGAGGGGGTCAAATGGGTATGGGTGAAGAGCAAAAGGCGTATCAACCGCCAAAGCGAAAGCAGGAGTGAATATAACAGTGATGAAGACCAACAACCACCAGCACGCAAACAAATGGCAAGAAAAGGACAAGTTGGGGGACCAGCAGCTGGATCAGGTCTGGCATCGGCAGTGGCACCAGCACCGGCAGCCCAGCCAACAGTTGGCTCTTTGGCAATGGCTCAGATGCAACCAGCACCAGCCCCTGAAGCAACAAGCCAGTTCAGCCAGCAAGCAAAAGGCAAATGGTGAGGTAAATATCTCACTACCTGGCCAGGTTCATATCTTCTAAACATATTTCCCATGAAGAAAACATGCGCGGTAGGCTAGAGTCATGGGTTGCTGCCGTCAGAGAAGATGTTGAGGTGAGCGCCGTGGTCACAGAGAGTGCTGTTGTGGAGAACAGGCAGCTCGCCCACAACCTGGGTCAGCTCAGGATGGCCATGGGCTTGATCCAGGACCAACTGGACTTGGCGCAATTGTGAATCGAACAGCTGGCAGAAGAAAACAGCAATCTCGACACAGCCTATAGTGAGCTTTGCGAGTACCTGGGAGTGGCACCTGGCACCTTTGATGAGATTTGCCTGCCCCCCAATCTCCCATACATCCAAGTGTCCCACGTGAGAAGATGAGAAGATTCGCCAGTGCCGGGCCCGCTCACAGCTGACAACACTTTGCCCCAGGCACAACCGGCAATGGCAGCACATACAATGTTCAGCTTCCCTCCGCCACCGCCACCTGATTCATTTGCTGCTGGAACCCCCACCACACTCAAAACAGCTCTCCCAGAGCAAGGGGCATTGCCTGCCGGACCGGCAGCAGATATGCAACTGGGACCACATAGACAACCGGCCCCAGCAGTGCAACTGGCAACTGAATCTCACATGCCACCTGCCATTCTCAGTGAAGAGCCAACAAATCTGGCACTGGTCACTCCCATCGTCCTGCCCCTCCCAGCCCAGCCGACTCCACCACGACCATCATCCCCAGCAGCACTCCTGCCCACCCCCATTCCTATGCCTGGACTTATCCCGCCAATGCCTCAAGGATCTCAGGAAGTGGCACCGGCAAAGTATTGCACAATGCCGAACACTGGCCTTCTTCACCAATGGAGGTCGACAACCCAATAACACTGCTGGCATCCTGCCCTCCATGCTCTCGTTCTAGAATGCCTGTTCCAGCTGGTGAACTTCATCGTTCCCCCAGGCTGGCTCCTGAAATTCTTCTCCCTGTCATTGATGTCCGTCGCTCACCCCGACTTTCCACATCAACAAAATAAAGTATTGCGTATAAATGTATATACTCAATATTTATTAATGAGGAACTTGTTTCTTTCTGGTTCTTGTGCCGATGTCACTCAGATTTAAAGCTTCCTCAGCAGCTAGTTCATCATCTGTCCATCGTCTGAAGCAAACTGGCCGGGGGCGTGGTCGAGCCGATGGCATTGGCCCAGGTGGCAGTAAGGCTGATAGAATGTCTGCCTGTAACAGTTGAGGGTCAATTACAGGCGATGACTGCGAGCCGCGGATGGGACAGTGGAATGATGTGCTGGTGGGACAGACTTTTCATGTGCTGATTGGACAGTGGAATGATGTGCTGGTGGGACATTTGAATGATATGCTGGTGGAACAGTCATTTCATGTGCCAGTTGGACAGTGGAATGATGTGCTGGTGGGACAGTCATTTCATGTGCCAGTTGTACAGTGGAGTTATGTGCCGGTGGGACATTCCATTGATCTGCCAGTCGGACACTACAATCATGTGCCGGTGGGTCAGTGGTGTGATGTGCCGGTGAAACATTCCATTGATCTGCCGGTGGGACACTACAATCATGTGCTGGTGGGACAGTGGTGTGGTCTGCCGGTTGGCCAGTGGAACGATGTGCTGGTCTGTCAGTGGATTGATGTGCCAGTGGGACAGTCAATTGATGTGCCGGTGGGCCACCTGATGGTTGTGCTGGTGGGTCAATGCTTTGATCTGCTGGAAACCGTGCTAGAGCCAGCATGGATACCAGTATGGCATATTGTGGGAGTCTGTCCTGTGGTCCATTCACTAGTGATGGGATTGGCACCCTGCCTGCAGCTGATATGCGGTTTACAGTTGCCTGGTCCATGATGGTCAGCCTGTTATCATTGGCCAATGGCCCAGGTTGGTGATCATCCATGTCAAATGATAGGAGGTCTGTGTGCAAAAGTGTCTGAAGTGCTGCATTGGCTTCCTGTGCCTGGTTTGTGTTCTTCGGCATCTTTGGCATCTGTGGCCTTTTTCCCTTTTTCCGCCTTGACCCAGCACCCATTTCATTGCTGGTCTCATTCTCAGTGCTGTTGAGGGCCAGCACCAGCTTGCCACCTTCCAGCATTTTGATGAACCTGAAAGCTCCATTGGCGCCATGCTTTGCCTGACATTCTGTAACAAAGCTAAAAAATTCCATGACCCCCCATTTGTGCATATTTCGTGGATTTTGAATCATGCAATGAGGAGGCAAGTATTCCCTGCTAATCATCAATGATGTATCTCTCCACCCAACTGCTTGAATGGGGCATGTGATGTCCATCCATTAGTTGCCCATTCTATTGCTTAAGTAAGGGTCTGTCACCATATTATGACAGTCCAGCACCTACTGTAGTGGTGTCCCAAGTAAAGCACCAATAAGTCTTCCAACACTTGCTTGTTATATGATTAGATAGCAGT
Organism: Tricholoma hemisulphureum; assembly: GCA_964034925.1. Taxonomy (NCBI): domain Eukaryota; kingdom Fungi; phylum Basidiomycota; class Agaricomycetes; order Agaricales; family Tricholomataceae; genus Tricholoma; species Tricholoma hemisulphureum. The sequence goes on from OZ035932.1 coordinate 1,874,726, forward strand.
GAGGTCTGGTAAGATTGGTGACCCATTTGGTGTCATCTTCACAGAGACTTGTTCAGCCTTTTTCATTGCCGGAGTTGGGAATGTCAGCACATTTGGGTCGGCCAATGCACGTAAGGTCTTCATGTAGGCCAATAGATTACGTTTCATGTTCTCGACATCATCCTCATATGTCTGAATGAATGGCCTTGTGAGGAGTGACATGTGATCCCCCATATTATCATGACTATATGATCCTCCTCCATTGAGATCATATATGCTGATGGAATGCATGACTTACCTGTTGATGACAAGCTGGCCATCTGGTGCTGTGTATGCCATGAATGTGATGGACACCACACCCATCTCCAACCAATTACGCCTATCATTCTCACCAACTCGTTTGACCATAAGCTTTTCAGCCATCCTAATGTGGACAATCAGTGGTGGTCTATGTGCCAGTCACAATGTGCTGGTTGCCATGTGCTGGTTGCCATGTGCCGTTTATGTACTGAGTTTGCCAATTCCAGATCTTGCATGCAAGTGGGCACCTATCCCACTCCGCTGACATGCATGGCCAACCCGGCATCTTTTTGGCACCCCCAACTGGCATCATGTGAAATATTCCATACCTTTGCTTAACATCATCAGGGTATCCCACCCTATTAATTCTCTCCACCTCTGCATCCAGTGCTGCCCTCTTGCCCTCAATCATGTGATCCAGGATCCGCTCGATTGCTGGCAGTCGCTTTGGAAACCACCCCGGTGTCTTCTCAGTGGCATTCTCAACTCTGAGCATCCTGCCAATCTCCCTGAATACTTCTGGCTTCCTTAGATTCCACAGCACCTCCAATCGCTTTACTCTCAAACCAACATCATTTTCCCCTCCACTGGTTGTGGCCGCCAGTTGTTTGTGATCCAATTTATGACCTCCTGCTGAGATAGTCAGCAGCATTACAAATAGGCATAGCAAAATTTACTTTGCTATGGACACAACTTTCTCCTTCACTCTGCGGCTCCTGATTCTTGGTGGCCCAGTATGCAAATATGGTCGGCAGGATGTCCCTTTGAAGAATCAACACACGCTCCTCTTTTGTGGCTGCTGTGTGATATGCCACTTTGTGGACTTCAATCACTTGCCATTCTTTTGCAGTGTACTTGCAGTTACCTTGTGGCCTTTTCTTGTTTTGTGGTGGAACTTCAGATGACATTTGGCAGGGGGAAATGATGGTGTGGTGTAAGGAAGAATATGAATACGATAATTGCCATGAGGCAACAAAACATGCCCCCACTACATGTTTTTTCAGGGGCATTTATCTCGGTAATCTTTAAGCGTATCAGGCAGAAATCAAGGTAGTCACATTCTAGATATGAGTAACAAATCCCCCACTGTTGCAGGATACAAGTGGAAGAGGATACCCAAGAAGAATGCTTCGCTCCGTGAAAGTGATACCAAAGCAGCTGAGGCCGTGACCCATAAAGACATCATTCTTCCTACAAAAACAGGGAATATCACACAACACATCAAGGTCCCTCTTGTTGCAATTCCCAATGCAAGCCACATTGAATCCACTGTGCCTGAAAATGCAATAGATATGGCAATGGATGTCGATCACAATGGCAGCTATGAGCCTGAAGAGACTGTACATAATACCAAATCACACGAGGTGTGAGACTCAATGCTAATGAAACTGACATGACAATTAATACTCTCTCCAAGACTGAAAGAGACTATATTCTTCAGTTTGTAGACCGTGTCGATGACTTACTACAATCACTTCTTGCATGTGAGAGCATGGAACAGTGGAAGTGCTCGGACTGCTCCATGAACAATTGGGCTGTGTGGATGTGCATAGATTATACTCTATCCAAGCCAATCTGCCATAGATGCATGCACCACCATCATCGACAAAGCCCTTTGCATTGAATTGAATGCTGGACCAGCACCTTCTTCCATCGGGCAGCGCTTTGGGAAGTCGGCACCTATATTCTGGTCCGACACCAAAACACCACAACATCTTGCAGCAGACTAGAATTTCAGACACACCATCTGGAAAGTATTCAATGTCATGCCGATGCAGCTGAACAGGCCAGTCTACCTTGGGGGACAGGGCCAGCCACATCAAGACCCCAAGACAACCTAAGCCCATGTGATGACATTGATGGTTCAAGTCCTATGAATTGGGATGAGGAAGGTGTGGCCGATGAACGCTTCTTTGCTCATGTGGAGTCATTGCGAACACATCTGGATGGCGACCTGCCAGAAGAGGTGGATGGTGATGATAGCACAGACGCTGATGAAGGGGAAGTAAATGTACCCCGATACTTATCACATAATGTGGAGCTTGCTGGTGGACCCATAACCGGGGAGGGCCATTCAAGTGTATGGGCTGAGTCTATTGCTGGGGACAATACAAGACCAAGGGCCGGTCAAAGGCCAAGTGCTGACTCTCAGGCAAACTCAAGTGCTGGTTCAAACACCGTTCCAAGTTGTCAGGAGTACAATTTTTGATATCCATTACAAGTCATTTCTTACTATTTAGTTCCCTTTGTTTGGTGCTATGGTTGCTTTTATGTACACATGGCTAAGGGTAGGTAGACGACCAGACTCATGGTAGACACATGGCGCTGCATGCCACATGCTAAGGGCATGGGAGGCTACGCAAAGCTGTGTGCATGAGGCTTACACATGTCTGCAGTGCCTAACAGCTAAAGCATGGACTACGCATTGTTACCTCATGTATAGTAGTATATAAACCGTAATATATCACCAAGGGACACTAGTCGTGTTCTCTTGGGTTATCCGCCAATACCAGTGCGACTGCCTTTGACTACTAGACTATTCTTTGATTTTGTTGTTGTTTGTTTGTGGGAGCCGTCATCTTTGCCCTTGGGTATTGGTGATGTCCTAACAGAAGAACATGACTGCCTTCGATGACCCCTCCCTCTCACATCTTCAAGAACCATTCTCACCTTGACACTGTGGATAGCCAGTTGGCAGTCCGTGGTGTTGAGACATCTTTTCTTTCCTCGGGCCTCACTTGAAACGATGCGCATAAGCCATGCCACTTTCATTAACGTACAAGCCCCGACCCCGTTATGTTTTCACCATTCCCCTCTCCCCTTCATCATCACACTTCAAACCTGAGATGTTGTACATCAAGGTTTAAAGTTCGTGCTTGGTGCAGAACTTCTCAGAACACCTGAAGCGGAAGGCGTGGACCATTCGAGTGACAGCCCCCTTGAAACATTGAGTCCATCTCGAGGCTGTGCTGAACATGCAAGAGATTGAGATCTCAACGTGAGTTCACTAGCAAAAGTCCACCCGGCCAGATCACCTTTTCCCCTCAAGACACAAGACAGGGTCATGTGCCTGCATCAGAGGACTACTGTCTTCTCTGATCCAACCGTTACTTCGACACCCACGCTATCCACCCTCATCTCATCCTTCCACCCGCACTCCCCACAAACAGACATGGGCAACCTACAGGAACTTGGTAATATGAACCTTGAGGACCTGGCGCCACTCCCCACCATGAACCCAGACCAGTACGACCCCGAGTCCTCGCTGCAAGAGCAGTTGAGAGAAGCACGGGAAGAGTGTGACCAAGCCATGTTAGCACTAATGGAGGTGAAGAGAGAGCGAGACAGACCCGTGCAAGAAAGCGGCAGAAGAGGGTTGGGACTGCGCATGCCTAAGGTGGCGTGCCCTTTGCCCTTCTCTGGGAAAGCAGCGGAACTCGATAGTTTCGAGACTGCTTGCTACATGTACATGAAAGGCAGGCCAGATGAATTCAGGTCCGAAGACGCAAGGATCATTTGGGTCCTTTCATATTTGCAAGGTGGCACCACGGCCAAATGGCGTGAGGTAGCTGTCAAGGAAATGATGTGGGGAGACACCCCCTTCAGAACACCGCACAAATTGATGAGCGCAATCCAGGAGTCTTTTGGAGACCCCAACACCCAGGACATGAAAGTGTTCCAGATCACAACAATGGTCCAGGGCGAGAAGATGGCAGACGAACATGTGCAGGACTTTGGGATAGCTGCACACGAGTCTGGATATACAGGAATGCCGCTGATATATGAATTCAAGCAGTCGTTGAACAAGGGGCTGTGCGAGCAGCTGAACAATTTGGAGAACCACCCCGTCACGATTGAGGGTTGGTACACGCAGGCAATGCGCATGGATCGCCAATGGAGACAAGCACGCGCTGAAGAGCACATATTCGGAATGGGAACTCAAGGGTTCTGGAAACCGTTTGGGCAGGAGGCACAGAACACGAGAGTCCCAGCTCCGCAACCCGCCCAACAGAAACAGACACTGGGACGCTTCACGCCCGCAACCCAACAGCAGCAACCAGCGGCCAGAGTGGCAGGACCCCCCCGCGACCCGAACACAATGGACATAGACCAGAATGCCAAACGGCCACCGCTCGTCTGTTACAAATGCCGAAAGCCTGGCCATATGGCTAGAGACTGCAGATCATGCCAGGACATCAGGGCGGCGAATTACGACGACCTAAAAGGCTATTGGGTCCAGAAATTAGCAGAGAAGGCCGATGCAAAGGAAAAGAAGGATTTTCCCGGCAGAGATCAGTGAGACTCCCATCGCTGGCCTCCAAGAACAAGTACGATACATTACTGGTAGACAATATGGACTTAGATATGGACTCAGCAACTGAAGTAGACAGCGCTAGTAGCACTGCTGTAAGTAGCCACAACATTGGGGAGTCTGACACAAGTCAGCTCGGCGGTATACAACCATGCTTAATTCCCCTTTCACCCGTAGTTAAGAAATCAGACACTGATACCAAAAAACCTAAAGAGGGGGTTAGGCACTTTGTTCGATCAAGTAAGATAAAAAAATGAGATTATGATACCAATACCGATCACTACCTTAGACACTCATGACACATGTACTGTAAAGGCCTTATTAGATAGCAGGGCTACTGGACTATTTGTGGACAGGGAGTGCGTACACAAGAGTGGACTTAAGACCCAGACTCTGGATCAACCGATCAGGGTCTACAACATTGACAGGACTCTGAACCAGGGCGGCTTGATCACAGAAGAGATCGTCCTTATGGTATTGTTCGGAGGTCACAAGGAAAAGGCTGTATTTGAAGTGTGTGATCTCGGGAAGACAACGGTGATCTTAGGACATCCGTGGTTGCGCAAGCACAACCCGGACATTAACTGGGACACCGGAGAAGTTAGAATGATGTGCTGCCCTCAGGAGTGCAATGTATTTATCAGATCAGTGAAGAAAGAAAGGGTCAGGAGGAAGATGGCCAAGAGACAGAAGTATTGTCGTACAATCAAGGAAGTAGAGGATGAAGACACATTCATTACCACAGGAGGGTCGATGCTAGATGGAGATGGAATCCTGGAAGAGATCATCCAGGAGAGGAATGCAAATCCGGTCCGTGATGAGGAGTCTGAGATCCAAATGATGGAGTCGGAGATTGAGGCGAAGATTCTGCAAAGGTTCCAGAGATGGATGAAGGTGTTTTTGAAGAAGGTTTCCGAGCGCATGCCAAAGCGGAAACCATGGGATCACACTATCGAGATGAAACCCGGTTACGAACCAAAGAAGGCCAAGAACATAAGGCTTTCCCCGCAGGAGCAAGGCGAGGTGGACAACTTCTTAAATGACCAGTTAGAAAAGGGGTACATCAGAGAAAGTAAATCCCTGCAGACATCAACGGTTTTCTTTGTGCCAAAAAAAGACAAAAAAAAGAGGATGGTGCAGGACTACAGATACTTGAATGCTTGGACGATTAGAAACAATTACCTGCTACCGTTGATCAGTGACTTAATAGATAGAGTAGGTAGCACTAAAGTATTTACAAAGCTCAATCTGAGATGGGGATATAATAACGTTAGGATAAAGGAAGGAGACGAGTGGAAAGCGGCATTCACAACCCACAGGGGTGCGTTCGAGCCAGTAGTTATGTATTTCGGACTTTGCAACAGTCCAGCCACATTCCAGACTATGATGAACGGCGTGCTGAAGGATCTCATCGACCTGGGATCAGTAGTAGTATATATAGACAATATCTTAATATTTACAAAGGACAAAGAAGGACATAATGAGATAGTAGAAGAAGTCCTGAAAAGGTTGGAGGAAAACGATCTATTCCTGAAACCAGAGAAATGCGAATTCAAAGTCAGCAAAGTAGAATTCTTGGGGCTGCACATCACCCCTTCTGGAATCAAGATGGACAAAGAAAAAACAAAGGCGATAGAGGAGTGGCCGGTTCCAAGATCCAGGGTAGCCATGCCAATGAATAAACTATTAAGGAAAGACCAGAAGTGGGAATGGGGAACTGAGCAGCAGGAGTCGTTCGACGGACTCAAGGGACTCTTCACACGGAACACGATCCTGGCAACAGCAGATCCGTCCAAGCCCCTGCGAGTTGAAGCGGATGCTTCTGGAGTGGCAACTGGGGCAGTGTTATCTATGAAGACGGAGGATGGCAAATGATGACCGTGCACCTTCATCTCAAAGTCACTCAATGACGTCGAACGGAACTACGACGTCCATGACCGAGAGATGCTGGGAATTATCAGGGCACTAGAAGCATGGAGACATCACCTTGAGGGTGTGACGCACAAGATCGAGATCTGGACAGATCACTCCAATCTCCAATACTTTATGATGTCCAAGAAGTTGAATAAAAGACAGGCATGCTGGGCATTGTATTTATCTAGATTTGATTTCAAGCTGGTAAACAAGCTGGGGACCGCGATGGGCAAAGCCGATGCGCTGTCAAGGAGACCCGACTTCAAGAAGGAGGGAGAGCACGATAATGAGGAAGTGACACTGCTAAAGCCTGAGTTTTTCGCGATCAAGGCAACACAACACGGTCACCTGTTGATTGAAGGCTCTGAGGAGAAGGTGCTGAGTAGAGTAAGGAAGGCGAAAGAATGGGATGAGTCAGTGGTAAAGGCAGTAGAAGAGTTGAAGAGGTACACCCTGGGCGATGGAAAACTCTAGAGCTTGTAGCTTGTAATTATTGGTGGCCAAATATGACCAAGTTCGTTTTTGATTATGTCGATGGGTGCGACAAATGCCAGCAGCACAAGAACGTACCCAAACCTCCAGCGGGCAAGCTGAAACCGATTGACTCCCCTACAGAGCTGTGGAAGGCAATCTCCGTGGACTTCATTATGGGGCTGCCAGAGGCGCTGATGATACTCAGTCCGAGGAACCACCTGGAAACACACACCAAATGATAGTCCTACTAGACCAGAGGAAGGGAGCGAGGTGGCTTTGGGTTGGTGCTTGACACAAGGCAAGATGATAAGAGAGTGAAGGGATAATACGATAATAAGACGATGACTTGTGCTTCTTGAGACGAGATAATACGATAATAAGACTCTGGAATTGAGCTCTGTGCTCTATATGATGAGGGGAAATGGTTTATTGTTTTTGTTTTCTATCTACTAGATGTCTGTCTTATATAGATATTCTAAGTGGGGCCAGGAAATTGAAGTGGGTGAAGAGGACCCAAGTAAAATGAGAAGGAATCAGATGCCAATGAGAAAAAGGGGGAGGGGTAATGGAATAAGGAGTGGGTAATGGAATAAAGAGTGGGTACTAGGTCAAGAAATCTACCTGGTGTAAGAAATCTACCTGGTGTAATAGGACTTCCCTCCTATCCAAAAATGCGTCCAGTGGCTTGTCAGGCAGGTGATAGGGACTAGAGAGGATGATGATGTAATCCTGGGAACTTTGTCATGTGACCAAAATCATAGGACTGTTGATAATACCGTTCCTTGCACTAGAACCTTACACCATGATCTCTAACAACATCTCTCTTGTCCTTATCTTCTTCATCATCCTCTTGATTATGTGCATCCTGATGGCCTACCAATGGAGACGCGCTATTGTGTGGGGACGATTCTCATCCGAGCTCAACACAGGAAATTTGCCTGTTGGAGGAGATGATCCCATTATCTTCTGTGACCCATTACGATGGAGCCTTGACTGGAGTGAGTGAGATATCTTCTTCCTTTGCCAACAATGAGTTGAACAATATCAAGTGCGACCAGAGGACAATGCGGTGGTGACCCAAGCCAGGAAAGAAGAGAGTGAGGTGGATGACAGAGTGGGCCAAGAGGTGGAGGTCGATATAACTGATGTGGGAGCTAAATATGAAGAGTTTTGAGGCTGCAAGTAGCACAAGTATTGGTAGTAATGCGTGTGAGATCCTATGACGATTGTAGAATGTGGCATGAGGAGGTGTCGTTAAAAATGTGAAAATGGGATGGTTCAGAGCTTTGGACGCTCCTGATACCTATCAGCGCAAGGATACAACGTGCTCTTAGTGGTAGTTGATCAAGCAAAGAAGCAGATGCACGCCATTCTGACAATGGAGGAAACAAGTGCCCTGGGGCTGGCTAAATTATACAGAGACAACATGTGGCGCCACCATGGGCTGCCAGACTTGATCATCTCAGATCAGGGCCCACAGTTTGCCGCTGCACTCATGCGCAAACTTAATAAGCTATTAAAAATACAAACAAAAATGTCTATGGCTTATCACCTGCAGACTGACCGCCAGACTGAGCAAGTCAACCAGGACGTAGAGCAGTACCTGAGGCTCTTTGTAAATTATAGACAGGACAACTGGCCTGAGTGGATCGCGTTGGGCTAATTTGCCTACAACAACCGAATCCATTCGGCAATCCAGGCTTCACTGTTGTATGCTAATTATGGATACAACCCCCAGATGGGTTTCGAGCCTAGAAGAGAAGGAAAAGTGGAAGCGGCGGAAGACTTTGCTGAGCGAATGAAGAGAGTACACAAGGAGGCAGAGGCTGCATTAACCAAAGTGCACGATGAGATAAAGCACTATGTGGACCAGATTAGAGGAAAAGCCCTGGACTACAAAGTCGGGCAGAAGGTCTGGCTTGAGGCCGACAATTTACAGTTGAAACAACCATTGTGCAAGCTGTCGGAAAAGTGCCTGGGACCCTACCCCATCACAGAGTTAACATCGACAAATGCCATGAAGCTCAAATTACCGAAATCAATCAAGATCCATCCGGTGATCAACATCTCGTGAACTAGACCCCACACAGAGTCCAAGATCCCGGGACAGAAAGCCAAAGCACTGCCACCTGAGGAGATAGACAGAGAGTTGGAGTATGAAATTGAGGAGGTTCTAGACTCGAGGCTACGTCATGGCCAGTTGCAGTATCTAGTTAAGTGGAAAGGGTACACCAAGGAAAACAACACCTGGGAACCCACTGCAAACATGGACCACACAACGGCAGCAATCGCGGCCTTGCACGCAACCCACCCATCTGCCCCGCGTCGACTCCGGTCATTGGCACACTTTCAATTCTGGCCCTATGAGAACTTTACAGACACTCCAGAGGGCCTCATATCTCGTCTGGAATCCGAGCCCTAAAAAGGGGGTGATGTCAGGAGTACGATTTTTGATATTCATCACAAGTCATTTCTTACTATTTAGTTCCCTTTGTTTGGCACTATGGTCGCTTTTATGTACACATGGCTAAGGGTAGGTAGACAACCGGACTCATGGTAGACACACAGCGCTGCGCGCCACACACTAAGGGCATGGGAGGCTACACAAAGCTGTGCACATGAGGCTTACACATGTCTACGCATTGTTACCTCATGTATAGTAGTATATAAACCATAATATATCACTGAGGGACACTAGTTGTGTTCATTTGTGGGAGCCGTCATCTTTGCCCTTGGGTATTGGTGACATCCTAACACAAGTGACAGTGCCAACTCAGGCTTCAGCCATGCTGGTGCTGGACAATACCTGTACTCTCAGGGGCAGATGCCACATAATCCACCATCTTGCAATGGTTATCTCCAGGCCCTGAAACATACAAATGTCGATCCTGAGCAAGGTGTGGGGGTCATTTATGACATTGTTTGTCAATGGTGGGTCCACATGCAGGAACACATCAGGCAGTACCTGCCAGCCGGCCTCAGCTTGGAATTTGCAATTGGCCTCTTCCATGTTTATTGTCACAAGGATCTGTGTTTTTTCCACTTTGCAACGTTGTTCATCCCAGGATTTGCAGTTGTTGCTGGTGAAATTCTCGAATCACTATGGTCAAACCTGAACTCCATTTCACCCACTGCCCAGACTGCAACATTGCCACATTGTGCTGAGATGCTTGATGACCATGTGAGTGACTCAAATCATAAGAAATGCCTCTGGATGATAAGGTACTTGCAGAACCAGCACCTAGATGCATCAGCCATGGCAGTGCAAGCGATGAAATACTTTAATGAGAGGACTATCACTGTCAACTCAGACATTGTCAAGGTCGGGGAATCCGAAATCACTACTGCCAAGGTGCTGAGATGGACCGATTTAAAGGCAATGGACATATATGGGGCCAGAGTGCCGGCCCCACATTCTTCAGTGCCACAACCAGCACCAACTCCACAGCCGGCACAGCCAGCACCCACTGCATAAACAGCACAACTGGCACTACCAGCACCACTCACCCAACCGGCACAACCAGCACAACCAGCACAACCAGCAATATCAAGCCCCACTGAAGAGTGGTTGCAGTTTGCATTGATAGTAGAAGAAAAGCAGTAAGTATGTCACATGTTGTGCCCCTCTCTCCTCTCATGGGTAATTAGGATTAAAATCCAAGACCAACTTCGCAATTTGACACACAATGGCCGGATTGCTGATTCAGCCATAGAAAGACAACAGGCACAATTGGAGCCACTGTTAGGGAAGTTGAGAGAACTACAAGATCGTGCATGGGTCACATCACACAATGGTGGATCTGTTGTTTCTTTCGAAAATGAAGTGGAATTCAATGCACTGGATGAACTGTGCGAGGTGCTGCCTTCCAGGCTGGATGTGTCACTGCCTGATGGGTCAATACCACTGAGACCTATAGAACGGGAAACCTTGTTCATGCTGTCCCGTGGGAATATTACCACCAACTGTTCTGAAATGGAATTGTCACTGCGGCTGGAGCAGGCCAGATCTGAACTGGACCGGCTTTGGGACCTCATATCTGACAAGTCCTTCCAGTATTCTCATGTTTTGTGGTCGGCCCCCAGGAAAAGTGTTCAATCACAAGCCCGGACCACTATTCAATGCTTGAATACAGAGATCGCATTACACAGCCAGATTTACAATCGATGCCAGTCTGCTCTTGTAGTGCTTGGTGCAAGTAACAGCACTCTTGAGGCCTACAAACCACTGAGAAGAGATGATCTCAGTGCCAGTATGGCAATATTAACTCCAAATATCCCGGGATCAATCTCACTCTCTTTGTCATGGATCTGGGGAAATCATCAAGGCGCAGCACAAGTGGCCGGACCCTTGGCCAATGTTGGATTGCCACAATTGGAATGTACATCCTATTGTAAATATGTCCAACTTTCCTCTGAAATGTTCAAAAGTCCAGCGGGTGCATTGGCTATGGGCCCATGCCCAGAAGGCTAGATGGCAGGAAGAGGTCACACTGCTTGGATACAAAATGCAATGGACCATTTGGTATTACATGCACATGAGTGAACAATGCCAACTAGGTATCATGGCACCCAATGCTGAGGTGCCATCTGCCAAAGGTCTGGCCGGCACTTCAGCTGCCACTTGGCCAACGGGATCAGAGTCTACCTGGCTGCCCATCACTGGCACTTCCCTTCCCCAATCAGAGGTCCCAATTCCCCCAGGTGCTTCTGCTTATGCTCATGGCCAATGTGCTGCATGGGATGCTGTTGCAACATTGGCCGATTGCAAATTTAAGTCTACAAAACCACATTATGTATCTCCCTTGTCTTAGTTAATCAGTCAGGTGACCAAAATGTCATTTTTGAAGATAACGATCATTGTGCTTTGCGCCTTATCTTCAACCTTCATGGCTTCAGATAACACCATCCTCTGTACATCCAATAGTTCCAAATCCAAAATGTCAACCCATATGCTTCTACTTTTCAATCCTCTTACATTGCAATCAGGATCCAACCAGCTTGGGCATCAGATGACACAGGAAGTGGTATATTATGCAGAGTCCCGTTTCAGGCATATTCTGTTGTACATTGATGAGCATAATCTGGCAGATGGCAAATGGATACAAGTCGCATTATGATCTGAACTGGTATATATGGATTTATTTCATTTTGGTGATTTTAATTATGTTCATTGATTTGCCTCCAGATGTTTGTATTGTCATATATTGGTCTTGCCGACGCTGTCCGTCAAGTCATTGAGATCCCCAGTAATTTACGCTGCCCCATATGTTCCGCGCGGATCCACGCGGACTATGCGGACGTCCGCGGACTCCACATGATTTGCATGCGGAGTCCACGGACTCCATGCTAGTCTGCGCGGATTCCCATAGGCTCTGTAATTTTTATATAGATATTTAAATGAATTACATTTACAAACTCTGGGGTGTCCCCCCCCTCGTCTCATCAGCCCCCCCGCCCTTGTCTCGTCGGCCCCCCTCATCAGGCGGAGCCCCTGCCCTTGTCTCGTCGCCCCTCCTCATCAGGGTGGAGCCCCCTTGTCTCATCCGCCCCCCCCCCCCTTGTCTTGTTGCCCCCCCCCCTTGTCATTGTTCCACCCGCCTTCCACCCCACAAGCAGTCGCTCGTGAGGCTGGGGGCGGGTGGTGTGTCGTTGTTGGGTTCCCTCCCCTTGCCCATCGTCCCTCGTCTCCCTGGCATCCCCCCCTTCTGTGGCGTGTCCCCTGTCGTCTGGGGGTCCCCCTTCGGCTGGCATCCACCCTGGGGCGTCTGGCGCGTCCCGTGCTTCCCCTGGTTGTCGGGACGCCGTACGGCGGTGATGACGTGGCACTGGGCGGGGCCGCTCGTGACGTGGCAGTTCGGGTGGGTTCTGTGCACCCCTGGGGCATCTGGCGCGTACCCCTCCCCACTGGCGCATTGCCCTACTCCCTGGCGCGTTGCCCTGCTCCCTGACGCGTCCCCTCTCTCCCTGACGCATCCCCTGTCACCCCGGCATGTCCCCTCCCTCCTCACTATGTCCCAAGTGCACCCACCCATCCACCCCACGAGCAGTTGCTCATGGCGGTGGGGGCGGGTGCTGCCTCGCATGCGGGTGGTGACGTGGCTCGGCTGGTGGTGTCAGCGTCGTTGCTGATCGGCTCCTGTCACGGGGGGGGCGATCGTCGTGGCTGGCCGGTGGTCAGTGATGTGGCAGTGCAGGGGGTGCGTTCAGGTCCTACCTCGCGGGTACCCCACTCCACAGGCCTCCCGGGACCTCCCTCGGGTTGTCCTATCCTTCCCTGAGTCCCCCCCTCCCAGCTCAGTGGGGAGGAGGGCGTGCCGTTGGGGGGCCGTTGTTGCATGGACAGTAGAAACCCTGGAAAAAAAGAATCAGCTAAATATTAATAAAAAACTTAAATATGGGGCCACAGGGCCCCCTATTGGTGGAGTGGAGGAGGGGGAGGGTTGGAGGAGGGGGAGGGTTGGAGGAGGGAGGAGGGAGAGCGAGGTGGCATCGTGGGTGGTAGTGGTGAGGGTGATGAGCTGGCAGTCACGGGGTGATGTTGGTGACGTGGTGACAATGGTGCCCAGTAAATTGGCACATGTTGGCATGGCTTATACAGGCTGTTTGTCTAGTGGTTAATTGCTTACCTGTCACACTCACGTGGCCTTGCAGTCATGGGTTCGAATCCTCCTGCCCCCCCTACCTTTTAGAGATTTACAATAATAAAAATATTAATTATTCATTAATAAAATTAATTACTCCCTCGGATGGGCTCGGACGTCCAAGCTGTCTGACCTGTGCTGTACTCGGACTCGGACGGAATAATTCCGTGGAATCCGTGCAAAAAGAAAAAATCGATACGGATCCGCGCGGACTCAAAATCTGGAATTAAGCAGGACTACAAGCCAAATGAATTTCTCAGAAGTCCGTACGGACTAACTCGGAGTCCGTGAAAATCCGCGCGGAACATATGGGGCACTGTAAAGACCTCGAGATCCCGATTATCATCAGGTCCCTTGCCGATAGCCTCAGCCCCTTGGGTGAAGATCAACTCCCAGTGCCATTTCATCCGGATCTCTTGGCGATGCTCGATGTCAGCACAGATGGCGCTAACTATGACTGCTTAGTTGATGAATATGCATTTCCGTGGTGGATGGGGAGTGTCCCGCTGGCACCCCATGAAATTTTGGGTTCTGGAACAATTATCAGATGTTTAACCATGCATCGCAATCTCCTCCCAACAGCAGCTCAAAATCCTCCACCCCCAGTTCAGACTCCTGCAGTCAAACATGGAGCCAGCAACGATGATTGCGGCTGGTGCCGGTCAAATGACATTGCCGTTTATGAGTTGAAGAAGGAGCTCTGTGAGATCCTTCAGTTTGTTGATGGGATGGAGTTTTCATCATTCGCTCAGCTTGTTGCCAGTCACCAGCGGGCTGCCAGCCTATTTCTACTCCACGAACGGGTCATATTGAAAGAGAGTGATCCTGCCACATGCTTTCTTCTGAGGAATGTTATGGCTGGCCTGTACCCTGCTCCTCCTCTGACTCCTGCACCCACTGGCCGCCGTCGTCAACCCAAAAGACGCATAAATGCAAAATCTTGTCTGGTGAGCGACCAGGCAAAGGCGGCACTGGAATTATTGATGAGAATTCCTGCCCCATCGGCAAAGTGGACATGGGGTGCCGAACTTACCATGGCTGAAGTGTTGAAAATTGGTGCATGGGATACCTCAGATGAGCATTCTGGGTATAATATGTCTATGCCATCAGGCTCAATGACAGGTATTGTTTCATTCATGCCATCCCTTTCCACCAGTTTGGGGATATTTTCTGTCATCAGCACTTTGGCAGCGCATGATGCCATGCTTCATTCCAACAGTGCCAGCCGAAGTGGCACTGATCCAAGTGCCGGCTGCACATCTTCCACTTTGCATGGCGCCGGCCACACAAGCACTGACCACCACTGTTTCGATGCTGTAAGTGACGACAAAGCCGATGCAGACAAAGAAAGTACTGATGACGCCACAGCCGATGAAAGAATGGCCGGCCAGCAAAGTGCCCATTTTCAAAGTGCCAGTGATATTGATCTCCCTGTGCACAAAACTGCTAGACAATTTTGTCGCATGAACATTGCTGTGAACCCTGCTTCAATTATTCCAATTCGAGCTGATATCAATGCCCAATGCTGCCAATGCATGGGCATTGTCTGATGATGACACTACCTCTTCAGTCATTCATGCCAGTGCTCATGATGCGGCCGATGCATGGTCATCATCTGATGATGCACCAACTCCTTCCATTCGTACTCTCAATGTGACCACCCCGACACTGATCACCTATCTGACTCATTGGGTGGCCACCTGCGATGTTACAGCTGAGTCATTAGACTTAATCACCTCACATGAGGCTGAGGCAGCTTGGTCATCTTCAAGTGATAGTGACAAATCAAGTGATGACAATGTGGGTGTTATATGTGCAGATACAGAGGATATCACTTTGCCCTGTACCTATGGGGAAAGTGATTTTGCTTATGTCAAAACGCACTGGTTGGATGGAGACGTTGATGGCGTGCAAATCAATTAGTAGTATTGTATATTATCATTCTTTGCAATGTGATTATGGCTGGTTTGGTTCTTTAATTGGTATCTGGCACTTCTACATGCACCGGCACAGTCATGGCAGTAGTAGTGTCGGCAACAAGCACTGGCGCAGTCATGGCACTTGGACATGGATCTGGTATGTCCATCCGGCTTTCAGCACCATGATGGGCACTGGCACCTTCAAACAGGTGACTGGCACTGGCACCTTAGAACGGGTGACTGGCACCGGCCCCTTTGACCAGGTGACTGGCACTTCCACCATCGAACAGGGGCACCGGCACCTTAGGACACCTGACTCTCCCCAGCATTTTATGGGCTCTAATGGGCATTGGCAGTTCGACATGTACCAGCACATTCATGGCATACCACAGCCTGGTGAATTTGCTGCCACTGTATGATATGCTACAGTGTAGTCCTTCCTTATTAATCAGTCATTCACTGGCATTCAGCAAACCCATATCATACGCTACATTGTAGCCATTTTCTGGACCGTATTATATGGTACACTGTAACTGTACTATGTGAGTAAAGGGGAAAGAAGCAGCCCAAAAACCAAGGCTAAAACAAATGCAAAGAAAATGGCAAAGGTGAAAGCTCAGGGTGAAGCCCAAGCTGCAATGTCAAACACCACCCCCCATTAGCTCATTGCAGCAGAGTTTCTTTGAGGAGGTCAAAGTTGACGGCATTAGTAGATTGGTTGAGATGATTGACCTGTCACAGGATATGGTATATTTTAGATATAAGACTGAATTTGTGCTGACCCCATCATGCAGGAGGAACCTGCAATGCTAAACCTGGTGACTGATAAACAGGTACACCATGTGTTTTGCAATGAATGCATCTAATTCAGCTTCCAGACATGGTGTATGGGTCAGGCAGTAAAGCTCTTTGGCACAGGGAGGAGCCCTTCAGTTGTACTATTTGAACCCTCATTTCATGTGAGTCCAGCATGGTCCAGATGTTTGTAATCCTCACTGCAGAACTTACTAGTTCATGCATGAGGTTGAACTGCTCCAGAAATTGCACGATGATGTTGAAGCCTCATACATCAATTCCCAACCTTTGTGGGCAGCAGCTCCAGAAAAATTGGCCATTTGTGTGCTGTCAAAAGACGAATTTCAACAATATACTGAGCAAGAAGTCCAAAACCTGCCTTGTTGCCAGCACATTGTCATCTTCAATCAGTTTGAACCTAGCACAAATTTTGATGAGCAGGGCTTGGGGACATTGGGGGATCTACGCAAGCCGGTCACTTTACATGGTGAGCAGGTCCTATGTGTGATGTCATTTTTACCATTTTCAACACCTTATAGACTATTCCAAGGATGATTTATTTGACAGAAGCTCACAACACCACTGTGGTACACTCCTGGATCTCCTGGAGTGCCATGAAAGCAATTCAAAAATATTGAAAGGGCTTGATTTTCCAATGTCATGGGCACCTCGCCCTCCTACAGCCTTCACATCTGACCTCATGGCTTTCCATACCACAGTTGATTGGCCCTTGTGCAGCTGGGATGTCTTATACCGAGTTATGAGCATGCACTGGGGACTTGGAGCCACAACTGGCTCACATCATCTGTGGCATATTGACTGCAACGGACTTGCCACATATATTGACACACAGGTTGGGCTTAAGTGGTGGGTAATGGCATGGCCCAAGGAAGGCACAAGCTTTGCGAGCACATCTCTCTTTACAAGTGGTTTTGATCTGTCTGAAGTTAATAGCAAGAAGTGGGACACCAAAGCTGTCCTTCTCCTTCCTGGGTCCTGCCTGTAAGTCATTTCTTCTCTCCAAAAGCACCGGGGCCACCCTGATCTGCCATCTGCCATGGAGGCCATTTTTATGCAACTTCAACCATCCACAATTCAATATTTGGCATATATCATATGTTTGCCACTAGCAAGTAAATCACAAATACAGAACATACAAAGGATGCTCACCTCCTCCTTTGTCGCCTTACCATCTATATCCATTACATGCTGGTCAAGCAAGGATCCAATGGGACACTGCAAGTGAAGCCCCCAACAGTGCATGTTCCCAATGTCTCCACTTTTGACAGAATAATAGATCTCTTCATGCTTTGCATTATTATGGAGCTTAGAAATCTCATCAATCCTCTGGCCTATAGAAAGCAGGTTCAATCTAATTACAAGGATGCTCATAACTGTCTGTGCATTGTTCATGCTTGTGGCATTGGGAGGGATCTTTGTGATTGGTGGAAAGCTCACTATGTCTTTTATGATCCCAAATGACAGCATGTTTGTGATAGCAAGGTCATCTTTGACCAGATCTTTGCACACCAAGTCAAGACACTAATTTATTACAAGGAATTAGCACAAAAGGAGAACATAATGTGCGACGAACCTACATGCTCAGCTTTTGGCTTTGCTAAGCTGGTCAAGCTGTACTTTCCTTGCTTGTCACAAGTTGATACCTCTTGCTTTCCTACAGAATTATTCCAATGGCCTGGAAGGGAGTATGCAGTTCAGTTTAAGAGACAGCAGGACCCTCCTAGCAGAACGAGTATGTATTTTATTTTATTTCTGTGCCATTTGATAATGGCTAGTTGAAGCTCAAGACATTCTCCTACTTGGAGCAATGGACAAGGACAAGGATTTCACACAAACCTACATCGCTGTTGCCAATGGGTAAGTTCCTGGACTAGGTCATGAAAGTGAAAGTGAAAGCTCTGGGGTTGAAAGTGAGGATAATAGCAGTGAAGGTAGGAATAGTACAGATGAAAGCAAAGATGACATAGTTGATGGAATAGACTTGTCTACAACCTTCTTTACCATGTATCATGTTCACATTGGGCCCAGGTGCTCATCTGCAGAAATGTGCCAGGCATGCTGCATAGTTGGTCTTCTCATGACATTCCTGCCTTACTCCAGTTGCTTGAATACTGCTTTCATATTTATGCTTTAAAATGACCCAGAGGTGCACATGGTCTGTCACTCCTTAGTGTTTTGCACTTTTTGTCTAGTTGGTATTGTATATGTCATGCCAGGCTTTGCTTTCACTAACACAGTGCTTGTAGGATGCTATGTGCATATGTGTCAATGCTATTCTTACACAGTTTTGGCAAGTTTCAAAGTCTGACTTAGCCCAAGCCGCCAGTGAGCAAAGGAACAGAGCAAGATGGCAGTGGTGTCCTGCTGAGCAAAGTAGCTGTTCCATGGTCATGTGCTGGTTCATTCATTGTTTCATTTTACACACACACATCAAAGCCCAAAAACTTCCCAATTGCTACATTTCTCACTCTTTAAATTCACCCATCCCTTCCAGTAATTTACACTGCCCCATATGTTCTGCACGGATCCGCGCGGACTATGCGGACGTCCGCGGACTCCGTGCTAGTCCGCGCGGACTAGCACGGACTCCGCGCGGATTAGCATGGAGTCCGCGCGGATTAGCACAGGCTCTGCAATTTTTACATAGATATTTACAATTAAATTACAATAATTTATTTATCTCGCCCCCCCCTCGTCTCGTCGTCTCGTCGGCCCCCCCCCCCTCGTCTCGTCATCTCGTCGGCCCCCCCCCCTCGTCAGGGTGGCCCCTCCGTCGTCTCGTCTGACGCGCCCCCCTCGTCTGATGCGCCCCCCCTGGTCTCGTCGGCCCCTCCGTCATCTGGGTGGGCCCCCCTGGTGTGTTCTGGCGCGCCCCCCCCCGCGTCTCGTCGCCCCCCTTGTCTCGTCGGCCCCCCCGCCCTTGTCTCGTCGGCCCCCCCGCCCTTGTCTCGTCGGCCCCCCCGCCCTTGTCTCGTCGGCCCCCCCCCCCCCCTCGTCTCGTCGCCCCCCCCCCTCGTCTGGGCATCCCCCTCGTCATCGTTCCACCCGCCTTCCACCCCACGAGCAGTCGCTCGCGAGGCTGGGGGCGGGTGGTGTGTCGTCGTTGGGTTCCCTCCCCTCACCCGTCGTCCCAAGTGCACCCACCCACCCACCCCACGAGCAGTCGCTCATGGCGGTGGGGGCGGGTGCTGCCTCGCATGCGGGTGGTGACGTGGCGCGGCTGGTGGTGTCGGCGTCGTTGCTGGTCGGCTCCTGTCGCAGGGGGGGGCGATCGTCGCGGCTGGCCGGTGGTCAGTGACGTGGCAGCGCAGGGGGTGCGTTCGGGTCTTACCTCGCGGGTACCCCACTCCACAGGCCTCCCGGGACCTCTCTCGGGCTGTCCTATCCTCCCCTGAGTCCCCCCCTCCCAGCTCAGTGGGGAGGAGGGCGTGCCATTGGGGGGCCGTCGTTGCATGTACAATAGAAGCAATGAAAAAAATTAGTTAGCTTAATAAAAAATGATTAGAACATAAAAACACTTACTATGGGGGCCCCAGGCCCCCAGAATGGTGCAGTGGTGGAGAGGGGGGGGAGCTGGAAGCAGGGGGGCGATGAGGGCCGTTGTTGCATGGACAGTAGAAACCCTGGAAAAAAAAGAATCAGTCAGCTAAATATAAATTGATTCGGATTAATAAAAAACTTAAATATGGAGGCCACAGGGCCCCCTATTGGTGGAGTGGAGGAGGGGGGGTGAGGAGGGAGGAGGGAGGAGGGCGAGGGAGGCGGTGTCGTGGGTGGTAGTGGTGAGGGTGATGAGCTGGCAGTCATGGGGTGACGTTGGTGACGTGGTGACAACGGTGCCCAGTAAATTGGCACATGTTGGCATGGCTTGTACAGGCTGTTTGTCTAGTGGTTAATTGCTTACCTGTCACTCACGTGGCCTTGCGGTCGTGGGTTCGAATCCTCCTGCCCCCCCTACCTTTTAGAGATTTACAATAATAAAAATATTAATTATTCATTAAATTAATTACTCCCTCGGATGGGCTCGGACGTCCGAGCTGTCCGACCTGTGCTGTACTCGGACTCGGACGGAATAATTCCGTGGAATCCGCGCAAAAAGAAAAAATCCGTACGGATCCGTGCGGACTCAAAATCTGGAATTAAGCAGGACTACAAGCCAAATGAATTTCTCAGAAGTCCGTACGGACTAACTCGGAGTCCGTGAAAATCCGCGCGGATCCGCGCGGAACATATGGGGCACTGTAAAGACCTCATCCCTTCCGCCCAAAATATAGTTTAATTTCAGACCAATAATACATTTGTTTCAACCTATGCATTTAATCATGAAGCAAGCAATTTGAGCCTGCCCACCCAAGCGGCTCGAATTTGCTTGAAGATCCAATCTGAGCTAATGCTCTGATTACAGCCCAACCTACCTATGTTCATTGACTACAGTGCATAGCTCAAGATGAAGCTGGAGTATAATGACATGAGGCCTTTGATAACACCTGTTCATCTTGTAATGCACTACGTCAGACCATCAATCCATGATTGTAGTCTTACTAGTGACTAGTAGTGACCGTGACTTGACAGGCCATGACTTTGAGTCTCTGCCTGATTCAACAACTGTTCAATGCTCAACTGTTACTCAGCCTTGCAGTGGGGATTTCACCATTCTTGCTTGGTAAGTTCATACCATATTTCTCCCCTACTATTATGTTGGCTCCAAATGTGCTTTCCTGGCAAGATGCATGAGTTCTATGGGTGATATGCTGTGCATTGCCTACATGACTTAACATGATGTCAGTCATTATTCTGTTATCCCCTATCCCATCCATCAGTGAAGCCCTCAGGTGTCCGGCAGGAGGAATCCATCATCCATACCTGGGATCTCCTGGAACATGTGGTGAGACATTCATCTCATCTTTAGTATTTTGGCCAGCACTGTTCAAATTCACCATATCATTTTTTCGGCTCTGGGACTGAGGTATTTCCCCTCCTTATACCATGCCTAACTACCCTCATCCCATTCAGTTATTTCCTGTTCACATGGTTTCTAGAACATGATCAATGTCACCCCCAAGATGCTTTCAAAGGACCCATCAATCTTGCTTCATGCAAGGGATTTCCCTGATCGTATGTACACCATTTATAACCCACAGGGTTCTTTCTTATGAGCTTGTCCCATACACAGTGGTAGGCCCCATGGATGGTTTGTTTGGAACGGTTACCTATAACAGGCAACACATCATTATGACTCCCAACAGTTACAGTGTATTCCACCCCCCACTTAGAGGGGATCACCCCATTTTCCCTTTCTCAAACCTTCGTTTCAGGGACAACGATGAGGTTCAATGGCCCCAACCTTTTGTTATGAACTATGGGCACTTGGCCTGTATAAGGAACCATCCCACTAGGTTGTTGAAGTATCAATACTTGAGCATGTTGTGGGAGTTACCTTGCCATGCCAACTTCTTCCAAGATGGTGGAATACCTGATGGAATAGGCAAATTATGCAATGCATTCTTTGGTGGGGTAAAGCACAGTGCTGAAATCACCCTTGAATGGGCAGCATTGCCACAGTTCACTAGCACAGTCTTGGTTTTGGAGCTTGTGACCACACTCAAACTTCTTCTACATCATCTGGAGTTCATTTCCACCACATTCCATAGCATGCAGATTATTGTTTGTGAGACCCAGAGGATTTGTCTGGAGTTGATGGCCCTTCTTGATTTTGAAGAAATCTTCAAGTCATGAATGGCACAGGGCATGTCCATGACCTGCATCAACTCTGATATTATGGGGGCTTTCACTAATGATCTGGGTGTTTGCAATGCTCTCTTTCATGCTGGAATTCCTGTTTGGCTGGTGCAGCCATCCTCAACCCTTCATTCCATTTGGGTGAGGGCCCAAGCACCTCTTCTGGCTAATAGTGTGATTCCTCTGGATCTCCCCCCCCCAGCCCTCTACACCCTTTCCATCGTACAATATATGTAGGAGCTGGCAACAAACTTGAGAAATACATCGCCATCGCCCAGTATGTGTGCCAACTCCTATGGTTCCCAGACCCTTTTGGATCTGTTCATGCCACACCAGTTGTTGCACCTCTGGCCTAGCCCTCCAACCATGGTACAGGTCCCAGCTCATGGTGTTTTACTCCATGCAATGCTTTTTCTTTTCTTTTTGCTCTCCTTGTGGCTGATTGGTGGCAGATGTGAATCATCCTTCCAACCGAGGTGTTAAAGATCCGAGAGCCCCTGCAGGCAGAAGGAACATATTTGAAGACCCTGAAAGCACCTTGTATCCCCCTGCCGCATGGCACAGCGCAGCTGAGGGCTTTGATGTACAGTCTGCAAAATTTGTCTATGAGCTCATTCCTACTGACCTCGGCTACATCTTCCCTGAACCCGCTGTGTTTGTGGTTGTTACTCCAGAATGCCAAGAGGATTTGTTCCATGGGTGGCTGAAATATTGAAATGCCATGATCTATCATGTCAGCTCTAGTGACTTCAGTGCTCAACCCATGCCTCAGGGACTTTGGCATGACTTTTTAACCTTGGAGCACATGCAGAAGAAATGTGAGCTGCAACAGGGTGGGGAAAGCTCACAGATAACTAAGAACAAGGCAGAGAAGGGGAAATCTCAGGGGGGTTTGGTGCAGTCTTCGGAAAATACTAGGAGCAGCAAACACCAGGAGCAGGCTGCAGGTTTCTTAAAGGGGTGTCTCGATGCTGCAGAGGGCATCGAGTTAATTGGCTCAAGCAGAGAGTTGAAGTGGAATGGAAAAGTAATGACTTGGAACATGAAGAGATTCTATGGGAGTTAGCAGAGCTCAATTTCTGTTTTGAGCTCCTTGGTCTCGACTTGAGAGCTACAACCGCCCCTCATGCTCCCTCCTGTCAACAACTGATAAGGGACTGCTTTCCTGGTGTCAAAGGAGGGGATGGTGCCCTACTTGTTGCTGATCTGGGTTCAGCCAATTGTGGTCTTGCAAGTGAAAATTGAGAGGAAAAGGCACTGTACCTGGAAGCAGTCAGAAAGATCATGATGACATGGCGAGATGTCCCTCCTATCATTCTAGTGGAGAAGTTCTGATGGACTAAGCAAGAAATCAAGGACCTTGAAGATGCAATTGCAGCATTCTATGTCTGGTCTTTCTATAACCATTTTAGATGTGCACCAGTTGATCCCTGTGGGCTTTTGCACAAAGTCTCACTATATTGTGCCCCATTGCCTGCAACCATCACAGTTCAAGATCCCACCCCCAACATATCTTATGATGTTTCTGTGCTCCACCCTATGCTTGAAGTTTGTTGATTGTATGTACCTTTCCTACAGTAATTTGAATTCACCTGATTTTCCTGTAGATTATCTGTACAGTTTATGTTGTCAAAATTAAATTAAACTCATTTTCTGTTTATCGGTGACACTTGTAAATCTCATCCAGATTGAACCCTTCCATTGCCAACTCGAGCATTCTAGAATCCAGTATCCATGCATGGACTGTTTACTACAGGATCATATAAGTTGCCTCTATCACCTATGGACATCAGGAAATCGAGGATCTTTGCCTCCAAAAGCATTGCTGGCTTCGCCAAAATTCAGGCATCCTACTGCCTTGTAAACGCATAAGGTGCTTCTCCCTTGCAAGTATTGCTTAGGTCTACTTCCTGACCACGGCCTCTGCAAAAAAGAGGTTTTCATTCAAGTATGTCATCTAATAGATAACCATAGGATAAATGAGTCTGCTTTAAAGGTTTTCCATCACTGGGCAGTTGCAGGACAGTCACTTGCCAATTCACTGGTCAGATAATCCTTTCAGCCTTCAAGTGCTTCATTATACTCACCCTGATTGCCCCTTGCAGTCTCTTAGTGACACCATGAGAGGTTCTGCCACAGCCCCTACCATCTTTGCTTACACCGTCTACATCATGCCATGATTGAGCTGCACTGCCTCATGCCATGCCACAGGCAGTTTGGGCCACCAGGTGGTTTTAGCACAAATTTACAGAGTCAAGTTAGCCAGCATGTTGGCAGACTTAGGCCTTGTTCGGGATCCCCATCTATTTCTACAGCTAACAGATGTGCCTGCCAAAATTTACCTGTGATTTTTTCAACTCAATTCAGACACTCAATTTAGTAGATGGACCAAAAAAAGTGTTTGGCTGCACATTTGAACTTTCTGTGATACGTCACACTGACTCACATCAGAAATCATGCCTGCCATAGTGAGATAAGTACAGAAAATTACATTGAAGTACAGTATCCACATAACATGGGGGGTTGGTGAGCCAGGCTGATAGCCTCATTCAATGGTTTACTCATTGCTCAAAAAGCATTAAAATGTATTTATTACCTATTTACAAACTGTACAAGCACAACTACAACTAAAAGTGTGTGGGTGAAATAAAAAACTACAGTAACCCCTCACAAAGGATGCAAGGGAGAGGGTGTTAAGGGCGTAAGCCCACAGTACCATCATGTTGTCCTATCACCGTCCTCGCAGTCACCCAATTGTTCATTGCCACTTGCTTGTCCCCCATTTTTCTGATCATCCATTAGCACCTGCTTCCACCCTGCAAGCAGTTGCTTGCAGTGGCAGGGGTGGGTGCTGGGGCCATCAACTTTGTTGTCGTTGGGTGCCTGTTCATCATGGACCACCTGTGATCCACCCCGCAAGCAGTGGCTTGCAGCAGTGGGCACTTGGGCATTGGGCCTTGCCTTGGTTGTCATTACCCTCCTGCTCCACTGACCCTTTCCTCTCATCCACGTGCATGCCATTGTCCCCTCATTCATCCTGTCCCTGGTATTATTGTCCCTTGTCCTCACCACCCTCTTCTGCATCCTCTGGGTATCATCATCATTTGTTACTCCTCTTCATCTGGTCCTTGTCATTGTCATCCCCATGTCCCTGCCCCTGTGTGGTCATGGTCTCTGCTGCAGTGTGATGCATGTGACTGATCATGTTACCTGCACCTTAACAGCTCGTCGCACAGGATACTACTTTGGGACATAGATGTACAGGTATTACCTGGGGCTCCAGCTAACAGATGGGGATCCTGAACAAGGCCTTATCACCCTCTGTCATAGCCTATGGATTTGGCCTCCCACAGTGATGGTACTCCCTTTCATGTTTGCAGCAACTGTGAGCGGTCTTTGCAGGCCCAGGTCCATTGAACTTTCACAGGCATTCCTATAGAATGACTAAGCGACAGCTGCAAGGGGTGCTGGCAAAGGCAAAGGAGCTGTTGGAGGCAAAGAAGCAGTTGAAATGACATACCTTTGATGGGCCGCAGCCTGAGATTGCAATCAGCAGCACTGCAGACCCTCTAACTCAGGCACAAGGTCCTTTATCTGTGGTAGCTATTCCAGCCACCCGTCTGAACAATGCTGCTCTGCATTGTGTGTCTGAGGCCAGAAACACGCCTGTACCAGTGGTGTCTGTCCCCATCCATGTGAATTTGATGGACATCATGGATGTGGTAGGTCGACACGCTGTCACAGTAGACTACCAAACTGATTCCAACAGACTATAGCCACTATGCAAGTGGACAGTGCACCTGATGACTCCAAGGGCCTTTCTATGCCCAAACCCCTCCCACCACTCCCACCTCCACTGCCAGGTACTTTCTTCTCACTCTGATGGTGACATCTGCTGACATTGAACTTGAGATCCTGGCACTCCCAGTAGTCCTACCCCTCCCACTCACCCTCTTGCTGGTAACAAAACCTCAAGGAACGCATTCGGACTTTCACAGTCATATTACTCAGTGCAACCCCCATCCCATGATCCAGAGGAATATTTGTCAATGCAGGACCTCTGCGAGTCAGATCCTGTTGCCAATCAGATTCCTGCTGCTGAAGACCTGCGGGAGGCATTTGATCTGTATCCAAACAAGAATTCGTTTCTTTTGGGGGATTGGTACTGGAATTGTGGGGGACAAAAGTCACAGAAAAGGTTTAAAGAACTCATTGACATTGTTGCTTCTCCCAAGTTTGAACCAGAAGATGTCCACCACACCTGCTGGTCTGCAATTAATAAAACCCTTGGCCTTGCTGGTTTCAATGACCAGGGAGAAGGGTGGGAGGATGAGGATGCTGGGTGGACATGAAGTCCTATTGCAATAGATGTTCCATTCCACCAGCAGATGAAAAGTTCTGAGGGCTGGTGCCACCATGTCAATGGGCACCTTTATCACTGTTCTATTGTGTCTGTGATCAGGGGAAATCTTTCTAACTCAATGGACAGTCAACAATTTCACTATGAGCCTTATGGATTATCTTGGCAGCCAATGGTGGAAAGTGAGGAGACTAGAGTGCATGGTGAAGTCTACACTTTGTTGTTGTTCAAGCGTGCCCATCAAGCTTTGCAAGAAAGCCCCTGTGAACCTGGCTGCCAACTTCCATGCTGCATCGCTGCAATCATGTTCTGGTAGGATGAGACCCTTCTCACCTCCTTTGGGAAAACAAAACTATATGTACATGTTTTTTGGAAATGAATCCAAATATGGACATTGCAAACCATTGTTAAACCTCTGCAACCATATAGCATATTTTGAATCAGTGAGCCCCCTACTACCCGTCTAACAACTCTTTCATAACACCAATGAGGATACACTAGCTGCCTGATGCGTTCAAGGACTTTGCTGGCATCCATGTAAGAGGAGCCCCTACTAATGCCTTCTTCATGCATTGCTGGAGGGAGGCATTCCATGCCCAGTGGATACTCCACTGGATAATGACTTCATTAGCACATATAAGTGTGGCCTTGTTGTTGAGTGTCTGGATGGGGTTATATGCCAATTTTATCCTAGAATACTCACATACTCTGCTGATTACCCTGAGAAGTGAGTGGCAGCGGTACTCACATCCTATGTTTCTTACACTTAGCCCTCTAGGCTGCTGATACCCCCAGTAAAAAAAGGCCATCACCCATGCCCATGCTGTCTCATCCTGGTATGGAAGTTTCAGGACATGGGCATACTCCATGACAAGAAATGCTATGACAAATATGGAAAAAGGGACAATTTTATTACCAGGCATACAGTTGCAGATGATCAGAATGCAATTTATCAGGGACAGTATGCAGTGGATGGGGAAAAAGTTAATAAGATACTTGGAGACCAGTCTTTAGTGCCAGTAGCAGTGGGTATCAGCACTCTAACTAGGATGAAGCCATGCTGACCCTGCTGTCCAGAATGATTTCTCCATGAGGCTGTCAGAAGTTGATTTTGATTTATATTCAATACTTGTCATTGACCTTATGCACGAAATTGAACAGGGCATTTGGAAGGTGCTCTTCATTCATTTGCTTCATATGCTTGATTCTAAAGGAGGCTCACTCATCAATGAGCTAGATCTGCAGTGCATTGTTCACTATGTCACACTGGTATCTATTAACCAGTAGCTGAAAGGTTTTGAAATGTCCCCCCATTTGGCAGAGGGACGATTCAGAAGTTCTGGTCAAATGCCTCAGCCATGAAAAGATGCTTCTGTGCTGATCCATCATGTCAGTGTGCAATACCTGTGTTTGATGGCTTGTTTACTTTGTTTACTTGTTGATATCCGCCTTTGCCTGAAGAGAGACTCAGGATCATCTACAGGAGACTACCTTGATGGACCCATATTAATAGTGAATATAGTGAATATAATAATCAATTGTCTTCCATATCATCTGCCCAACCATATATAAAAGGCGTTGTTAAAGCCCCCTCACATGTCTCTTAGACATATCTCTTTGCAAGTCTCTGTAAATCTGAGATGTGAGGCGGACAGATGAGATGTGCATGTCTGTAGCAATGTTGAATAAAAGTCTTGAGTGGTCAACCATGCTTGTCATGGCGTGGAGCGGTAACAAGGGGTCAAGCTTCAGGATTTGTCCTAGGATAAGCATTGGTAACTTCGCTTCCTCAAATCTGCCCTTAACTTTCTCAACCAGCCCTTTCAACTCTTTCCCCCGTAATCCGGCATATCTGGCATATTCGATGAAAAGATGATGCGGGCTCTCCGTCGCGGGACATCCAAATCTGCAGGAGGATGTTATCAGTTTATCCTTTTGATGGACCCCTTCAGCTGTGGCAAGTTGACCAGAGCATGTTGTTGTTGTGGGGGAATTGATCTGTTGGAGGTACGTTGACGATGGTCATCACGTCGCAAGGAATAGAGTAAGTTTTTCACAAGGGGTGAGAGGGGAATGTATCTAGATGTGAAGAGACACTAAATACACACCAGGGAAAAATATAAATGACACAGAAAGAAGGCTGATCAACGCGACGCAAGGGAATGAGCTACTAGCTATTTCAGTCACGAGAACAATCAACGGGGTCACGTGGTGTTCGCAAGGGAAAAAAAACTGTTACTGTGCTACGAAATATGGGGAACGACGTTCTAGTAAAGAGAAACAAATGGAGTCTACTGACTTCACAAACTAGAGTACTTATCTTAGATTCTGCACCGTGGTGTGCAGTAAACTTGAGGGCGAACTGGGGTGTAACGAGTCAAGTGTAAGAGAAAGGTGGGATCAAATTCGATGCTCCATTCGACAGGTGTGAGGACACCTTTATACAAACGAGCGTACTAATGCAAATGATCCCATCGCACGCATTCTCTTGTGTCGATGGGGCCAAACAACAAGATGAGGGATAAAAAGGGTAAGGAAGTGACCGTTTTGAGAAATAAAAAAAAAGAATTCTGTAAGAAGATCGGTAGCCGTGAGGTGCGTGGGATTGGCTCGACATAGTCAACTCCTCGTCTCGGGGTGTCACAAGCTGGGAATTGCTTGGGGAGGGGTTGATTGTCAAGGCTCTTGATTTACGGAACGCGACTTGATCCCCAGCAAGTGCGGAGAGCACTTCGACGCCACCTCTCGACCCTACCTTCCAGCTGCCTGACCCTTTGATTCGGAGATTAGCTAGCCGGGGAAGTCCAAGAATTGACAGATCGTCGTCTTTACAATCAAAGATCCAAGAATTCAAAAAGAAATTAAAAATCGGGTCCGGCCCTTCTCTTCTGGCTAAGTTCATTGGTTCCATCGGTTCGGTATCTGACAGGATAAATATGTCCAAACACCCGCTGTTATCCAGACGGATAGTCGCTCAGGGCAGAGTCAATGATCTTGAAAGTGTAGAAGATTAATCAGTAACTTGATAGAATAGAATTCATAAGAAAAGGAGGGTGTATCAGGATATAAAGCGACCCCAGGTTGTTGTGGCATAATGTCAGTGGCATCAAGAAAATCTAAAAAATGGTGTTGACAAGCAGGACTCGCCACCCTACCACAATGTGTATAGCTGAACAAGCACGGTATAGGCACTTGTGGCCTTGGTGTATAGCCAGAGAGGTGGTGGAGTAGGGTCGTACAGCCAGCCGGCCATTCGATGTTTTGGTCGTGATGCAAGTCTATCAGCAGTAGACATAGCGCCAAAGTACTCGACAAAGTGCCTAATGCTGGATTCAATCCATCCATCTGTCTTGCGGTGAAAGGTGTACGAGTCCATAAAGAAGGTGGGGATGGGGGCGATAGGGATATGTGATGTGATTCTGAGCCGAGGATGCATAGTGGTCAGCCTGACTGTTGAGACATGCGGCAACAGAGGTGTCCATCGTGTGAGCCTTTGTGTATGTGACTATGGCAGCTTTCCTCTCGATAAGGTCAAGAATCCATTGAAAGTGCGATCGGCCATTCATGCAGCACAATCGTAGTTCTTGATTGATCGCTAGTGCTTTGAGGTCTGGTCTGGTCCGGTTTTTTGACCCTTTCAGGCTGTAACCGGAACCATGACCAGTCACATTTATTTTAAATCAGAGAAAACCTTGGACCAGACCCTATAGGACTGGTCCACTATGGTTCTATGTCGGTTCATGAACCAGCTCTGACCGGTTACGGTTCAGACCAGTTCATGACCAATTATATACTAATATTTATTTTAAACTAACTTATCACACAAAAAGAAATTCAGACCAAGACTTATTGAGGCAAAAAAGGAGGGGGGCTCGCTAGTGGGGTTGCGAAAGGAAGGGGGACTCGTCGGCTTCAAGGGGGGTCACACTAGGGGGGCCGTGAGAGGAGGGGGGGGTCACCCGCGAGTGGATAGGGTGTCCATCAGTTTCAGGGGGGGGGGTCGCTTGTGAGGTCGCGAGAGGAGGGGGTGTCCATTGGCTTCAAGGGGGGTCGCTTGTGAGGTCGCGAGAGGCTTGAGGTGGGGTCGCCTGTGAGAGGAGGGGAGAGCCGTTAGCTTGAGGGGGGGTTGCCCGTGAGGCCACAAGTGGATGGGCTGTCCATCAGCTTCAAGGGGGGGGTCGGTTGTGAGGTCACAAGAGGAGGGGGGAGTCATTAGCCTTGAGGGGGGGTCACTAGTGGAGGGGGAGTCTGTCGGCTTCAAGAGGGGGGCCGCCAGTGGGTTTGTAAGAGCATGAGAGGAGGGGGGAGCCATGAGAGGAGGGAGAGGCATCAACAATGGGTGGGCTGGTGGTGATGATGTGGGTGTGTAATGGGTAAGTGGAGGAGTTTGAAAAAAATTTGAAACAAATATCATGTACCTTAACAATGCTAGCCACATCTTTTTTTGATGAACAATTGTTCATCAAAAAAAGATGTGGCATGACTGAACAAACAGAGGCAAAGTCAGCTGGGGTATATAAACCCGCCAGATTTTCATCTTAGTACTTCTTGGGCCTCTGTCCCCTTGCATAGTTTTAATCATTAGTATTAGTATACATAGTCATCTGGAGTATATACTACTAGTGTATGGTTACAACCGGTCACAACCGGTCCTGTGTGGTTTGACACTTGACCTAAAATTAAAGTAACCGGGACTGGGACTGCTCCCTAATCAGGTGTGACTGAGACCAATGGTCCGGGGAGACCGGTTAGGGTTCAGTTCAGTCTTCGGTCATTTTTCGGTCCTTGGGACTGGACCTCAATGCTCTATTGATCGCAGTATGACTGTCATCAATGAGGGATGTGGAGTTCATATGATCAGTGTATAACTGAGGCCAGGGGTCAGTGAGTACAAGTGCTCTGATAATCCCCATTTGTTCACCTTGTAGGATCGATGAGTTTCTCCTGATGACATGGAGTATAAGGGTTGATGGCCCTGCCACAGCAGTGATGACTGATTTTGGGTCAGAGATACTACTACTTGCTGGTATCATAGAGCTGTCAGATGCCCATGTGTTGATGTGATCTCCGTGATCAGGGGAGGGTTTGAGTCCACATGTTTGTGCGAGGGCAGTAACGTAGTTCTCAGCATAAGACTGTCTTTTAGAACGTTCTATAAGTAAGTCAGTACATCCATCAGAGAAGAATCGAATATTGGTACGACACAGGGCAGCCATCACATTGTTCCAATTTAGGATGGTAGCTTGAGTAGGTCTTCTGTGAACGGAGAGCTGGTTAGTGAGTACACTTGGAATGAAGTTGGTTAGGTGTCTTAGTGGTCTCCAACGCCCAATATCACATATGAGTTGTACTCCAGCATTACGAAGGGAAAGAGCTGCCTGTCCATTGGGAATTATGGCATCGGGGATGTGGAATTTAGTAAGTCTAAGAGCGTGAGATATAGAGAATTTGATATTGAAGGCGGTGCGTAAAGTTCTTACAGATTCCAGGTTGGGTGAGCGGGTTAACGCATCCATTAATTTTGCAGGTCCAATCCGCTAAAGTGATGTGAGCCATGTTGCGATATGCTGGGATGTGGTTAATATTGTGAGCAAGACCATCAACAGCTATAGATGCATTAATTTTTATTGAATTGAAGGGAATTCAAACCCATGAAGAACAAGAGGAAGGGTCGCTATCTCTGTATTGAAGGGCCATGGGAAGCCAGTGATGGCATGAATTTTGGCAGCAATCTGTTTGTCAAGCTTGAGTGCATCATTGTCAGAAATGGGCTGTAACGTGAGCAGTGAGCGAGCATGGGATGTGATGGATTGCATGACAATCTTCCGGATTAAAGTAATAGGTGTCAGTCCGATGAACTTGGGAAAGGTAAAGGCGTCAATAAAATCACGAATCTCATCGGTAGGTGGGATCATCGATTTTAACTTGGAGGAACTCTAACTCTTTAGCAAGAAGAGGAACATTGTGATTGGTTATCACCATGGGGGAAACACCGGCAGTCAGGGTGGTGGAAGGCATTGAGATGGTCTTGGGTTCCTGTGCGCTGGGTGACAGGACATATGCGACAGTCTTCTGCCAATTGGTGAGCCAGCCATAAGCATATTGAAAATGTTCCTCAAGAAGGCAGAAAGTTTGTGGAGTAGAAATGGTGAGTGTGAAGATCAAAGAGTCATCGGTAGCTTCAGTCATGTGAACAGCGAGCTTGATAAGATCATCTGGTAAATGAGGGTCATCACATGAGCATGATGAAGAGGACAGGGTGAGAGCACCAAGAGTTAATGAAGCCACATCATTCAGATAGCGGTGTCCCATACTTGTCATCAGGGTGGATTTTAAGGGTGAGATAGGGCCACCTTGCTTAGCTACGCCGCTAACGATGATAGGCTCAGTTAGTCCATGAGCAGTCCTAATGAATACACGCGTATTGGTTTGTGCTGCCTTGTTGATGTCAGAAAAAGCGGAAGGCAATCCATATGCTTCGACAGCATCGTAGAACCATTCTGGGGCAAGGTAATCAAACCCTTTCATTTGATCTCTTTTGATGCTGTATATCATTGTCTTGTGTTGGTTGGCCCATGTCATTATACCAGCGAGATAGCTAGTGAGGTCCCTGGTCTGTACGCCTTGTTGTGTCGCAACCTGTGTGTCTGGAAGTATCTTGTTAGCAGCAATGTAAGAGGTTAGGGTGTAATTCAACCACGTCATCGGTGAGTTTGCGAGGAAATTAGATACCATCAGCCCATGCCAGTTATAGAGGTCAGTCCTGAGGCCACGTTTGTGAAACATGGATAGGTACATGTCCTTGATATCTCCTGGGAAACACGAGTTCTTGACCATGTAGTTATGTAGCTCAAGGACAATAGTCAGTCCAGAATCACTTAGTAATTTAACGCACCACTTCTCAACCCCATCGGGGCCTGGTGAAGGTCTTGAGTTCCCTTTTCTGAGCATGGCACAAAAGTCAGCTAGTGTCACCGATCTAGCAGTAACACGAGCATTTACTTCAACAACAGACAGAGTGGACATCCATGGTTTTTCCATGATGGGGATGGGTTGCCAATCATATAGCTTTTTCGAGTATTTACAGCTTTCTTCTTTGACAGCTGATGGGGCAGAGAAGCTTACCGGAGCCATCAGTAGAATTGACGGACATGGGGAGGGGAATAAACTCCGCAGCGTAGCCCAATCGCTTGGTAGAGCCACCATTCAGTACTTGAGTAATATGGGACAAGTCACATTTCTTGGCGCGATTGTAAGCTTCACTAGATCGTTCTTGTTCTTTGTATATCTCTTCGTTTACCCTTGATCTTTCGGAGGCCATGAAGGAACAGAGGGAGGGAAAGAGGGCAGAATTGCTAGTATAAGATCTGTGGAGACAACCATGAGTAACGAGTGCCGCATAAGAAATGATGTGATTTGGGTGAGATTTGAGACGTAAAGCGCCACCCAACGAGCGGCTCAGGGCTTGGAATTTTGGGGTTTGTGACATCTTTATGGGGGCTGGGGGGATTTCTGGTGACTCTACCAAAGGCTTCAACAGCAGTATTGTTAATAATATCAGTGATAAGCTTATATTTATGAAGAAAAGACTGCTCATCAGCAATGGGTAAATCAAGAAGATTGGTTTTGAGAATTTTGATATCGACCTGATCTCAAAAAACCTGATAAAGATGTTTATCGGATGAGTATGGAAATTTGATGTGGGGAGTGTTGAGAACTGGGGTTTGCACGTCATGGAGACAGCGAGCATGAAAACGGTGAGGTGGTTTGAGGATAATATGACTGGTGACAGCACGATGATCTGTCATGGGGATATAATCGGACCGACTGTCGGTGACCATAATTTCAGCATCTGTGAATCTGTCAGCGGAAGTCACAATATGATCAATGATGCTGCCACCGTTAAGAGAGGAGCAAGCCTTTGAGGTCCAGTCACGATCACGGGAGTGATCAGGATGATTGGACCAGAGATCATGTCCTTTAGCAGAGCGTAGGAAGTTCTTGAAGTGTCTTCTAGAGTTGGTGCCACCAGTGCGCCACTCAGATTCAATAATGGTGGCATTGAGATCACCTAGTAGGGTCCACGAGTTAGTAGCATCAATACAAAGTTTGGCGAATTCAGTCCAGTAAGACAAAGTGTCAGCAGTGTCCCCAACGTCCCATGGGGCATAGGCACCAATAATTCTGTGGGTGAATCCTTGGCCAGTGTCAAGTGGGATGTCGATGTCGACAGCGACAAGACGGCCCCTGAGGGCTGGATGATTAGCGATGACATGTTGTGAAACCGCGATACCTTTTTTAACACCAAGAACTAAACCCCATTTGTAGAGGTGATGGTTAATTGCAGGTATTCCGCATTCCTCAAAGTACTGGTAGTCTGTAGGCATTTTGGTAGAGGTTTTGGCATTTGTCTTGGTCTCGGAGATCACGACAATATCAGGGGATCTGATAGATAAGACACGGTTGACAGAATCAATTTTCAGGGGGCTGACAAAGCCGTTTGCATTGAGGGCATAAAGAGATAGCGACCTGGAGGCTTGGGGTATAGCAGCAGCACCATGAATGAGGAAGAGGATTACCATGATGGACAGGAGCCACAGGAAAGGTGGAAAGTGAGTATAGGAGGTGTAGCTATGACATCTGGTTCTATCCAAAAGGGGGTATAAAAGTATGCGACCCAGCTGATCTCCACATCTAAGAACATTCTGTCCAGCTTTTGCGAAAAACAGCCTTGAGCCAGCAAGGTAGTTCACACCTAGATCAGCACAGGTCACAGTAAATGGGTGGAAGGGAGAGGCATAAGGCAGAATTCGGCAGACCTTAGACTCAGCACTTCCCTCAGACTCCAACAGGGCTGCTTCCTCAATTCTGTCCATAAGAACACCAGTCGTGGTCTGGAGAGCAGCGATAGAGCTTCGGGTTTGCTGGTCAGGGCGTTTATGAGGTTCTACAAGGCGAACCTTTGACACGTTTGCTCGGTGATTTGGAGGCAGGGCTTGGGGTCATTGGATCATTGAAGTCATAGGTGGGATCATTGGGCGGCAGGGGGGACAAGTTTGAGAAGGACAGCAGCGGGGGGGTTGTGGTAGGGCCAGTGGTGATAGTAGGTGTAGGTGCAATAGTCAGGACAGGGGTTGGTTGAGGGACAACAGAGCCAGGAGACGGCGCAATGAGTGAGAGAGTGTTAGAACTCACAGCAGCAAGTCATTCACTAAGTTCATGACGAAGCTGCTTGTTGGTGGTAATACTACTGGTGAGTTCATCTCTTTCGGCAATGTCTGTGGAACCACATAGACACATCATCTCAAAGGCTAGAGTGGTGTCAATAGAGGCGATACAACTTTTGATCGCCCTCTCATCACGTCCAGTGAGCAGGGCAAAGCTGAACTGCTGAGGCTGGTTACCGATGAGACTAACAGTGCGTGTTTGGCTCTCCATATTGACATGAATGGCAGCAACCTGATGCTGGACGAGGTTGTTGTTCTCCATTTGCTCTATTTGGAAGTCTGCGAGCTCATGCATGAAGTCAGCGATAGTGGTGTTGATCTGGCTAGCACCAGCATCAATAACAGAGGCAGTGCTTTTACAAATGAATCCAGTGGAGTTAATCTCGAATACAAGTCTGGGTTCGACAAGGGTGGGACTATTGGTGAAGTACATTTTAAAGGCTTTGGAATCCTTGAGTACCATTGAAGTCGATTCCCAGGAGTCCATCGTGAATAGGAAGTTTTCACAATCAGGAGAGACATGAGTTGCGAAAACATGAGTAGACTGCATGGGGTGATCCTGGTATGCATATTGATAGTAGAGCCATTTTTCAATGGTCTCATTGAGCCCTTCGTAGTCGCTGAGACTGCTAATGCCGAGTTCGAAGGCATTTTGGATTGTGATAATTCTAGGACAGGAAACATGGTGTGTATCAGGGCTGAGTGATGGAATGACATAGTACTGCATAGATACAATGGCATCGACAGAGAGCGTGTTGGCAAGTGCAATTTCAACAAGCCCACCATATGAGATGTATCCACCAACAGAGCGGTGACCTTTGGAGTTGAGATGTCTGTGAATCTTTTCAACTGCGTTGGCAGGGACTTTCTCCTTGGTTTCAGCGACGTGGAAGCGAAATGTCATCCTCCGATCTTTACCCTTCTTCTGAGGGGCCCACACAACATCCCACCAGGCGCAATGATTGCTGAATGCAACCATCCATTCTGATAAGAGATCAGGCCTAGGAACAATATCCATAGCTTTGATTACTAGGGAAAGGTCAACGTAAGTGGAAGCACAGTGAAGGTCCTGTGATCTGCCGCCTTGAGTGACCTCAATCGGGATTTCTGATAGTTCGGACATGTCCTGGGATGCTATAATCTCATCGGCTGCCTGCAGAACAGCCTTAACAGGATTGATAAAGCCAGTGCTCGTGTCAGGGAGGATGTTTCAAATGAGAAGGAACATCCCACTTGAAGAGTGGAGAGGGGTGACGTTAACACCTGTATCAATATCAGGAGGAGGGGATATGCTTCGGTGACGATTAGAGGGGGAGACCAGGGCTACAAGGGTGTGTGGCTTCTTTGGGGTAAGCATATGTGACATAGTGAACGAGATAAAAGAAGAAAGAGCGTGCGTGTATGAGAAATTGGACAGTTTGCATATCGTTGATTCTATGTTTGATGTTGGATTATCAATCGGAATGAGTTAGGGTACAGTAGTGAGACAGAGAGAAGCAAGCAGAGTGCCGATTAATGAATGGAACAGTGGGGTAGTCGAAGTTTGATGTAATCTACAAAGATTTTGAAAAGTCGTTTTTAAACAGGAAATCGGGTATGGAAATGATTGGAAAAGAGTTTTAGAGAGTGAATGTTCAGGTTTTAAGGAAGTCCTGATCCTTCAGAGAGTGTAAGAGCTAGTATGTCGAAATGAAGGTGGTGGTTTCTGTTGTTGTTGTTGTTGTTTGAAGGCAAGGATAACGACAATGTCCTTTAGCTGCTTTTCGCATGTGCTCACTGGCATGGGCTTGCGAAGGCCTGTATGCATACTGATTCAACATTGGCATTGATGGACAAGGCTACCACCATTCTCAGAGTCAAGTTCCAATATTTTGTGAACCCACCTGAGTTTTCCCCAGCCCTGTCATCATTTGGACTTAGGTTTGTTGACTGTGAAATGGTGATCCGCTACTATTGGGGACATGGTGTGGGGCATACTTATGCATTTGGGGCCAACTCAGATGTTGCAGATGCACTGTTAGATGAAATCAAAGAACAAGAAAACCATATCACCTCTCAGGAAGTTGCAGTTGAAGATGAGGATGATCTGCTTGATGAGGATGATATGGTTTACCAGGATGGCTCTGATGATAGCATGTCCAAGGTGGATGTTGATGATGAGGTATGTAATATGTGAACATCATCAATAACAGTACTGATAAATTTCACAGTGACTATGGAGTTATTCATGTACATGCTTTGCAAGGTTTGAGAAGAGTTTGCCATCAGGATGCACCTGCCCACTGGAAAAGGCAGGGATGAGGCAGGGATGGTATGACATCCACACAGGAAATCAACTGGATCGAGAAATCCAAACGCATCCACATGGTCCACCATGGGTGGGAAGTGAATGCAATCAAGTTTCCCAGCTTTCCAACCTGACCGGACCCCCTCTTTGACACTGAACCATCTAACCCACAAAAACTCCAGCCTCTGTGGGCAGTAGTCTTGGTTTTGTTCCCCAAGGTAGATGACATTAGCATGGAAGATGCCAAGGATCCATGCATAACAAAAAGGGTGTTTGCTTGGATCTTACGCAAATGCAGAGTTGAGCATCATAACATTGCAATGTGAAGTCCCTGTATGAATCACATTTTCTCCCTGCCAAACATCATACATTGTGTAGCTGACATGCATGATGTTATGCTTGTAAAAACTATTGTGTTTAAGCACAACCCCACACCAATTCCCCAAGGACTCCTCTGGGTTTTCCACCTCCCACCCATTTACCTCAGCAAGTTGTGCTCGAATCCTGGGAAGAAGATGCTGCTTCAACCTAGGGATGAAACCCTATAATATTTCAGGCACCTCTAAAGAAATTCGAGAATTGTCGACCCACACACCTCAACAGCTGGGTTGCCTGGGTGCTTCTGGACAAACAGGCTGAGATGTTCAGGGGAGTTTTCCTTTTTACCTATCATGTGATGTGCTTCAGGCCTAGCCACACATTCTTCACCATCATGTTGGGTTGTATGTTTTTGTGGATGCATCTGTTGGATACGAGCTTGACAGTGCTCTATTCAAGTCAACTGCTGCACAAACAGCTTGCAATCGATGTGCTTGTATCTCATTTTAGGCATTCAGTGCACTAACTCCCCCTGTTGAAGAGCAATTAGTCAGTGACAACCCAGTAAACTATGAGGGGCACACTGGTTTGGTGCTATACAAATCGGTAGTGCCATATTGAAAAATGTGCTCTGTATAGTCGCCAAGTGAATGGTATTTGTACGTATCTAAGTTGAACATTTTGACCCATCTCACTGGCATCGCATCTGGTGTAGTGGAGCTAGAGGTGACAGGCAGGGAAAATGACCTGTCCACTTCCCTCAGATGTTTGTTGGGAGGGTCAACAGTTAATTGCTGTGTTCCTGGTGCAGGGATGGACGTGGCAGAGGGTGGGTGATGTTCAGGTCTTATTGCCGGCACAGTGAGCATTTCCACACCATGCTTTGCTGACTCAACCAGACTGGAGGGCAGCACTGAAGTGGTAGTTGACTTCTTCAAAGCTCTGTGGGCATGGGAGTTGGCTTTCCATTGAAGTTCCCAGGTATTGAACTTCCTGCAGGTATGGGCCTCAACATTGACATTGTTCCATGAGTTTTAATGATTAGCAGACATACTTCAAGTGGTGAAGGCATTGATGAAGGGCTTTGGGGCATCTCAGCCCAGTCAATGAACCATGATAATGAGAAGAAAACATCGGCCACACTGACACTCTTACCAAGAAATGCTTTGGCCATTTGTTTACTCTAATTTGTGATGGATCTTTTTGTATTTCTTTGTTCTCATACTTCTATGACATTTATAATTGACAATATGCCATGCAATGGTGTTGGAATACATGCAAGCAACCAGGTCTATCCTCCCAGTCTTGAGTTGGAGGTGAGCTGCTTTGAGTAGTGTTCAACACCAATGGCTACATTTACAAACAACTGCATCAGAATGGGTGGGCTGCATTTCTATAGTAGTACAGTGCATGTGCTAGGTAACTAATATTCAGATCTGTGTGGTACATACTGATGCCACCATTCCGCCCTTTATGCTGACATCCTCCAACTCCACCAGAAGCTGACGCAACAGCTCAAACCCATGTGCTACCCACCGGCAACTCGAAGGTGCCACTGCTGGGTTGGGTTTGCCTCCAGCTCTGGGGGGTTTGAGGCAGCGGAATGGCCTCTGGCACTTGTGCCAGGTGTACTGATCCCCAGGCCAGGGGGCACTGGATGGGTAGACTGCAGAAAGGCAAGAATTCTTGGCCAGACCAGGTGTGTCACTCTGCGTAGAGGGGTAAGGCAAGGGTGGGCTTTGCAATGCAGGGCGGAGGGGTGGGAGGCGAGTCTGCGCATAAAGAACCAGTGCTCCTCCCGTGAATAGAGACACCCTTTCCCAGGGGTGGGGTCACCTCTGGTTCCCTGGCTCCAAGGTCAGATCCAGGGCCATTGAGGGGGCGCTTCTCATGAACAGAAGATGCACACAGAGGGTGAGGGAAAAAGGCAGCACATATTAGGTGGGAGAGGGTGGTTGGAATGTTCCCTCTACCTGGAGGACTTGTGATGCTCAGAGGCACCAGCAGCTTCTGGGATGTAGACGACATCAAGTCAGCCTGATGGGTCAAAGCACAGCACCACAACTTCACATGATGTGTTAGGGAGGAGAGGCTGAGGGCAGCCCTGGTGAGTAGGTTGCTTCCACTGGAAAGTAGTGGGAGAATCATTTCCCCAGGCATGGTGGTCATGATGGCTGGGGAAAAATACCAGTAGTAGCATTAGTGAATTTGCAGTGGTTCAAGTTCTTCAAATGTACTACTAGTAGCCTTAGTACTACTACCGTAGTCACTGCATGAACTTATTTATATTGTAAGAAGTCAAATAAGTACAAAGCTAGCTGCAGCTACTCCTAACCCCAGGGCAAGTCACTCAAATTTTTTCAACAACCTCCCCCCAACCCACACCCACCTGCACGTTGGTTGTCCACCCTTCGATGCCTTTGAACTTGAATTTTATGCGCATAATTTGAGTTGGGACACTGTGCTTTGACCCATTAGATTGTCATCTGTATCTAGTCCCTTCTCATGCCCTGGGTTGTGATGCTGCACATTGTCTGTGTTCAATCCCTGACTTCCCCCAGTGGCTCAAATACCCTAATGGGTGATGCCTCCATGCAATGAGTCCTCTGGATGGAGCTCTTTTGATCCTATGCCAGGCAAGTGCCTCTTCTCCCTGGGTGCTCTGCTGCATGCAATCTTTTTGCCGCCTTTTCACGTGCCTTTTTGTGAGCCTTCTCCTGGAGGGATATCCTCCCTCAGGTGCTCAGGATCCAACCTTGGAACCAGACTGCCTGAGGCGAGCCTGTCTCAAGGGCCAAGCTTCCTGGTGCCCTGGGTCCAGCTTTGCGCAGGGGGTGGTGAGCATGCCCTTATGCTACCTCCTTTAAACCCTGCCTATGTGCTGACACTCAAGACTTCATTTTTTCAGGTGTGACCCCCCCCCCTGTAGGCAGACCAAAAGTGACGGATGGCACTCAGTCCTTCTAGCCCTGGCGGTGATACACCTTAGAAAATTCTAAGCGGCGATTGATGGAAAATGGTCAGGGGGGTCTTGGGAAAATTCCCAAGAACAAAAGGGAACTCACTGAATATTAGAGCACCAAAGGACAAGCCTTAGTATGGGGTAGTGGTGGAGTGTTGTGGAGCAACCCTCCAGGCCCTTGAGCATGCCTGCAGAGCACTGTTTGGTTGTGTTTGTCAGTAGCATTAGGAACTTAGTCAGCATGTAGCTAGAGTAGCATCCAAGCAAGTTCCAATCCCAATCTGGTTTGCACACATTCCCAGGCCTTGGGTGTCAGCAAGGGCCACTCCAGCGGGACTGTGGGACTTAGGAAGCATCGAGCGCATGTTGAGCATGCGATCCACAGCCATTTTGATGCCAGGTGTTGATGTGATGTACAAATTAATTGATGGATCAGGGTGGACAGGCACAGCCACCTGACCAACACCTTAGGAGCCCATAGCAATGGTGGATCAGCTTAGAAAATCAAGCATCAAGATCAAAAGATTGACATTGTGCCTGATTGATGGTGGGGTGGCACACCATAGAAGGTGAAGGCTGAGCGATAGAGAGCATTATCTAACATAAGACAGCAAGATTTCCTTTTATACCCTTTTTCTATCTTATTTAACAGGCTGTTTGGGTGGGGTAAAATCACCCCATTGTGATGTGATTCTATATTTTAGGATAGCTCAATCGAGCTATTTCCAAAATACCATATAAAGGACAGTCTCATTATCTATTTCATATTTTGTACTTGTACAAATACTAGGGGTAGTGTATCTGCGCAGGAGAGAAGTTTGGACCCCAGATTATACATCTCTCACAAATTTTCACATCTTGCTCATTGCATGACATGGCAAGCTCATTCAAAGTTGTTCTAAAGACCAAGAACTAAGGACAAGGATATAGGAAATTGGGTGTGGGACGTTTCTCACTTGTGCATCAAGGTTGTTGAAAGCTCTGTGCTATAGACAACATCGAGCTCATTGAGCTTATCAAGGATAAAGGACAAGGAACTAAGGATTAGGACACCAAGGATCTAAGGAGTTAAGGAACAAGGTTTAGGATCATCAGGCTTAGGATCAAGGATTGGGAAAATCGTAGGAAATCTTAGGAAAAACAAGGAATCATGGAATGACATTAGGAAAGATCTTAGGAAGGATCTAAGGAGACCAGGGATATTCTAAGGCAGGGTAAAACTTAGGAAGGAACCTTAGGAACTATAGGCTTGGCAACAAGTTCTGCAAGGGAACTCTTTGGCCCACTCGCAACTATTCAGACAGTGCTTTGTATGTGTGTTTGGTGTTGGTTTAGAATATAGGATTACAGTGTTAGATGCACACCGCATGTTTCAGCGGGCACTGCAGACTGGCACACTATTCTTCTTTTTCTCCTTTTCTTGCCACCGGTTTAGTTCCAGTGTGTGAGTCTGTTCAAAACAATCTCTACAAAGCCAACTCCACTAACCACACATGCAAATCACTCCCCCCACCCCCTGGCCTCCCACTCCAGTCCTAACCTCAACCACCCCACCCCACACCCCCTTGGTCCAACCCCCACCCTCTGCCTAAACCTGCAGCCCATGTACCCACCCCATCCCCACAAGTGACTCTGAAGACAAAGACAGCACACCTCTCACTACATTCCTGCCCCCCCACCAGGCAGCACCCTCTCCCATGCCTCCAACATGCCCTCCATAGTCTCCAAAACTTCCTCCACTCCTACCCAAAGTATGCCCAAGCCACCGATTGACTTCAAAGTGCTGAAATACATGCACCAGGCCAAGCCCAATTCGAAGAACGGCACATTTACAGGGGGTGTTATGCCTTTTACTTCTTGTCAATGTGCCCAGGAAGAGGGGCAAGGGGGGTGTTGGCCCACAGTCTGATGCTGATGAATACCCCATTGTTGCTGGTGCTGACATCAATGTCTCACCACTGAATGAATGAACAGCCGGA
This sequence comes from Tricholoma hemisulphureum, assembly GCA_964034925.1. Taxonomy (NCBI): domain Eukaryota; kingdom Fungi; phylum Basidiomycota; class Agaricomycetes; order Agaricales; family Tricholomataceae; genus Tricholoma; species Tricholoma hemisulphureum. The sequence goes on from OZ035932.1 coordinate 1,917,953, forward strand.
AGAGGGACACAGGGATAGGATGGCAGTACGAGGATAGGACACATGCCCAAACGACATGTATCTACACATTGTTTGGGCCCCAGGTAAGTTTTTCACCAGACTGGCACCTCCTTCAGCCCAGCCTGCACCAACTAAAGCCTTTACCATGACAAAGTCAAAGCATTCTGTGATAAGAGCTGCAGTGAAGTGTGTAAGTGGGGGAATGATAAGGATGAATGATGGGCCTTTGTTGACCCCATGAATTTATCTAGGTATGTTTCAGCGTCCTCATCTTCAGAGTCCGAGTCAGCCTTCCTTCTTTGCGAGAGTCCGTCAGGTGCCTGGTGTTTATCTGCCGCAACGTGATTGACTTCAAAGTTGAAAAGGGAAAGATACATGATCACCCAACGTGTCATGGGGGCATTCAGAAGGTCTGGTGATTTGATCATTTCAATTAAAAATTTCGCATCAACGTCCAAGCGAAAATATATTCCCCAGATCTGGTGTCGCAAGTCGTTGTGTGAGAATAGTCAGCAGTTTAGCTACTAGGGAGAAACCTTTTATCCATTTTCATCCAACACCAGTTATGCCCAAGAATCTGCGGACTTCCGTCAGGTTGCGAGGTTCTGGCCAGTTGAGGATTTTTGTCACGAGGCCATGGCCTAGATGCCAGCCCTGCCATGATGCCACAGTGCCTACCACTGCGAGCTTTGGGGTGGCTAGGACAAGCTTCCAGCCTGAGCCCATGATTCCTGCAGTAATGAACCTAACTAGAAAGTGGTCAACAATAGTAGCATATTCATAGATGAACTTTTGAATTTTCGGAGCAATTTCCTCATCGTCATAAGTTGAGGTACCTCCTGCAAAACTGACATCATCGATAAACACGTCACCATTAGTCGGGATCTCCTCTTGCAGCATGTGGCGAGTACTAGTGTTTCAATGTCCAGTCACTAGGACCGGAAAAAAACCGAGACTGTAACCAGACTGTAACCACTGTAACCAGACCGTCGGCCTCAGTTACAGTCGGTTACACATCAGTTACGGTTATGGTTACAATATATTTAACTACACTATGTAACTGGTAAAGACCAGTTAAGACCGGTTAATAACCGAACTTGGTCTTATATATTTAATATTAATACTTATGATACTTATTTATATCCTATTTGATGCAAGAGGGGACAAGCCCAGGGAATCAAACGCTCAAAATCTAGAGGCCTTAAATACCCCCAGTGAGTTTGCACCTATTTGCTTGCTAGGGTCATCTTTTCTAGGGTCATTTTGGCAGTTTGATAGATGCCATTGTTTTCTAATTTTTTTTTGACAGTTGCCATCTTTTTTTTGATGAATTATTTTCCCCCACCAAACACACAACAACATTGGCCACCAACTTCAAATCCCCCACATGCCTCACACCACCACCACCACCACTGTGAACGACGCCGCTGCCCCATTGACACCACTGCCTCCCACGCTGGCACAGCCAACTCTGGCAACACCCTCGCAACCTCACAGCCTCCTCCACTTGTGAGTCCTTCAAGGCTGGACCCTCCCACGACCTCATGGCCTCCCCCCCTTGTGGCCCCCTCGACGCTGGACCCCCCTGTGACCTCACGGCCTCAACCCCTTGACGCTGGACCCCCCGGCAACCTCACAGCCTCCCCCCCTTGACAATGGACCCCCCCCCTCAACCTGACGGCCTCCCCCCCTTGATGGTGCTGCCTCTGCTCCTCGTGAGGCCCTTCCTGGTGATGCCCGTGTTTTCTCTTCTGTACTGATGGCACTTTTTATGGGCCCTACCCCTCTTGGCAAGGGCTTAGTTTTTTATCTAAGTACATATTTATTATATAGTATGTAAAACTGGTCTCAACTGAGGGGGGGACCAGTTACAACCAGTCAGCAACTGGTCCACTTTGTGACCAGTTGTGACTGGTTGGTGGACCGAAACCGGACCGACACTGACCGGTTATGCACGGTCCAGTTTTGGTCCCAAGATAGATAGAAAATTTCATAACCGGTTATGGTCTTGGTTACTGCCTGAAAAAGGCAAAAAACCGGACCGGACCGGACCTTGAAACTAGCGAGTACACCTTTGGAATTCAGGTACAGAGTTTGTTGCCCCCTGAGGCAGTACCGTCAGGCAATGAGGGCTGATCGTTGAGTTGAATGTCATTAGTGGCCTGGACGATTCAGCCAAAATACATCCATCATAGCCTGAAAATAAGTCAGCAAGCCCATAGATGACCCTACCTACTAATCCTTCAGTGAAGTCATCAATCCGAGGAGGGAGAGCTGAGTCCCTGACCATAACCTTGTTGAGTTCCTGGACATCGTGGACTATCCACAACCGTGCTTCTTTCTTTACCACAGTGAAGATCCTGGATTGGTAGGATGCTGTCGAGTACTCGTACTTACCTGCTGCCTTTTGGTCTAACAGCATTTGACGGACTGTCATTTCGATGGATTTTGGGACCCGAATGGGTGGTTAGACCCAGGGGATATGCTCTATTACAGGGATCTTCAGGAAAACATACCTTGTTCTGTGTCACTGAATGCCAAAGCCTGTTCATGGTTCGTAAGGACATAAACTAGTAAGTCAATTTCGCACAGGGACAAGAAATCTTTTGGGACAGTTGCAAGAATATAGTCAAGGCGCTCTCAAGTGAGACGCACAGTAGGTTCGAAATTTTTAAGACATGGGGGATCAAGAGGTATGGGAGGTAAGTCAGGAATGATGATGGGTTTGAACACCTGGCTGGCAGGGCTAGGCATGTAAGTCAGAACTGGGTGAACTTTATGGTCAACTGGTTTATATTTCTTGCCTCCTCGTGTGTAGTAAGGTGGGCTTTTTGCTAGAGCGTGTAGAGTCCAGTCTGAGTTTAATGGTTCTGCAGAAGAAGGAGCAGCATAAGAAAAAGATCTGAGAAGGGAGTCGTAAGTTTCTGGTGGTACAAGTGAGAGGAGTGAACTTGGATCTTCATCGTCATTACGTTCGCCAACCAAGCACTGAAAAGAGCGTCCAACGGAAGGTATGGACATGTCCTGAACTTCGTCAGGCCTGGACCGCATGTCCAACCTTAGCTTTCCGAATCCGAGGCATCACAAACGCTAGCGCGTCAAGCTTGAAATGTTAATTTGTCAGTATTTTGTGGGGCGTTGGGAGCAATGAGTTGAATTGATAGCGTAGGGAGGCATCCTTTTTCTCTGTTGCCCTCAGACCAAAGGCACATTTTGACGGAACCTGAGTGAGAGTAGTAGAGTGTAGCTGTACACCATTGGAGCCAGGGTTGACCAAGTATCACGTCTTGTTTTCCTGTACCTTCCTGGCTAACGAAGAAATGATGAGATGAGCTAATGTCACCGACTATGTTGCCTTCATTAAACTCCTTCTGTAAAAGGGTTAGGACATCATCGTGAGGTGGGGGTGACTGGATCTTAGTATGAGCGGCCAGCAGCTTTTGGCGAATTCCCTTCTGTTGAGTCTTCGGTATCCCTCTGAAAAATAATATATTAGCCTCATCTTCTGAAAGTTGGCTACTTGCTATAAGGCATGATGCCTGGGCCGTAAACTCATGATAGTAGCGGTCAACGTCCTGGAGATGAGAAAACGCCTTCTTCGATGAGTGTTTCTTGACCCACTTTCATAGCTCATCTGGTGTGATGTGTCATTTCTTGTTGTTCGAGCCATACAACTTGATCAAGTAGGTCCATGTCACTGCCCAGTCGTGTTGTGACCAGTGGGTTGCTGATTCGATAACATATCTAACGCGTTTACTACAGTAGCATAAGACGTAAGTGGGGAGATCATTGAGGTTTATTTCTGCTGAGCGAGCGTAGTCTTCTAAGGAATCTAAGAAATCGTTAATTCGATCACCTTTGAAATGAGGAGCATGTGGGGAGCCAGGGGTAGGCATAGGTGTAACAAATCGTGTAGCAACTTGATGTTGAGGAGCAGCAGGAGCCTGTGGTTGAGGGGGCAGCAGTTGAGGTGCAGCGGGAGCTTGCGGTTGGACCATGGTTGGCTGGGTAGCGTCGGGTTCTTGATTAGTCGAGGGTTGGGCAAGGGAATTTTGAAGACAGCTCATTGTCGAGTCAGTAGTGGGGTGCGTATGCTAGGCCTGCGTGAAGACAGTTTTACTTGATGAACAGGCCAGCCAGATATACTAGATAGACATCAAGTCTCATCTAGTCAATCAATGCCAAGTTGAATGTCTGAAATTTGAGGGCACAGTCGACTCCGAGTCAAACCATGAGAGGGACACATGATGTTGCCCTCTGAAGGACTTGAGGAGAGTGTGGAGAAGTCGGCGTTGTAGACCTTTCACACGCGTTGAGTGGCACATTGCGTATGGTGAGCGTGAGTTCGAAAGTGTGTAGAGCATGAGTTCGAAAGTGTGCAGAGCTTGTTGCGAAAACTTGAACGTTTCGAGTCTTTTGAAGGGTGCGGACGGGGATGAAGAGTAGCTGCAGAGTTTGGCTGATGGGTGAGGCAGTGGAAAGGGTGTGGCTGTGATTTTGTGGGTTCGTCGTTGATAGCAAGTTTTCTGTAGTTTACAGATCAGCAACAACAGGTAGAGGGTTTGCTTACCAGGGATAAAGCTCGGAACTGATGAATGGAAAACTCGGTATCCCCTGTCTCGGTCACCAGTTGTTGTAGGGGGAATGGTCTGTTGGTAGTTTGTTGACTTGAGTAGTCACGTCGCAAGGGTTGGGGTAAGCTAGGTCAATGGGAGGGGAAGAGAATCAAAGTACGGAGGATGGAGAGGACAGCCGACAAAGGATGAGGTGGCCATTGTAGATCGAAACGTAGATAATCTTGCACCAAATAATCAATGAAAGAGAAAATAACATGATCTAATTATGATCAACGGAGTCACGTGACGTTCGCGTCGAGATAACTAGAAGGGCCTCGTCTAACCGAACTGAGGTGTTCATAGATGCTAAGACCGGGAATTGATGCACGAATGTCCCTGTAAACTTATAACTTGAGAACTTAACTTGTAATTCTGCACCTTGATGTGCAGGGTACTTGGAAACTTGAGATGATTGATGGGGGGTTGTTAAGAGAGTGAGCGACATGGGGATCAATAATAAAATGTGCTGCTCCATTCAAGAGGTGGGAGGACACCTTATATACAAACCATGAGTAGTTAGGGACCAAAAACTGATCACTCATGTTTACTCGCGATGACCAGTCCAAGCGACTGTAAAAGTATACTAAGACCAAGAAGGAAAAGAAGATCTGTTACAATGAAATAAAAGAAATCCTGGACATCACAAAGTTGATGTGTAGGCCTTCTTGAGTCCTCATCTAGGGGTTTTCACTACTGGCAATGGCTTGGGGAGAAGTTCTTCATTGGGGCCTTCTATTGATGTGACATCGCTTGTCCCCCTCAAGCATGGAAGGCACCCGAATGGAGATTGATTCTTGACCCTACATCCAGCAGATTGGCCCGTCGATTTGGATGTTGAGGTGCCGAGGTGTCAGTGATTCTTGATGTGGCGGATTGTCATCACAAATGAATTTTAATAGATCAAAAGAAGTAAAAAAAAGAATTGAAGTCGGCCCATCCATTTCTTCTCGCGGCCTGATACTGTCTGTGAAGATGCTGAGGGAAAGGGGAAATGTTGACTATTGCGTGATATTGGTACAAAAAGCCTATGAAGTAAAAATAGAATAAAAATTGTTAGTAACATGAAATGCATAGGAAATGTATGAGACTCAAGTAATTATGCCAAGGCGGCATTGTTGCAACAAAATATTGGGGCTTGATGGAGGGTGACGAAAAGGTGGGGTTGATGAGTGGGGCTCATCACCCTACCAGCTGCCTCACCAGTGAGACTGATTTTGTAGCACCGCCTGCCTGAGGGTCAGAATCCTGAGACTCCCTGGCTCTCTGAACTATCATTAAGTAATATATATTTTCTTGAACCTGTTGCTGGTTTTTGGTTCTGAGATTGTTAAGGTAGACAACTTTCATATGAGAGAAAATCTAAATATTTACAACTTGACTCACTTGTTTGACTCAGACACTCCAAGTTTGAAACTTGCAACTTCACTGTTACTTGGGTGAGGTTTCACTATTTGTGCTGCCAGTGCATGGTAAGTTATGCCATATTGCTTCCCTACTATTTTGTTGGCTCCAAATGTGCTTTTCTGCTGAGATGCATTCAGAGTTCTATTGGTGATATGCAGTGCATGGCCTACATGACTTGACATAATGTCAGTCATTATTCTGCCATCTCCACTTCACTCGTTGGTGACTCGGATGCCCTCAGGTGTTCCAGCAGGAAGAAATCCATCTTCACATACCATTGTCCCATACTAGAACTTGTGGTGAGATATTCATGTTGTCTCCAATATTCTGTTCAAGTTCACAACCTATCATTTTGGGGTCCCTTCCCCCTTGTACCTTGCCTAACTACTTGTAAGCCTGGCTTACATAAAACCACTGACATCTGTTTGGACATGGCTCATCAATTCCTTATTTACCATGATGAAGATTGATTTTCCCCATTCTTCCTTTTTCCCATCTTGTCTCACTTAGATTCTGTTCTTATATCGTCTCTCACTCCTAATAACACATTGTTGTCCTGTCATTCGTGTGATTAGTAGTGAGTCCTATGTCCCCTCCTTCCCCTCTTTTCTTCCTAGTGTTGCCCCATCCTGGATTATGGGATAGGCTTCCACTTTTTTTTTTGACAACAACAATGCTGTGTTATTACCATGCTGACACAGTCTACATATCAAGGACAGTAGAATGCTGTCTCGCAAACCTTCTGTCAACATTCCTCTTACTACTCATAGTAAGGCAAGGGCAAACACACCAAACACTCTTGACCCAGATGCCACACTCATGCCACCTCCTCTCACACCCTTCGCCACAAACAATGCGCACACCCCCAACGCCGCTAACACACTTAAGTCTGAATAATGGCAAATGCCCCATGATCTCTGCAGGCACCATGACACCTGAACTATTACACCAATTCGAACACCATGCACATGGATACCTCCAGAATAAGGATGGTCTCAACACAAAGAACTTCGTGGACCATATCGTATATTCTTTCAAGGATCCATTGTTCTCAGATTGGTACCAATCTCAACAGGAACTCCTGTACCTGCCAATCCTGACACCTCTGCCCCTGCCACAGTTGCAAAAGCTACCTCAGATGGCTTGAAGGCAGAATCGAAGCTCCTATCCTTCGTCAACACCTTGACTAAGCTCAACCAGAAGCTGATTGAAGATAGAAACACCTGTAAATGTGATGCTGAACATAGCCTGAAACGCTCTAGCTCTACTGTTGGACTATCGGACATCTCATGACGTGCTCCATACTCTCGTGGCCTAACGTCATCCAACACCTGCATCCAAGGCACCTCCTCATTGACTTCACAACCACCAAAGTTGACTGGCCACAAGAGGAAATACTTGGAAATGTACAATGGGTGTAAGAAGTGCCACAGATTCTACATGCTGGAGGCACACCCTTGCGAGTTCCCCTGTGGTGATGGATATGTTGAATGGTTGATGACCACCATGAATGAGGCATGTAAATGCATCAAACTGCCCAGCCTTCCAATTCCCTGAGATGAGGTATCCACCGTTGGTGCCATCAATGTTGAACAGCTTCTATAACTCTACCCCCCCTCAACCATTGTCTGCTCCTCCTGCCCTCCCTGTTGCCGCCATTCTTGGCATGTCTGCTTACCCAGTCACTTCCATGAATCCACCCAATGAAAGTTCAATCCTGGGTGGGGGCGATAGTGACCTGTCCCACAACTTGAATGATTCAGTGAGCCATGTCCCCTTCTTCTTACACCTGGTATGGGAGTGCACTGTTGATAGTCATGATCCCTTTTGGTTATCTCATGTTCCCATTTCTGCATTGATTGACCATGGTTCCAACCCAGTTTTAATTGATCAAGCTTTGGTATCTCACTTAGGTATCCCCACTCGCTCACTGCCTTGCCCTTTCCCAGTTTCTGGTGCATTCTTTAACAATTGTTCCACTGCACCTCAGGTCTCCCTCACCCACTGGGTGAAACTTAAACTGCACGATCGCAACAACTGGTATTCTGCTTGTACTGTGTGCACCCTTGTTGCACCTAGTCTGTGCCATCCCATTATTCTCGGATTACCTATTCTCTCCCACAACAACATTGTCATTAATGCCCGTGAGGGTACCTCTGTCAATAATGACTCTCAATTTAACCTACTACATCCCATAGCATCTGTAATTTGCAAACCAAAAAGTAAACTTCATCATATATTTCCCAAAGTGAGGGCGGACTGCAGGCTTTTCATTGAGGAGCTGAAGGAGTTTTGTGTGTCTTGACAACCATCAGTCGACATGAGGTGCGAACACGTCAATGAGGTGGACAGTGGTCGTGGCAACATATGCTGATGTTTTCAAGCTGATTCATCATGTGGTTGAGATGCCAGATGTGGTGCTCTGTAAAATTAGTCTTAAGAATGCATCCAAGACTATTGCAACAAGGAGCTACTCATGCCCACGGAAATTTCATGAGGCCTGGAGTATCTTGATACAACGACACTTGGATGCAGGGTGTATCAGACCCTCATCTGCAGCACATGCTTCGCCTGCCTTCCTGGTCCCCAAAGCGGACACAACTGATCTTCCCCATTGGGTGAACAATTATCATCAACTCAAC